>CM066727.1:174151933-175351933 GCA_033961575.1 Aselliscus stoliczkanus
GCAGATGAAACCATGCTGGAATTATGACCTGGAAAGCTTGGCTCCAGTTCCAAATCTGTCACTATGTAGCTGTGCCGTTATCGCTCAATTTCTCCTATTTGCCATTTTTTCATCTATAAAAGGAAGAGGTAGAACAAGATGATGTATAATCCCAGGGATTCCAAGTGCTCCTGGTCTTGCTGAATTATCTCCTACTGTGTCCTGTTGGGGTCTATAATTTTTCAATTAGAGAGGAGAAATGTTTCCACTTGGAGCAGGAGGTTGTCATTGTTTATTTTCACGTCTACCGTGGCAACATTCAAACATGCTGGGATCACAGATATGGCTGGCTCTTTCCCCAGAGTCCTCTTGCTGGCATGCTTTCCGAAGAAGCAGACTTGAAACAATAGAGAACAAAATCACGGGGAATTCCTGCATCCCTCCTATGATAATGAATCACGATCAGGATTCAAGACAGGTCTATGTTAGTGTTTTTGCTAATGGCACCAATTCCCACCCAGGCTTCTGTGTGGGAATTCATAGGTGATTGGCCCCATGTGATAGTCACTGGATTGGATTGAAAGTACACACTCTGAAAACCTAAAATTGTGAACATTATTCTATTTCAGAGGGCAAATCTGCACACAGAGCTAAAACTGTACCACTAGCAAACGCCCAAAGATTTTAAATGTATTTTTCTGTACACTTCAAAGTGATACTTCAATAAAAGCAATGTCCAACGGGCTGCACCACAGCTTGCCACGTTAGAGTGACATCAAGGAGTTTGAGATTCAGTCTGTGGGTGATGATACTCTCCAACTTAGAGGATGTAAAGTGTAGCAGACCTGTGGATGTGAAAGTCTGGACATTCTCTCTAGGACCCTGCACTATCAAACTGACTCAAACACACAAGTTCATGTGAAAAAGAAAAAGTTGGCATTGCTTGTGATGAGAAAACAAGTTTCCGAGACAGGATCAGGGCCTTAGGGAGTATGGCGGCCATCAAATCATGGACAGAATAGAAAGGTCCTCGTTTATTTGGTAACCACTACCCAGGAGGGTTCACGGTACTTCTACTACTGCCACACCCCTGGGCTGGAGTGAAGGGAGGTAGGAGAGAAAGGAATGGTTTACATTAAAAATTATGACTGCAGATGCAGAATCCAGAGGACAAAGGAAAGAACCCTGATATCTTTATCTTGACTCTGCTGTAATGAATGCACTTCAGGAAATTCTGCCAATTCTACCAGGAAAATAAAAGAGGTAAAGAAATATTTTTGTTGGTAGCAGGATCTATTTAATATTCTGTTTATCATTTTCATTTGTGTTTTCACAAAACTAAATGTTACTACCTCCTAAAACTAAAAGCATGATTTAATACTAAATTTACTTTCAACTACATATTATTCTGATTTCTATAAATCCGTCTTTAAACAACCTGATTTTAAATTAAAAGTTCACTCTCCTTCATAATTTCTAAAAATAGTTTGCTTAGCTAAATATGTAGGTCCAGCAAAATTGGCTAGATTTATGAAACATTCTTTAATAATCCAAACAGTGTCTATATAAAAAGCAGATGCAATACCTTTGTAATTCAATTTTATAGTTTAAAAATATTCTACATGAAAGTGCCAAATTCTGCCCTGCCGAGACACAGGGCTCCCAATGACGTCAATAAGAGCTACGCACCCCCAAAGGAGGGCCAAACTATGCTCTGAGCACTTAAATTTAGTAATCCATTAGGCACAGCAAGGAAGAAAAGATCAGTTCAAATACCATCTCATCAGCATTTAAATCCGCCACTGCTAAATTCTGTTTGAGGCATGTTTAAACCCACAGAGTTTAGAGATGTGGGAAGAAATACAAGAGCAGAACAACAGTCGTTTTTTTATACAATGGCTGACCAATATGTTAATTGGAATTTTATGTACACTTCTATTGCCAAAGTAACTATGCCTTTATTCCTTCTAAGGCCGTCTTTTACCATTTAAGATAGTTGGAGAGTCGGACTTCCTGAAGTAAAATATAGAACTTATGGTTGTATAAACAAGGAAAAACCTCTTCCCTGAATAGAAAGAGGATTTATACATGAACTAATGACTGCTTTTGATGTAAGCCAGCACTCTGTACTCACTTGAATAGGATAGATGAAAGGAAGACAATGGGAAAAGAGAAAAACTAACTGCTGCATATCTGAGTGATGCTTTCAGAGAAGCCATTAATTCTTTGTGTACCTTTGGTACCCTGTCTAGATTCAACTGACTTATAAGGAACTATTATTATCTTAACTACATGCTGTTAAAATAAAATGAGAAGGCAGTGCCACACTAAGTGTAAAAACACTTTAAAGAATTAAATGCATCATAGAAAAATACAGTAGTAACAGAAACATCATCTGGATACAGCCTTCAAATTCAAATACTCTGTCATTAATAATGATCCCTTGTTGGAGTCTGTCATTAACGAAATTTTTCACAGTTCATTCCCCAACTGCTCCATGAATTTTAAACATCTTAGAGACTTATCAGGTGAGATTAATTTTAAAGCAAGACAAAAGTTGGACAATCTTTCCCCCTAATAATCATCCCTCTTTCTAGCCCTTTCCTCTTTTGGTCAGTTTTACCTCCTGCTGCCAGAATAATCTTAGTAAAGAATGGTGTTCCCAGCTGAAACACTTTCATTGTCTCTCCATTAACCAGAGAGCAAGTCTGAATGCCCTAACCTGACAATCAAGGTTCTCTTTAACCTGACTCCACTCTCAAGTAACCAATCTGAACTATTCACTGTCACCTTATAAAGGCCCCCGAATTTCTCACCTCTGTGCTTTTGACACTTTGCTCTTCCTGCCAACAGCCCATCCCCAGAGGTCTCCATCTAGATGTCTTTCAAGGTTGGACCTCCAATAAATTTCCTCCTACACAAAGCCACACACAATCTTTTGCTGCTAGCTAGAGAAGTAATTATCCCTCCCTGGACTCCCCATGGAGTTTAGCTTGTATGATAGTCCCTCCCTTTTCTGTGCGCTATATGTTCCAAGAGCCCCAGTGGATGCCTGAAACCACAAATAGAATTGATCCCTATATGTACTATGTTTTTTCCTATACATACATACATACTACGATCAAGTTTAATTTATAAATTAGGCACAGTAAGAGATTCACAATACCTAAATAATATAGAATAATTATATCAATACACTATAATAAAAGTTTTATGAATGTGGTCTCTGTCTCTCAAGATACCTATAGTTTTCCATTTAATATTTTCAGACTGCTGTTGACAATTGATAACTGAAACCGCAAAAAGTGAAATCAAGGATAAAGGAAGGCTTCTACACTCCCTTACTGCCATGAATAGCCTTCTCCACTTAGATTTTGTTACTAATGTATGATTCATTCTTCTTGTTAGCCCTATGAGCAGGCTGCATATTTCATTCATGCCATTTATCCTAAAACACTTACACTGATACTTCACCAGTGTTACAAAAGCCATAGATTTTCGCTGGCAACAAAAGAGATTAGTGTATGTTATAATTATTGGTGAAGAAACAAACATTGTAGTCAAAGTCCAAATAGACTCAACGTTGGCTCCATCTCAAGAGTGGTCAGAGAGCCAAAAGAGGGCTATAAAACGTCCTGGCGCAAGTGGCTTCTAGTCTGGCAACAGCTTCCAGTGGGAATTTTCTCCCTGGGATCATGTCTAAAAATATGAAGGTATCATTTGTTACATTATTGCTGATGAAAGCCAAAGCGAGGGGTAGCACAGGGGCCTTCTGTGCCGTCACATCTAACTCCCAGGATTCTGACTGCTGCTCCCCGTGACTCGAGAAGCACAGCAGGTGTTATATAGGACAATAACACGTAGGACACAGCGCTTGCCCTTCCCTGATAGACACAAGCCCACGAAGTGGTGTCCTACCTCCTGTCTCTGCTCCCTATAGGCAACTGAGAAGATACTCCTGGAGGTGGGAAAGGAGGGGCCAGGCAAGAAAGAGGACTGACACCTTGGCTAGATGGCTGCCAACAGACGGAAGGAAACGCTTTTCAGAGGATAATCAGCTACATGGCCACTGGCGAGCCCTTAATCATTTCCAGTTGCACAGCACCTGATCATTGATTGATTCACCTGGGGCACTTAGGGGGCACGCAGAGGCTCAGCCCACCCCCCGGGGTTCTGATTTAGTAAAAATGGCCTGGAGATTGGGCATTTGTATTTTTAGCAAGCCCCCAGGACACTATGTTGTATAAACCAGAAATGAAGATTCAAATTCAATTTAAAAGCTGCTTTCCTTTTTATATGTCAGTACCCACATGTAGTAAACGATGTCATTATGTGAACAACTTAAAAATGACCAATCACTGCTAATAGGCTCATCAAGCACGACAATGAGAATTAACATCAGATATATACAGGATGAAAATTATTTTACCAAAGGGTCTTATTGCTTAATCAATTATAATCTCAGTTAAAATTTAGGGGTGAGGGGTGGCCAAGGAGAATTTGCCAATTAAAACCAAACCCATTTTTTTTTTAATACCTGGTAAAAGAATCATCTCTTTGGCCACAACAGAGCTTCATTAATGAAATTGATATTTTTGTTTCAAAAAGACACTGTTTCAAGTAGGTAAAGTAAGATATTTATGTTCATCAGCTCCCCTGGGGTGTTTGAAGTGGCACACAGCTGCTTAACCCATTCCACTCTCCTCCATGACAACGACCAAGTGAAAAGATACATCTAAGGCTTATTGTCTTCTGGAAATCCTTATATTTTTCTTTCTTCTCCTCTCCAATTATTTATTTCTTTTCCTTGACTATTAGAAGTAACAACTAAGTCTCATCATTTAAAGGATATTGTTAGAATAAGAATCCAGTCTTTGAATTAGACATTTGAATCTGATCCAATCTATCTGAAATCCCTGAGTCTCAAAAATATGGCTAGAAATAGAATTTTCTTATGCCCTGTTTAGTCTTTCATGCTGCATGTTTTCTGTTTGTTGCATTACCTAAAACTTAAGCAATAGAAGATAAGATGGTCAAAGTTATTCATAATTTAAAAGCTTGCAAGAGGGCACGTTTCAAGTTTCTTAATTATACGGTTCTCGTTTGGGCTCATTTTCTCTTTTAACTATTTTCCTCTTTCTTTTTATCAGATCAAAATTTTCTCGCAGCTCTCTCCAAATGGAAAGTCTTTCCCTTTTCCTAACCATCATCAATTTTTCTTTATTCCATAACTCAATATGTTTCAAAATGTACTTGAAAAGGACATTGTTCTCCATTTCACTGGAGAACTAAATAGAGACTAAAGTGAGCTTACAGTAAAAATAAGCACAAAGTAATAATCATGGGAACAGAGAAGTTAACCTTGTCTTTGCTTCAGCAAAAAGTAACCAAATTTATCCTCACTCAGTCTAAGTAAAGGCCATCTTACTATTATAGGATAGAGGGTATCATAAGTCAAAAGGAAATAAGAACAAAAGAAAGAACAAAGAAACAAGTATCTCTCAGAAGACACCAATTCAAATACAAGCTTCCTGATTCTGAATCTTTCCACTCTCAGTTTCAGTATCTCAACAATTCCTTGCCCATGTGACAGCATTTTAATAAGCTGCCAGTGGCTTAGTATAAACCCAAGTGTTACTTTAGATAGGAGCTCATCAAGTCAGCTCCAAAAGTACTGATGCAGCAAAAATCCTTCTTCAATTCCTTTTCAGATTATTAACTCTTCTTGAATCAAGATCCAAAATAACAAGATAGAAAAGCATCACATTAAATTGGAACAACAAGGTACACTCAGCTTGTACCTGAAAAAAGAAGCAAGAAAGGAAAATGAGCTTAAGTGAACTTACTGCAATGGATTTCTTAATAGTGGTTGCTATCAAGTCAACTCAAAATAGGTGCATGGGGCAAGTCTGCATTGTTCTCCTGATGGCTGGGGGAGTTGGTGCTCTGCAATAGCACCTTTTCCTTGTGTAAAACTTACCACTACTCAGTTGTTTGAATATTTTAGCTTACTTATGTATATGATACAGATATAAAACAGGTATTAACAAATCACAGAAATTACTAATCACCAAAGTTGGAAGAGAGCTTGGAAACTACAGTTGACCCTTGAACAGCACCAGCTTGATTTGCATGGGTCCACTTATACATGGATTGTTTTCAGTAAATACATACAGTACTGTAAATGTATTTTCTCTTCCTTGTAATTTTCTTAACATTTCCTTTTATCAAGCTTATTTCATTGTAACAATACAATATATAATACATATATAAAATATGTGTTAACCAACTGCTTATGTTATCAGTAAGGCTTTTCTGGTCAACAGTAAACTATTAGTAGTTAAGTTTGGGGGAGTCAAAAGTTATACGTGGATTTTTGACTACATCAGGGGTCAGCACCCCAACTTCTGCATTGTTCAAGGATCACCTGTACTTGTAACAGGAAGAGGTTGACAATATATAAATCTGAAAATTTTGTTTAGCACATGGAATAGCACTAATATATTACAAAACCCCAAAGTGTGTCCTACCTAGTTTCCTCTATTTAATCTAAGAATGAGAGAGAGATGTGTGGGGAGAGGGAGATATTGAGAATATGGAGGTATGATATACTTGTAAAAAAGTTTTAGGCTTCTTGGTCCTTCTGCTTGAAACCCCCTTCCTTTTACCCACATATTTTATTTCCAATCCTTTTCTCACAACGACCCTGAAAGTCATATTACATCAGATGTGCTCTGCTTATGTTTCTATTTCTCCACTTTGATGATGAGTTCCTGAAGCCAGAGAACAGAGTATTTATCTTTGAATTTCTTAGCACATTATTATGCTGGGTACTGATGGCATACATGTCACTAACAGAAGTAGTAAAAGCAGTACTATTTACTAAGTACTCAATAAGCACTAGGTACCTTCTTCTCTAACTATGTCCATCATTTCTTTCCTCATTTGTTTTTCTGATCTCACATAAGCCCATTAGAAATAAGCAATAGTTACTCCTTCTGCTTGGAATCTATGCACAACCTCAGATACTCACCTCCTTCATCTGGATAATTCCTGCTTATCCTCCAAGACAATGTGGTAAACACACATACAGACACACACACATTATAAACCAAGGAGGAAAATAGACGCCTTGTTCCAAACCAGAGTGCTCATACACAATTTGACTGCCTTGTGAAATAAGGGAACTAGACATTACTTTTGTCAAGCTACTATCCCACTTAATTGAGATTTGGGCTCATATATTTCTGAACCCTGAATCCTAGTCTGTTCAATTACATCAGAGACTCTTACATCAGAGACCAATATTTAATTGATAAATTAATGATATTCATTTATTCTTAATTTATTTAAAGCTCTTTAATACAGCATTTTTTTCTTTTCTTTTCTTTTTTATTTCTTAATACAAATGAGCCTAAGCCTCAATTAAATAGGAGGACATATTGGAGAAAAAGAATGTCTAGATCCCTTATACTCACAAAGCAGTCAAATTGTATATAAGCAATGTGGTTTAAAATATATCTACCGTTTTCTCTTGGTTTTTAATGTGCATGTGTTTGTATGCGTGTCTGCCACACGTCTTCCAGTTCATAACTGGATAATAAAATAATATATTATTAAAGTCATGAAATTTCAAAATGCCCAAAGAGCCTACTGGTTCTTTCAGGCTCCTAGATAGTCTCTCTCAAATAGTGTTGGGAAAAGTAGATATCCACATGCAAAAGAATGAAAGCGAATTCTTATCTTTCACCATACACAAAAAATCAATCCAAAATGGATTAAAGGCTTGAACATAAGACCTGAGATTGTAAAACTCCTGAAAGAAAATGGGATAATCTCAACATTGGTGTTGGCAATGATTTTTTTGGACTTGAAACCAAAAACAAACGCAAAAATAAAAAAGTGGGATTACATAAAACTAAAAAGCTTCTATATGGCAAAATCAACAAAATGAAAAGGCAACCTATGGAATGAGAGAAAATATTTGCAAACCACATATATGATAAGGGTTAATATCCCAAATATGCAAAGAAATCATACAATTCAATTACCAAAAAAAATAAATAAATAATCCAATTTAAAAAATGGACAAGGGACTGGAATAGGCATTTTTTCAAAGGTAACATAGAAATGGCCAACAGATACATGAAAAGGTGCAAAATACCACTAAGCATCGGGGAAATACAAATCAAAACCGCAATGAGATACAAAAAACAAGAGGTAACAAATTCAGGGGAGGATGTGAAGAAGGAACCCTTGTACACAATTGGTGGGAATGTAAACTGGTATAGCCACTTTGGAAAACAGTATGGAGGTCCCTAAAAAATTTTTTTAAATAGAAGTACCATATGATCCAGCAATACTACCAAAGGAAACGAAATCATTACCTCGAACAATTTTTATACTCCCATGTTCATTGCAGCATTATTCATGATAGCAGAACTTGGAAAAAATCTAAGCTGTTCATTGATGTTCATTCACTGATGGATGGATGAGTGGATAAAGAAAATATGATATGCATATACAATGGAATATTTTTTAGCCTTAAGGTTAAAAAAAAAAAAGGGAAATCGTGCCATCTGCAATAACATGGATTAATCTGGAGGGCATTATGGTAAGTGAAATAAGACAAACAGAGAAAGACAAATACATGGCATCACTGATATGCAGAATCTAGGAAAGGAAAAAAAAAAGTGAAACTCATAGAAAAAGAGAGGAGAATGGTTGTTGCCAGGGGGTGGAGGGAGGGGGAAATAGCAGTTGGTAAAGGATACAAAATTTTAGTTATGAGTAAGTTCTAAGAATCTAATGGATAACATGATGACTATCGTTAATAATACTGCATTGCATTATTGAAACTTACTAAAAGAGTAGAGATTAAGTGTGCTCACAACGAAAAGGAAAATATATGAGGTGATGGACTGATGATATATTAACTTAATGTGGAAATCATTTCACAATACATACTATATCAAATCGTTATATTGTATACTTTTAATATATTATAATCCTATTTGTCAATTATACTTCAATAAAGTTGAAAAATCAATAAGAAATTAAAAGATATTAATAAACTAATTCTAAAATTTATTTAAACATTTAAAGGACCTAACATGGCCACAAAATCTTGACCAAAAATATGTTTAACAATTCACTACCTGACTTTAAGACTTATTCTAGAGCTGCAATTATTAACACAGTGGGAATTATTTAAAGATAGACCAATGATTCTTAAGTTTTTTGATCTCAGGACTCCTAAGACCTTGTAAATTATTGAGGATCCCAACAAGCTTTTGTTTATATGGGTTATATTTTTCAATATTTACCATATTAAAGTTAAAACAGAAATTTTCAAAATTTATTTTAATTCATGTAAAAATATCAGTAATATTACATGTTAACAAAATTAAGTATTTTATTTAAAATAACTATATTTTATAAAGCAAACAAAACTAGTGGTTTACATTTTTTAAAATTTCTATAATCTATGACTTAATAGAAGACAGCTGGATACTCAGATTTGGGTCTGCATTTAATCCTTTGCTACGCTGCTTGGGTTGAAGTACATGAAGAAAATCAGGCAATACACTGATAGTATTGGAAAAGTGAGGAAAAGTATTGGAAAATTGCAACTACATTAAAACTCGACAAGTGGTGGACCCGCTGAGTGGCTCGGTGGGTTAAGAGTTGGCTTAGAGCATGTGCTCTGAGCAACAGGGCCTCCGGTTTGATTCCCACATAAGCAAGTGAATGCTGAGCCTGAACTGAGCTGTTGCTGAGCTGCCAACAGGTGCCAGGATGTCTCAGTTGGTGTTACAACAAGATTGCCTGTTCAATGGTGGGCTATACCCACCCACAACTAAATATTGAAGTCTGCACCTTGAGCTGAGCTGCCCCTGGATGGCTCAGTGGATAGGGCGTGCACTCTTAACAATAAGGCTGCTGGTTCGACTCCCGCATGGGATAGTGGCTATGCCCACCCGCAACTAAGATTGAACACAGCACCTTGATCTTAGAGGTCACGAGCTGCCCACAGGAAGCCAGATGGTGACTGGCGCCCTCCACAAGGAAGACTGAAGAACAACAACTTGGCCAGTCCTCTTCTCCAATTTCTCAACACTGCTCCCCTCCCCCAATTCCCCAATAAAATCTAAAAATAAAACAAACAAATAAACAAAACTCAACAAGTGGTAGCTTTTTTTTTCTTTTTAAGATTTTATTGGGGAATTGGGGGAAAGGAACAACATTGGGGAACCAGGGAAAGGGAACAGACAAGTTGCTGTCCTTTTGTTCTTCAGTCTAATTGTAGAGGACATTGCTTCACTGCCCATGTTTGTATCATCATTGCGCTCTTCTCGGGTGAGGCAGATCTGTCGCCCGCCTCTGGATGGCCGCTCACAGCGGCTCTTAACAGCTCACACCGGCTGCCAGCTGCTCACGCTGGCTGCCAGCCACTCTCTATAGCCTATGGCAGCCCACTGCAGCAGGGGCTGAAGCTATGCTGTCCCAGGGACTCACAGCAGCCCAGCTTCAGGTGGAACTGTTGAGCTGTAGAGGGCAGTGTCACTGGCCCTCATATGTGGGATCTGAACCAGGGCCACTGGCATCCCAAGCCAGCTCTTAACCAGCGTACCACTCGGCAGGCCCTGAAACAAGTGGTAGCTTTTTAAAAGTTAGTTGCAATGTAGATCCTAAAAATATATCAATGAAGTTTTTATGCTCCATTCTGTCTTATGCTTTGTTTGTCCCAGGCATTCTTTATAATATCATTCACAAGTCATTTAGAAAACATTGATTCATCAAGTTCAGCATATCTTCCTCATAGTGACACATTTTATTATAAAATTTTTAAAAATCACATTCATTAGTATCACCATTAACCTTATCAATAAAGTCTTTTTAAAGTATTGGGAAGCAGTCAAGCTCATGGTGTCAGATACAGATTTTTACAAAATTAATAGTTTTTGCTTGAAATCTCCAATTTTACTATTGGCAACAGAATCTGACAGTTTATTTCCTTAGAATGACAAGACCACTTTGTTCATTTCTGAGAAAATAGCTGCCACATACTCAGATTTGAATGACCACAGTCTGTCTGTCAGTCATTCTTTCATGTAATGATGGTGTTTTACCAGCGGGGGGGAAAAAAACCTTTAGTTCAAGTTTGTTAATCTAGTGCTTTTCCTCTAGACCAGGGATCCACATATTACAATCGCGTGAGGCCAATCCAGCCTCACATCCACTGCAGTAAATAAAGTCTTATTGGAACATACCCACTCTCATCCATTTACAAATGACTGTTTTCATGCTATGGTGGCAAGGCTGATTATAGAATCAGGTGTGCAGGCTGAAAATATTACTATCTGACCCTTTACAGAAAAAGATTGCCAATCCCTACTCCAGACAACCATTAGAACTTCAGTAAGCAACTGAAGTTTTTTCATGCATTTCATCAGACAATTTAAAAGATGCATACTCAAGAGTTAGCTTTAATAAAATTATCAGTTTTACTTGCTTCATTATGGACTTAAGTGTGTGGCAGGAATACAATGAGTACAGTTTGGCACCACTGCCTTGATTCACATTAAGGTACCAGTAGTTTTACTCACCATTGCTTTTACACCATTAGTGCAAATAGCTGTATTCAGTGAAAAAAGAAAATAATATCTTTGTATTATTATGAAAATAGAGTTCACTTTACAGACTTTCTGAAAGGATCTTAGGGACCTCCATGTGTCTGTGAACCATACTTCGAAAACCACTTTGATGGGCAAATAGATATGTGAACAGAATAGATATTTAAGAAATATACCCATACATGTACATTCAGTCGATCTTCAATATACACAAAGACAATCAATGAAGAAAAAATAGTTTTTTTAACAATGAAGCTGGATCAACCAGATAAACATGTGAAGAAAATGACCCTTGACCCTACCTACCATAGACAAATAATTAATTTGAGATAGACCACAGACCTAAATGCTGAAGCTGAAACTATAAACTTCTAGGGGGGAAAAAAGAGAACATCTTTATAACTTTGGGCTAAGTAAAGATTTTTCAAAGGAAAACACAAAAGGAATATCAAAGAATTATTAGACCTGTCCTTTCTATGAAAAGGTGTATTCCATCGGCTTCCTTGCCTGTCAGGCTCTATATGACACAACCATGCAAATTCACATGGACCTAGTCAGATAACCTCAGGGTGTCAGCAACTTTTACTAAATGGCCAGCAAGAGGAAGACACCATTATTCACCACTGTCACTACCTCTCCACATGCTGGCAGGTCATAGTTGAGTCAGATATGAAGCATCTACCCCGCCTCACATGTAAAAAAATGTAATTGAAATATCATCATTAAACTTTAGACCAGTATCTCTACTTCTAGTTTCGGGCAGATTGTTTTCAAGAGTAGATGAATTGCTTAGCCTGCCTCATGGTGATACTGACACATCTGAATAAGTAATTTGAGAAGGGAGACATGAGATCACTAAAAAGAAGCTGTAAATGTATCACCAGAAGCACCTAACGAAGCACTAATAGCGACAGGTATAAAGCGGCCACATTTAGCCCCATCTCCCAAGCTGATGCCAGTGGCACTGCCAACAAATCACAGACAAACACCACCTGAGCTGGTGCAGGGATGAGCGCAGGAGCTGTGTGATGGCTGTTTGGAAACAGCAGTGGGCCCATCCCCACTGGAATTACACATCTGTTATAGATCCAGCAATTCATTATGGAAAATCTTTGCATTTACTCATCCCCTTTGCTGGTGCATTCATTTACCTGGGCTAAATATTGCATGAATATTTATTAGTGTACCTTATTTACATACCTACTAAGCTAGTGGACACTGCAGCCAATATTCTAAAGCAGAACTGTGTATTAGCCATCATTCAAGTACAACCGCAGTACCGTGACAATTGATGTTCATAGTGATGCTAAAGAATTACATGATTTTGAAGTCCATGCTATAGCAAAGGAAATAAAGTCTCTTCCAAATTAAATCTCAAGTGAAAATTAAAATGGTAATGAGATTCCATCTCTGGTTTATTAAACTGGCAAAGATTAAGAGAAATGCTAACAGGTATGGAAAAATGGGACTTTGAAACACTGCTTAAGGAAATGTAAACTACTACAAACTTTTTAGAGAACAGTTTGTCAAAGTATGTGAAAAACTTTACAAATAATAATAGCTAACATTTATATGGTACTTACTATAAGTCATATACTATTCTAAGTGTTCTGCTTTTATTATCTAATTAATCCTAAAATATCTCTATGAAATAGGATTATTAGTCGCATTTTAAAGATGAAGAAACTGAGTCCCAGAGACATTAATTAACTTATCCAAGGTCATACAGTGGGTAAAATGGTGGACCAGGAATTTGAACACAGGAAATTGATCTTCAAGAGTCTGTGTGCTTAATAGCCACATTATATTGCCTTAAACTGCATCTTAAAATGTGCAGGCCTTCAACCTCCAATTCTCTTCTAGGAATTTATGCTAAGGAAATGATAAAAGATATGTACAAAAATGCATGTAGGGATGTTCACTATAGCATTTTTACTAACAATAGCAATAAATTATTTCCCAATGTAAATTTTGAAAATTTACAATTTATAATATTCAACTATAAAGATTATGGTATATCCATGTGGCAAACTTCTATAAAGCCATTTTATAAATATTAATTTTGGTAAAATGGAAAAATGATTATACATAGCAAGACCTTGTGTTGGCTTTTCCCATTTTCACTCCCCATTTCTTCACCCCTACCCTTCTTTGTCCTATTCCGTGTCCCGGAGAGGCTAACCCCAATGGACCATATCACCTGGGCTCCTTTCAAAGTTGGGTTCTGTCAAAATGAAGCATTAACAGAAGAGCAGAACCAGAGGAGAGAAAAAAGAGAATTGCTCTGCAGTGTGAGAAAGGTTGCATCCTTTCTGGGCTGCGGCTGCTGGTCAGAAGCCCTCCCAGGAATCTAGCTTTCATTTGGCTCCCATATTTTTTCCCCAGACCCCCTCAAGCTAAGGAGGTAATAGGTTGTTTCCAAGTACCTCAACCTACTTTGTTGGCTCCCAAAGCCCTACACACACTTATGTAAATGGTCCTTTCATTGAGGTCTCTTTAGTAGAGCCATCTGAGAAGAATTCTGTTGCTTACAGAGACCCTAACTGTGAGAGGTGGGAGAGTGGGGTGGGAGGTGTATTTTAACTTAAAAAAAGTCTTAGGGCCGGCCGAGTGGTGCAGTGGTGAAGCACTGGCTTGGGAAGCCAGCGGCCCCGGTTCGGTCCCACATATGAGGGCCAGTGACACTGCCCTCAAAAAAAAAAAAAAAGTCTGATAGAATATAGAAGAAAACACTGCCAGTGTTTTCCTTTGGGTGGTGAGATGAGTTATTCATTTTAATCTTTATTCATAGACATTGAGGAGAGAGAGAGAACTTTATTCATATCCTGGTTCCAAAATGTACTGTAATGAAAACATTGGACAAATCACCTGATGCCATGTAGTCATTTATAAAGTAAAAATAATACTGTCTACCTCTTCAGGTTTTTATGGATATTAAGATAGTCCATGTAAAGGCCTAAGTGTATAGTTAAGTGTTCACATGATGTGTTTTTTTTTAGCAACTTACTAATACATGATTACTTGTGTGGTGAAAGTGTATAATATATGATAAAAGTACATATCAAAAAATGCTGAATGTTATCAAAGGCTATAAAAAGGTACTTTTTGAAATTTTACAATGAAAAAGAAACTTCTTTATGTAGTAAACAGTGATCTGAAATATTGTTAATTTTTTTAAATGACTGTACATCTACCCATTAAAATATCATTTAGAATATAGGTGACAAATGAAAGGAACAGAAAGCCATTTTTGGTTTGCATAGACAGCCAAGAGCTAGTTCCACAGAGAAATAAACAGAATTTCCCAGGAATCAATGTATTCTTTATGGATATTAGCTTGTAAGTTTGTCACAATAAGCACTCAAAATATACAGTCCCTCTTTTGACAAAAAAAAAAAAAAAAAAAAAAAATAGGGTTTTAATTTTTCTTTGGAGCTATTCACAGTGAGATTTCCAAGCCATTCATCTTCTTTGTCCTATAACTCAGGTATGACTCAGAATTTATTTCAACACTCTCTTCCCCACCTCCATCGATGCTGGGTGACTTAAATATTGGCATCATTCAACCCAAAAAGGCCAACTGTTTAAATGGTAACTTTTTCCACTGCTCTCACCAAAAATGAGCGACTGGATAAAATAATCAAAAAATTCATAATAAAAACAAATAAAATTAATGAGAATTCATCCAAGCCTAAAGTTTAAAAGGAGCCAACACCATTGAAATGTCTGATGTTAGACAGGTCCTGAGGAGTTCACAAGTTCATTCATTATGGGAAACTGAAGGAAATGTGGTCAGACCTGCTGTCAGTTTAAAAAGTATCACTGAAGTTTTGCCAAAATGATGTATGTTCCCATTCAAACATACCAAAAGCTATTGAACTTAATTTCCTTTTTAAACATGTACTTTGTTATCCTCAATTGCTGATGGGTGAGGAAATGCTTTAACCCACAGGGCATTTTTGGTTCACTGACAAATGTATTCACAAGCCACAGACTGTTCCCACAAACGTTTTTATGTGTAAGATTTCAAGGAGACAGCCATTTCAAAGGTCTTGTCTCTCTTTATTCATTTTCCCATTCAAGAATCCAGCCATCTTCCCATCCTACCATCCCCTTCCTCATCATTTGTCAAGTACGTGCTGCTTTTTTTTTTTTTTTTTGAGGGCAGTGTCACTGGCCCTCATATGTGGGACCTGAACCGGGGCCACTACGCCACTCGGCCGGCCCCGTGCTGCTTTCTTAATATCTTCTATGATTACTATCTTGATCATCAAAACTGAGTCATATTATTGCTCTCCTTGAATCTTTTCGCATGTATTTCTTGGTTTCTGCAGCCCTCTTTAGTCTAACATTGTGTAACTGATTTGTTATACTGGCTTGAATTTCCTCTGCAATATCAACCAAACTCAGCCCAGCAGGAGGACATCTGTCTTTAGCATCCAAGACCTTTACTCTTCACTTAAGTCAGTATCATGGGAATTTCTCATCCAAAAAATAAGAGTCATAAATTGCTTCTGGGCTGATTCTCAATAAACCTACCAAGGAAAAATAAAATTCAGCTTCCAGGCTTGTATCTGGCAATTGGTAAAGACTAATACTTCAAAATTCCCAGAGTAATTGGATCTGATAGATGGATTGAGTAAGGTAGCAGGATACAAAATCAATATTCAGAAATCAGTTGCATTTGCATATGCCAATAATAAACTATCAGAAGGAGAAATTAAGAAAACAGTCCCATTTACAATTGCTTCAAGAACTGTAAAATACCTAAGAATAAATTTAACCAAAGAAGTAAAAGATATGTACTCAGAAAATTATAAGACACTGAAGAAATCAAAGAAGATACAAATAAATGGAAACACCTACCATGCTCATGGATAGAAGAATTAATATAGTTAAAATATCCATACTGCCTAAAGTAATATATAGATTCAATGCAATTCCTATCAAACTACCAAGGACATTTTTCGCAGAAATAGAACATATAATCCTAAAATTTATATGGAACCAAAAAAGACCCCGAATAGCCTCAGCAATCCTGAGAAATAAGTGCAAAGTAGAGGGTATCATGCTACCAGACATCAAAATATACTTCAAGGCTATAGTAATCAAAACAGTATGGTATTGGCATAAAAACAGGCACATAGATCAATGGAACAGAATAAAGAGACCAGAAATAAATCCATGCATATAAGGATAAGGACAGTTAATCTATGACAATGGAAGCAAGAATTTACATTGGGGTTAAGATAGTCTATTTAATAAATGGTGCTGGGAAAATTGGACTGACACATGCAAGAAAATGAAAATGGATCACCTCCTTACGCCATATACAAGAACAAATTCAAAATGCATTAAAGACTTACATGTAAGAACTGAAACCATAAAACTCCTAGAAAATATAGGGAGTAAATTTGCAGACAATACCCTGAGCAATATTTTTACTGATACATCCCCACAGGCAAGGGAAGTAAAAGAAAAAAAAAGAACATATGGGATTATATCAAACTTAAAAGTTTTTCACAACAAAGGAAACCATCAATAAAACAAAAAGGAAGCATACTGAATGGGGGAATATATTTGTCAATGATATATCTGATAAGGGGTTAATATCCAAAATTTATAAAACACTCATGTAACTCAACACCAGAAAAACAAACAACCCAATTAAAAAATGGGCAGATACGAAGAGACATTTCTCTAAAGAGGACATACAGATGGCCAACAGGCATATGAAAAACTGTTCAACCTCAGTGATCATTAGGGAAATGCAAATAAAAACCACAATGAGATACCACCTCATACTGGTCAGAATGGCTATCATCAATAAATCAACAAAAAACAAGTGCTGGTGAGGTTGTGGAGAAAAGGGAACCCTGGTGCACTGTTGGTGGGATTGTAGATTGGTGCAGCCACTATGGAAGTTAGTATGGAGGTATCTCAAAAAAAAATAAATGGAAATGGAACTATCTTTTGACCCAGCAATTCCACTCCTAAGTATTTATACTGAAAAACCCAAGACACTAATTTGAAAAAAATATATGCATTCCTCTGTTCATTCAGCACTATTTACAATAGCCAAGACCTGGAAACAATTGAAATGCCCATTGGTAGATGACTGGATTAAGAAACTGTGGTACATTTACACAATGGAGTATTACTCCTCTACAAAGAAGAATGAAATCATACCATTTGCAACGATATGGACGGACCTAGAGAACATTATGCTAAGTGAAATAAGCCAGTTGGAGAAAGACAAATACCATATGATCTCACTTATATGTGGAATCTAAGGAACTGAATAAACGAGCAATGGAAACAGAAATATTCTTAGAGACACAAAGGAAAAACTGATGAGGGCTAGATGGGATGGGGATGGGCATGAGGGAGAAGGGGAAGGGACAAGGCAACATAAACTGATAACTACAATACTACCGCAGAGACAGAAGAGACAGTATAGGGAATATAATCCATAATGTTGTAAATATTTTTTAGGGGACCAGATGGACTCATGTCTTGTCAGGGAGACCACTTCATGGATGGTGTAGACGCCTGACCACTGTAGTGTACATCTGAAGCTGCCGCTGAATAATATTATATGTCAACTATAATTTAACACATATATAGTTATGAGATGTGGAATATAGTGTGGGGATGGAGTCAATGGAATTGTAATAGATATGTATGATATAGGGGGGGCAGTGGGGAAGGGGTAGTCACTTTGTAAGGGGTGAAAAGGATAACTATTGCATTGTTTTGTACATCTGTAACTAATAATAATAATAATAATAATAATAATAATAATAATAATTCCCAGAGTAAGATGGGGAGATTCTCTACGCTGTTGTTTATCTGCATTTTTGTCTTGCTTAAAACCTGTGAAAATAAGGTAAGGTGATGTAGAAAATTCCCATGCATATTGAAATAGAGAGTAAAAAACCTCTATGCACCTGGAAAGATACATATACAATGTTTGTGTGCATTGTAACATCTTCCTTACAAACTACTGGAGAAGATAACACAGCTCAGCATCTAGCGATTCAATGGCTTATAAGTAACTAAATGTCAGTTGGCTGGAACCATTCTACTCTAATTATCTCTTAATGTGCTTTGGAGACTATCAGGATAAATAAGTTATAAGACAGAACATAAATATAATTTGATGAATTGTAATTATTGCTGTCATGACTGACTGTTTTTCCTCCAGTTGTATAAGCTGGTTCACAGCTAGTTTCTGTTACTTCTAAACTGCATATAGTAACAAGAGGTCAGGCATACGTCTACGGACTATAAGTACAAAGAATTCTAGCCCTAGAAAAATAAATAAAAGACATGGTTACTTGTGTTCAAGGAGAATTTCTCTTTCTAAAAGTTGTAATATAAATTTAGCTTTCTTCAATTGCTGGTGGAAAAGTAAATACTTAAACTCCAAGGCACACTGATAAAAGGATTATTTTTCATCATCATTCCTCCCTCCCCATATTGCTAGATTGCATTAAGCCAAAAAGACATATTGACTATCTGGTGCCAATTCACTTCTTCCCTTTTGTGATATTTGCTTAGACCATGCTCACATCCTGACACCACTACCTCTCCCTCTCAGTTTAATCAGATTGAAAATGACTTGAGATAGTATATCACAGATAAGAGGCAGTCACATATTTACTCAGTGAATGACTGAACAATATGACTGCAAATTATTAAATATAGGAAAATTAGGGTAGATACTATTTAATGCTTCACAGGAACAACCCAAGTAATCAGCTCCCGTATACACACTGCTAGTTACTCTTTCACACTCCTTTCTCAGGAAAGGAGATCACTCTGTTTCTCTCTCTCCTGTCTTTTTTAATCACAATGGCTTAGACATTCACTCAGAGAAAGTTTAGGCATATCCAGCAGACTGATTATTTTCTACTTTCTATCTGGTATTTCTAAAACTGTTGCTACCCGCTTTTACAGTATCATTATCGTAAGGGCTAAGTTGAAAATAGAAAAAAAAAAGGCTCAGGGTTTTAGCTGCCTTTAATATCTCCACTTCCTATGATCCTATATATTCATATTCCCTGGAAGCTGCCACCCACACAGGCTTTAGACTGCTGCTAAGTAAGTAAATGCATGAGACAGTCAGAAATTCTTATTCTGAAATCATTTATTGAAACAAGCTTTCTCTTATAGCATGTATTATGAAGTTCTGTTTTTAACTTCAGACTGCATTAAAAATCATGCAAAACTCCTGTCTTTTTTTTTCCTTTTCCATCACAGGCAAAAGATAGAGCTAATTGGTACATAATAACACAACTATAAAAAGAGGGAATAAAATAAAATTCCCAAGAGCAGATCAGAACTGCTTTGAGACACAATTGCTCTAATCTCAGAGAATATTTTGCCAAGTCTAAGAGGTGATATAGAAGTGTGTGTGTGTGTGTGTGTGTGTGCACGAGCATGCAGAAAGTATCTCAAGAAAATCTTCACAACAAAATGCCACTGGATTCTGCAAATGAATTAAAAACTGTTTTATGACCAACACCCATTTGCAAATGAGTCATTTAAAATTTTAGAGATTATTAAATTCTTTCTCTCATTTATTCTTTCAGAACATATATGTTTTACATGTTAATCATCATTCCCTCATTGACCCTGAAATGTTGAAGGGCCCTTGCATTCTCAGAGCTAGTAAGCTAATTTCAAGTGTACCTTTCACCATTTCTCCTACCGTGAGGACTGATGTCTATCAAACTCTGCTGTACGTTCCCACACCTACTTTACTTTAGTCTAACTATGCAATTTAAATTTATAAATGAGGGAGTATAAATATAAAAATCACTGTTTCTATGAAATCTAAGTGTTTTGAAATATACATAAGAAAGGAAACTTGATTTTTAAACTGATCATTTCTATTGAGTTAAATTTAAATACACTAGAACTTTATAAAAAATAAATTTTAGAAAGATTCTGAACTCATATTGCTCTAATACTGTATTTCAGAGCTTACTATATTTGAAAGAAAACAAAATTAGAAACTGTAGCCTATGGATAATGATTTACTCATGAAGCCTGAGCTCCAATTAATAGGTGCATATTGAAAAAACTTGAAGTATAACAAAATATTGCTCGGTAAACAAGTGTGTGTAAGTGTAAATGGGTTGCTGGGGTAAAATAAAAGGTTTGAGGCATTTAGTATCACTTTAGGTACATCTGGCTTTATTCCGGTTAGCTAATTAACTTTGGGCTTTGATTGCTTTGGTAACAAGGCCCTACTGTATTTAAAAGACATTTTAAAATTCTACGTCTGGGCCGGCCGAGTGGCGCATTGGTTAAGCGCTGGTTTTGGGATGCCAGCGGCCCCGGTTCGGATCCCACATGAGGGCCAGTGACACTGCCCTCTACAGCTAACAACAGCTCCACCTGGAGCTGGGCTGTGCGAGCCCCGGTGATGGTGTGGGCTGCCATAGGCTATAGTGAGTGGCCCGCAGCCAGCGTGAGCGGCTGGCAGCCAAGAGTGAGCTGCCAATAGCCGCAGTGAGCGACATCCAGAGGCCAGCGACCGATCTGCCTCATCCGGGAAGAGCGCAATGACGATACCAACAGTGAAGCAACATCCTCCGCAACTAAACTGAAGAACAAAAAGACAGCAACTTGTCTGTTCCCCTTCCCCGATTTCCCAACGCTGTTCCCCTCCGCCAATTCCCCAATAAAATCTTTAAAAAAAAAAAAATAAATAAATAAAATTCTACGTCTATTAGCTTTAATAGCCACTCCCTTTCTACTCCTTTACAATGTAGATGCCAGACCTGGGATAAGGCATTCCCCTGAATACTAACCTTGGCCAATCAAATGCAGGGCAATTTTTTCACTGTTGTACTAGTATGGGAAAGCACTTCCAGGTTCGGTTTTCCCGTGTACAAGGTAGCCCTTTCTTTACATCGTTTTCCTTCTAGGCACCTAGGTAACTAGGACAAATCCCTGCTCTCTTCACTATTGGAACAAGCCCCACATCATTTATCTCACTCTCCCACCCTTCTTACTCTGCCACCAATGCAGCCAGAATGCTAACAAAGTCAGTAAGAAGGCCCAAGCATCTATCTCTTTGGCTTCAGCTGCCAAACTCTTCTTTACATATGGTCAAAACATGACGAGCCCAGGCCCCGCTGAAGACCTGGATCTCTTACTTTCTTTCATATCTTTATGCTCTCTCCCACCACCTCAGGCTGCTGCCTGCTCAGGATGACCCAGGTCAGCATCCTCGACGAGCCATGCTCTAGACAGATGGTCAATGTTCTCACTCATTATGGCTTTGGTTCCTACAGTGGAAGCAGGTGTGTCCTTCTTTCCAAGGGGATGACAAGTTCCAAAATTCAATCTTGAGAGAGAAGAAAAATAGGCAAAGGAGGCCTATTGGCTGTCTTTGTTACAATGCTCTTTAGGCTCACCTGGCATAGAAAACAGAACCCTCCAGAACCTTCCAGTCTAGCCTACTAAAATCCTATAATGCTGTCCAATAACCCAGTTGATGATGAAGAGTTACTCTGCCTTGCATTTTTTTGGGTACGAATCTCCCTCAGAAACTCATACAAAAGTGGTAAGCTCAAGGAAGCTCCCCTGGCCAATCACAATCATAATGTTGTATTAATATTATTTCTTAAAACAATCTCAGTGATCACACACAACAATAATACAGAGATGCTATATTATGTATGACTTTTAGTTAAATCACCATTACTCTACCAGAGGCTACTAACCCTATCATTGACAGATTATAATACTGTTCAAAGATAACAGAAAATAAATCATTGATGACTAGTGTGTTAACATGGTAATTTTCTAATCCTGTAACTTGTTCTAAAAGTGTTACCACTAATAAGAGGAAGCTAAAACACAGAGCTTAGAAGAAATTATTGTTTGTATTTTTTAATACAGTGTATCTTTATTCACTACTTATGATAACTGCTACATGTCTCTTAATGCTGACAAATAGGAACATTGCTACAGGGCCATTCCATAGCTTGTAGAACCTCAAAAATTTTTGCACATCTCCTCATTCCAAACATTAGAGTATAACAATTAGACATCATACATTTCCCAAATATCCTAAATAATATTTATTGAAGAGTTACTATGTGCCAAATACTATTCTAAGCACTTAATAGGAATCAGTTTATTTACCCTTCACAGCAAACAAATGACATTTTAAATATCAGTAAAATAAGCAAGGGTAGTTTCAATATTTCAATAAGTTCCCCAAGATCCTAAGCAGTAAGAGGTAGATGTTAATTTCAAATCCAGGTAGTCTGGTTCCAGAGGTCCTACTCATAACCACTGTGATAATCTATACCACAACTGATCAAAATGAAGTTTTGTTCCCCAAAAGTATGTGCTAGGTAAGGGACTAATTATGCCATCAACAAAGTTACACTTTAGTTGGGAAAAAATACAAATAATAAATGATTCAAAATGAGGCTCAACATAATTAATTGAAATGAGGTTGAGAAGAAAATTATTCTTTTGATTGTTGTTTACTGCTTTAGAAAGTTATATAAGATGTATGCTCTTTTGTAATCTGTTTTATGAAATACTTGAAAAAGCTTATAGAACTATATAAAAAGTAAATAAATATTTACATAATTAGAATTAGAAAAGATACCAAAGTAAAAGCTCAAGAAAAATGAAGAAAAACAACCCAAATTATATGATACTATGCATTTATTAAAGTGTAGTAAAGTGAAATTTCAGGTAGCCAAAAAAAAAAAAAAAAAAAAAAGCAATCATTTACATGACTTCCATTGTCCATAAGGAGAAAACATGCTATCTTTACAAAAAAGATCAGTTTTTCCATAGGCCCTTATATTGCATGAAATTTGCAATGGTTTTTATTCTTCAGATAATTACAGAATCCTTAACAAAAGAAATAGAGAGTGGCAGAATTTTAAAAAGGCAAAGGAAGTATGGGCAAGGCCACTTTAGGCAGAGGGAAAAGAAGTACAGGAGAATGAAAGCCTGAAATACTTTTCTGTGTTTAAGAAATGGTGAATGGACTGACATGGTTAGAATACTTCTGTGGAATACTCCCTTGAAGAAAGACAGACAGAAAGAAAAGAGGGAGGGAGGGAGGGAGGGAGGGAAGGAAGGAAGGAAGGAAGGAAGGAAGGAAGGAAGGAAGGAAGGAAGGAAGGAAGGAAGGAAGGAAGAAAGTTCCCATCATAAAAGTACGTTGAAAAAAATGCTGCATTAAAAAATCTAATAATGGAGATTGCTTTTATGGGCTATGATGAAATAGCTATACCAGGATAATCTATTTCAAAAACAAAAACAAGACAAAAAGCAAAAATAATACATATAAAGCTCCTTGAAAGCACTAGGAAACAACTAAGGCAACCAGGACCTAAAGGGTCAACCTCCTAAAGGGAAAGATGTAGACAGAGATGAGCCCTATGGCAGCCTGCCACTTTGTCTCTTTGGGGCATTTGCCAATTCACGGTTCAAAGCATAGAATCCAAACAGAAAGAAGTAGCTTAGAACTTGTGGCTGTGACACTAGATTAGAGAAATAAAAATGAAAGCTCAGAGATGCCAAAGGAGACAGAACTTGAAGGGCCAATCCAAAAGAAAAGGGTAATGTAGTAATAACCCCAAAATTTTGTGTGCAATTGCCACGTCAAGTTGACTCCTTAGCTGTACAGGGTAAGTTGCTGAAGAAACAACCAGAAAGAAGCTGCTGCAATGTTAAAAAGGCAAGGAGAGATTTTGGTCATCCATGATAAAAGAAGTCTGAGTTACAGTGTCTGTCTATAAAGACAAGTCCTGATAAATGTGCCAAGATTTCTGTTGAGACCTCTGAAGGACTCTCTCCTGAAGTAAGGCCAGGCTCTGCTATCACTTGGACTTATTTGGCCTTGTTCCCAAAGTCAGAAGGATTAGAAGGGGCCTAGAGTGTAGTCTGTTGTTCTAAGCAAGCCAGGCCATGTTGCTAGGGTGTGTCCATCCAGGAATGGTCTCCTGAGATTCTAAACCCTGTAATAGGATTTGGCCTCACCAGGATTGTTGCTAGAACACAGTTCCTGGAGTCAACAGCGTTTTGTAGACTCAGGGTTAGCAAGAATATCAATTAGCTATTCATATGGAAAAAATAAACCTTTAGCCCAATCTCACATCAAATAGAAAAATAATTTTCAGATGGACTGTAAAGTAAATGCAAAAATCAAAAAATAGGGTCCCTAGAAGATAACATAAAAGAATACTTTTATGTTTCATAGCTAGGCAAAGATGTTTTTGAACAGGAAAAAATAAGCACAAAGCATAAAGTAGATTTGAAAAATTGGACTACATTAAAATTAAGAACTTCCATCCATCACAAGACACAATAAGTAAAAAGTCAAACCAATGAGAAGACATTTATACATATGTCTGACAAAGGATTTGTATGCATAACATGTAAAGGACTTATATAAATCAATAAGAGAAAAGACAAACAATTTTTTAATGAGCAGAACACTAGAAGGACTCAATGCCAAAAAAAAAGAAAAAAAGGCTACCCAAATGCCCAATTAGCATATAAAAGATGTTACACCTCATCAAGGAAAATCAAATTAAACTCACAATGAGACACAAGTACACATGCAATAAAAGAGCTAAAATTTTTTAAATTTATCAAATGTTGAAAATATGGAGCAACTCATATTCTCTTACACCATTTTGGGAATTTTAATTGGTATGATCATTGTGAAAAACTTTTTAGAAGTATCTCAATAATTCCAATCCTAACAAAAAACATGTGCATATGTATGTTCATCCCAAACCACATAAAAGAATGTTCACAGCAGCATTATTTGTTATGACCCAAAGCAGGAAATAGTCCATATGCCCATAAATAATAGAAGGGATAAGTAAATTATACAATGGAATACCACAGATAAAAAATTGCCAAACTTTTTCTATAAAGGAACAGAAAATAAACATTGTAGGCTTTGCAGCCCATATACGTTCTCCACTGCACACTCTTACATATGTATATTTCACACCCTTGAAAAATATTAAAACTATTTAGCTCAGAGGCTGTACAAAACAATTGGTGGGCTGGATTAGGCCCATGGGCAATACTTTGCCAACAGCTGGCCTCTAGCAATACAACAAATTATGTGACTACAGGGATGAATGTCATAACTATAACACTGAGCAAAAGGCAATAGACACAAAAGAAAGCATACTCTATGATACCAGTTACATAAAGTTTGAAAAGAAGCAAAATTCATCGAGGATGGGCACTGAAAAGTGTGGTGGGCATGAAGAGGGTTTCTGGAATACAAGAAACAGTCTCTGTTTATATTTGGATAGCGCTTTTACTACCCAAATTGTGTACACTTTGCAAATAGTCATAGACCTGTACACTTAAAGTTTATGCACGTTAGTATATTTATGCTCATTTTAGTAAAAATTTACAGAAAACAACAACCATCTTCACTACTTCATGACTTCTCACATCACTTAATACACTAATGTGCATTTTGAAGTTCCCAGAATGTGAAAAATACAGCCTTTCCCAAAGGTATTTAATCACAGGATGTTTTCTCCCAGAACACCTCTTGAAACTAGAAAAAAAAAATTGGACTAGAACACAAGTTGTGTGAAAGTGCAAAAGAGCGAAGGAAAATGAAATAATAGGCTAATATCATAGGAGACTTCAATAACGTAACTTCAAATGGCATGTCTAGTTTTAACTTTTATCTTGTAGGCACCTGTTAAAGGATTTTAAGTAGAAGAGGGACAACATGAGATCTGTGGGTTTAAAAGATAGTTCTGGCAGAAGATTGCAGAGTAACAGGATGGAGGGAGAGAAGCACACTGGAAAGGAACAGAAACTGTAGGTTGAGGATCAGTTAGTGATGTGGCCATATTGAAATGCAGTGGGAAGAGTTTAATCAGAGCAGTGACAATGGGAATGAGACAATTTAAACAAGTTCAAGAAAAAAATAAATCTGTTGATTGGTCAGTAATTCACTGGTGATAGATAAATAAGCTCGT
This sequence comes from Aselliscus stoliczkanus, assembly GCA_033961575.1. Lineage (NCBI taxonomy): Eukaryota > Metazoa > Chordata > Mammalia > Chiroptera > Hipposideridae > Aselliscus > Aselliscus stoliczkanus. The sequence goes on from CM066727.1 coordinate 174,178,566, forward strand.
GATGCTTTTAAGAAAAAAGAAAACATTACCCTTGTTCTATAGCTTCTATTACCACTCATGTCAAGTCTAGAATTCTATATTACCAGTTAATATAAGGTACAAAAGATGCAAAACAGGGCCGGCCAAGGGGCTCAGTTGATTAAGAGTTGGCCTAGAGCATGTGCTCTGAGCAACAGGGCTGCCAGTTTGATTCCCACATGGGCAAGTGAACGCTGCGCCGGAGCTGAGCTGTCGCTAAGCTGCCAACAGGTGGCAGGATGACTCAGCTGATGTAAAAACAAGATTGCCTGTTCAGTGGTGGGCTCCGCCCACCCACAACTAAAGATTGAACTCAGCACCTTGAGCTGAGCTGTTGCCCGGATGGCTCAGTGGATAGAGCCTGCACTCTTAACAATGAGGCTGTTGGTTCGACTCCCACATGGGATGGTGGCTATGCCCACCTGCAACTAAGACTGAACTCTGCACCTTGAGCTGAGCTGCTGCCCGGATGGCTCAGAGGATAGAGCGTGCACTCTTAACAACAAGGCTGCTGGTTCAACTCACGTATGGGATGGTGGCTACACCCGCAACTAAGATTGAACATAACACCTTGAGCTTAGAGGTCACGAGCTGCCCATGGGAAGCCAGATGGCGACTGGCGCCCTCCACAACAAAGATTGAAGAACAACAACTTGGCTGGTCCCCAACACTGTTCCCCTCCCCCAATTCCCCAACACTGTTCCCCTCCCCCAATTCCCCAACACTGTCCCCCTCCCGCAATTCCCCAATAAAATCTTTAAAAAAAATAAAAATGCAACACAGAAGTTCTACAGAGGAGTGCTTAGAGAGATTAAATTGATTTAAAAGGGAGAGTGGGGGAGGATCTTTGAGGGCTTGTCTTATAATCACTCTTGCATGCAATACCAGCTTTTATTTATGTGAAGTTTTATTGAGGATGGCTTAAACCTACATTTACATAAAGACTTAAATGTAAGACCTGAAACCATAAAAATCCTAAAAGAAAATATAGGGAGTACATTTGCAGACATTACCCGGAGCAATATTTTTACTGATACATCCCTATGGGCAAGGGAAGTAAAAGAAAAAATGAATATATGGGATTATATCAGACTTAAAAGTTTTTTCACAACAAAGGAAACCATTAATAAAACAAAAAGGAAGCCTACTGAATGGGAGAATATATTTGCCAACGATATATCTGATAAGGGGTAAATATCCAAAATTTATAAAATACTCATGAAACTCAACACCAAAAAAACAAACAACCCACTTAAAAAATGGGCAGAAGATATGAAGAGACATTTCTCTAAAGAGGACATACAGATGGCCAACAGGCATATGAAAAAAAGTTCAACCTCACTGGTCATTAGGGAAATGCAAATGAAAACCACCATGAGATACCACCTCACTCCAGTCAGAATGGCTATCATCAACAAATCAACAAACAACAAGTGCTGGTGGGGCTGTGGGGAAAAGGGGACCCTGCTGCACTGTTGGTGGGATTGCAGATTGGTGCAGCCACTATGGAAGTCAGTATGGAGGTATCTCAAAGAACTGGAAATAGAGCTACCGTTTGACCCAGCAATTCCACTCCTAGGTATTTATCCTGAAAAAACCAAGACACTTATTCAAAAAAGTTATGCACCCCTATGTTCATAGCAGCACAATTTACAATAGCTAAGACTTGGAAACAACCAAAATGCCCATCAGTAGATGACTGGATTAAGAAACTGTGGTATATTTATACAATGGAGTATTACTCTGCTATAAAGAAGAATGAAATCGTACCATTTGCAATGATATGGATGGACCTAGAGACTATTATGTTAAGTGAAATAAGTCAGTCAGAGAAAGACAAATACCATATGATCTCACTCATATGTGGAATCTGAAAAACTGTATGAATGAGCAAAGTAAACAGAAACTGTCTCATAGATATAGAGGAAAAATCAGGGTTGCTAATTGGGAGGGGGATGAGGATGAGGGAGAAGGGGAAGGGATTAGACAGCAAAAATAGGCAACTACAATATTGCCACTGGAATATGAAAAACAGTTTGGGGAATATAATTAATAATGTTGTAAATATTCTGTGGAATGTCAGATGATCATAGGTCTTGTTAGGGAGACCATTTCATGGATGGAGTAGAGGTTTGATCACTGCACTGTATTACTAAAGCGGAGGTGGTATACCTACTGTAATTGAATATATATAGATAGTCACGGGATGTGGATTATACTGTGGAAGAGAGTCAGAGGAAGAGTAATAGATATATATGATATGGGGGGGGAGTTGGGTGGCGAATTGGGGGTGGGGGGTTGTCACTTTGAGGGGTAAAATGTATAACTATTGCACTGTGTTGTACACCTGAAACTAATAAAAAAATAAAAATTAAAAAAAAAAACCTACATTTACAGAACAAAAAAAATTGTGTGTTTACTTAGAATATCTATTTATTTGTGGGCAGTTGGGGAAGGGGCTAATGAAGATTTGAGGAAAGTCAAAAATCTCTCCATCTGACCACTCCTTTGCCTCAGCATTTAAATTTATACCATTTTAATGACATCATTCTTTTGTGACCTCAGCAGCTTTGCATGCTGTGTTGTCTGCCACCAAAAAGTCCAAGACAGTATTGGCCACACGTCAATATTTTCACTCCAAATGGCTTTACTTGGAAAAATAAGTTAAAAAAAGCAGGTGAATGCATAATGAATTAAGCCTGTTATTCAACCTCATTTACATCTATAGTTTCTACATGAGATTTTATCATGGGGTCTGTGTTCACCTGGATAGTATTTCCCCATATATATTCACATCCTAATCTCAGGCATCCATGAATGTTTTAATTTTATATGGCAAAGGGACTTTGCAGATACAATTCAGAGAAAGATCTTAAAATGAAGATTATCCTGGATTACCTGGGTGGACCCAATGCAATTCCCGTGGTCCTTATAAGAGGGATACTAAGTTAGAGAAGGCGATGGAAGTGAAAACTGAAGTGAGGCCTTTTGAAGATAAGAGAATATAGGCAGCCACTATGACAAAGGCAAGGAAACTTCCTTCCCAAGAGCATCTATGAGTTTAAAAGATAGCACTGGCAGAAGAGTGGAGAGTTATTGGATAGAAGAAGAGAAGCACACTGGAACCAGCTCTGCCGAAACCTTGACGTTAGCCCAGTAAAATTTTGGTCTTCTGACCTCCACAGCCAAAAGAAAACAAACTGTTGTTTTAAGCCTTAAAATCGTGGTAATCTTTTATAGCAGCCATAGGAAACTAATACAGAATCCTAGTGAAATGTCAATCAATCCAGGTGCCCATCAGAATCATCTAGGCAGTTCGTTAAAGGTACAGAGCTGTGGGTCCCATTCTGAAAAATTCTGATTCCCTATATCTGTGACGAGGCACAGCAATCTAAACTTTTTCAGAAGCTTCTTGGATGACTGTTGTGCTGCAAACCAGAGTATATAAGTCAGAAGAGCAGGGTAAATTCACTGCCTAAATTAGTTTTGTAGGGCTGCCGTACCAAATTACCACAACCTTGAAATCTTGAGACAACAGAAATGCACTTTTGCACAGGTCAGGAGATCATAAACCCAAAATCAGTTTCATGGAGCCAAAATCAGAGTCCATGGGGTGGCATTCCCACAGGAGGCTCTAGGAAAGACTGTTGTGGTCTCTGCATCATCCAGTTTCTGGTGGCTTCTAGCATTCCTTGACTTGTGGCCACGTCACTCTAATCTCTCTCTCTGTGGTCACACTGCCTCTTCTTCTATGATTTATGATTAGAATTAGTATCCACATGGATAATCCAAGACAATCATCCCCTCTGAAGATCTTTATTTAAACCACCTCTGCAAAAATCCTTTCATCTTGTAAAGTAACATTCACAGGTTCTAGGAATTAGGGCTTGATATCTCTAGGAGACCATTATTCAGTCCACTATGCTGCCTTAGTACCCTCCAAGGTCATTTATGGATGGAGACAGCAGAGCTGGAGCAGACTTTCCAAAAATACACGACTAAAATCTTTTTTTATATTCAAGTCCTCCTCTGACCCTTTACAAATTACAGTTATGTTATTAAAAAACAACCAGTCTCCCTGGAATATTCTGATGATTAATGAGGCTATGACCATGGAATTGGAGGGCTATTGAAAGGAGTAGGTCCCTAGAATTCAGCAGCATTTTTGTTATGAGGTTATATGCCCCTTTTCAAAACTGGCTCCTCATGAGGGTGCTTCAGGACATAAAAGTGTTGTCAACTAAGGAATCTTTATGAAAATTCTCTGTCACAGAGGAATTTACCACATGTGGCCATACAAACAGATTATAAGAAACATTTGTTGTGGAGTTATTTTTTATGCAAAAGTATATCTTGAATTTAAATAAATCCAAGATTCTTTTACCTGCATTTTTACTCTAGTCAATCAAGAAATGTAGACTTGGTGGTCCACTGGCAAAGTGCATTCTTGTCCTGCTTGGCTTTTTTTTTTTTTGAGGACAGTATCACTGTCCCTCATGTGTGGGACCCAAACCGGGGCCGCTGGCTTCCCAAGCCAGCGCTTAACCACCGCGCCACTCGGCCCTCCTGCTTGGCTTTTTAAAGGCACTTCAGGTAAATAATTCAGAAACAAGATTAGCCCAAAGTCACCAAGAATACACACCAGAATTCAAACAATGGCTTATGAAATGTGTACAGAGCATGGTGATGCTCCACAGAAACAAAAAGTAATATAGATTTTATTTTCAAAGAAACATCTTCTTCCCTTTGGAAATGGTAAGTATTCATTCTCATATTTTTCTAACATCCCTGTACAATGAGGCAGAAGGCCTTTCCTAACTGTAAAGTGTTATCCTTTTCTAAAATGTACATTTTTATATCTATCCCCTAAAAACATTTATAGCTCCACTTCCCTTTACTATTCCCTACTCAAAATCTATAGATAACCATCCCCTTAAAATAATCTATGGGTTGGCGTTGAACAACCTAATTTTCACTTTAGCAGGTCATTATTCCACCCAGCTTTCAGGAAAATAATAATGGTAGTTTCTAATTCATCCCACCTGAGTATGACCATACTTTTCTTGCCTACATGGTATCATTTGCTTTTGGTAGCAGTGGCTCCAAACTGTGCTGTCAAGGCTCTGAGCTAATCTGCCAGTCTATGACCCTTAAAATTCCCAGAGCAATAGGGTTGGCTAACAACAAACAAACAATGTACAATAATATATCATACATACATAACTAATAGTGTTGGGTAACAACCAACTAATAATAGTGCTGAGGACCAACTCATCAAAACCACCTAGCAAGCTTGAAAAATGCAGATGTCAGGGCCCTACCTCAGGCCTACTAAATATAATTTCCAGGAAAATAACTTAGAAATTTTCACTTTTCATAAACAAAATAGAGCCACTAGTAAATTGGAATCCAATGATTAGATAGGTCTAATACCCACAGCATGAATGCACAAACACCCAGGTTTTTATGGTTTGATGGCAGTGTTCTATAGAAATAAAGTGCTCTAGGTTAGCCCTACAAAGGTAGGCATTATCGACATACCACTCATAGCTGTGACATACCCTTCCTGCATCCTTAAATGCTGACTCCATTTTTGTGTTCTTAAATTCCTATCCAATTTTAGTCTTCCCTTTTCAATCACCACACAATGCCAACATTTCCTGGATAAATCCACCCTTATTTATGCTTCACTATTTTAGTGCCCAATTCCATTTTCTAGAGACTTCTTCCTACTACCTTTATCCCAATCCAAAAACACCTTCTATTAAGGACAGTGGGGCGGGTAGGCAAGAAAAAATAAAAAATCTAGGATTTGACAAATGGAACAAGAGAAGGTAGCAATTAACCATCTGTGAGCATATTTGGCCCACAAAATTTATTGGCAGGACCTAATTTCCCCTTAGTTAGCATAATAGAGAAGACTAACCATAACAGGTTTAATCTTAGGGGAAGAAAAGTCTAGTACTCGGTGGTATGATGGGGAACCTCACTCCTATCTGTAGAGATTTTTAGTCAACATAACAACATGAGGACAATTTAATCTTGTTCAGTCTTACTGCGAATAAACATTTTTTCCAAAAGGGAGTTAATTTATCCACCACAGCCACAACTCTTCACAAAATGCCATTGACAAGAGTAATTGCCATCCATGCTCTTTACACCTAAAATAGTGGAACTTCTTGGGCAAAACACTGAGAAAAAACCCACTTGTAACTGGGACAGAAAACACATTTTGTCTTTGTACAAAGTAAAACTCCTACGTTCAAACTGTCTTGGTAAAGTGTTTCACTGTAGAATGTTGTTGGCCAATTTACATGGCATTTAGATTTGAAGTTATATGCCATTTGGGGAAGATTACTATAATTAGAAAAATAGCCTGATTACTTTTCTGGCAATGGTGAAGAAAGAGAACAGACTTTTCAGCTTATAAAGACAAGTCCTTGAGAAACCTCAAAAAGTTTCAGGATCCTGTTTGACAGGAAAGAACATCTCATCTGAACCTCTTGGATCTGTTGAAAAACCAAGCTTTTTTTTTTCTTTTGAAAAGTCAAAACCACAAGAGAGGGAGAAGAAAAAAAAAACCCAGAAAGTAAGAAATGCTCCTTCCTAATGGATTTTGAAACAAAGATGACAGGAATGGCCCTTTCTGTTGCATTGCAAGCTTCCACTACAGGTCCTTCTCGGGAGCACAAATGGGAAACAATGGGTTGGGAGGAAAAAGTGTGGATTTTTCAGAAACAAGGCTTGGCAGATGGTTTCACAAGAGCATTTTGATGGCTATGTCTGCTCTAACTGCAAATAATATGCTATTATAACCTCATAGATGAAAAGAGCCGCTCCTATTATTTTAGATCTCAAGTTCACATTTACGATATAAAAAGCAAAAGCACACTAAGTTCCTCTCTGTGCTGACAGAGGGAGACACTGCTACCTCGACTTGAACACCCATTCTCCAGGCCTCAGTCTTCCAGGACATTGCCTTTCCCCCAGAAGGAAGGTGGGAACAGTGAGAGCTCTGTTCAAGAACAATGACCCAGGGCTTTAGACATTTAAGGTTCTATTTCCTGAACTTAGCAACTGAAAAACCCCAATAGATCAAACAAGTCTTCAGAAAAAAAAAACAACTTAAAACTGCCATGATTTTTTTTTTTAATATAAGGATACAATTGGGAACATGAAACAACTTCAAAATGTGCATTTTGGGGTGGAGGGCAGAAAGCATGGTAGTGGGAAGATGTAAAAAGAGCTATTAAATGGTTGCAGCTTTCAAGTCATGAGCTGTCTCTTGAAAATGTTCCCTTGGTCAGTGTGTCTCTTGTTATAGTGTTTCCTATCGTTAGTGACTCCTGATGTGTCCCATCCTTTTCTAAGGCACTATCTAACTCAAAAAGGACAAGAAGTGAAAGAGCAGCTCTTTCCTCCACCAGTCTGAGAAGAGTCATCATATAAAATCCCTTTGATCTAGAATCCGAGGGTTTCTTATTCAACAGCTTAAATAGAAAATGTAAATACATATAAAAATACTGCCTTTCAGAGTGATTTTGAGTCTTTTTCCAATTTCAAGCTAACCTTTAAAAAGCATTTATCCTTGTATCTTCCTTACTTTATATCAAGTAATTTATGTGAACACTTTGTTCCAACCAGATTCTCATTAATGTTATTTTTCTGAAAAAAAAAAGATTTGATGTATTATATCATAGCATTAATCAAGTATATTACCTGTTCTTCTCTTGGCAATAATCAACTCCTTTGGAAGAAAGGAAAACTATTCTACAATTACACATCCTAGATTAATTTTTGGTGTGTGTTATAAATGTTAGCTAATTGAAATATAATCTTTTAATGCAATTAGAAGGTATGTAACAGTGCATGGACTCTTTATAAACATACAGGGTAAGAATTATTTTCAATGGAAGAAATACATACCTTTTTATTGAGTTGCTATGAACAGGTTGATTAAAGATGGGCTACCATCCTGGGTCAAGAATTCTAAAACCAACATGCTATAGGCTGAATTCATGTCCTATAATTCATAACTCAAAATACATATATTGAAGCCCTGATCCCCAGTACCTCAGAACGTGACTGTATTTGCATTTGCTAGAACTTTACAGAGGTGATTAATTTAAAATGAGGCCATTAGAATGGGCTCTAATACAATCTGACTAGTGTTCTTGTAAGAAGAGGAAATTTAGACACACAAAGAGACACCGGGGTTCTGTACGCGTAGAGCGGACTATGTGAAGACATAGCCAGAAGGCGGCTGCTGTAGGTCAAAGAGAGAGGCCTCAGGAGAAACCAACCCTGATGCAACCTTGATCTTGTCTTGAAATTCTAGCCTGCAGAATATTGAGAAAACACATTTCTGTTGTTTAATTCACCCAGTCTGTAGTACTTTGCTACGGCAGCCTGAAAAGACTAATATACAAACCAACAAGTAAAGGCAGCAATCAGAAAGCAAGGCTCTAATACTAGATTGGAGTTGACAACACAGAAAGCTCGTGTAAAAACAGAGAGCAAGGCGTGAGATCTGGAACATAGGAGAAAGAGCCACATTGCCAAAAGCAACAGACACAAGAAATATACATCTTGACTTCCAAGATTGTGAAGATACCAGGTGGGAGATAGGGCTACCTCCTATCAGATGAGATTTCTATTGAATGTAATGTTAGGGAGCATCAACTTCATCTGTGAAGGAAGAGAGAAGAGTCATCAAGCCTGTATTTTATAAGATGTTGGTAAGGCAAGAATATTATCTTTTGGTACTATAAGATTAGGCAAAAGATGATTTCGGTTCCGATTAAGGCAGGATTACAGATATCTCAATGGCTTCAACAAGGATTGAGGCTGACAGAATTAGTTGAGGGAAGAGAATGGGAGAAAATTTTTTGTCAATAATAAAGATTTTTAAAACAGAAAGATTAACTCAGATGAGTCGACTCTATCTCTAATGTTATTTAGGTGTTATCTGAAAAGCATCCAAATTCAATGAAGGGCAAGAGATGAGGTGTGTTTGAAAGTATGACCCTGGGCCTAGGCATCCACTTGATATGCTAACTCCCTGGGCTATTGGATATGTCTTAGGAAACAAAATTAAAGATGTCTTCATGTGGGCATAAAGATATGCAACATCTTTAGCAGAATTAAGACCCATAAAACTAACCTATAAAGACACTCTCCATTTCCCATTTCCCTCCCCTTCTTTGTTCTTCCCTCCCAAAGAGTGAACCCCTGTTTCTTTAATCCTGGTAGACTCTCCTCAAAGTCTTCATATTCCTTTTTAATTTTTGGGAGTGCCCTCTCATACATTTAGGTCCTTGGACTATCATTATTCCTAAACTATGCTACTTTGCCTAGGCTGAAAAAAATCCCTGCAAAAGACTTATTAATTTATAAGATGATATGATTTCTCTTTCTTCAAAAAACTAGACATTATTTGACATAATATATCTTCTTTGTTATAAAGAACAGGACACATTCATTCTTAGCCACGTGGAGCATCAAATGAATAGTAATGCCACTAGATTATTTAGAGCCTATGTGTCTGTGGTGGGTGAATTATTCCCAAGCAATTCAACAGAGCACTTACTTTGAGCAAAAAACTACAGAGACAGTGGGATATAGAAAGATAAACAAGATATGGTTTCTGAGCTTCAAAAGTTCACAATCAACAAGCGAGACACAGATCCAAATGTCGCTAATTACCAACCAGACGATGAAAACTACCACAGTCTAACACAGGCAAGTGCTGAGAAAGTTTAAGGAAAGGATAGACTGATTCTAAATGAGGATGAAGCAGGGGCTTCCCTGAGGAAATTGCATCCAACTTTGAGAATCCTACTTGATAGAGCAAAACTCAGTTCCCCATGAGAGACCTAGTTCCTTGATGAGGCTGAAAAACCATCAGTTGCAGAGGGAAAACATGAGTGTCATGTTAACTTATCTTGATGCCTAATTCTTCTGAAGTTAAAAACCCAGACAGGCAGGTGTACACATCCAGGTCTATCAAACAGAAAGCTTCAGTGACTCAATAATAGTTTCATTCCACTTATTTTTGAAAGTCAATTTTAACAGAAATAATGCAAGATAAATATTAAGAGACTACTTCAGGGCAGCCCGCCTGAGAAATCTGAAGTTGCTACTCTCAATATGTCAGACATAGCCTACTGCTATTCCAAAGCAGCCACAGACTTTTTTTTTTGTACCAGTTTTGTACTGTACTGTCATGGTTCATTGAGTGCCATAGGATACTGTGTGTGTGTGTGTGTGTGTGTGTGTGTGTGTGTGTGTGTGTGTGTGTGAGAGAGAGAGAGAGAGAGAGAGAGAGAGAGAGAGAGAGAGAACACTAGTATAAGATTTGAGTCTGAATGGAAAACAATGCACTTCTAATAATAGCCCTAAAAAAAAGGTATAACAAGCCTAAAAAAGAAGTCTTATTCTTCTCGTCTTAGAAATATAATATAGGGCCGGCTGAGTGGCGCATTGGTTAAGAGCTGGTTTTGGGATGCCAGCAGCCCCGGTTCGGATCCCACATATGAAGGCCAGTGACACTGCCCTCGACAGCTAACAACAGCTCCACCTGGAGCTGGGCTGTGCGAGCCCCGGTGATGGTGTGGGCTGCAGCCCCTGCTGCAGTGGGCTGCCATAGGCTGCAGTGAGTGGCCAGCAGCCAGCATGAGTGGCTGGCAGCCAGCGTGAGCTGCCAATAGCCGCGGTGAGCGATGTCCAGAGGCCGGCGACCGATCTGCCTCATCCGGGAAGAGCACAATGACGATACCAACATGGGCCAGTGAAGCAACGTCCTCTGCAACTAGACTGAAGAACAAAAAGACAGCAACTTGTCTGTTCCCCTTCCCCGATTCCCCAACACTGTGGCCCTCCCCCAATTCCCCAATAAAAAATCTTTTAAAAAAAGAATATACTATAACCATTAAATTGCATGGGAATCCAGATGAGCCAGCTCCTGAAACAAAATACACATATTTGGAATTGTTTTAACAGTCTCCATGGCTACTCCTGGGATTGCCTAGTCTTCTCAGAACCCTGTTTTCACACACACGAAGGAACACAACCACACCACACACAGGATCCAAAATTTACACTGGCTCCTCACTCAGTTAAGGATCTTTACTAAATTGCTTTCCTAGTTATTTTGAAACTTTTCCCTGAACTTCTTTCAATTCCCTGGGATATCTTCACCTCTGTCAGCCTCTTCTTTACTCTGTTCCCTCAATATCAGCCATCAAGACCTGGAGGGAACTGGTTTCCTGCTCCACCAATAAATCCCTGTCAGCTGCTCCAAATGCCTAGAGAGAACTCTCCTTGCTGCCATTTTTCCCTGCTCAGTTCCTGCACATCTCAGCCAAATACTCTTCTCCCAAAGAGGCTTTTATGACATCCTTGCTCCAAATCCATTAAGATTAAGTCCAAATTTGTCAGCTGAATATAATGGACCCCCCACAATCTGGCATCTAGATTTTATCTACTGCTGTTGCTCTCCAATACTGATTCCAATTAGAAATGTCTATTCTCTGTCCTTTAAACAATCATGAATTTCCCCAACTCTGGTCCTTTGTTCATGCTCTTCTCCTTGCCTGTAATATCCTATCACCTTCTCTTCATCCTACTTACGCACTGTTGATTCTCATTATTTGTCCTAATTATATTCTCGAAAATCACCACAAATACTGAATTAGTAAATACTGAACCACTGCACTTAGGAGAAATACAGGGTAGCGTTCCTGTGAGCCTCCACTCACAACATGTTTGTGAACTGATCAATACTTAACTTTGTTTGATGTGTGTTTCTGTTTAAAGACACCTACTTATCATAAACTGTTGGTTCATTAACACTGAACCCAATCCAACAACACTATATAACTAATGAATGAATGAAACTTATCAGACACACATTTCTCCATAAGGCACATCACAGCTTTCTTACCTTCAGGAGCCCTAGACAGCACTTTCACACTACGCCTGGGGGCCATTTGAAACAGCAAAATCACCAACAAAAATGTGAATAACATGGTGCTAAATGGACCACAAAAAGGACACTTGTTTACAGTATGAGCTGGAGCAGAAAGGCAGAGCATTGCCTTGTTTGACCTCAGCGGGGAACATGCATGGGTTGGGCAGGTGAAATCTTTCACCTCTCTGCTCATGCCCATGAATGACTGCAAAAGTGCCACAAGTATTGATTTGGGGTTACATTTTAGTGAATAGATAAATTCTCAAGTATGGAATCTGAGAAGAATGAGGATTAACTGTATTATCTATTCATCAAGGAAGCCACAGAGTAACAGAATTGGTCTTGAACTTTAAGTGGAAAATCAAGATATGATGAGTCCTTTCTACCTGTGTAAACATTAGCCAGTGTGTCACTTCTCTACATCTCAGTTTCCTGAGCTTTAAAATGGTAGTACTAATGAGATACTCAAATAAGAGATGATGGATATAAAATCTACCTGTTTCAATAAAGCACTATATAAATGAGAGAGGGTATGGTGGTCCCATCTTCCACAAAATAACTTGCTTGATTATTCTAGCCCATCCAATCTCTGTGTTCCTTGAATTCAGAGCACTTATCATTTAAAACGCCTATTTGTCATGTGACATAATCTTTCACATTTTGTACTTCCTCCATTCATTTGATTATTTTAACTTTTGACCTCTCAAATAGAAGATAAGCTTCTTGAGGACAAGGAACTCTTGTCTGCTTCTTTGTCTCATTCACACGCATCTGGAGCCATTCTATTCATAAATGAAAGCATGAATACTAAGCTCACATAAATCTTTCCACAGACTTCTCTCAGACCCTGACAGCAAGGGGGTATGGTTTACTTAGAAGCAGGCATCCCTCATGGTGCCAGGTTATGACTTAGCATCTGGCTGGCATGCAGTCAGACCAGCAAACTTTTCAGACCTGTTTGCAAAAGGGCTTATCTTTCCCTGTAGATAAACTACTTGGCACTAAACCAAAACCACTTATATACAAGTTCAGAAAGCTCAGTTGACTTTCTGATAGCTTCTATGCTTCCAGCTTCTGACGGAGACCAGTTCCAAGCATGCTAACCTTGGAAGAGCAAATCTTCTCATAGGGCACATGATCTGTAAAAACAAGTGAGGTTTGTGCCCATCTTGAAATTGCCATGTAGTTTGGTGGGGGTTTTTTTTATTTTATTTTTTCAGATATTTGAGGTTTATAAAACTGTCTCTGATTTAGACTAATGTTTGGGTATTGATTAGGACCTAATACCCAAACATCCTGATAAGTCTCCCCTTTCCTAATAACTTAAGCTGCTTTCATCCACTTGCAATTCCCATTCATAGCAGTACACAGTTTCACATGATTTTGTGATGGGAATAACGGGGGAGAGGAGAAAAGAGGCAACATTTAAAAGAAAACCTCTGTCTGGTATAACGGGAGCGAATCATATCACACGGATAGCTCGTGACGTGCTCTTGGCTGTTGATCTATCCTTATACTTTCTTAGTGATTTATTCAAGGGGCTCTGCTTTGTTTCACTTGCAAACTATTTTAACATTGCTGTGGGTAAACAGAGTGTCACCAGATTTCCCGTCTTTCCTGGGTCATTTTTCCTGGTTATATAAATGTTTGTCTTAATCCTACTTCTTCCTCTGCACTTTTCAAAATGTTTTTCTATGCTTCTAGTCTGCACAGGGTCAGTGTGCTAATTACCAAATGAGATGAAGATGAAAGACACTCCATGTTCGGGGCCAAATATCTAGGCTACAAGTCTTCAGGCAACATCACATTTTTAATAACATTTGTAGTTATCCATCCAGGCACCCTTCACCCTCACATGTTGTTTCAAATTACTAACTGACAGCTCCAAATGGGTTCAAGGCAGAAAACTCCATGTTAAGGATCCAGTAATGGCTACTTCTGCTTTTGTGGTTTTCAGAAATGGGAAAGAGTGCAGTCAGGTATGCTGATTTCTCAGCATGTTTTCTTCAGCTCCAAACTTGTAGATTAAGGGGAGAAATCTAGGTTAAATGTGAATGCACCAGTTTTCCCACCATCTGAACTGTGTTGTAGTTGGCAAATAGTGTTCTGGAAGGGGAACAACATGTTAAGCTCTGGCCATGACATAGTCTGTGATAAGCTTAACTGAATTTAAGAAGCAATCGATGCCAACTGTTCTTACACCCTTATAATTTCTCATGCATGTGGGGGGGAACAGGGGGAGCTCAAACAAAGCTTGAATATTTCAAAAGCCATTTGATATATAAAGTATATTAATTAATCCTGGTACTATTCTGAAGCAGTTTTAAAAGTGGTTTGGTTATATCCAGAGAGAATTATTTAGACTAAAATAGTAATGACTGAAACAGGCCAAAAATATACCACCAAGTTCTTTAAAAAAAAAAACTTTTGTGTGTATATATATATATATATATATATATATATATATATTTCCTATTTAACTCCAAAATGAACAGAAAAATAGACCATTTTTTGTTATGAACTAACATAGCTGAAATAACCACAGACATTAATTTTTCTCTATTTATGAGAACTGCTTATAGTTTTTTGTAAGCTTTACCATTGGAACAGAATTTCTGTTTAAGGTGTTTAATGGTAGAGACTAAAAATTCTATTACCTAAATCCTAGCAGCCTCCACATTTTACTCAACTAAACCCAGCATACTTTTTTGCTAAGGGGAATAATTCTAGCTATAAGGAGATGATTCATTCATGAGCAGCCAGCCTACACATTCCATTTTATCTATGGTGAGGCTGACAACAGAGCTAAGGTTTAGCACACAGTTAAAAGAGAAAATGCCTAGAGAAACTTCTCAGGGCCATAGCATTGACATTTCAGATAATTTTAGAGTTTCTTAGAGGCGAGGCTAAATATTAAGAGAATGGCCCAGGCCAGCCTACATAAATCAAATTATTTTTTTCATTTAGGACTGTAGTCACAGTACTTGTTGCATAACAAAGAAACTCTCTTAGATGTAGGTAAATAGATATCAACTCAAGTAGGGCTTAACAAGTGGAAAGAAGGCCTTTGCTTGTTCTTTGGTTTGCCTCTAATGTCCAAATAGTATCTTTAGAGTGACATCAGAAGCCGAACAGTTAAACCAACTATTAGAGCAGAATGCCTTTGAGAATCTGATAAAAGTAATGAACTTGTTTCCTGCAAAAATAAAGATAAGCACAATTTGGCAAATTTGCAGGAGGTTTTTGAGTTCCTTGAAACTCTACCAATTATATCTACAGAACTGTAAAGATTTAGAGACCTCTTATTAAGAATCCCAGAAAAAAAAGGCATTTTCCCCCAAATGTCATTGAATGAAGTAACTTCAAACTGTTCGAATCATTGGCCTTTACTGATTTATTCTCCTTCAATAAATTCTTTTTCAGCACCTACCCTCACACAAAGCATTGTGCAAAATGCTACATACCCCTAGGTGATCTCAGCAGAACCTCACCATTTAAAAGAAGGTTTGAATGAAGGGCAGCATTTTGCTTTATAGCAATAGTATTATTGCAACCCAAGAGTTGTGCTCTTTATTGTGCTCAAGTTTAGTTTTTTATATTTACTTTTTAAGGAAAGATTTCTGCAAGTCCAGAAAACACATTAACTTTTATTTTTACAATTTTGGGTAAGTATCTGCAAAAACCCCACTGACTCAGTAGAGAGATCATTATTATGTTACCCATTCTATAGCATAGGCTCAAACCTTATACATATTGCCTCCACCTATACAATGGGACCAAAGGGCAGTCAGAAAGAAGACCCCAGGGCCCCACTTAGGTATCTGCTGTGCACTGCTGCAGGCAGGCAGGTTCAGACAGCAATTTCTCTAAACGAAGTGCCTGAAACAGGCCCTTCCTAGGATTCTGCCAAATCCTAGCAGAATGCAAAACACAACCCTATCACTTATCATTAAGACCTTTAACTGGAATCTCCAAGACTCCTTATGCAAATTCTACTACCTTGTCTTTGGACACTGAATTATAATAGCAAAAGGTTTTTTTCACGTAGGTAGGTTTGAAGCCTGTCTTCACCTTCCTAGTTTTGTGACTATAGGTAAGGCAGTTTGGGCCCCTATCATGAAGGCTCTTGTGAAGACCAAATTAGACCCTCTTCTAAAGGATTTGGTGTGGTGCTGGACAAAGAGAAGCACGCTACAGAATGTTAGTTCTTTTTATTACCATACATTACTTGCTCTGATCCTCACGAACTCTGAAAGTTAGTGGTATCCGGCCCAGGAAAAATAAAACTTGCTCAAAGTCACATGTGCTAATTGTTGGGGAACCCCAACTGGAAAGTAAGTCTCCCAGTCCCTCGTCAGCAAACACGCTAATAAATACAGCATGAGTGCATATAAACATGGATCCAAGCAAAGGGTGCAAAACATTGCCGATGCAATAATCAATAAGACCCAGTTTTTGTTTATAGGATACGACAGAGTGCAATTAGAGAAGTCCCTGGCGTATACATGTTTATGTACATGATGAGATTTTTCAGCAGTAAAAACAAATTTGGGGGTCTTCAGAGGAAAGCATGTGGGGGGGTTGGGTCAGCAATGGTTTTCTACAAAAAATGACACTTGATCTGGGTATGAAGGTGCAGTAAAAACATGTGAAGTGAGGACACCAAGATAGAATTAGTCTACCACTTATAAGCAACAAGACTTTGAATAAATTCCTTAATATTCCCTAAATTTATTTTTCTCATGTGGAAAATGGAAATAACAATATACACCTCATAAAATTGCTGTGAGAATTCAAAAAAGTAATGTTTGTAAAACGCTTATCATTGTATAATTCATTGTCTAAACCAGAACACTTTTGAGAGTATGAGAAGACACTATTAAAAATTAGTGACATAATCCTGGACATATGGTCACCTACTTATCACCATACCTAGCACACAGATGACACTCAATATATCCCAGTTCTCTTATTTGTTCCTGAGACTTCAGGGATGAATAATAATTTCCCAGGCAGAGGAAACGGGGAGAAATATCTAACAAACAGAAGGAATTCCATAAACAAAAACATCTAATGGAAAATGCGTGTAAAATGGTTCATCTCATTCAGACAAGACAATTACATAATTATAAAATATTATAGCTGGAAGGAATCAAGCTATCATTAAATCCAAACCATTCATTTTATAGATGAAGAAAATCAACCTCTGCATGGCGAAATGACGGGTATCTAGTTTCAGAGCCAGGATTAAGACCTAACTTTTCTGACTGATCACCACGGTATCATCCCTCATCTGTAAGAAAGATTTCTCCTAAACCAGTTGTCATAGAAATAATAGAAAATCCATAAATTCTCTCAACAGCTTGTCTCATAGTTCTTAAACTCAGTGACTGAATCCAACCAATTGTAGGTCCAACTAGTACCGTCTTCAGGGACTAGCAGCTGTCTTGCCAAGGAAGGGAGGGAGTTTTATTCTGCTACATGTAATTTATTGCTAAGTTAGGAAAGAACAAATAACTTAGTCTTCATTTATATAACATCTTTTCTTTGAATTTGGAGATGTTATTAATAATAGATATGTAAAGGACAGATAATTTAAGAATAGGGTTTCATAAATAATAATATACTTCATATAAAGCTGATTCTTCCCATCGATGAAATCACTCCCTAGGGCTAAAGTTATCAATATTTTTCTGCACAGCATGAATGAACTAACTGGCTCATATTCCGCTCTTTAATAATGGTTCACAAAAGGAAGTAGGAAATAGCAGAATCTCTGGGAGATATGTATACCTTTTTTTCTCAAAGGCCCTCAGATTATTCTGATACTCTCCTGACTTCCTCCCAACATTCGTCCCACCCCCCCACCCCCGCCCCAAGCCATTTTTCATAGCTCTGGGACTGAGCTCAACAGAGAGAATGTCTTCACCTAGAAAATAAGTTGGATAGAGAGAGATTTCCATCCTTGTTTAGTTGCACTGTTGAGACCTTGCTCAACAGTTTACTTTCTAAAGCTTTTCAGATGTACCCCTGAAACCAGAGTTAGTTACTCTGTCCTCTGAGATTGCCTGGCATTTGTGTTCACCTCTATCATGGCCCTTAGCCACACTCCCTGTTATACTAATTACTCAGATCCCTCTGCTCAGTAGACTGCTCCTCAGTGTATATATGAGGCTTTATGCTACCCTATAAATTCAGTAACAGCCTGGCACATAGTAGGAGCTCAATAGGAATCTATCTGAACATAATCACTCACTGAATGAATTACTTGGGGCACCTAGGGAGCAATATATTAATACAGAATACTATCCGCGAATTGTTTTTAGGACAGAGGAGATGGTCTATGTAAAAGCACTGTAAGTTCTTTTGGGAGAAGTTACTGTAAAACTACAAGGCCTTCTTCTCCTTTATTGTATGGCAAATCACTACAGTGCTTTCCTTAAATGGTACTTAGTGGCCTGGAAAGCTAATGTCTCTCATTAAATGCCTGACTCCCAGAGAGTCACTTATGTAACTATAGGCACTTAAGTGATATCGTTGCATGAAGTCTTTTTGTTTTAAAAAGTGCTGCACACAAGAATTTTATCTTACCTAGCTTATTAGTTGTCACCTAGGAAAATGACTTTAAAAAAAAATTTTTTTTTTGAAATGTTGAAAACCCTTCATGTGGTAGAAAAATGAGGGGAAATAAAGCTAAGGAAATGTTTAAAAAGTAGGGTGGGAGTGGGTAAGGTACTACCCAAATCAAGCCTATTAAATAACCACATGGAGTTTCCAGGCTCTCAAGTCCCGTTAAAATGCATGATATTGGAGGCCGGCTGAGTGGCTCAGTTGGTTAAGAGCACAAGCTCTGAGCAACAGGGTCATCGGTTCAATTCCCACATGGGATGGTGGGCTGTGCCCACCTGCAATTAAGATTAAACATGGCACCTTGAGCTGAGCTGCCCTGGGCTACCAACAGCTGGCCGGATGGTGACTGGTCTTGGAGCTGAGCTAGCTGTGCTCTCCACAACTAAAATTGAAGGACAACAACTTGGCTGTTCAAATATACATATTTTGACTTTCATAAACATGCTTTCTGATTTAAAGTAGGGAAAAGAAATTATGAGATGATGCAGACAAAGGAAGTGGTATGATGTAGACACAAGCGTTTCAATGTCACCTCACATGATTTTAACAAAATATCAAAAGTTGTCAGACTTAGCAAAAAATTGCTAGGTTTTATGTCCTACAGTTATTTTATTTTCTTTATGGTCAATTGAATGGAAATAGTAATTAATCTGTTGGTCTACTGATATTTAATTTTTAAATCCTTCACAACTGTGCTGTGCAAAAATAAATATCAAGCACACTTCCCTGTACTATTAGTGGAGGTTTAAATCCAAATATCTGATCTGCAGACTGCAAATGTAGTCACTAACTTCGCATGTTAATAAAAGGATTTTAGTGTCAATCTGCAACATGACCACCACTCTCAAAAATAAAAAATAAGCCCACATTTTCAATTTGTTAATCAATTCACATACAATCATATTCATTTATCACTAAATGCATTTGTTCCAAACTGTCTTAAAGATTTTATTAATTCCAAATACATATTTTGAGAAGTTCAGATTGAATTATAAACATTTAAGCAAAAAAAAAAAAAACACAACAAAAGAAAAACATTTAAGCACTATGCTTGCATATTATGAATTTGTTATTAACTCGATACCTTGGCAGTCTCCCCATGTTATCAATGACTTCCACGCAGATATTTTCAGCAAGTATTTATTGAGCCTGTATCATACGTAATGGGGCTAGGGCTGCTGTAAACAATTATAAAACTTGATTTTTGCCTTCAGGAATTTCTATCATTTATACACCTTAATAAAAGAAATGTGGGCAAGGGGAATCAAAATGCCTACAAATACTTATCTTTCATTTTATGTTAACATATTTGATTTATATTCAGCCTCCCCATTGATGATACTATGAATTTGCTTTTTTCCCCTCTTTTTCAAACACTTTTGTGACTGTCACATGAATACAGCTCCACTGACCTTTGCCATAAAAATTTCTACACACAATGAGAGACACCACAGAAAACTGAGTGTTGACACAAACATGTTCAGGCCGAAGAACATGTGTCAGATGTTCTGTTGGCTGGAGAAAGACATTTTGCCTTTCAAGCTCTATATTTTTATATTTAATTGAATAAACATTGTGACACACCTACCACGTGCCCAATATATTAACCACTGCAGATATAAAAATGAATAAAATATGTTCCCTGCCTTCAAGAAAACAAAGTATCCTGAAGACTTATAAATAATAATAGTGTAGAGAAGTTTACAAAGACCAAATTTTATGCATTTTTGTACTTTTCTTCTTTCTCAGAGAATGGCCTCATCATCTACCCAGTCATATCCTCTCCTTTAATCCAAACTTGGATGCACCTAGAGTGTATTATGCTGAGTGAAATAAGTCAGACAGAGAAAGATAAATACCATATGATCTCACTTATATGTGGAATCTAAAAAAAAAATAAAATAACAAAAAAATCATAGATTCAGAGAACATTTCGATGGTTGCCAGATAGAAGGAAGGTAGATGGGTAAGGAGAAAAAGGGGAAGGGATTAAGAAGTACAAATTGCTAATTACAAAATAGTCATAGAGATGTAGGATATAGCATAAGGAATATAGTCAATAATATTATAATAACTATGTATGGTGTCATATTGGGTACTAGATTTATTGGGGTGATCACTTCATAAGTTATATAAATGTTTAATCACCTTGTTGTAAACCTGAAACTAAAATAATATTGTATGTCAACTGTAATTGAAAAATAAAGTTATTAAAAATAAATAAAATAAATTCCTCTCAAACAAATTCCTATCAACACTGTCATATTTCAGATCTGCGTGTCTTTCTACCCAGAATGCTTGTAATGTTTGTGTTTATGAGAATTGACTTAGTAAGCAAGGATAGAAACCTAACTCAATCTAGCCTAGACTAATAAAAAGTGGAGGGAGGTAATTTTTCAGAAAGGAAAGTTGAGTATCCCATAAAATCAAAAGAATAACTGTGGGACCCAGTGCAATTATAGGGCATTTAGAGAACAGAAACTAGGACTCCTTACCTGCCAATATTCTCTCCACCTCTCATCTTTATTTCATTGTGTGTTTGGCCTTTCTCTGTACTATTGCAATGGGTTTACCCTGGGATCATGGAATATGGCTTTACTTTAACAGGGTCCACCCAAAATTCATGTGAATGTAACCTTAACTGAAAATAGGAGCACTGCAGATGTAATCAAGTTAAGAGGAGGTCATGCTGAATTAGGTTGGCCTTAATTTAATGACTAATGTCCTTCTAAGAACAGGAAAATTTGGGTACAGAGATACAGTGAGAAGACTGTCAAGTGACAAGAGAAGCAGAGGTTGGAATACTGCATCTATAAGCTAAGGAATACCAAGAATTACCTGTAACCTCTAGAAGCTAGAAGAGACAAGGAATGATCCTCCCCTAGAGCCTTCAGAGAAAGCATGGCCCTGCTAATAATGTGATTTTGGACTTCAGCTTCCAGAACTATGATAGATTACATTTCTGTTGTTATAAGGTACTCAGTTTTTGGAACTTTATTATGGCAACCCTAGCAAACCAACACAATGGCAATGGCAGACCCTGGCTTCCATCACTTCTGTTAGGAGTCCTAAGAGAAAGAATGCTTTCATCTTCTATATTAGCATATTTAAAATCCTAACCCCAGAGCCTGATTGACCTAACGTGAGTCAGGTGCCTCTCCTTGGACACATCAGTGCAGCCAGGTATGGGATGCCGTCATTGCCCATGCGTCAGAAATGCATGTGTCTCCCGGACTGAGGAGATGAGGCAAGGGGCAGTAATTGGAAGCCTTCCCCACATGTGGAGTAGGAAAGGACCAAAACTCTGACAGAAAAAGACAAACATACCAAAACCATGGGGAAAGGATACTGAGCAACAAACTGACATCAACTAAGGTCTCTTACCTATCTGCATCTCACCTTGTCCCCCTATTTATTCATTCACCAAGTCTCTGCTAGACTAGTCTTACCCAAAGGCATCTCTTACTATTTGGCCTCGCCCAAATCCTTTAACGGCTGCCTTTAATTTTCAGAGTAATATATCATCATCTTGCCCCTACCTCCTGTGCCACCCCCAACACTCATCCCACTTTCAACCAGATCAAGCCTCTTAAATTCTCTCAGCACTTCAGGCACTTATACACCCCATATCTCCTAGTTTCTCCCTGGAATGTTCTTTCTACTTTTTTTCCACTTTGTTAATCTCTATTAATCCTTTAAGATTACATTCAAGTATTAATAGCAACATGCTTCTATACATGTTACCTCACCTCTGTGACTCCGGAGCTCTCATATGAAATACGAGGGCTGGTCATTTTTCATTTCCAGGGGAATTCTCTTCAAACCTTAGTGTGCTTCTCTTATAACTGATGGGTGTCTGTTTTCTTCTACAAGGCCAACTGGGTGGACAAAAACCATAAAAATACATCAAACAATTGCTAGCAAATTTCTGTCCATCTAGCAACAAAATGCTATGAAATTCTGACATCTTAGTTTTCTCATAAGTTAGAAATTTAGAAGCTGGAAAGAGTTGTTATGCAGTAGATGAAAGTAGTGTTGCTGTAAATCACCTACCAATTAAAATTAAAATTAAAAGAGGAAAGGAAGATGCAATCTACCAATATGTTTGGAGGGTTATTGTGAAAGGTCTGAGTGCCTCTTGGATACATTCCCCTGGTCTCATGCTATCCAGAAGTCCCACATAATTCATTCCCTGGGCATCATCACAAAATCTAGATCTGACTGGAGATGACAGCACGCTAAGTGAGGGGCATTCATTTATACCTCCATATTGTCATGTACAGAAATGAATCATACAAGCTCTAGATGCAGGCTAGTTTGGTTCATATATATGCTCTGCCATTACATATGTGGCTTCGAGAACTTATTTAAATTCCTAATGTTTCTCACCAATAAAATTGGGACAATAATAATTCTTCTCGCATAGGGTTCATGTAAGGATTTAACGGCCTATGACATATAAAGTACTCAGAGCAGTAGTTGACATATAAGTAAATAGTCAGTAAATGTTTTTATTGTATTATTTCCAGTCTTTTAGCTGTGCCATAAGGGCATAAAACAAGCAGAGTGTGGAAGAAAAAGAGCATGAACAAACCCCGTGGAAGAGAGGAGTTAGTAAGATAGCTAACGGAGAAAGGGGGCACAGACGCCAAACCCGGGCTCTGACAGCACCCTTGCTTTAGCTGGGGCTGGCATTAATTGGGAGCAAGCTGAATGACAGAGGACTCATTATTTATTTGGGGCCGGTTATTTCTCTGCCATGGGATCTCTCTAACCAGAAGCTCCTTTGGATGGGACTGAAAGTAGAATTCTCATCTTCAATTGTTTTTTCTTTTCTTTTTTTTTTTTTCTGAGTTCTAGAGACCTTCAAATTTTTTTATTGCCTCTTTATGCTAACTTCTGGCCCGAAGGGGAAACTCTCAGTGATGTAACTCATAGTTCCTCCATAATCCAGCAGGGAAAAAACTTCCAAATCCACCCTGTTCCCCTAGTACAGAATGGTGGAAGGGCCAACTCAATGTGTTAACAGTTTAAAAGTGACAGTTATGAAAATAAAACTACACAGACTGATGAGAGATGTCACTTTAGATAGTTATCGTATTAGTCAGGGTTCTTCAAAGAAACAGAACCAATAGGATGCGTCTTTATTCATGCCTGAACACTCGGCATGGCCCTGGCATAAATAACATATATTCCTTAACTTCTTTGAGCCATGGTGTATGAGCGAGGGAAAAGCCCCCTGGAGTTTGCAGACTAGTATGGAAAGAAAAACAAGTATTTAATCACAATTTGGTGTGCTTTTCAGGATATATACAAGCGAGTATTTTTCCTGAGAGTGAACTAAGGAGGAGCAAATACAGAGGAGTGGAGAAGAGGGTCGGACTATGCTTCCCTGAGGAAGTAATATACAGGCTGAAACGTTAGGCTTCAGAAGGCTTTAGGCAGGATAATGGTAAGAAAGAGTATTCCTAGGAGAAGGAGTACAGCAGTGCAAAGGCCTTTAGGTAGATAATAGCTGGACAAGGACAAGGGACTAAGAGTAGACTCGAAAGCATAGAATGCAAGCAGGACCAGACAGGGTTCCGTCGTACAGAGCCTCATTCAACTATAGTAACCTCAAAACATAGCCAAAACCCAAAAGATTTATATAAGATAGAACATCTAACAGTGATTTCCCCTCCATTCATTTAGGAGATTTAAGTCACATGTTATCATAAAATATTAATAAATTACATGTAATTTCTCTCCCTTGATATTGAAGTTTCAGATCTACAGAAGTAATCTAATATATTTTTAATTTATTGAGAGCACATTTATAAAACATTTTTAAACTAAGTATTACTAAATATTTAAAACTAAATATTCCCTCTATACTACTTATAGTATAAGTTGTGGTTAAAACTTCTCGCAAATCTTGAGGAAAGTAGAAAAAAGGTTAACGAAAGCTTTCAAATGCAATAAAATACATTCCAATAAAATACTAAAAGTTGAGTAAAATACAAAATATAGAAACGAAATTATATCAATAGACTGAAGAATGGATTTTCTTCCCAAGATATCTGAAAGTACACTTTAGTTTAATTTAAAATAAGAAACATTATTTTTTCCATTTTCATATTGAAGTTTAAGTACAAAGAAATGAATCTGCAGAGCTAATTATAAGCTAATATAAAATACATGTGAAATATTGGGGGAGTCACGGACTACAGTGTCAGTAAGAACATGTGAGGGGTGTTAGGATATTGCAACTTTGATGACTCTACACACAAATTTATGGGTAAAGGACTAAACCATGATGCTGTCAGAGAGAATTTAGTGCACTGGACATGAGCTCAAATGATCATGAATTCAGTGATAGATCTTTAGAAAAGATATGATGCCAGATTCCTAAGCTTCTCCCTAATTGTGATTTTAGCTTTCTGCTTTTTTCTTTTCTCTGTCTTTGGGAACCCAAGAGCCAGAGCACTGTGTCTGTATATAAGTAATTTGTTGTTGTTTATTCTGTTATTTATTCATCTCTTGGATGTGAATATTTCCATGTTTCTATTTGGACACCGAGAATACGAATTTTACCACATGAGTCAACATTTGCAAGATATATTGAAATCCTAAAACTAGGACTGTGGAGTGAGAGTTACAATTTCTCACCAGAAAATGACCTCCAGGGTCTCTGTGAGTCCTGAGATGCTATGATATGCTCCATTTGTTGTACATCCATCATAACCAAGGGGCTAAGGTCAAGGCTGCAATAGCAGGAAGCACTGGCCTAGGTCAGACAATAAATGGTGGGAAAGGAATGTGCTCTCAGCATCTTACATTAACAGTCAATAAAATTCAACATATATCTTATTAATGGATAATAAATTTTTTTTAATTAATTTTAAAACTCAAAATGGAAATGGGACAGGACAGGGGAAAACCCTTTCAACCATCAACCCTAACTTTCAAGGAACCATAAAAAAAGGAGAAGGACAAGTTTTTGTTCTTTTGCTTTCTGTGAAAGGAAGTTAAATAGCCACATTTCCTCCAAATCAGGAACAGATTTGAGCACCCACATTTGCCAGGATGAGTGGGCTACCTAAATTACCTAATTAGATGAGGGTCATTTGCTCGTAGTAACTGATATTGCTTTAACTCCACTTAATTCTCCAACCAAAACAAATCAATCCACAAAACCTTTCAGTGGTCTTAAATGATGATAGTGTTGTTTGCCTTTAACACATTATTTCTTTAGCATTTGAAAATGTTACTAAAGATTTTCTGCATTTTTAGGTGTGTTTTTTTTTCTTTTTCAACATATAAATACTCTAAGCCAGACAACACAAGAAGTGGGGGAAAAAGGAAAATTTTACATCACATTAAAAATATACAAAAGATGTTTTAAGGCCCTGAATATTCTAAATTAAATCAATAGCAACAGAGTTCGAAAGAAAAAATATAACAAAATTCCAAAGCAGCAGCCCACAAGAAGCCACAAAAAAACTCCTTGAGCTAATAAACAAATTCAGCAAAGTTTCAGGGTATGAGATCAACAAACAAAAATCAGCTGTTTTCCTCTACACAAGCAATGAACAACCTGAAGAATAAATCAAGAAAACAAATCCATTTACAAAATATAATGATTAGGATGACAAGTTTTGAAGACAGAGTGCTTGAGTTCAAGGTCCAACTGCCACTACTAATAGAGGTCTCATGCAAATTATTTAATTATTCTGTGCCTCTTCTGTAAACATGGAAATAAACCATAACCTGCTTCATAGGGGTGTTGTGAGAATAAATCGGTTCATTTGTGTAAATTGCTTAAAGTTTTTTTTTTAAATTTGCTGACACATAGTGAGCTCTCAATAAATGTCAGAGATCTCAAAGAAATTTAACAACAAAGAAGCACAAGGAAGTATAATTAGAAAGCCCCAAAGTCTGCATTAGTCACCAATGCTTTTGGAGTTGAATTTGTGTATTTGGAGGAGTTTGTTTTGTTTTCATTATTTGGCTGTTTGGCTTCACACCACGAGACCAGTAAAGAGTGGCAAAAGGACCTCAACGTAGATGATTAGGCAAGAAACACTATATACTCTACAGGAAGCTCTAATGGCAACTAGTCTTTTCTGAAACCTCACTTTGCCTCATCATTTTTGCATCTAATCATTCATCAAGTCCTGCCATTCCATCTTTAAAATGGTTATCCAGTCTTCCCGGTCCACTTCCTCTCTACTCTCAATACTCTGGTTCAAGTTCTCACAGTCTTTCATCTGGAGTATTGCCACAGCGTCCAAACTTGTCTCCCTTTCTTCCATCTCATAATCCTCAAATCTTCCCTCTACATATCTACCAGGAATGATCTCTCTATCCACACCACTTTCCTGTTTAAATGTGTCAAGATTTTACCACAGCATCCCAAGGCTTCTATCGTAGATCTCTGCCTTCCACGCCAGCCTTATCCATTATATCACCAATTAGTTTTCAAGAAAGGGCTTGCAGTGCACTGTGCTCTTCTTGCTAGTTCTCCCTCCATTACCTTTGTTCATGCTGTCTCCTCTTCCAAAGAGCACTCTTTCTCAGACTCTCACTCTATTTGTGGGCTGACATCTCCTCATTCTTTAAGATTTATATCAGGGACCACTCAGAACACTGACTTAAACCCATCCATACTCACCCAAAGTGACTGTCAGGTTTTGGAATAACACCCTCAAATATCTCCCCACTAGACTGTGATTTCCTTGGAAACAGAACTTGCTAATTTGTATTTGTATCCTCCGTGTCCTGCAGATACACCAAGAAGAAGGGACCTTGAAAGAACCAATGTACCACACTGGCTAAAATATAAATGGACAACTATTCAAAACCCACCCAGTAGTACCACTCCGAACTCTGTCACTTTCCATATGACACTGGGTATATACTCCTTAGTATCCTCACCCATAAAATTGAGCTATTACCACCTACCCCATTATTTTTAACATTAAGGGAAATAGAGACATCACAGAAATGGCAGTGTAAAGAGTGCTTCTTGAAATCTCCCTGGAAGATACAACAAATTGAACAGCTATAACCCAACAAAGGATTCCCTGCGCAGCACACAGGAACAGCTAAGGGACCTGCAAATCGAATCACCTGAAGGTGGACAAACTGGGCGAGTTGGGGAGAAGGGACAGGGAAAGTGCAGAGACATGAGCTGCAGGACACAGACCAGAGCTCACTACAGCCTAGAGCACTCACAGGAGAGGGAAGAATCCGGGCTGCAAGTGCAGCCCCTGCCTGAGGGATTGGCATATAATAATACCACTGACCCCAGCTCTCAAGGCAGAGACCTCAGAGCAAAGATTGACTATAGAAGGGTGAGAACGGTGGTTTAAGCCCTCACTGCCAGGCAGAAAACACACATGGCGCCTGGCTGCTTCTCTCCGCCCTCCCAGAGCTTCCTCCACCCCACCCTCTCAGTGCCGCTAGAAGCAGGCTCCAGGAGAAATAGTAGCACTGTCAGATTAAAGAACAGAATAGTTACAACCTGAGAACTGCAGCCCCGCAGCCATAGACTCATAGCACAGCTAATTGCGGTGAAAGAGAAGGAACTGTAGGGACAAGACAATTGTGGGCTGGCAGTCGCCATTGTTCAGAGCCACCTCTCCCAGCCTACCCCAACCCACCTCTCTGGGCAGATCCCTGCAGGGGCAACCACAGCTCTGAGACACAAAGGCTCTGCCTTGGCTGCAGGGGGAGCACTGGGACTTCAGAAGCTCAGATCTCCATAGCCCTCCACATCCCCCCATGGAGGAGGTACCCTGAGACCAAGCCACATCCCCCCATGGAGGAGGTACCCTGAGACCAAGGCAATCTGCTCACAGAGGAGCAGCCCACCTTCCAAAGAAGACCCCATGTTCCATGAGAAGCCAAAACAGTGCAAGAGAAAATATAATGCTACAGCATGAGAGAGAATAAAAGGCTGCAGTGGGAGAGAAAATAAAACATTCCACCAATACCTACTGGAAAGCAAAAGAAAGCCCTCTTCATATCAACCTGCTGCAGAACCCACTCCTATAGATAGATGCCCAGGAAGAAAAATAAAAATTCATTAATTGCCATGGATAATCAAGGTAACAAGGTAGCTGAGAAAGAAAATGAAGAGTTTCCAGAAAATGAACTTAAAGACATGGAAACATGTGACTTAAAGGACAGATAAATCAAGATTGCAGTTTTGAAAAAATTCAATGAGGTGCAAGAAAACACAGATGGGCAGTTTAATGAACTCAGACACACAATCAAAGAACAAAACAAACATTTTACCAAAGAGATTTACATTTTAAAA
The DNA here is from genome assembly GCA_033961575.1 of Aselliscus stoliczkanus. Lineage (NCBI taxonomy): Eukaryota > Metazoa > Chordata > Mammalia > Chiroptera > Hipposideridae > Aselliscus > Aselliscus stoliczkanus. Next base: position 174,207,488 of record CM066727.1, read on the forward strand.
AAGAACCAAATAGAAATTCTAGAGATTAAGAACTCAGTATAAGAAATGAAGAATGAAATAACCAGCTTAGGTAATAGAGCTCACTAGACTAAGGAAAGAATCAGTGACATTGAAGATAGAAATCTGGAAATGACACAGATGGAAGAAGAGAGAGACTTGAGAGTTTAAAGAAATGAAAGAACTCTACAAGAACTTTTTGACTCCATCAGAAAGATCAACATAAGAAAAATGGGTATACCAGATGGAGAAAAAAGGGAGAAGGGAACAGAGAGTCTATTCAAACAAATAATTAATGAGAAATTCCCTAATGTGTGGAAAGAACTGGATCCTCGAATCCAAGAAGCAAATAAAACATCTAATTACCTCAATCCCAACAGGCCTTCTCTAAAGCTTGTATTGAAGCTGTTAAAAATTAATGACAAAGAAAGAATTCTCAAGGCAGCCAGGGAAAAGAAGATGGTAACCTACAAAGGAAAGCCCATCAGATTTTTCATCAGAAACTTTACAAGCCAGGAGGAAGTGGAATCAAATATTAAAACTTTTGAAAGAGATAAATTATGAGCCAAGAATAATATACCCAACAAAGATATCCTTTAGATATGAAGGAGGAATAAAGACTTTTCCAGACATACAGAAGTTGAGGTAATTTTCTAACACATGACCTGCACTACAAGAAATACTGAAAGAGGCTATTTGACCTGAAACAAAAAAAAAAAATCAAAAGAATACAAAAGTATGAATAGTATTATGAATAGACAGATAGAAGCAGGAAATGGCAACACCTACGAAAAAATAGAGCACTATACACTTAAGCATAACATACAGGGTAAAGAAGAAAAAAAATATTTTTAAAAGGGGGGGAAGGAAGTAAAAGACAACTTGCTACTGCAACTTAATAATCAACTCACAGAATAAGTAGGGATAATTTGTGACAACAAAAACATAAAACTAGAGAGGGTAAAAGTCTGAACTGGCACAAGGAAATGGAGAAAGGAAGCATGCTGAAGAAAATGGAATACTATAAATATGAAAATTTCTTTTACATAAACTTACTGGTAACCACTCAAAAAAAAATCCAGAAATGAAATATATAACATAAAAAAAGAAACAGAGGGAAAAATCACAGAATACCACCACACTAAAATAACAGACAGCAACAAAAAGACAAAAAAACAATGGAGATACCATCTTACCAGAAAACTAAAGAGAGAATAATAGGAAATCCTCATATATCAATAATTACCCTAAATGTAAATGGACTGAACTCACCAATTAAAAGGCAGAGTAGCAGATTGGATCAAAAACTAAACCCAACCATATGCTGCCTCCAGGAGGCACTTCTAAGCTACAAGGACAAATACAGACTCAAAGTGAAGGGTGGAAATTGACACTCCAAGCAAATGGTATTCAGAGAAAAGCAGGCATATTCATACTTACACATCAGATGAAAGACTTTTCCAGACATACACTTTAGAATAAAAAAGGTAACAAGAGACAAAGATGGATGACATTTCATATGATAAAGGGGACTATACACAAGAAGACATAACAGTCATCAATATTTATATCAATATTTATGCTCCCAATCAGGGAGCACCGAAATATACAAAGCAACTATTAACAGCACTAGGGGAGAAATTGACAAAAACATAATTATAGTAGGAGACTTAAATACATCATTGACAGCTATGGATAGATCATCCAAACAGAAAATAAATAAGAAAACATAAGCCCTAAATGACACATTAAATGAAATGGACATAATTGACATTTATAGAGCACTTCATTCTAGAAAACCAGACTATATGTTTTTTTCTAGTGCACATGGAACAGTCTCAAAGAAGACCATATATTGGGACATAAAACCACAATGGGGTAAAGGCAAGTCTATTCAATAAATGGTGTTGGAAAAACTGGACAGACACATGCAAAAGAATGAAACTGGATCATTTCTTACATCACATATAAGAATAAAGTCAAAATTGATTAAAGACTTAAATTTAGAACCAGAAACCATAAAATTTCTAAAAGAAAGCAGGCAGTAACCTCTTTGCGATTGCTCTTAGTAATATTTTTTTGGATAGGTCTCCTTGGGCAAGGAAAACAAAATAAAAAATAAACAAATCGGACTACATCAAACTAAAGAGTTTTTGCACAGTGAAGGAAACCATCAACAAAATGAAAAGACAATATACTGAAGGGGAGAAGATATTTGCCAATGATACATCCATCCAACGAGGGGTTACTATCCAAAATGTATAAGCAACTCATATAACTTAACACCAAAAAGCACACAATCAGATTTTTAAATGGGCAGAGGACATGAATAGACATTTCTCCAAAGAGGACATACAAATGGCCAATAGACATATGAAAAATGCTCAACATCACTAATCATCAGAGAAATGCAAATAAAAACTACAATGAGATATCACCTCACACCTGTTAAAATGGCTATCATCTACAAGACAAATAATAACAAGTGTTGGAGAGGCTGTAGAGAAAAAGGAACCCTCATACATTGTTGGTGGGAATGCAGATTGGTGCAGCCACTATGGAAGGCAGTGTGGAGATTCCTCAAAAAATTAAAAATAGAATTACCATATGACCCAGCAAGCCCTCTCCTAGCTTTAAACACAAAAAAATCTGAAAAATTTTATTTGTAAAGATATATATGCTCCAATGTTCACTGCAGCTTTATTTACAGTGACCAAGACATGGAAACAACCAAAGTGTCCTTCAATAAATGATTGGATAAAGAAAACGTGGTATGTATACACAATGGAATACTCTTCTGCCATAAGAAAATATGAAATAGTGCCATTTGCTACAACATGGATGGATCTGGAGATTATTATGTTAAGGGAAATAAGTCAATAGAAAAAGTCGAGAACCATATGATTTCACTGATATGTGGGGATATAAAACTGAAAACGACAAAGGAACAAGGCAAACAAATGAAAAAACAAAAACTCATAGACACAGACAACAGTTTAGTGGTTACCAGAAGGTAAGTGGGGGAGGTGGTAATTGAGGGAAAAAGGGATCAAATATATGGTGATGGAAGGAAAACTAATTCTGGGTGGTGAGCACACAATGTGATATATAGATGGTGTATTACAAAATTGTACACTTGAAACCTATGTCATTTTACTATTGTCACCCTAATAAACTTTAATTTTAAAAAAAAGCTTATCCTACAAATAAACTTCCTACATTCTAGATTACATGCATCCAGCATTATTCACTACAGCATTCTTTGTAGTTAAAAAAAAAAGGGAGGGGGTGACCAAAATGTGTATCTATCTATCTAAAATTGGTTATACAAACAACCATCTATCCACTTGTTTCTAAATACTGATAGAGAAAGATAGAAAGATGTTCATGATATATTAGGAAAAACAAAGCAAGTGCATAAGAAAGAGATAAGCAAGAATATATATTAATCTTCTCTTGTGTTTGTATATTTCAAAGATAAATAAGAAACTAACAATAGAAGATAGGGCCAGTGTGTACAAATGAAGTGGTCAGAAACAAGTAAGAGTGAGACTTCTTGATGTCACCATTTTTATTGTTGTTGGTTTTTTGGGGGTATTTAATTAAAATTTATTGGGGTGACAATGGTTAGTAAAATTACATAGGTTTCAAGCGTACAATTCTGTAATACATCATCTATATATCACGTTGTTTGTTCACCACCCAGAGTCAATGATGTTACCATTTTCAATATTGCTTTTTCTTAACCATATGAATATATATCACCTATTCAAAGAATTTAAAGCCTAAAGTGTCAATGGGCAAATAAAATAATTGCCAAATTTTTTTAAATGAAAATAAAAACTCCCATAAAAATGGGGAACTGAGAACTCTTTAAAATAATGGCTTTCGATGAAAGACCCAGTGATGGATTTTGAATTTCATGCTCTTCTGATTTCTCCCTAGGACATGACTGTTTTTACAATGGCAGCTTCCTCACAAGTTACAACCACACCGTTTCACCTGGCCGGCCCACAAAGACACTGATTAATAAAGTTAGAAGCTTTTAATATAGGAAGAGAAAGAACTTAAAACCTGATATGAGAATGTTGTTTTCATACCTAACAATTTACCTAAGCATAATAGTGTGGATATTTTCCTTGGTATTTTCTTTTTAAAGACATACATCAGTATTATTTATATTCCATATATATAGAGCAACGATACACTTTACACAAGTACTAAAAAGAACAAAGGAAATGGGCCTGAATCAAGAGCAGTCAGAAAAATAGAGTAGATCTGCAACTATTTCAAGAACAGATGCATACAATCAATTTCAACGATATTAATGTGCCAAAACAGGTAACTGAAGCCAAGCTGCTTTCCCCACAAAAGAAATGGATAATGCTTTCTCCCTTGGGGAAACCTTTCCCACCAAACCACCTCAACTAAAGTCAACACATCCACCAAATCTACCAGCACTAAGAAACGAAAGACAAACATAGGAGACATTCAGAAACAATTAAGTTTTTGGGAAAACTAAAAAAAAAAAAAAGTAATGAATAAGTTGATTCTGACCAAATTTAGAATGTTGAAGTAGACAAATCTGGGAATAAAGTAATAGTAAACACCACATACTGGAAAGCTTATATTGAGAGCACCTAAAGATATAGAATATTTTTTCAAAATCCTTATCCAGATCACAAAGGATAATACCATACTGCATTTTCAAATTCACAGAACTGTTCATTAAGAATATAAATTCCTATTTCACAGAAGAAAAACTCTGGCTTAGAGAAGTGAAGTTGATTGCCTACATGAGCCAAATCAACAGAAGATCCAGAATTTCTGGAGCCTACACTCTTGACCACTAAAAACATCGAAAAGTGACAGACAACCAACATGGAAGAAAACCAGAAACACAGGTTCAAAAACAAAAAAACAAAATTAACTATTTGAGGGTCATTTTTCAGGGAGCAATGTTTCCCCATGTCACAGGAGCACATGTAAACTATCACCCTTTTATACAACAGGAGAAATTTTAAAAATCAACAATTGAATTTTCCTTGATGACTTCCTAAGTATCAAAGCTTTTTGCCAGCCCTATTTCATTCTCTCCTCAAAACAATGTGTTGTGGTTATTGCCATTATCATCCTCATTTTGAGATAAGAAAATTGGAACCTGGAAAAGTTAAGCAACTTATCTCCTCATTCAACTACCAAGTGGCAAAGCCAAAATTCAAACTTGAAACCATCCCATGTTTACCTTAGAGTTTATAACGCCTGAGGGTGTGGAATAGGTTGGGTATAAACTGAATGAGTACTAATACTGGCACGACTGTCTCCGAGGTTGGTCATGTCAGGCCAGTTACTAAACCTTTCTCTGCCCGTGCCTCAGTTAAATCATGTGCAACATGAGAATGGTACTAGTACTTACTTCACATTGTTCTTACAGGAATTAAATGAGCTAATACAAGTAAAGCTCTTAAGAACATGCCTACCCACAATATCCTACATGATCACAAATGTTAGCTTTCTGAAGATGATGTTATCTTTAGTGTTCTACACTGTTCCAGTGCTGTAAAATAATGAATGCCCATGAGATTTCCCTGAACCATTAGGAAAAGTTTAATGTATCTTCAATAAACTTAACGGAAAAGAACGTTTGTAGTATATTTTAGAAAGTTTTCTACAAGAAATTTTTATGTGCTTAAAGGCGTACTCCTTAATCATCCCAAAACGTCATTGTATGGAACAATAAGGTTAGATAAATTAGCTGCCATTGTTCATGAGAACATTATTTGACTCACAATAGCAAAGATCAATACTAACATTTCATTACATTTCCTTTTCTTTTATATTTTTGATTACCAAAGGATTTGCAATTAACATTAGTTCTTTTAAAAAAGAAAAACAAAGCTACAATGCAATCATATCTAAACATCAAATTCTTTTAGAGCTTACCTTTGCTCTTCCTATTGAAAAAAAAATCTTGCCACGCTAATTTGCAAAGTAAAATACAATACAGTCATGCTCTGCATTACAATATATATTTTGGTCAATTATGGACTGCATATGAGGTCAGACAATTAAGTTCGTGAACTTGTTGCAATGATGTTGCTAGCTTTTTTTTTTTTTTATAAGAGGGATTGTTCATTATGAATTTGTACCAACTGGACAAACATTAACCAAGTTTACTATTTGGAAGTACTGAAAGGGCTGCCTGAAAAAGTTAGACGACCTGAACTTTTCGCCAACAATTCATGGCTCTTGTATCACAACAATGCACCAGCTCACATGGAATTGTCTGTGAGGGAATTTTAGCCAGTAAACAAATAACTATATTGGAGCAACCTCCCTACTCACCTGATCTGGCCCCCAATGACTTCTTTCTTTTCCCAAAGATAAAGGAAATATTGAAAGAAAGATATTTTGATGACATTCAGGACATCAAGTATAATACTATGACAGCTCTGATGGCCATTCCAGAAAAAGAGTTCCAAAATTGCTTTGGAGGGTGCACTAGGCACTGGAGTCAGTACATAGTTTCCCAATGGGAGTGCTTCAAAGGTGACCATAGTGATATTCAGCAATGAGGTATGGAGCACTTTTTCTAGGATGAGTTTGAGAACTTAATCCGACCTCATCTATGATGGTGGTCCCATAAGATTATATTGGAGCTGAAAACTCCCTATCACTGAGTCATAGTTGTGACCATTGTGATGGTATAGTGCAATGTATTTACTCACATGTTTGTGGTGATGCTGGCATAAACAAACCTGTGCTGCCAGTCATATAAAAGTACAGCAATCTAATTATGTACAGTACATAATACTTAGTAAAGATAATAAACTACTATGTTACTGGTTTATCTATCTACTATATGATACTTTTTATCATTATTTTAGAATGTACTCTTTCTACTTAAAAAAAAAAGGCTTGCTTTAAAAGAGAATGCCACATTATGTCAGCAACAGCCTCATACATCTTGTGTTTACTTTGTCTCTTGAGTGAATCATTTTTCTCTTGTGCTTGATTCAATCTCCTGATATTTATATAGTAACATGCTGTACAGCCTTGTAGCTTAGGCGCAATAGCCAAACCATATAGCCTAACTGTGTAGTAGGCTATACCATCTAGTTTATGTAAGTGTACCCTATGGTAGTCACACAACAATGAAATAGCTTAATGCATGTCTCAGAACTAGCCTCATTGTTAAACGTCACATGACTGTGGTAATTTAAGATTTCACCCATACTGAGCTTAGAGGCAGAAAAAATGGTTGCCCCTCTATGTTGCACTCTTCATGTATTTTCAAAGCACACAACACTACCTATGTAAATTCTAAATAAAACAATACTTACCTTGGGGATAATGACAATATTTTTGAGAAATATCCCTGGTTATATAAACATTCAACCAAAGGAATGTTATCTAAATTTAGAGACACATTAGAAATAAGTAGATTTCACTGAATTTCAAATTGGTCCAATTTTCCAGCTGGGCCATTTCTTTATGTTTACATAGATTAATGTTTTTTAATTAACTACTTGTCTGACTTTGGACGGCACTTACATCCTCTGTGGATAAAAGTATTTTCTTATTTCCTGTTCACTACGTGTTAGACATACTTGTCTGTTTCACCACACCGGAAAATTAAGTTAGAACACATATTTTCAGAGACATGTGGAGACCACAAAGAAATGAGAAAGGGGAGAACCACTCCTATTGCCATTAAATGGGGAAGAAATGTGAATTTGCTAAATACAGATACACTCCAGTAGAAAAAATTAAGAAGCCTATTATTTGCTCATTTTCAACTAAATTTATAGGAGGAAGGAAACAATTTTTTAAATTACTCAGTAGGAGAAAGGCAGAGGAAACTATTTTAAGTCTATAACGTCTTAGTAATCTCTGGTGACAGTAACATCTTTACACTTTAAAACATGGAAAGTGGACACATGAGAAATATGTGTATGAGCCAATGGTATACTTTACAAATTGAGTAAGGAAGCTTTCCAGCGTGGCATGCATTGCTTTATGTCCTATTTTAGATTTCTTATCCATTCTGTGTCCTCTGCTAGTACCCTTCCTTGCAATGACAGGACAAGAGCAAATTATTGACATGAGAAGTCTCAAAATGGGTGAGATACCTAAAATATAACACAAGGCGATACCCGCCACATTGAAAATCTTCCTCATTCAATTGGTAAACTACATCAGTGCAAGAAAGAGTGCTACAAGACTGTGCAAAAAAATGGAAAAGACAAATAACGTAGAAACTAAAATATTAAAAGTCTGTATTAATACTAAAAAGGGTTTTCTTGAGGCAATTCAGCAAATATTATATGCCTACAGTATGTCTTGCTCTGAGCTAGGTTATTAAGCTGTACAATGTCCTTTAATAATTCACAAGTACATATTTTGCTTTCCTGAAGAAACCAGAATCAGGGAGAGCAAAACTTGTTCAAGCAACAGTGAGTAGATCAACCCAAGTAGAGCTAATATTCAGACGCATTGTGAAAATTGGAAAAAATATTGGAGCCTAAGTAGAGCTGGGTTCAAGTCCCACTGTAACATTGGCTGTACAAGGCTAAACAAGTCACTTAGTAGCACCAGGCTCAGATTCCTCATGCATAAAAGGAGCAGTAATCCCTAATATCATGATACCTATTTCATAAGATTATTGTGAGAGTTAAATTAGGTAATATGTATATGATTTAGAGCTCTGCCTCACGTGTAGTAGTTGTTCAACTAAATACATTATTAAACTGGAGAATAATGGGACGAGTGCTGAGGTGAATAGGTTGGGATTAGATAACAATATAATCTATCTACAAAAAGAAGAGCTAAAAATAAATAGGCAAAGATGCTCAATCACTCTAGCAGAAAGGAAATACTTATTACAATAATAGTAAAATAACATTTAGATTGAAAAAAAATGAATACCACCCACTTTTTGATACACTGTAAGGAAATAGATATTTTCTTGCATGTTCAATAAGTAGTGGATTGACACAACCTTTTAGAAGGACAAACTGACAGCAATGCACATGAATTTTGACCCAGCAATTATATCACAGAAATTCTAATGTATCTGCACAAAAATATTTCTACTGCCTTAGTCCAAACTACCATCATCTGGCCTATTGTAATACTTCTGTATCAAGCAACTTTGGTGCAATAACAAACTACTCAATATCTTAATAGCTTACAATAACAAACATATTTCTCACCATTCTATATGTGAGATGAAGATCTGATACAGGCTATGGCTCTTTTTCACATGTCTTTTCATTCCAGGATCCGGTCTGAAAGAGGACCCCCCATCTGCTATTCTCATAGCAGAAAGAAGAACCAAGGGGCTGAGCTGAAACTTGCAATCTGATTTAAGGGCTTTGATAGGTCATGTCTGCACCTATTCCATTAAACCAAAGCCAGTTACATGATCCAAGATTGATAATTGGGTGGATGGGTGATGGTGGGGAGTAATAGGGTAGGGATACTCCTACACTGCATATCAAATGGCAACAAAGTGGAAATGTATAATCCTCTTTTAGGGAAGGAAGAGAGTAATTGTAACTCACACCTCTAACTGGTCTACTTGCTTCCACAGTGCAGCCAGCATTATCCAATTAAAACAGAAGTCTGATTTGTCATTCCTCTACTCAAAACCTTCCAACAGCTACAGATCTCATTCAGAGTGAAAACAAATCTTCACCATGGCCTCATAGGCCCTACATGGTTTGAATTATCGTCCCTATCCAACTACTTCTCTGATGACTCTCCCCCTCAAAGTTCCTTTTTAGTTGCACTTGCTTTCTATCTGCCCCAGGACCTTTGTACATACTAAGCCCGCTGCCTAAAGCACTCTACATCCACATATGCTGTGGCTCAGCTCCTCACTTCCTTTAGGCTTCATTGAAATGGCAACTTAACAGTAGATAATTGGTGGTTACACAAATTAATACATGTGCTAAAACTGCATAAAAGTAAACACAAGTATACACACACACACATAAATTAGTACATGCAGAAATGAGTACATGTAGAAACTGGTAGAATTTGAAAAAGGTCTGTAGCGTGTATTGATGTCAATTTCCTAATTTTGATATGGCAATATAATTATGTAAAATACTACCAGGGGGGAAGATGGCAAAAGTACACCCAGAGACTCAGTACAATTTTTTCACTTTCAGTGAGACTACAGTTATTTCAAAAGTAAAATATTTTTTTTAAATGAGAGGGGAAAAAAGTTGATCAATAACCTTGCCACACCACATAAAATGACATTACTGTTTATCCCTTTATTCTGCTTTATTCTACTTCATTGCCTTATCATAAGCTTACAGTTTTCCATGTTTTGATATAGATGATATAATTATTTGATTATTGTTTGTTTTTCACACTAGAAAATAAGCCCATGGCAGCAAGAACTTTATCTGTTTTATCCACTGTTGATCCCTTAGCACCAAAATAATGCTTAGCTCATAGTAGATATTCAATAAACTTCTTTTAAAGGGAATAAATGTGCCCGTCAACATTGAAAACTACCTAAATGCTCATCAATGGAAAATAATTAAATTTGAAATACAGCAGAATATTACACAGCAACTTAAAGAAGATCTATAGTCACTCACATAGAAAGATTCCCTCACATAGAAAAGATTTAATATTACTAAGAATATATATTCCATGATATATTGCTAAGAGTAAGAATAAGTTGTGGAAAATTGGTACAACGTGATGCCAATTAGTAAAACAGAAAATCATAATGCTTAAGAGTGGAAACTCTAAGTGCACATCCTGTTTTCATTTCTCATTTGCAGGGTGGCCTTGGACATGTTATGTAATCTCATTTGCCTCAATTTCCACATCTGTAAAATTAAAATAATAATGCTGCAGGATTTAAATGAGTTATTGCCTATAAAGCCAAGACACCATATAATCCCTTTCTAGTACTTAGCATATTGCAAACATTTAATACAGGCTAGCTATGATTATCATTTACATACAAAATCCGATATAACTATATGCATACGTGTTTTAAATCCATAGAAAAGGGTCAAGAATGAAACACAGGAAAGTGCTAACAGTTGTAACCTCTAGGGAGAGACTGAGAGGAGGGATGTGGGATTTGTTGGGTTTTTTTTAATTAAAAAACCCACACATCCGAGGGCCAAATATAAATTATTTTAAATTACATAAACTGATGCTTTCTTCCAGAACTTTGAATAACCAAGGATTAACTATATCTGCTTCACCTAAATTCACAGTGGAGTTTGCAGGGCCCAGGAGACCACACAGAACTGAGGCCTTTGGCCCCCAGGGCCCTGCCCCCACACTCCTAATTGCTGAGAAATGCTGACTTGGGCTGTGGTGCCCAAGGTGTGCCGAAGGGCAGGAGTCTATGAGCACACACTCCTCTCTCACTGTCTCCCTCCTCTACACCCATGAGGGACTTTATTAAGTTGGACCTCACGCTATGGAAAACTGCGTGTAACTCAAGAGAATTCTGCTAAGGACTCAGGCCATTTGCTGGCTTCCAGCTTGTTGGTCAGTTGACTTCTTACTTTATTCAGGTTATATTTGGTCTTTGGAAAAACATCTCTGCAGTTCAACATTGTTTTAGCTTGCTGCTCAGTTAGGCTCCTTTTCTTTTCCTTTTGTATGTTTACCACCCATCTTTCTCATCCTCTTACTTCTCTCGTTTACTTTTCTGTTTTATTTTAAATCACACCTTTTTATACTTACTTGTTTTCTTATCAGCCTTTTTCTCATCTTTTTTTTTCTACTGGTTTTACTTCGTTTTGTTAAAAATATCATAATTTGGTCATTCCCCTTAACTTTAATTATTTTTAACTGTTTCACCCATGTTCAATTTAATAAATTCTATAACAATTGTCATCTTTATTTCTTTTAGCTTTTTCTTTGTTTAAGTTTGTAAAATCCTTTATCTCATTTGTTATATAATCCTTATTTGATTTGCATTTTTTGGAAAGTATAATCTAATTTGTTTCTTTTCCTTTCTTATTTTTATTTGGTTTTTTGTCTTGATCTGTCTTTAGGATGGCCGGCAGAAAGTATGGGCAAGGTGGTGATGCTGGACACACACACCGTGCTGAAGGGAGGCCTGAGGTCCTACTATCCTTCAGAGGCCCTACTATGCTCTCCACCCCTACTTAGAAAAAGGCATCCTTTTATAATGTTATTTGTCTTCTAAATATTTTACTCTAGAGTAATCATGACAGGGTCTGAACTGCTCCATCTGTGTAAGGAGATCTTTATTCCAAATTCATAGTTCAACAATAACCTAAGGAGTTCAAGTTGGGCAGGAGGTTATGGTAAGAGAAGATTGCTTCATCAACATGTCTGGCCTGACACTGGCTAAACCACCCATGGATTTCTGTCAAAGAAGGCCAAGTACAATGTTTATAACCATATTTCTAACATCATTTCTATGTCAACTTGATTCTGGCATACTTAGTCTTCTTCCCTCTCAACAGATCTATAGATGAATTGTCCAATGTATCACTAATTTTTCCATCAATGTTCCCTCCTTATGAGACACAAGGAGAAGCTCAAGAGAACTGAGCTGATCCTCAATGGAGTGAGGGGCAAGGAGGGTTATTTGTGCTGTTTTGTCTTAATTCATCAGCTCTGCTTGAACTGGAGGACACCATAAATGTATAGTAAAATCATTAAGTGTGTGGTTTATTTAGCCTACCAAAATCAAATGAAAAAATAATGTTCCATTAACTGAAGAGATTTACCTGATCTACAGAAGTTTTCAAGACAGAATAAAACAGCTCGGTTTGAATTTCTCCTTCCCTATGTCACTCCTCCACAAAGAAACACAAAGCTATACTAAGAAAATATCTTGGTTAGTTTTCCGAACTTGGGCTGTAATGTTGATTCTTCTCATTTCCTGCAGTTTTCTCCCATTATGTCTCTTGTTTATTCTTTTTGGATCCTCTCCCTGTGGACCCAGCCTATTATTGCACAATCTCCATTATTTTGTACCCCCTTCCAGTCCTAGGAAATGACATTAGCCAAGTATCCTGATTGAAGATGTGAATCATCAGGCCATTCCTACTCACTACCCACGTCCTTTCAGGACGCAACACTCTGCATTCAGTTTACTCACTAGTGAAGAAGGAACCTCAGGTCAGGTATCTTCCAAGACCTGTCCATCTATGCTATAACCTTATAATGTGACCCATTTGAACTTCATCTGCTCAACCAACAACTGCAATTCTAGCTGGTGTAAAGCTGCACAATTATGCTGGTGTCTGCATTTCCTTATAATTAGGGATGCTCCACCCAGTGAATAGGAATCCCAGGGAAGTTACTGCAAGGAATTCCACAGTAAGAAGCCTCACTGGTGTGCTTTTTCTAATCCATTTTAGTAGTAGATGTTTGCTCCAAGAGACCTGTAATTTAGAAATCTATGTGCTTGTCTCAATGGTTAGGATCCTTCCTCCAGCTACAAAGGGTACAGATGATCACTAAAAAGGCCACTCTGATAGCTGTCCAGTTCAGAATTGATGGCTGTGCAATTTATGCTCTAGAAATACAGTAGCCCCTCTTGTCCATGGGGATACATTCCAAGACCCCTTTCCTCCCATAGATGCCTAAAATTACAGATAGTAAGAAACTCTATACAGTATATTTTATGTTTTCTCCTATATGTACATACCTATGATAAGATTTAATTTATAAATTAGGCACAGTAAGAAATTAACAACTAATCATAAAATAAAACAATTATAACAATATACTGTAATAAAAGTTAAGTAAATGGTCTTGGGGCCATCATTAAGTAAAATAAGGGTTACTTGAAGAAGACAATACTACAATACCACAATAGTCGATCTGATAGCCAGGACATCTACTAAGTAACTAATGGGGGGGGCGGGGGAGGCAAATGCATTGTGGAGACACTGGACCAAACTGATTCACGTCCCATGAAGGACAGAGCAGGACGATGCAAGACTTCATCCTGCTTGCTACTCAGAACACTGAGCAATTAAACCTTATGAATTATTTATTTCTGGAATTTTCCATTTAATATTTTCAGACTGCAGTTGACATCAGATAACTGAAATCACAGAAAGTGAGCCTACGGATAAAGGGAGACTACTGTATGTTCACTCTGCTTATTCTTTCAGTTCCCTGATAAGCTGCACATGCCTGTGTTAAGGAGCAGAGAACTTTGCCATTCCCTTTTTCCAATATTTTGTTTCATTTTATCTCAGATTTTTTTTTTTTTTTTTTTTGAGAGCCGTGTCACTGGTCCTCACATGTGGGACCGAACCGGGGCCGCTGGCTTCCCAAACCAGCGCTTAACCGCCACGCCACTCGGCCGGCCCCTTCATTTTATCTCAGATTCTAACAAGAAAGAACTTATTAAATAAAAGCCCTCTGTATATTCCAGAAAATTATAAGTGTTTAACTATGCTGTTAGAAGAACTTGTTTAAAGAAGAAGAAGGGGAAGGAGAAGAGGAAGGAGAAAGAAGGAGAAGGAGAAGGATGAGAAGGAGAAGAAGGAGGGGAGGGGGAGGGGAAGGAGAAGGAGCTGCTGCCTAAAGAAGGGCCTCCAGAAAAGACACTCGAAGCTTCCTTGAAATTTGCCAGGTTGTTCAAACTCAGAGAAGGGATCACCGTCTTGCATGGCAGAGAAAGTGAATTTGTTGGTATGATTCTAAGATTCGCCAAAATCCCAGAGCAAAAATAAATATATCACTTGCTGCCAAACCATGAAAATAAAATATTAAATAATAAAATATGCCACTGAAAGTCAACTTAGAGACAGAAACTAGCTATTACCAACAGGAAGAATTTGAAGAACTCTTCCAAGGTCAGGGTTGATACCATGTAGAAAGTATAACTAACACTAAATTATACCAATGTTTAATACAAAGTGTTTTCCATGGTTCTGAGAAACATAAGCTCAGTAACTCCTGCTGTTGTCCCTGAAGTAAGCATTATTGCTCATGCAGATAGAATAATCCAGTGTCGAAAGAGAGAAACATGTATGCCCAAAGATGTTGTTCTCAGCATTATTTACCATATTTTTTATCTGAAGCTATCTTATAGGATATAAAATTGTGAAGTGATTAAGTGGTGATTAATTAGTAAGTGAAATGATCAATGTCAAATCACAATGGAATAATTTTGTGCCCCAAAAATTATTTTTATAGTTTGCAATAACATAAGGAAATGATTATATACAACAATTTTAATTGGAAAGAGGCAGTATAAAAAACTGAATAAGCAGCTTATACAAAATATTAAAGAAAGAAATTTTAAATGGCAGAAATATCCCCAGGTAGGTATGGAAACATAGGTGACATTTAATCTCTTCTCTGTGTAACATGGTATTCAATGAGAATTTTTTTCCATGACGCAGGAATTTATAGCCAGGATCGATCCAAAAGTGAGGACAAACATAGTAAGTAATTAAGTAAAACATCCTAAGCAGGTCAAAATAATGGGGCCAAACACCACCTCGGAGTTGATTAAACAGAAGCTAAACTGTCCTACTATTTGATCCTTTGCCATACCACTTCTCTATCTAATTCACATACGCAATCAACAGAAAGGAAAAGAAATGGAAGTGATGACCCAGCTTATAAGGAGTGAATTATTCAGGGTGACTGAGCGTTTTCTGCCCCCAGAAGCCAAGTGAAAAGGGACCCGCAGAGAATCATCCACCTATAGGAAAGGAGGTCACCATCGGGTGCCTATGGGGCTGGAGAGTCAGTGGACCCTTGGGGTAAAACAATGGCCTTCTGGAGGGAGCATGACATGTGTTTGGGGACATATATGAATTTAGGCACTTTAACCCACTTCTGGACTACATACTTGCAAAGAAAGGAGGCAATGCCAGAGCACAAGTTCCCACAAGGCAAAAAGGGACATGGCATAGTCTATCTGAAATAAGAAGGGCAGCAACCCCATACACAGTCCCCTCACACCCTCCAGGGGCACAAAGGACAGCAGCATGAGTCCATATGAAGAAACAATGAGGTAGACACATGAGCTGGAAGCTGAACTATCCCCCACTAGGAAAGGAAGTTAGCACCACAGCCTCCAGTGGAGCCCAAAGATGCTCCTTTCCTTTGAAGCCAACACCATCCCAAGAAAACAATGCTTACCATCTCTACAGAAACCAGCACATGAAGAGAAGTGGCTGTCAGTGAAAAGAGCCAGTCTGAGCCCCTGCAAGACTGGGGCAGCCTGCTGACACAGACAACCAACACCAACACAACACATAAAAGAAGGTAATTTATCCTAACCTTCCTCCTGGCTCATCCAATACACCTGCGGGACCACTCACAGACCCAGAAAAGGAACCGGGAGGAGGTGCTGGAGAAGAGGAGATATTCATGGAACTGAATATGAGAGCTATGCTTCACACGGGGCCAGAAAGAGTGTTTCATAACCAAAAGTGACTGTAAAAGATAGGACAGGTACCACAAGTTGTTAAGCCATGTAAGAAAAAATTCACCATGACACAGCAGAAGTGATGGGAGAAATAAAGCCATTTTATGTTTGAAGCCCACCAACTTCACAATGTTCAATAAACTAGTTACATTATTTTCATGTGTTTTCTACCATAATCATGTAGGGATTTTGTACTTGTTTCTGTATTGTTGATTTTCAAACTCCATTCTAATCATTTTTACTTGGTCAAATCAAATATTTTGGGAGATTAAGGATACATAAATTCTTAAGTCCCAGGCAGGGCCCTATATCTGCTCCTATATTGGGGGCTTTGTGTATTTTGTGAACACGCCTAATTTTCCCCATTAAACTGACACCTCTTTGAGTGCAGAGTTTAAATTTGATGTATTATTAATATCTTTTTATCCCCAAGGTATCAACACTGTGCCTTGCATATAGAGGGTACTGGACAAATATTAATAGGATGAGCTCATTGTTCATGTATTTTGCTATTTCAGAGTAAGCATATGAAAAAGTTGCTTAAACATTTGTTAATGAAAAGTGATCTGAGTGACTGGTTATTTAGTTCTGGAATTAGAATTTTGAAACCTATATAAGGTCTTCCACCCTAGTGGATCAGTTTTTAACTGATGTAGTTGCATTAAATATTTACAATCGAATCTAATACATAGGCCCTCCAACCTATTCTAAATTGAGAAAAATGTCCCAACTTATTTTAAATTCAGAAAACCTTGGATTTCAAGGCAATTATCTCTATAATCTATCAACATCTCAAAAATATAATTCACCTGATACTGGAACTTGAACATATTATTCATCCTTGTTATAATTAATGAGTAATATGAGAAAGTATTCTACATTATAAATTATCATTCTTATTACATGTGTCAAAATTAAATACAAACGTGAAAAAATATTAAGGTTAATTTTCTAATCTCTTAGGTGGTAAATCACACTTTCTCAAGCTGACCATGTGCAGTTGGCCAAATAGTTATATGCATGAAAGCCATCTGAAGGTTACGTTATGTGATCTTTCATTAAAATAACTAAACAAAAATTCTACAGAACGTAAGAATTAAGGCCAAAGTATTATTTTAAATGCATAATTAAAAAACTTTCATAATTCCGTATTTTAACAACAAAGAAAATTATTCAAAGTCTAGAATCAGAGAAAAGCTCTCCCCAGACCAAACATCTAACAGGAAAATTAATATATGAAACATCAATTTTTTAATCAAAGTTCTTTGCTCCAAACTGCATTTTAAATATTCATTGACTCGTCCTCTCACAAAAACATACATGTAAAATAATGTGGTTGCAAATGTTATTACATGTATAAAGAGACAAACTGGACCTAAAAGATAAGTTATAGGAGATGTTTATACCATCATTTAATTCATAAAAATATTAAGTCTAAGACCCAAATTAGGAACTTAATTCATAATTGTAATAGAATGCCACTATATGAATGCAATAACTGTAAAATTCAATTATTTTGCACCATATTTCTCTTCAAAAAGGCATTTGATCACTACAAATTGTGTATACAACTATTTTTTTTAGAATGAAAAGAATTTGGAGGAGAAAATAACATGTGAGAAATATACATATATGTGTATATATATAGCCTTAAACTAAAATTGAGCCATCGTATCTGAATTCTTAAGAGTTCTGATTATAACCTAAGGCAAAATAAATGCCTTTTACACTGAAAATAAAAAGGAGAGGTCAGTGCCATTGCTATGATTGTGCTTAAAACCTTGCTCTAAGATTCCTGGCAGCTAAAAAGAGAAGAAAATTTAATAGACTGTTACTTAACCACACCAATAGGATTAATGCAGTACTTTCTCCAAAGACACATTGTGAGAATATCCTGAGAAACTATAAATGAAGTGTTTGGCATAGTGCCTGGCACACAGGACATATCTAAGAAAGACACAACTCACGCTGCTACCAAAACCTAAGAGAATATTCCCTACATGGATCAGTGTATTAGTGACTTAAATAGGAGTCATTTCATTAAACTTGACTGCAGGAGAGTTTGAAGTACAAAGACAGTTTCTTCTTTTAGGGAATACTCATATACTGGTGCCTCACACATAATACTTATGTTTCATTGGTCTTGTTACAAAGTAGTACCTTCAATAAATATTTCTGGTAGCAAAGCCTTTCTCTTTTCCTCCACAGTCTGTAAATTTCCTGAGCTCTCCTCTGCAACTTTTCCAACTATCTTGCAAAGAAAAAAACAAAACAAAACAATCCTAAATCCCTCGTCAATGCCACCTGCTGTAAAGGAGCACATAAGCTGATCCAGAGCTGAGAGAGGGACCAGAGCAGAATACAGATGACATCTTTTCTATTGTCTTGCATGTTAAAATTTTACCTTCTTAAAAAATATCTGAGAATTTGAATGAACCTCAACTCCCTGATTTTCCCCCTTACCTCCCATTCTCTTTATACCGAGGTTCAAACTTACTATCTGTGTTTTTCCTCCTTAAACCCTTACATCCACCACAGGCAGGTTCTGTGCCCACCAGGTCTCCACTGAAACTGCTCGTGCTCTGCAAGTTCTCAAAGAATTCCTAAATACCAAACTTCATGACACTTCATTTTGTATATTTTTGACCACTCTAAACATCCTCTTTCTTGAAACTCTCTCTTTTTGGGATTTATACCACATCACATTTTCTTAGTTCTATTCCTAACCATTATCTCTTTGTTCTTTGTCAGGTCCTCATTTTCCACCTAACTAAAATGTTGATGTTCTCAGGAGTGCCATTATTGTCTCTTCTCTCAATTTTAGAATTTTTTCTAGGAAAATTCACTGCTATCCATTTTTCCATGACTGCCCCTGACTAGAAAGCTATCCCCCAGCCTCCCCTAGTCTACACCAGCAGGAAATGGACTATAAGAACTTTGCGTGCTCAAGGAACATGTACTCCAGTGCAGTCATGGAGGAAAATGGAGTTAAAAAAGAATCTCCCAAAGGACAAAGTCAGGAGTCACAGAAAAATGCACCAGGGAATCCCTTTCACACAGCAATGTCAGGAGCTACCAGAGAGACTAATCAAGGAGAAGGGAAGTCTTCATAATTTCTGTCCTGCAAAATTTGATAACTGCTATGGATAGTGACTTCTATGTATTTCTCATTTCCCTCTTTTCTGAATGGGAAACTCTAGAGCAATTGTTCTACTCCTTCTACAATTCGATTTTTATTTAGATTATTCTACAATTAGATTTTGAGTGTTTATGGGGGAAATAGAATGTCTTTTAGTTTATAGGTTACCTAACCACAAGAAGATATATCTAGCCTTGATCCAGGGATCAAGGGCTTTGAGTTGGATGAGTAATTTAATGGATTTCAGGGCTTACCTTCTTTATGGAGGAGCTGATGGTGTTCTTCTATGAATGAACAGAAGTATATTCATGGATATCTGGGGGTCCAAAATGTTGTCGCCCAATATCCATTTTCACCTTTTTCAGTGGTGATAGCATCTCCCATTTGGGGCTTGGCACGAGGCTTCCCAGAATCAAGACTGCATCTTCTGCTCCCCTTTGCAGTTGGGTAGAGTCACGTGACTAAATTCAGGTCAATGGGATGGAAAGCAGAAGTGTTTATATAGCAACTTCTGGGAATGTTTCAGGTGAGACAGAGCATGTGTGCCCTCTGCTTTCTTCTTTTCCCTTCCTCCATCTTTCTGCCTATAACTTAGATGCCACCACCTAGGACAAGGAAGTAAGATATAAGTAACTGTTGTTCCTCATGTTATAGAGCACCATTATTAGTCCTCAAGTACCAACACAGATTTTTATGTACAGCTAGAATAAACTTCTATCTTGTTTAAGCCACTATTAACTGGAATGTTCTATAACTTACAGTAAAACCTAGTGCTAACTGACACAGGTATATGAAATGGAAAAAGGTCTCTTACTTAAGCAACTGAATAGTTGTTCATTAAGACAAGAAAGGGCAGGTTTGGGTGGAGGATTCATTTTGGATATGTTGAGTGTGGGGTGCTCATAAATATCCAAGTAAAGACATTCTCAGGAGAGGATTTTGGGCAAAAACAAAACTACAAAAATCTATAACATGCAAATGTATATAAAACCTCAAGAATGGATAAGTTCATCCAAAAAACATATACAAATTATATGGGCAACTGTGGTATGACTCCAAAACATTATTTCAAGCCTGCAAATTTCTGTCATGTCTCATATTCTGGCTTTCATTCTCATGTTTCCTCAGTATATATGGCTTTTATGCTGAGCCAGTCTCCTATCAGATCTGACCTTGCCCCTTAGGAATTACCAGTGGAAAACACTGTTCTAATAAAGTCAATGGAAATTTCACAGACTTGTCCAAATCTTATCTGTACTATTTATAGTCCAAGAAACAGAACTAGAACATTTTGGGTGAAATGGGCTTTTCTGAATAACACCCATCATTCACAGTCATAACTAAAATAAAATCATAAAATCTCAGGATAGAAAGGGCCTTCTAAACCAACACACCACTGTAAATGTTACTTCTTCATAAAGATTACATGACATAAATATAATTTAACAAGAATCCCAAATGAACAAATTGAAGAACTCTTCCCCCATGTTTGAAAGAATAAAAGAACAAAAAAACTTCTCTTCCAAGAAATAACTTAGTAAATGCAGAAGTGTTAAGTGCTTCTCATGTAGTCTCAAGACATATCTTTTCCATCTCAAATGTGCACAAAATCAATTCATTGATAAGATTCTGACATCAGCAAGGAAGCTCCATTTAAATATCAGGAGCCATTTTTTAAATTTCAAGGTTATTCAAACATTGTTAGAATTTACCAAAGGAGTTTATGGAATCTCCCTCAGCGGTTTTTAAGAATCAGTTAGACACTTATTTGAAAGAATTAGTTTAAGATAACTTAGATGTACTTCTTTTGCAACAGGGAGTTGAACCACAAGATTGTTTTCCTATGACACTATTTCCTGGCTGGAAATTGAAGGTGGGAAAAGAAAATAACGGTAAATTTGAAGTTTGGGGTTTTATTATTTAAATCACTTCCTCATATTTAATGGGCTGCAAATTTCACCATTTGTGGCATTTAAATATGTCGAAGATTCTAGGACATTTTTCATGCCCTTGCCAAATGGGATTTATTTAATTTCTGACTAATTTGTACTTAGCATTTCTCTGAAGGAGACATAATGCCTTGGTTCTGGCTCCAGCTTTATAACTTCCAGTCAAGGCAAAGAACCGCAAGACTGCGCTACCACAGTGGACTGACCTCTATTGTTCAAGGACACGTTGGCTTGCCTGGACATTCTTTGATACTTGAAACTAGTATTTGAAGTCATAGAGAGACATCATCTCTATGGTTTGGAAGCAGTTAACTTTTCCAACCAAAAAATCAATGCAGTCAACTCTTGATACGTGGGTTAATGAAGTGGAAAAAGGTTATGACTGAATTACAGATCATAGATAAAGCAAAATGGCATGTAAGCATGATTAATCCCCACCTAAGTCATCACCTCAACACTCCAAATGAATAATGAAAGAACATGTATAGAACAGTAAAGGAATACTGACCCAAAGACTTATTCAGAGTATAACCCTGGGAATCAGGGCTATCAAGTACAGGGAGAGTGATGGATTATCTTTTTTTTTTTCTTTAAGAAAAATAATTGAGTTCTGACAATTAAGTTCACAAGCTTGTTGCAATGATATTGCTAACCCTTTGTTGATGTCAGAGGGATTATTCATTATGAATTTGTACCAACTGAACAAACTACTGAAAAAGCTGCATGAAAAAGTTAGGTGACCTGAACTTTTCACCAATATTTCATGGCTCTTGCATCACTGTCTGTGAGGGAGGTTTTAGCCAGTAAAAAAATAAATTATTGGAACACCCTCCCTACTCGCCTGATCTGGCCCCCAATGACTTCTTTCTTTACCCAAAGATAAAGGAAATACTGAAAGCAAGACATTTTGATGACATTCAGGACATCAAGGGTAATACAACAACAGCTCTGATGGCCATTCCAGAAAGAGTTCCAAAATTTCTTTGAAGGATGGAGTAGGTGCTGGCATTGGTGCATAGCTTCCCAAAGAAAGTACTTTAAAGGTGACCATAGTGATGTCTCAGCAATGAAACATGTAGCACTTTTTCTAGGATAAGTTCACGAACTTAATTGCCAGACCTTGTAGATGCAGAATTCTCTCTTAAGGGGTATAGAAAAATAAGATCATATTAAATTCCCCATGTCCCAACAGGATCATAATTAGCAACAAAGTACTTGTTCAGCAAATTATTAAATGACTGGAACAGAACATGCTTGTTGTTGACCACTACAAATGACACCATGTTAAAATTCATAAAATGCCTGGTAAAAAGTACTTATGTCGGAGTACTTCGTCTAGGAAAACAGGCCCACCTTCCCTGCACCTCTCAGTAACTCCAGCCTCAGACTGTAGGAAGGGACATCTAAGCTGCTGCTCCTGCAGCATTTACAGGCTACTAATTAAATCACAGGGCATTATGGCCAATGCACCTTCATCCTCAATACTTTCCATCTGGAAAATGTTCCAAAGACAAAAGAAAAGTAATTTTGAAGATGAAAAGACACTGAAACTAGTCACAGTCTTCTTTCACAAACAAGGTATATGGGAAATGAATGCAAGTGTCTGGCTTACCTTAGACACAGCAAGCAGTGGATAAACTGATCTCAGTCTATAAAGCATGTGTTCAAGTCCCCACATTTTCTACTGCCTGTCCAGGTACCCTTGGAAAAGCCCTCTCTATTACCTAAGACTCAATTTTCTCATTAAAAGAAGAATGGGAAAAAGGAAAAAGAGGAGTGGGGAAAAGAAGAAGAAACATGTATGATACCTAACTTAATGAGTTGTTGTGACGGTCAAAAAGTTCATTATGAGGTTCACTGCAAAGTACAGAACTTTATAGAAAACAAGGAATTACTATGCTTATTATTTGATTATTATTATTATTTGGGTAATTACCAACTTGATGTCATCTCAAGTATCCCCCAATTCGGTTCCAAAATCCAACTGGAAGTTGCACTACCTAATGCATAATAAGGGAAGCTATATATTCACAATACGTAGACCACACATACGTGTGCCAAGTACCAGGTCCAACACACAGTATAGCAAGTATAACACATATATACATCGCATACTTAATCTATAATTTGTCCAACAACTTCTATGAAACTGAACTATTTTTATAAAAACTGGGTACTTAGTGATTATGCCCAACACTTTATGCCTTACTACTGCCTAAAATATTTTCTCTTGGGATGGTAGTCTTGATTTTTATTCCTGTCCTATTCTGTAGAGTAATTATCTCCTTCACTGGAATTACCAAAAGAATGTGTCATCTAATAATTGCTCATTACTAATAAAATTTAGAGGGGAAAAAAAAGAAATTAACATCTATTGTTTACCTATCATGGGCTAAGCACTTTATAACTGGGGAAACCTAGTTCTTGCTGAGAAGCTCCGGGCTCTAAAATAGGCAATTTCCATATAGTATCTCAGTTACTACTGACAGCAATAATGGAAAATGCCTATTTTTCAGGGGAGAAAACTAAGCCTCAGGGAGGTCAAGACTTACCCAAATTCACACAACAGGTTAAAAATTTGGAATTCCAGCAGGTCAACTTTCTTGTTCCAAATGTGTTTAAATATTAACCAGTTGATTTTATGTGGGACATAAGGTTCACAAAATTATTCATGGAATATACAATTATCTATAGAACAACCATGTCAGTGGGCAGCAGCTTGAATCCTTCTCAAGACCCGAATAATAGGGGTGGCGGGAGGGAGGGTAAATAAAAATATGAAAGCAGTTTGAAAAGAAAGTTATCTCATTAGAACCCATCTTTTTTCTTTCCTTTACTTGTATTTTCCTTGGATTTAGACTTGTGGAAGCATTTCTTATGTTCATTAGAGGCAGATATCTATTCTTTCTTAGGTTAGTTATTTGAAGAATCAAGAAAAAATATGGAATTTGACAAAACTTTATGAATGAAAGACTTTTCAAAAAACCTTAGGCCTTGCAATAATGCTGTTGGCAATCAAATCAAAAATCAATCAAAAATTAACTGTAGAGCTGGCCAAGTGGCGCAGTCTTAAGAACTGGCTTGGGACGCCAGCAGCCCTGGTTCCGATCCCACATGAGGGCCAGTGACACTGCCTTCTTAAAAAAAAAAAAAATTAACTGTATAACTATTGTACTATGTTTTTTGCCTCAGCAACATGTCATCTCCAGAGTAAACTAGATGCTCTCTTTTATCATTTTATTGTAGCCTGTACATTTCCTTTGTAGCTGCGTAATGTCTTTCTGCCCAATGAGATCATACACTAAGGTACATAGGGTAGGGACTACTTATCTTGCCTGCTCTATGCTCTTTTTGACAGGGTCTCTCTCTCTCTCTGTCTGTCTATCTGTCTCTCTCTCTCTCTCTCACACACACACACACACACACACACACTCTATCTGTATCTTATACACACACACACACACACACACACAGCATTTACTAAATTTCCATTGCATGAATAAATGAACTAAAGGGTTTAGCAGTTGAGCAGCCATACAGTTCGATTAGTGTTTCCCAGAGGGTCACGAAATCTATGCCAATTTTAAATATAAACCAAAGACCACCTGGCTTCAATATTTAAAAAACAACATTGTTGTACATTTTTTGCCTTATCAGAATGTTTCCTGTGGCTTTTTTGCCTACAAAATGATTAAAGCCAAACTGTCCAAAACTATCTCATCCAAAATTAAGAGAACAGCCCGCCATCGCACCTGCATCAAGCCATTTCTGCTCATTCCCAGAGTCGTAGTTACTGTCAGAGACAAGATTTTCCTTTCCATTTTCAGGATATTTTCCAAATTGTTTTCTCAACAAGAAGCTATACCTTCCTGGTTTTATTTCCTGCCAGTTGTTAACTATTAATATTCCAAATGTGGTGTACCTGCAAACTGGTAAAATGGTAACTGTCCTGAGGCAAAAAATATAGAAACTACACATTAAAAACAATAAAGATTAATATGAAGAATAAATCTTAGGTTAAAATTTTCAAAGAAAGTTTTAGAAAAAAATTCTAATAAACCCCCATATTGGTGATTAGCACCATTTTAATCATAAAAAAAAATTTAACTTTATAAATGTTAAGTTATATAATAAGGTTGTATTTTTTTTTTTAAGATTTTATTGGGGAATTGGGGGAGGGAAACAATGTTGAGGAGTTGGAGAAGAGGACCGACCAAGTTGTTCTTCAGTCTTAGTTGTGAGGGTGCCAGTCGCCATCTGGGTCACCCTCGGTAGCTCATGGCCTCTAAGCTCAAGGTACTGAGTTCAGTCTTAGTTGTGAGTGGGCGTAGCCACCATCCCATGCAGGCGTGGAACCAGCAGCCTTGTTGTTAAGAGCGTGCACTCTATCCACTGAGCCATCCAGGCAGCAGCTCAGCTCAAGGTACCGAGTTCAGTCTTAGTTGCGGGTGGGCATAGCCCACCATCGAACAGGCAATCTTGTTGTTACACCAGCTGAGCACAGCTCCAGCTCAGCTTGGATGCAGTGTCACTGGCCCATGTGGGAATCCAACCAATGGCCCTTTGCTCAGAGCTAGCATTCTTAAGCCAACTCTTAACCAACTGAGCCACTGGGCCGGCCCTGAGGTTGTATTTTTAAGTCTACAATCACTGCAAATGAGCTGGTATGTACACACAGAAATCAACATTTTGGGGGCCGGCCGAGTGGCGCATTGGTTAAGCGCTGGTTTTGGGATGCCAGCGGCCCCGGTTCGGATCCCACATGAGGGCCAGTGACACTGCCCTCTACAGCTAACAACAGCTCCACCTGGAGCTGGGCTGTGCGAGCCTCGGTGATGGTGTGGGCTGCAGCCTCTGCTGCAGTGGGCTGCCATAGGCTACAGTGAGTGTCCCGCAGCCAGCGTGAGCGGCTGGCAGCCAGCGTGAGCTGCCAATAGCCGCAGTGAGCGACATCCATAGGCCAGCGATCCATCTGCCTCATCCGGGAAGAGCGCAATGACGATACCAACATGGGCCAGTGAAGCAACGTCCTCCGCAACTAGACTGAAGAACAAAAAGACAGCAACTTGTCTGTTCCCCTTCCCCGATTCCCCAACGCTGTTCCCCTCCGCCAATTCCCCAATAAAATCTTTAAAAAAAAAAAAAAAAAAAAAAAATCAACATTTTGATTTCTAACATGCTCATTTTCTATAACATCACCTTTGGTACCTTTTACATAACTCTGTCTTCTCTCATAATTGGTGGCAGAATATCCCCTCTGCGGCATCCTTTATAGACTAAGCCTTTCTCTCCTGAAATGATCATGTCCTTTTTCTTGAACTTCCTTCCATAAATGAATCTCTATGGTAATATCTCATTCAGGAGTTTTCACCCAATGAGATTTACTGCTTCTGATTAAATGGCAACATACACTGCTTTTCCTTGGACAGATTAACTAATGATCTATGAAGCATATTTTTATATGAATTCGAGATACAAACATGAATTGCCCTTTTGCATAATCTTTGGCCCATGGCTCTGAAAAGTTTTCTCAATGTATTTTGGTAAGACATGCCCAACTAGTTCCCTCCTTTCTTGTGAGTTTTCTTCTGATGTTTTGGGATTCTTTTCTCATTGTAAAATGCATCTTTCTCTTAATGGCTACTGAAAAGTCTTATTATGAAAATGAAACTTTCTCTCTGGAAATTTCAAAGATTTATCAAGATATCATTTTCCAAGTTCAAATTTCGTCTCTTTATCAGTGAATGAAATAATGTTATACTTTCTTTCCTTTAACAACAAATAATATAATAGTAAAAATCTTATTTTTTACTTTTCTTTTACATTTTTGCTATGAAATATATCACATGAGTGAAAGAGTACATTAATTGTTTATTTTTCATTTCAGAGGTAAGTAATAAAATGATCACCCTTATACTAGCCACTCACCTAAGAGCCTTGCTGATAACTACAGGCTACCTGGGGGACCCTCTCCAATTCGTTTCCCAGCCTCCTACCCACAAAGTAGCTACTACTCTGAATTGTATGTTAATTATTCCCTTGCTTTCATTGTACTTTATCTATATCTTTGTGAAAAATTAAAAAGCAATTTGTCTCCTTTAAAACTTCATATGAGTGAAACCATACTATTTGAGTTCTTCTATGATTTGTTTCTTTTACTCCGCATAATGTTTCTGAGATTCAAGCACACTAATATACATAGCTAACGTGATTAATTTCCACTGCTGTATATAACATTTCAGTGTATGAATACACCACAATTTACTTATGTAAATTTTTAGTAATTGAAAAAAATCTCCATCATTAGCATGTCCCTGATTAATGAGTTTGAGCGTCTTTTCAAATGTTTATGAGTCATTAGCATTTCCCCTTCTTTTAAAGGCCTAGAAATATTTTTGCCTGTTTTTCTACTTTTTTCATCATTTTATTGATTTGTTGCTGTATCTACTCTGCTTCTTGCTGTATTTGTTCATTTTATACCTTTCTGAATAGGAATTCTTGATTTTAATATGACTGGACTTATAAACCTTTTCCTTCATGGTGTATAAATTCTGTATCTTGTTTAAAAAATGCCTTCTACCATAGATGATAATGATATTCCAAAACTGGATTTCTTATAAAATTTGTATGACTTTGCTTTTCACATTTAATTCTTCAGCCTACTAGGTATTGTTTGTGTATAAGATGATGTAGTTTTATTTTTTTTCCCTTAAGATTCTATAATTAATTCAGAACCATTTATTAAAAAGATTGTCATATTCCACTGCTCTGCAGTGTCACATTCACCATAAATTAGAGGTGGGTTAATTGGTGGACTTCATGTTTTATTCCATTGATCTATGCCTAGCCTTGCATAAGTAAAGCACCATAATAATTCAGGATTAGAATCAATCTTTGTATCCAATAGTCTTTCAACTTTGTCATCCTTCTTCAAGGTTGTCTTACATTTCTGTATAAATTTTAAAATCAACTGGTTCATTTACACACACCAGGAAAGAAAAAACTTTGTGGGAATTTCTATTAAGATTCCATTGAGGGCCAGCCGAGTGGCGCATTGGTTAAGAGCTGGTTTGGGAATGCCAGCGGCCCCGGTTTGGATCCCACATATGAGGGCCAGTGACACTGCCCTCCACAGCTAACAACAGCTCCACCTAGAGCTGGACTGTGTGAGCCCCGGCAATGGTGTTGGCTGCAGCCCCTGCTGCAGTGGGCTGCCATAGGCTACAATGAGTGGCTGGCAGCCAGCATGAGCTGCCAATAGCCGTGGTGAGCAACCATCCAGAGGCCCGGCGACCAATCTGCCTCATCCGGGAAGAGTGCAATGACGATTCCAACATGGGCCAGTGAATCAATGTCCTCCGCAACTAGACTAAAGAACAAAAAGACAGCAACTTGTCTGTTCCCCTTCCCCGATTCCCCAATGCTGTTCCCCTCCCCCAATTTCCCAATAAAAATCTTTTAAAAAAAAGAAAAGATTGCATTGAATTTATGGATTCATTTGGATAGAAGAAACATTCTAACAATACAAAGTCTTCCAGACTATGAATGTTATAACCCTTCCACTATTTAGATCTTTTAAAAATTTTCTGTAGACATTTTTTACAGTTTTCTATGAAAAGCACCTACATTACTTCCATTAAACTTATTGCTAGGTATTTAATTTTTTGTTTTGATAAATAGTATTGTTTTTAAATTTCATTTTCTAATTGTTACTGGAAGTTAGAAACACATTGATTTTTCTGTAATGACCTTGTTTGAATGGCTTTATTAAATTCAGTTATTAATTCTAATAGCTTACCTGTATATTGTTTTGAATTTTTTACATATATAGTTGTCATAGGAAAAAATAACAGTTCTATTTCTTCCTTTATAATCGTTATGCTTTTTATTTCTTTTTCTTGCCTTATTTGTTGAAATTATTTTCCATCTCCAGAAGGATAATGGAAAAATCAAAAAGGAAATATATATAGAGATGATGAATTATAGAATTGCACACTTGAAATCTATAGTTTACTAACCAATGTCACCCCAATAAATTTAATAAAAAATTTTTAAAAAGGAAATATAAAAAGGGTAGGTTTTCTGTTATCAAGTTCTTTGAATAGACTTTGAACACTTTGAAGGACTCCTTTCATCCAACCTTCTCTGCATTCCTAATTAAAAGATATCCAACCATATCTCTTCTTTAATATAT
Organism: Aselliscus stoliczkanus; assembly: GCA_033961575.1. NCBI lineage: Eukaryota > Metazoa > Chordata > Mammalia > Chiroptera > Hipposideridae > Aselliscus > Aselliscus stoliczkanus. Next base: position 174,237,196 of record CM066727.1, read on the forward strand.
CAACCATTTCTCCAGGTTCCTAATATGGACCACATGATCACTCACTTTGACAACTTCTTCCCAGCTCTCTACATTTCCCAATACTTGGCTTTCTGCTTCATTATGTGTAAGTCTAATATTCACAAAGTTAATCATTATCACTCGCTTACGAAATACACAGCATTATGCTCAGTATCACATATTTAATCCTCACAGCAAACCAGTGAAGCTGATACTATTAGTTCTGATAACTTTGTGGCCTTTTTATAATACAAAAGCATGATTTTCTTCTATAATAAGAAAAATAAGAAAAACTTTTTTAAATAAATATTTATTGAATGAACACAGTATGGGAGAAATCTATACATGCTTGTAAATACATATACATATATATTTACATATATTTATTTCTCTATCTACAGTTCAAGGTAAAATATGGATGAGAAAGAAGTAGAAAGTCTTATATCACTGATATGAATAAAGTCCATTTAAATATGCTTAAATGTATACAAGGAGGTAACACACCGTTCTTCACATGGTTTCTTCAGGACAATAACATGGGAGAGTTTCATCTTCTCACTCTTTCGCCCATCTCCCCGTTGCTAAAATTCTATTAAGGAGGGTAAGTGTCTGTGGCATCTATAATTTTTCCCTCTGCTATATAAATAGTTTTCTAGTAGACATTATATTAATATCACAATACACAGCAGGTAAGATTTAAAAGGAAAAATGATGAAGACTCTGTTTGGGGCCCAGCCAAACCCTGGCTGAGTGAATGTGAAAAGAGCATCAGCTCCACATTTTTTCAATTATGATATAATAATCTTGCCACCTACCTCAAAGAATTGTGTGAATTAATGTCATAAAATAATTTGAATTTGTGCAAAATGGGCACTTTACAAATAAGTAAAATCATTTCACACTGTTCCATTAACTTTGGATCTCTTTATTTTAAAAAGAAAATATAGGAAGGAAACAAATGACAAACAGAGTTTCTAACTATTTGCTCATTAAAAAATGATTATTTTGATACATGTTTCTATATTACAATTTATTTCTGCCATTTTTTGAGAAACAGCATTAAAAAATTAAAAATGTGTTTACCCTTTGATCCAGTACTTCTACTCTTATGAATTTTGCCGAAGAAACATGCCAAAAAAGGCTTATACACAAATATGTTTATTGCAGCCTAATAACACAGAAAAAAATTAATTATTCAATAATAGGGCAATGTTTAAGTATATTGTGATTAAACCACATAATAAACCACATAATAAAACATCATCTAAACATTAAAAAATATATGTTTTTAAATAATTTTGTAAAACTGAGGAGGATAGCTTATTTTATGAGGTTAAGTAAAAAAAGGCAATGAAATTATGAGCTTAGCTATACCAAAAAAAAAGGATTAAAGTGAAAAAAAGGTTAACAATGCATGTATTAAAAAGGTTGTATTATAAATAATTATATTATCCTTTTTAAATGTTTCCATTTATCTGTAGCTGGATATGTTTATATAAATTATGTTTATAATGAGGAAAACTGAAAATCATATTTTTTAAAAAAAATACTTTCAGAATACATTTTAAATTCAATGGATTGAGTTTACCAAGAAACTGAAGCAAAGCAATACATGAAACTCTGGTTCAAAGACAATAACCTAATGAGTTGGAAATTCAGGTTCCAACACATTACTGGTGAGTCTGACACGATTATCAGGCTCATCAGCACCTTACACATTTTATTTAATAAGGAGTAGAATTAATCAACTCATGGGCCTTAGTACTATGAGGTCCCACTTGCTAGCACAACAAAAGTCCTGCACACAGCAGGACTGTTAGTCAAGAACCCTTAGCTCCACTGTTCAATTCATTGCTACGACTAAACCAGATATCTGGTTCATCCAGAGCACAATTTCTGCTTATCTAAATTTTGGCCTAATGGGCAATTACTGTTGGCTACATGATGGAGAGCTAACTTATTTGCCCTTCTAAAGTTTACAAATAGATCATCTGAGTTCTGAGACCACTAATAATTTGTTTTGAAGGATAAAATTGTATCGACCATACCCAGTGGCTGAGTAAGTTCCTAAGGACAACCTTCTCTCCTTTTTCACTCTTTACTTTTTTAGTTAACACAGGCACAGCTTTGTCCATCACAAGAGTCATAAACCTCCCAGAGAATTTCCTCTGGTTCCAATCAAGCTTTGTTCACCAGACTTGAAGGGAGCAAATGCTTGCACTTGGACTCCAGCAAAGAGGGGATGTCTGGAAACCTGACAGGACCAGCATTTGCACTATTGTTGCATATTTTGGAGTCCCCAGGTCACACACATGACAGCTCTTGCTCTGAGACTGAGGCTGGTCTTATAGGAAAAAAGCACAAGCTCTGGAATCAGAGAACTTTAGGTGCAAACCTTGGCACAGGCATTTATTTGTTCCACAACCTTGGGCAACTTACTTGAGCCCTAGGACCTGAGTGTCCTCATTTGTAAAATGAGGGTAACAATTCTTAACCTTTTTGAGTTTGTAGAATGATTTCTTGAGGTGATGTAGGTAAAAGGCTTAATATAGTATTTGATACTAATATTCCCAAGACTGTAGTGAAAATGAATGTACAGGTATTAAAATAAAAGTTTCAGCTGAGACACTTCCTAAAATGAGGAGCTAAAACAAGGTGCAAAATTGTTCAAAGAATCAAAGAACCAGAGAGAAAACTGAGATATGAAGTTTGGGAGTTGGGGATTAGGGAGGATAACTGTTGCATTGTTTTTAGCACATGGATGGTATCATTTTGATAATTTTTTAAAATTAGTATTATTGGAGTTTCACAGACAGAAATTTCACAAAACATAAATGTAATGCACAATGAATTATCACTAAGGAAATATTCATGTAACACCCAGCAGCACAGGTCAAGAAATGGAATACTGCCAGCACCACAAAAACTCAGAGAGGGATTCTTAAAGTTTTTCAGAGAATTGCCAACCCTTTACAACAAGCCAAGAGACAACAACTTTTTTTTTTTTTTTTTGAGGGCAGTGTCACTGGCCCTCATATGTGGGACCCAAACCGGGGACTCTGGCTTCCCAAGCCAGCGCTTAACCACCGCGCCACTTGGCCAGCCCTAGAGACAACAACTTTAAATAGGAGGCAATGTCCCCTGCTGTTGGGAACATGGGGGAAAGACGCTGACTAAAGTCGCCTATGCAAGAGAGTAACTATTTTCTGGGAATTTATCAGTGCAAAGAATGTATGAGTGTTTCTCTTGGACTAAATGTGCATCTCGTGTGAAAGAGAAAACCATATGGGGAATTTTAGATACTAAGAGTGCCTGCAGGACAGATGAACAAGCATCAACAGACAGAGGAAAGGGTTTTCATTCCTAGGGGTGATGGAAGAAATAAGCAACGAGGCTAAACAGAAATGCATTTGACCATGCCAGAGGCAGGAATTGCGATATGGGGGATTATCTCTGAAGAAGCCTCATGTGTGTCCAAGCAAGGAAGAATCAGCTTTAATGTCTACTGTATCCAGAGTGTATCACCATTACCTCCACAGGACTAGTCAAGAGAAATGGCCCCCTATGCTCTCTTTCCCTCCCACCCACCAATATAGGGAGGATTAGAAATAAATTAGTAAGTGAAAAGAGGAACTGAAGGCTAGGCGGCCATAACAGCAAAAGCCCATCACATAAGCCATCCACCTCGGGACACAGGTTCCCCAGCCCATAGCAGGTCTAGATTGCAGGAGAAGCTTAAACTTTAAAGCAAGTTTCACATTTTAATGAAGACTGGTGGCTCCTACATGAGACTAGGCATTTTGCTTTTTGGATTTAGACTCTGAATTTACTTAAGATTGTCCAAAACAATAACCACATTACACACATTTTTCAGGGTCAACCACCTTCACTGAATCAATGTCAGAGAACAATAAAATAAAAATAAAAAACTTACTCCGTCATTTGATTCACGTGTGTTCCATATACCAGGTGTGTCATTATTCTTATTATCATGACAGGGTTTGAGACAGGTGCAGGAAACAGCCACCTCTTATCCTACTCTTGGCAGCCTTCGGTGTGATTTGGGCCTCTTGACACATCAGCAGGATATACAATTACAAAAGAATATCTGCCCCGGTTAGGTAGCTGCCCTTGGAATAAAACTTTTTAAAGTGATTTAACAAACAGTATTGCCTATTTCAACGTAAGTAAGGAAAACATCCTCATACCTCCGTGTCACTTACCTAAACACTAGGACACTGTAAGACGTGTATCGCAATAATGAGGAAGAACACCTGGGGCCCAGGTGTCCAGGTTACTGCCCAGACCCACAGCACTTCCAGCTGCTCTTTGCTTTGGTGCATGGCCAGGACATTTCACTGCATGTAACCTTAGCGAAGCGCACGGTGGAAAAGTTCATCCAAGAAAGTGTCTTTCCTGGGCTATGATATTGCTTGCACTTGTCATAGATATTTGTACAGCACTGCATCATATCAAAAAAAAACAGGGTTGTTAGCATAAATGAAAAGTCATTCAAAAATAATCAAAAATGTAACTTTCTTCCTCTGTTTATAAGCCGGAGACATAAAATTTAAAACTCAGTGATTATAAAAGAAGGTGAAAGATCAAACACCAGAAATGTACTGTCGATTCACTCTCACAAGCAGAAGTAGATTAAAACGGGGTTCTTAAACTCCAAAGCTGGTACTAGCTTACATTTAATCAAGTTTTACAGTCCTGGAACTTAAAAACTGAATCAATTTTAAAATCATCCTCTTTGTTTACTGACCAGTGAATTATAATTGAATTTTGCTATAGCTATAAACCTTTGGCCAAGTTTGTGTCTTCACCTACTGCTTTGTGTACCTGTCTGCATTAAAAGGACTTAGTTCAGGTTCCAAAAGTATCAGAGTTGTAAAAAAAAAAAACCTTAAAAAGCATTTTACTCCATGCCTCATTTTCCACACAGAGAAAACAAAGACCCAGAGGGATAAGTGACGTGCCTAGAATTGCCTAAGCAATTAGCTGTAAAGATGAGCCTAGAACTCCAGCTAGCATCCTTTGCATTATGTAGGAGTTCTCCACAAACTTTAGTGTCTCCAGAGATGCCTCCAAGGCTGCCTCGGGTTCAGGGAGATTTTTAGCAGATTGCTACAGAATGCCAGATCCCTATATCCTTTCTCCATTTCAAACCGAACAACTTCGCTTTACTTTGTTTTACATATTAACCTCCATGTGAGGTTTCATTTGAGGAACACATGTGGTTAAAATATTTGAAAACCATTGTTTTCTATGAATATTAGTGAATGTTTTTATTTTCAAAATACATGTTGTGAATCAAATGAAAAATAAACCTAAGCATAATGTATCATTTTGCTAGGCTTTACAAAATACACTTGACTTGCTACTACCCCTTCACAAAAACAACAAACATCAATTAGGCAGCCTTTAGATTGACACTCCCCTTCCAAAAGGTACTAACTTGCAAATAAAATAAAAAATAAAAAAACTTGCTACTAAATGTCTGTTAGTAGGACCCTGACTGGGTAGTTGTTTTTAGCTACATCATATACGAGTATTGTGTCTTCGTTTCATTTCACAAATGAAAACCATTCAAAGAAAATATGTTTAGAAGATGACTTCATGGGAGAGGGTCAAAGGACCAATATGTGAACATCAGGCATTTCCACAAAAAGCAGGTGAGTTATATTAGGTATGTCAACTGTAGTCATCATTTCAAAATTCTGTCATTATTTGGAAACTTTGCATCCCAGAGTATTTTTGTTCAGATATATCAACGTCATCATTCTAGTTACACAGAAGGAACTTTCTCTCTGATACTAATGGAGAAAAATCTATGTTCTGGCAATGCCTAAAATTTCCTGTCTTGTTAACTCTTTATCATTGGTTATCATGTACCCTCACAATTGGTTTTCCAGTGAACTGAAAGAAGATGATGGGCAGAGTTGATGGATAGAAAAGACAACAATCACAAACAACAAATGTAACCTTTTTGGTATAAACAGTACTACTTCTCCAAGAATAAGATGGAAATTACATAAGCCAAGATGAATAGAACCTGAATAGATAATAAGTTAGTATACAGAGTTCAGTATATGTCTGAGGGCAAAATGTAGCAATACCTTTTCACCTTACACATGAGAATTTGACCTTTAGTTAACGTTCTAGCTCTCTGTTCCCTTGGTAACCCAGTAAAAGCTGGAATGTTACATATTTCACTAGGCAAGCTTGCTTATACTAGAAATGACCTCTGATTGGCAGACTGCATCTGGCTGAGAGAACAATAAACACCTGATGGGAAGTCCTACCTTTGGGGTCTCCTGAGAGACTAGTTCCTTTCACTCATCTGTTTTCAAGGGTCATCCATGTTGCAGTACATAACAATATTTTACTTCTTTCTCCTCCCTTTAACAGTTTTATTGATTTATAATTCACATGACATACAATTCACTCATTTAAGGTGTACCAAACAATGGTGTCTAGTATATTCAGATTTATGGAAATATCACCATGGTTCATTTAGAACATTTTTATCACCTCAGAAAAACACTTGTATTACTTTACATTCCTACCATCAGCATATAAAGGTTCTGTTTTCTCCACATCCACCCCAACTCTTATTTGACTTTCTGATTCCACATGCTTTCTTATAATGATCACCTTTTCCTTCTCTGATGGGCTTAAACTTCATTCAATGATATTTTCAAGAATTTTGCCCAGGACTATCAAATTATCTACATTCTACTGGGTTGTTGGAAAAGTCATGAAGCATGTTTGCAACAGATGCCACTAGCTCATTTTTGGAAGTACTAGAGTCATTTGCATTTATGTTATTGCCATGTCATTTGACAGCTGACAATTCTAGATTCATTTCAAAAAAAAAAATGAGCCATTTGTTGTTTTGGAGATTTTACAACAAGTTGAAGATAGAAGACCAAACTGTGCATTTTTGCCATATTTTACTGTTTTACTTCCATAAAGGGAAGAACGCATGTCAAGCTTGTGAAAAGTTGCATAAAGTTTACGGTGACAATGCTCTACAAGAACATCAGTGCCCACAATGGTTCACAAAATTCCATGCTGGTCATTTTGATCTCAATGACGCTCCTCTGTCAGGGAGGCCCACCGAGGTTGATGACGACAAAAATAAAGGCATTGATTGAGTCAAACCCACGTTACATGACACAAGAGATTGCAGAAACATTGAACAACCATCATTCAAGCATTCAGGGCCACCTGAAGAAGCTGGAAAACATAAGCAAGCTCAATATTTGGGTTCCGCATGAACTCAAAGGAGTTCATTTGATGATGCCTATAAACATCTGCAATATGCTCACTAAACCTGAGGAAAATGATCCTTTTTGGAAGCAACTGAAACTGGTGATGAGTAGTGGATTGTTTACAATAATGTGGTGTGCAAACAGTCTTGGTCCCGACGTGATGATTTGCCTTAAATGACATTGAAAGCAGACATTCATCAGAGGAAGGTTATGCTCTCTGTGTGGTGGGATTTTAAAGGTGTCGTGTTTTTTGAGCTCCCACCAAGGAACCAAACAATCAATTTGAATGTGTACTGTCAGCCACTGGACAGTTTGAATGAATCCATCATCCAGAAACGTCCAGAGCTTGTTAATTGTAAAGGAGTTATGTTACATTACGACAACGCGAGACCACACACAAGTTTGATCACCCGTCAAAAATTATTGGAGCTTGGATGGGATGTGTTGCCACACCCACCATACTCGCCTGACCTTGCCACTGTCAGACTTCCACTTGTTTCGCTGTCTTCAAAAGTCCTTGCATTGAATAACGTTCCATTCAGATGAGGCTGTAAATCAGCACCTTGTTCAGTTTTTCACAAATAAAAACAGGTCTTTCTATGAACAGGGAATTATGAAACTCATTGAACGATGGCAAAAGGTTATCGCACAAAACGGGCAATATATCACTGATTGATCTTTGTTCTTTATATAAATAAATGATCTTTGAAAACCATAGACAAAATATGTCATGATTTTTCTGACAACCCAATAGGTTGTAAAAATTTTCTTCCTGTTTTTAAGAGATAATATAACAATCACCTTTGTCAATCTCCTGCATTCATACTCATTTTCCAAGCTTGCTTAAATATCACCATTTCTCAAAGATCACTTTCTCAAAGTGATGATGTCTTAAGGATCATTTCTCAAAAATCACAAAGGGAAAATATAATAGAAGGGGAATAGAAAACTGAGTATCCACTTGTGTCTTTTTCTTCAACACTGAAAAGGTAGTTTGCATAAAAACAACCCCCAAAACATAGATGCTTCCTTTAGGGAAAAAAAAGTCAAATTAAATTTGGTTGACATTATTTTTGGTTCCCTATATTATTTCTATATTGAGTTATAATAAGTACCATATCATTAAATATAAATCAACATTATAAAAGATTATTTAATCATAAAATTGGTTAAAATATATTCAATTAATAAAGGTATACTTACAGAATTTTAAATGAAGGATCTAATCCTTTTGAAATGATACATTGGTTCTAATAAATAATTATTTCCCAAAAAGTTTTTAATGAAATTTAGATTTTAATTAGAAAATTATCAACATTGTTTCTATTACCAAAAATGTATTGAAATACTCTGATAATTTCCAAACAGAGAGTATAGCAAGGAATTTCATTATGATTTCAATCCAGTTTTATGGCATTTTGAATCAAAAAATTCAGTGTCCTCCCTCTCTTTGCAGGTATACTGAAAACTAAAAATTAAACAAACATAGGATGAAATGAGCTCAGGTTTAGTTTTCCTGTTACATTGTCTTGGCAGCTGACATGGTTGATCTTAGTCAAGTATAGAAAGCAGAGAAGAGTTATGAGATAAGCTATATGAGGAATCTCAACAACTCCAAGTTCCCTTGGGGATTAATATTATCTGTATATCTATTTTTGAAATTTCCTTGATTCCCAGAATACCATATCCAAAACATAAATACAAAACATATTTTATTACTAAATGTACATTTAAATTATCTGTCATTTGATTATGCAGTTCAAACCCAAGGCCCTCTTCGTTTTAGCATTCTTAATTGAAATTTTCCTGTAATCTAAATTATATCTATAAGACTTCTCACATTTTCTAGGATGAGGAGTCAATAGATGTACATATTTGGACCAATGCCTAAACCTAATTTTGCTCTTTTTATATTTAGTTCAAGTCTTGTTCAGTCCTCTGGAATTAATCCTCCAGAAAAGAGAAGAAAGCATCTGGTAGGTACCAGGGAGCTAAATCAGAGCAGAGAAAAACTCTGTAGGAAGAGTGAACATCCATCTGATTTTGCAGGTATCTTTTTTAAAAAGCCTCTCAGGTAGAAGAAGCATCTGCACAGAGACATCTAGTGGCAAAGAGGAATCAATACAGTTCCTGACAATATTAGAATTCTACCTTTGCTCCATCTTCAAAGATCAAGGGGACAAAAAAATTCCTAAATTTTATATAATGGCCATATACAGTATTTATAACAGCATTTAAACCAAACACACACCAAAAAACCTTTAAAAAGCAAAGAATTTGAACCAAATCTCTTTTTTCATGATAATAAAACTAAGCTTATAGCCAAGATGGACTTGTTCCCACTAGGTTTCTATATTTTTCAAGCCATGGTACTATTAAGAAAAGAACAGTTTTACCAAAATTAATCTTTCCAGAAACACCAAAGCCAGAATAAACCAATTCCCCTTTATGTTGTAGAACATTGGTTTAATAGTAGTACTTTATAAAGCAATATAAGTGTAATAAAAAAAACTAATAGAAAACTAATGATCTATATCACAATTGAAATCATTAAAATGAATAACAATGAATCTTAATTAAACCATTCAGTATCTTAAGAGATTTTTATGTGCCTCTTTTATAGAAACCTTTTTGCTTCTTTCTTTAAAATGAGATTGAACATTAAGTAAAAATTTACTTCAGTGAAAAAATCTAAAGGGAAATCACAACTAAATGCAGCAAGTGATTCAAATGGATCCTTTTGCTAAAAGTGGCATTATTGGAAAAATAATGAAATTTAAATGGATTCTGAGGAATATACCATATTATTAAATCAATGTGAATTTCCTGATTTGGTTGTTGAATTTGGTTATGCAGGAGAATATCCTTGTTAGGAAGAAACACACACAAAAATATTCAGGAGTGAGCAACATGCTGCCAAGTGATTCAGAAAAAAAAAAAGTTCTGGTACTGTATTTCCAACTTCTCTGAAACTTTATGATTATTTCAAAAATTAAAGATTACATATATGAAAATCTGCCCAAGCATTTGAATAAAATTCAAAATATTCATAATAAAAAGTTCAAAACCAAATTTCCACATCTGCTCCAATAATTTACTATTTGATTGGAAAACTTATCACTCTGTAACTATTTAGAAAGTGATACAATCTTTTTCTTTTTTCTATTTGACTTGATTCATTCAACAAATACTCAATAAATGCCTATTATGGCATCTAATAAGGTCACAGCGGAGAATAAAGTAGACAGTGTGTTAGTCTCACTGAGTTTACATCCTGTGGAGGAGATGGATAATAAACAATTAAACAAATAATCTCATATTGTGGTTGTGATATGAAGAAAATAAAACGAGGTAATGTGAGAGAAAATAGATAGGGCAGGAGATGGTGGCTTTGGAGAAAGAAGAGAGACACAACTTCCCTGGGAAGGTAATAAAGGGTGAGAACGAGTTCTAAGAAAATCTGGATGAAGACATCCCAGGCAAGGGAAATACGTTGTACAAAGGTCCGAGGCAAAAATGAGCTCAGGGACTTGCAGGAGGAGATGGACAGTCAGTGTAGCTGGAAAGCAAAAGCAAAGGGAGATGAAAACAAATGAGGTCCAAATGAGATGCAGGGCCAAAGTCACACTGGGCTCTGTGAGCCATGTTGAGAAGTTAGGGTTTTATTCTAAGAGCAGGGCATAACCATGAAAAAGTTTTGACCTTTAATGATTTGTCTTACCTTTAAAAGATCACATTGTCCATACTGCAGGGTGAGTGGATTGGTTGTAGGGATGCAAGACAGGCAGCAAAGTGATAAATTAAGAAGTTATTATAGGACAAATGTAAAAATTCAGAGTAACATTTGTGACATAAAGAAGTAGGTAGACCAGGAATGTACTTTGGACTTGATAATACAACACACTTTTATAAGACACTATTTGTTGAGCAAATTCTATGTATTTGAATTAACTTGTCTGTTTTAGTACTTAGCTCTCTAATTGTGGCAGAAATAAAGTAATTAGGAGTCTGTGAGTCTAGTTAGACCAAAAACAAAACAAATCTAGGGCAAAGTAAAAGTGAAAAAGAAAGGACTCCTTTTCATATGTACTCCTTTCATTAGAAATGGCTGCTGTACCCTAATGTGAGAAATGCTAAGTAGTATTAGTTTTTATTCAAAAGAAGTATTGATTGACAAAAATGAGTACAAATTTGTCACTTGAAGCAGTAAAGGAGAATACTTTTACAACTGAAAAAAAAAACAGGAAATGAGATGTGAAGAACTACCATAACCCTGTAGATTTGCATGCTGAATTAGAGTAGAGAGAGAGCTTGGAGAAATACAAATATCGGCCCTGTACTCTCGAAATTTTATCAGAAGATACAGCACCATTAGTAGCTAAGAGAAAAAGTGTTGATCTATCAAATTTAACTAAAACCTAGAGAAATGCATGTCTGGAGCCCACTCTAATCCACAAACTAACTTTGCAGCAGGTGGACGAAACAGGGGTTCTACAGAAAGTAACCTCACAAGGTAACCTAATCATAAATTTCTGAAAGTGTAGGTCAAGGTGAGTAGTCATACCCCAGGTATGTAACTCTTTTAGTAAAAGGTTTATCTTTGCCTTAAGCTAGCTCTGTCTATTGTTTTTGTGCATCTAGGTTAACACACTTTTGAAGTAAGCATAACCACCCTCAGGAAGGCACATAATTTTGTGAATGATCCTGTAATCCAATCCTGAACAGTCATTCTCTGAAGCATTTCAGACCTTGTTTCCTAGCAATTGTCATCAGTTTGGCTCAAATGAAATCTTATAAAAATTCTTTATAGGTTTGGACATTTCTTACGTAGACAAGTATCAAATAATCTACCCAGATCAACTTCTTTTCCTGAGAACAGTGTTCTTTGGAAGTGAAGAGATCTAGAATATACGACTGTGAAGGGTTTTTTTGTTTTTTGTTTTGTTTTGTTTTTTTTCTGTACTTTCCTTATCAGCCTAACAGCACAGCCTCCCAAAAGAATTCATCTGTCATAAATCCCCTCCCTGGGAATTTTGTAACCAGGGAAGGTTGGTTCCTATTACAGGAGACAAGAAGTTGGCACCAGGATAAGAAATTAAACAGACATTGTCACAAAACTATCATGTCTCCCATCTATTCTCCTAGGGCCCATTTATATTCCCTAAAGGGCATTTATTTTCCCATATGCCCTTCTACCCCTCCCCTTCCCCTATTAAAATCATATATATGACCCAAATTATCACTGCCTCCTTGAGTGAGCTTTTTTCTGCGAATACTCCTGTATATACATGAATAAACTTTCTTTTGTCCTGCTTATCTCTTGTCAGTTTAATTCACATGCCCCCCACTTACTCAACCTAAAAGGGTAAAGGAAAAGTTTTTCCTTCCTAAAAGAAAAAATAAAAAGAATTTCTTTAATAAAAAGAACAAGATAAAGGACACAAAACCCATTCTTCACCCAGGTGTTACTCTCACAACAAATTCAATTTATAAATATTTTATGCCCTAAATAAATCTTACAAAGAATTTTAAGCAACACACGTAAAAACCCATATTGTAAAATAGTAAACTATCAAATCATCCTAGGGAAAATTTAAGGCACATGTAGGGAGGGAGTAAAGCAAGTATTAAGGTCATAAGCATCTACATAATTCATTTTTCTCTCTAAGATAGTCCAAAGGAAAAGGAAATAGTGGTTGATTTTTTTTGTTGTTTTTGTTAAAAAAAGTGAAATAAAGATGCCATAGTTCCTTAGAAAAAGCAGCACTTTTCTTAGCACTTAGAGCTAAATGGGATTTCTCAGATGGGCTTTCCTGATGGGGCAGCATCTTTGATGACATCCCCACTGTAAATGCAGGATCAGATTTCCTAATGGCATTTCTTGCAGCATTCCTCCATGAGGGAGAGGAATAACAACTCACCTGAGACAACACTTAACAGAGGTGAATGGAGGGGTAAATTGGCTTATTAGCATCCCTGTTTGCGAAACATTTTTTTTTTTTAATCTTGCTGGTATGACTCAGCTTCTTAAAGAGTTTTTGTTGTTGTTGTTTTTATATTTATTATTATTATTATTAGTTACAGATGTACAAAACAATGCAATAGTTATCCTTTTCACACCTTACAAAGTGACTATCCCTCCCCCCTCCTCCCCTGCCCCCCCACCCCCAATATCATACATATCTATTACAATTCCATTGACTCCATCCCCACACTATACTCCACATCCCATGACTATATATGTGTTAAATTATAGTTAACATCTAATATTGTTCAGCGGCAGCTTCAGATGAATAGTGCAGTGGTAAGGCCTCTACACTGTCCATGAAGTGGTCTCCCTGACAAGACATGAGTCCTTCTGGTCCCCTAAAAAATATTTACAACTTAAAGTTTTACCATCCCTGGTTAATAGTGATCAACAGAGCTCAACAGAAACCAGAACAGGTGTTCCTCAGGTCCTCAGAACATAGCAGTTCTTACATTTGGTACATTTTCGAATATATATATGACAAGCACTTAAAGAGGCAGAATACTTCAAAGCATACTTTCTTGCTTCACTGGTGTCTACAATGACTAAAGTGCAATTAATATGAGAGAGGGAGAGAAATTTAGCTGGAAGTATTCTAGGCTAAGACAGTGACTCCAGCTCTAGCTCATAAATGCATAAGCTTTAAAAAGCAAGCTTTGAAAAGCCATTTATCTTTTGTTCCTCCATCCCTCAAGTCTCTAAAATATAATTTGGGAAAAATTAGATGTATACAAAGACAGATCAATAGCTAAGGGAAGTCTACTCCTTTCAACCATTAGCCATCACTGATCTACTACTTGCCTTCTAAGAAGAAGCAAAGCCACACTCTTTTATTTTTATTTTTTAACTTTATTGGGGTACAATGTGTTTTTTCCAGGACCCATTAGCTCCAAATCCTTCAATCTTAGTTGTGGAGGGTACACCTCAGCTCCAAATCCAGTCACAGTTTTCAATCTAGTTGCGGGGGGCACTGCTCACCAGCCCATTAGGGAATCAAACCTGCAATCTTGCTGTTCAGAGCAGGTGCTCTATCTGAGCCACCTACCTGCCCCAAAGCCACATTCTTAACATCTCAGATCATATGAACAATGAGCAACCAATTGGAACAGTTCATTTGAAAATTTGTCACTTCATAGCGAGTTACAAGTATGAACTAATTGTTTTGGGAAAAAAGAAGGAATTTGTCCTTGAGACTCAATGAATTATCATCCAGGAGGATGCAAGAAAGTCAAAAGTACGGAATATGGAATGTTCAACAGATGGTTCTATTTTTTATTACATGCAAAGTGTCTCAACAATCAAGAAGTGAAGAAAGAATCTAACAGGTAATTTTGTCCACATGTTTAAAATAGAGCTGCAAAACTTATTTATCTTTCTCTAATTGCTTCCAAGAAATGATTTCCCCTGGTCTGCCTTTTGGTAATGAGATAGAGAAAACTGTGTCATTGTCACTTCAAGAATGGTTAACCAGTTAGTTGGTCAACTAGCTTATAATTCTAGCAGGAAAGGGGTCATTTAAAGAAAAAACAATTAAATTAGTTGCTTCCTTTTGAAGGAAGGTAATAAAGCATCATGGCTCAAAGTTTGAATTTACAATCAAAATGCCTGGGTTTAAACACTGGCTTGCTACATGACAAAGACCAATTTATTCACCTCCCTATACCTTTGTTTCCTTATCTGCAAAATGGGGGTGGTATCTATAAACACAAAATCATGTCATTTTGAAGATTAAATAGCGTTTAAGTCATGTAAAGTGCTTGAAACAGGCTTTGCCTTACAGTAAGTGCCCACTCTACTTTTAGTAGAGTGGCTTGGGTTGCTAAACTAGGCACCTACCCCAAGATTTTACCCCACTAAATAACTGCTGAGAAACACCAAAGGTGAATCTTATGCTGACATAGTCTAAGCTAGACTCAGAAATTCAGTCATTCCCATTCCCAAAGACTATTATTTATTTTAAATAAATTTTCTTCCAAAAATGTTTTCTCCTCAAAAAGTTCATTTGACATTCCAAGTGTAGCTTAAATTTACTTTACCTAGCTAAGGAAAATTCCATCTTGCATAAACACTTTTAAACAATAAGATTCCATATGGGGAAAGAAGAAAATGAAAATGTGTTCACGATCTGAACATTATAGAGTATAGTTGGAATGTTTGTACAGCTGCACTATTTAATTGGTTTACTATCTTCCCAGAATTATGAACAATACAAGGGGAAGATTTCTAGACTGTTCTTTTTCATCCTGAGGGAGTTACAGGGAAACTTGTCGCAGAAGCAGTGTAGTTTAGAGAGACAATTAGTTGAGCCTGAGTTTGTTGGACTGGGGAAAAGAGTAAAAAGCACCAGAACACAGATAAACAGGAATTTCTGCACATTCTGTGTATATCAACAATGTGGCTATTGTATCCAGAAAAGGATGCAACGAAAGTGTACAAGATCAGACAACAAAATCAATATAGGAATTCAATAGAAGTGTGCCTCCTGTTTCCTCAATTAAACCCAATTCCCATAGATGGATCATCTTGAGCCATTTAACCCAGATTAAATCCCACAAACCTGAGGCTCTAATCTTCCAAAACACAACTTCCTTCTCTTGAACTCAACACTTTCCATTAACTTCATCCACCTTTCAAAATAGAAGAACAAAAATCCTCAACTCTCCATAGAGGTTAGATTGGTATGTATGCCAACTGTTGCACCTGAATCCTTATGTCTCTATATCCAGGTAAGAAAGACATGATGGAATTCCAAAACATAAAGGCCACTCACAACTAGAGGTATGGCAAAAAGGACACTGGATTTTGAGTCTGAAGATCTGGTTTCAGCTCCTAGCTCAGCTCCCAACTGGATCATGTTGGGCAAAAAGTAAATCCTAAAACTCAATCTCTTCAGTTGTAAAGTTGGTATAAAAAAAAATCCTACCTAAGAATTTCTTGAGAGGGTAAAAAGAGATAATAAATGTCAAAATCCTTTGTAAACCCTTAACATGCTATCAGTTTGTTACAAGGATTGTTTGATCAGGTTTCCAATATCTGTATTCCATCTTCCTCAAAGAGATTGTGACTTTCTTGGAAGCAGGTACTGTTTTCTCATTTCTTTTTATACTCAGCAACTTCTTGTGTGGTATTTTCATAAAGTTCACAAAAAGAAAACTGAGCTTTTAAAACTTGGGTTTTGGTTTCTTCTACCAGTGATTTAATCTCTCTGATCCCTGTGTTTATTTTCTCACATAATAGAAAGCCCAAAGGTAGGGCAAGCATTAGGGTTAATTGATTCAATGACCCAAAGATGTCATCAGAGATCATTTTCTCTGCTTTACCGCTCAAAGCATCAACTTCATCCTAAGGCTGGTCATGAGATGACAGCCAGCTGCAACTGGAGCCTCATATTTCCTCCTTCACTTTGCCCCTAAGCATAAATATGCATCCTTAGCTTAAGAACTGAACAAATAACAGCCACCAGAAGAAATGTCATAGCACATTGATTGGCTGAAGCTATTGTTTTCTATTATAACCACAGTTTAGAATCACCTGGGAAGTATTTATAAAAACACCCAGTTCCTATACCCCAGAGACAGATTCAGTATGTCTGGAGTGGGGCTGGGTCATCTTTATCTTTTAAAAGTACCCAAATAATTTGAGTATGACTGCAAAGTAATTAGGATGCACCCATAAAGGTGGGGATGGGAAGGTTTAGGAGGTAACAAAGAAGCGGATACCCCTGCATAGTATATACCCTTGTAAATGTTCGAAGTGTACATTTGCATATTAAACATTCAACAGTAAAGAAAGCTAGTTACTCAGTTGGCTAAGAGTTCGCTCAAGAGTGCAAGCTGAGCTCTGAGCAACAGCAGTTCGATGCCCAGCCCGAGCTGAGCTGCCACTGAGCCACCAACAGGTGGCAGTATGGCTCAGCTAGAAACAAAACAAAAAAAAAAACAAAAACAAAAAAATGGAAGCGAGTTAATGTTTCTTCTGGCTCACTAACAAAAAAAGATCATGGAGAAGACGACAAAAGACAGCTAACTAACAGCTGAGGTACTGAGGACAAAAGCCCCTTTTACTAGTCTCAGATGGATATTCTTGTAGGAATTTCTGAGATAGATTAGATATAGATGAGCTCTACCTGCATAAAACAGGAAGTTCAATAAGACCATAGTTAAAGAGCATATAGCACAGAGGTCAAAATAATAAAGGTGTCATTCAGGCATCTGAACAGATAAGAACGTCAATATCAGGACCCAGGGGACCATAAGATGACGGTGATCTGAGATAGAAGCTATTTCTATTAGGAAAGTGACCAATTTCAGAGAACAGGAAACTCAAAATCTGTAAACCATTATGGAAATGAAAGTAGCTAGAAATGGTAGAAGAAAGGAGAGCAAATACCCTTCAAGTCAAAAAGACTGTCTTCATTTTATAGAAGCACAGAGGAGAAAAGTAACTCTTCCCAAAGCAACAGTGAGGCAGGGAGATGAACTACATGGGACCTCTGAATAGAAAATTGTCCTCATTACTGTGCTTGTAGCAGAAAAAATCACCAAGGTGCAAGGTTTATGACCTGGTGAACCAAACATTTGGGTTCTAGCCAAAAGAGAATTAAAAGTACAAGACACTAATAACCTAAAATAACACCCCATCAAACAAATATGTGGTAAATGAAGGATGTGGGGAAATGTAGAACAGACCTTCCAATATGCGTCAAGAACAAGATATAAGAGAAGCAATGATGTAAACGTTTTATCAAAACGACATTACTGAGGTCATTAGTGATGTCTGAATTTTGGCAACTCAAGGAAACTTGGGTATGTAAGCAGAATCACACAGAACATTGTTCTGGCAAAATTACAAAGAGGAAGTACTTGTGCAAACATTATGTGACAATGTCCCTTTGGGAAAGGCATGAGTGTATTCCAAAAAGAAGTGTGTTAGTCCCTTCTAATTCCTGACCACTCTACAGGCACTCCTGTGAATACCTTCAGGGTCAAATCAACAGCTGATTCTATCAGGCAGCCCCTGATAGAACAATTTTCCAATACATACCACTTAAACACAAAGGAGGATCAGGATACCCTTCTGGCTATTTCAAGAGGGTTAGGTCTCCTGTCTTAGAATTGAATTCACTACAAGTCTCTGGAAGTTAATGCCTCTTACCCTTTCCATTCTTATTAAGAGCTTAATGTTATGTATCTTTCCTCTTTGCAAGGAGAAGAGTAGAGGGAGTTTGAAATAACAGTTCGATTAATAAAAACAACGTGGCTTTAAAAACAAGAAAGAGAACTGAAGATAAAAATCAGTCAATCTTTCACTAGAATTCATTCAACCAGTACCTACGATAATAAGCCAGATATCATGATAAGGGCTAAGATCATGAAAGCTTTCTGTTGACAACTGCAAAACTGATGACAAATGCAAATTTGTGAACCAAACTTTGCAAAGGTGATGGTGCAAAGATATTTGCGCTGAAATCATAGTTTACGAAAATTCTGGCAGTAGTCTTTTGATGGACTGGAGTGATGAAAAAATGGGAAAATGATGATAAATTACTTGTGCCTACAAATTTATTGGGTTGTCGGAAAAGTCATGATGCATTTTGCAATGAAAACCAGAAAAAATATGTCATGACTTTTCCGACAATCCAATAAATTAATACATGTATTTGCTCCTTCCAAATTTATAAATGATTTTCAAATTTGTAAATCGATGTACTTTAAGTTGCTAATACCACCAGTGGCATTAAGCCGCAGCAATGTATGTCAAGAATTGGCATCAAATTTGTCTTTCAAAAAGTGCTCCCTCTTTGGATCACTCTGCAGCTGTCCCTTTGATGCCCATTTACTCTATTTTGTGTGATGTGATAGCTGTATTGCCGAGGGTTAAGCACACAGATTTAGACCAGTTGTGCTAATATCCTTGCTCTAAAACTTACAAATTGTGTGATTTTAGATTTTCTAAATGAATAATCCCTTAAAGGCCCTTATCATGGTTCCTCGTACAGGAAAAGCAGAGAGAAAGTGTTAGGTATTATTATTTATAGTTTCCTTCTTGTTTTAAATTTTTATTGATTTGTTTCATATGCATATGTTTGATCTCAAGAAATGCCTACTTAGGGCCAGCGGAGTGGAGCGGTGGTTAAGCGCTGGCTTGGGAAGCCAGCGGCCCCGGTTCAGTCCCACATATGAGGGCCAGTGACACTGCCCTCAAAAAAGACAGAAAGAAAGAAAGAAAGAAAGAAAGAAAGAAAGAAAGAAAGAAAGAAAGAAAGAAAGAAAGAAAGAAAGAAAGGAAGGAAGGAAGGAAGGAAGGAAGGAAGGAAGGAAGGAAGGAAGGAAGGAAGGAAGAGAAAGGAAGGAAAGAAATGCCTGCTTAATAACTGCCTTCATAAATAAATTCCAATGCATGAAAATATAATGAGCAAGCCTGAATATCTTCACTTATAAATGGCCATATGTCAGAAATCCATATCAAAAATGCTGAGCATTTTTCTTATATTATATTGGCTAGTAAGGTTAGATTTGAGGGTTACGTTGGCTTTAGGGGTATGTGCCTAAATCCATAACTTAAGATCTGACATCTTCAGACTGACAGGAAAACCCAGACCGTCATGTGTCCCTATTCCTCAAACACCCACAATTTCACCCCTCATAAGATATAAGAAATGGGGGGAGAGGGAGAGGAGGGGTAACATCTGGATAACCATTTTAGAGTTAGAAGGCTTTAAAGTATAAGCTTTATGATAAGTTTTTGGTACTCTAACCAGACCCCTTCCCTGGAGGGATAGAGGAGGGGATCCAGCCACCTGTATAGATAGAGATGCACATCTGGAGAGCTCCTGCAAGGCTCACCTCCCCCTCTGAATTGAAGTTCAGGGCTCTGAACTGAAAACCAGCACATATGTGGCTCACAGTAAATCCTGAGCTATTTGAATAAAGCCAGCAAAGTTAGAAGGCCATGTGGATGACTTCTCATTGTGGGCCTTGGAGGCGTTGCTTGGTGAGTCCATGGCTGTGGAGTAGATAGCCCTTAAAGTGTGAACATCAGTTACTGCAGGGACAACCACATCAGCAATGATGCAGGATTCCACATCTTAGGAAAGGCCTTCTACCATTCAAGTAAACTTCCCATGGAGGTCATTGTTTTCTGTTTCAAACAATAATATTTGATATCTGAGCTTCCTGGCGACGTAACAGAATCCTCGACTAAAAATACATGTTGTTTAGCAATCCTGCTATGAAGTGTGATGGCAATATATAGAAAAACATTTCTATGTTCTTCACCTTAGTTCTAATTAGAACAAAGACATATTTGATACTAATACAACATTACTGAGTCAAGCACAGGATTTTTGTTTGTTTTGTTTGTTTATGGAAATGGTCGTGTTTATGAAAAGAGGGTAATTTTTTTTTTCAATAGTGCAATAGTTTGCAGCCATTCACTTATCATTCCATTCAATCCACTTGCACCCCCTAAGGCGTAGCACAATATTCCTTAAAATTTGTGATAATTGTCAAAAGTAATTTAGGTTTAACAGGACATATTTATGACAGAGCTGGGTGGTGGTGGAGCAATGAGTATTAAGAGCTACATAAATAGCTCTTCATAAAAATAGAGGTTACCTGCAATAGAATTCAAATGGTACTCATAAATTATCTCTCATAGACCTTTCTAAAACATTGATTCAAAAAACTTTCTTGCTTGCTTTCTTGTGTTTTTCTTTTTAGAAAGCAAAATTGTAGCACTCTAAAGATAAGTTATTATTGGCACTCAGGCAATTAACTATTAAACAAGTGTAGTGGTGACATTTTAAAATTATTATTATCAACATAGTATGCTGAACAGGAGGCAATGAACAGTCCTTCCATTATGAATCACCCGAAATCTGTCTGTAGACACATTTTTCATACAAGGTTAAAATGAGAAACCTCAAGGATGACCAGTTAGCTCAGTTGGTTAGAGCATCATGCTGATATCACCAAGGTTGCCAGTTCAATCCCCATATGGGCCGCTGTGAGCTGCGCCCTTCTTAAAAGAGTTAACTATGCCACGGTAGCATGAAAGCAATGTGTAACCAATATCCATTGCTATCCCTCAGTGAAATTAAACAACAACAACAACAACAAAAGAAAAACCTCTAGGTCTTTTCAGTTATTTTTAAAAAATAAATTATTTAGTAAACTGGTTCAACTGTAATTTTTAGGCAATGATGTGCTGATAAATGTTTATCAATCAGCTATCATTTGTTATCTTCAACCCTCCTTGTAAATATCCCACCGTGGCTAATTTCAAGCTACCATCATAATGCTGCCAACACAATGTTGAGAAGAGAGTCACATAATGGGCTCTCACAAGCTGATATGAGCCCACCCCTGACACACCCAAATGCTGCCATCAAGAAGGATGCAGAAGATGAAGCACACCTTTAAAATTTACCTGTCATGCCAACATTTGAGGAGGTAGGCAAGCATATCAGACATGATTTTTTTCCTCTGCCTCCACTGGAAAGTTTTCCAGTAGTTTACACAGTAGCCTAGGAGATACATCAAAAACACTAAAAAAGGGGGGGTGGGGGTGAGGTCAGTAGTCTAGATAATGTTTTAATAGCCCTGATAAGTATTATTATTGACTAGGAAAAAAAAACCTTAACATAAATTAACCCAGGGAGTTCTCAAGGATCCCTGAGGAGTGAGTAGGAAGTAAGTGTGAATTCTATTTTGTAGGAAGCAAAGGGTTTCTGAGAAGAAATCAAGTTGGACAATAGAATATTAAGCAATAGTACTCCTTTTCAGCTACACAGTAGAAGAGGCTCAACTCTTCTGGGGAAAACAACTAATCGGCCCCTTCCCCACCCCACACTTCAATCTTAATATTCTAACAGTTGTTCTACTTAAATTCAACCCTTTTCCACACAGCAGGTGATGGGGACCTACTTAGTATAAACAACTAGAAACAGCACCATCTGTGAATCTGAATTTTCCTTTCACCTCCTTGGATATTGTCACTCATCCCAAAATTGTATGGCTAGGATAAAGTGTAGCCTTATAAAATGAGTTGTGCTATTGAAAAACTAAAATTTGTCTTATCCATCTTGTTGAAAACTCATTGGCCAAAAGGATAAAAAAAAAAAAATTTTCTGTTCTTCCAGACATACCTTTGTATTCTGAATTCCCTGGGAGAAAGTAGCCAGTTTTGGATTCAGACCCATTGGAGTGGATTAAGCAATGTGGTCCCAGAGGTGGAAAGCTTGAAGTTTTTTGCCCCACCAGTCCTTGAAGAGAGCTGGGTTTCCAGGGACTGGAAGCTAGGGATGATGGCATCAAGCAGAAATTAAAGGCTGGGAGTAGAAGGCACCTGCACACTGGTCCCTCACAGCACCTAAGAATCAGCAGAGCTTCAACATGACTGTCAGGATGCTGAGCACTGCACAGTCCGGGGGCCCAGCCCCCATCCCATGGTGAGAGTGAATGGTAATGGCGAACCACCCCCACATGGACCACACAAGCTTCAACAACAAACACCTCAGCAACTACCAACCGGGACAGAGAACACAGATCCTCCCCTTGTCAAGTTTTTGTAATTCATATCAGCTTTTTGGCTCTCTTGTTGTGAGTAGGTGTGGGAGAATGGAGGTGGGAAGGAGGTGTCTCCAGAATACTTGAGTTTGGATGTTCTGCTAGCCAGGAGAATGGAGCAATCCATATTTAATTTGATTCAGAACAATAAAAAAGTGAGACGGTTTTTACTTCTCAGTTTCAAGCTGAAAATTTTGGAGTTCCTTTACTGTGGCAGGAAGGGCTCTTCACAGCCCTCCCTCAGTTTAGGCTAACTGGAGGCCCCAGTACTCTGTGAATCCCATACTCATGAATGTTCCCTGGCTCCACAAATATCTCCACTGCAAATGAGATAACTGCCCATGAAGTTAAGCTTAGTTAGCTGGCTCAGGGCTTTGACATTTTATACCTGCAACATGTAGGGAACCTTATGGTTGTGGATGAAAAAAGGGGTTCTGTGGAAAGTTACCTATAGGGTGATCTGATCATAAATTCCTAACTGGGCAGGTCATGGTGGGTAGTCATGCCCCAGACATATAACTTTTTAGTAAAAAGTTTACCTTTGTCTTAAGGAAGACTTGTCCATTGTTCTGGATATCTAGGTTAACACACTTTTGAAATAAGTGGTAACCACCCCCCAAAAAGCACATCAACTTAACTATCCTATAATCTAATCCCTGCCTTACTTTCCCCACTTCCTACATGTGCTCTTCCTTATGTTACCTCCTTAATTTCAAATGCATAAAAGCAGCAGCAAAACTGTTATTCTGCGGATCTGAGATCTTGCTCCCCAGCTTATGTCATCAGTTTCGCTCAAATACTCTTATAAAAATTATCTACAAGTTTAGATGTTTTCTACATCAACAGGGTTTTGGGATGCACCTCTTTGGTTAAATTAAATTTATGATACAACAACGCGTGATCAAAAACTATGGTGCATGTTAAAATTTAAAAAATATATTACAGTAAAAGACACATTGCCATTAATCCCCCTTAAAATACTCACCCTTGCTTTGAACACACTTATCCTACCATTCTTGCCACTTTCTGAAGCAGTTCTGGAAGTCCTCTTTCATGAGTGTCTTTATTTGTGCTGTCATAGCTGTCTCCATGTCCTCAATCAATTCAAAACGTTTTCCTTTCATGGTTATTTTGACTTTGGGGAAGAGCCAGAAGTCACAGGGTACCACATCCAGTGAATAAGGTGGATGAGGACATGCCATAATGGGTTTTCTTGACAGAAACTGTCATATACCAGAAGCTATGTGTGACACAGAGCATTGTCATTATGCGGGATGAAATAAAGACACTCACAAAAGACGACTTCCAGAACTGTTCCAAAAAGTGGCAAGAATGCTGGGATAAGTGTGTTCGAAATAAGGGGGGAGTACTTTGGGGAGATTGTGTGTTTTACTATAATAAATTTTTTTTATTTAAACATTCACCATATGTTTTGATCAAACCTCATATATGCTGCCCTCTTTAAATTAGTAATTACCACACCTGACTTGGTCACTTAGATATAGCCAAGATGTAGTTCTAGGACCTCAGCTGCTTTAGGCAGAAATTTTATGACACAAGCAAAAGCAGGCAAAGCACAGGCCGGCCGAGTGGCGCGTTGGTTAAGAGCTGGCTTGGGATGCCAGCAGCCGGGGTTCTGATCCCACATATGAGGGCCAGTGACACTGCCCTCTACAGCTAAGATGGTGAACAACAGCTCCACCTGGAGCTGGGCTGCCTTGAGTCCCCGGGTTGGGTCGGAATAGCTGCAGCCCCTACTACAGTGGACTGCCATAGGCTACAGTGAGTGGCCGGCAGCCAGCGTGAGCAGCTGGCAGCCGGTGTGAGCTGCTAAGAGCCCCTGTGAGCGGCCGTCCAGAGGCAGGCTACCAACCTGCCTCACCCGAGAATAGCACAATGACGATACCCACATGGGCCAGTAAAGCAATGTCCTCCACAACTAGACAGAAGAACAAAAAGACAGCAACTAGTCTTTCCCCTTCCCCGGTTCCCCAATGCAGTTCCCCTCCCCCAATTTCCCAATAAAATCTTAAAAAAAAAAAAAAAGCAGGCAAAGCACAGCAAATGTATCAATCTCCACCAGCAAGTCAAATGGCTAAAGCTCCCTTGCCTTTCATGCTGTCAGAGAAGAGCAGAGGAATATGCCATTATACAGCATTAGGTTATTGTACCAGCTTTGGTCTAAAGAAACCAAGGCCCATTTTCTGCTTTTCATTGAAAGCAGGTGTGTCTACTTCAGATCAGACAAATTGCTTAACCTCTCTGGGCCATAGTTGCTCAAAGTTCGTATATTCAACTAGATTATCATTAAAGTCCCTTGCAGCACCAAAATTCTATGACTCCAAGATATTAAGAAATCCCAAAAAACAAAGGAAGAGGGACATTGTTCTCATTCTATTGCCAACCCAGCTGGATTTATAAGATTAAGATTCTAAGTTATAAATAAAAAAGAAAAGAACTGATACAATGGAGAATTTGCATTTGCAGGAAGTGCATTTTTCATCCATATGGATCTTAACTATTTCACGTGCTAACAAATAATTGAGCAGACTATCTATACAAATGGTTTTGTCCATTCAAACACTTTTTTTTAGAACAGTAAAAATAACTTCTTGCTATGTTATAAAACAGTTGAAATAAAAATAGGGAAATGCAATCCTCAACACTTTCTCAGATCTAGCTATGAGAAAAACCACCACAAGCCCAAACACGTCTTTACTATAAGCACAAAGGTAAGAGTGCCATCTGCTGGCCTAAATGGTCTCCTAGAGTCTTTCTAACTTTATTCAATAAAATTGTTATAACACAAATAGTTTCTAAAACTTGAGTCTACACCCTGCCTCACTAAAACTGATTTGAAGTACAGAGCCTAAACAGAAAATTCATTTGTCCTAAGGTCCAAACTGCACAAAACATACGAATATACCAAAGTATTACTCTCTGAATTCAGTAAGAACTTATTTTAATTATACCCTATAATTTTACCATACCAAAAAGCTATCAAGTCTAAGAGCAAGCAGATAGTGCCTTTCTTTAAAAGCTCTGAGAGGGCCTGCCAAGTGGTGTGGGCGTAGTGGTTAAGCACTGGCTTGGGAAGCCAGCAGCCCCGGTTCGGGTCCCACATACGAGGGCCAGTGACATTGCCCTCAAAACAAAACAAAACAAAAAAAATCTCTGAGAAAACTAAAATATTTATAGTATTTATACCATAGGAAAAGTGTTGATTGTCAAAAGTTTCCTCAGTTTGACAGCAGCAACTAATGGGTAGCTCTATTATCAGAGTTCAATTAAAGAAGAAAGAAACTGGTTAAATTGAAAAGTCATATATTAAATGTAACCATCACTTCATGTCTTCACACTGACATCAGTGGAGAGAGATGAAGGGTAGATTTACTGATTCCTTTATGAGGTATGTGATGTCAACATCTGGGCCACCGAGTACACTCTTTTTCTTCTTAATTCTGCTCAAAATCTCCTTCAGAAAAGAATCTTTTAAAAGAACTCCCTATAAGCAACAGAGCTGCTCAGAAAATGTTGCACATACTCTGCCCCCTAGCTGAGCTGCCAACAGGTGGTAGGATGGCTCAGCTGGTGAGAGCACGCGCTCCTAACACCAAGATTGCCTGTTCAATGGTGGCTACGCCCACCCACAACTAAAGATTGAACTCAGCACCTTGGGCTTGGAGGCCATGAGCTGCCAATGGGAAGCCAGATGGCGACTGGTGCCCTCCACAATGAAGACTGAAGAACAACTTGGCTGATCCCCTTCCCCAATTCCCCAACACTGTTCCCCACCCCTGATTCGCCAACAAATCTTTAAAAAACAAAAAAATGTTTCCCATCAAAACAAAAAGTTCCAATGAATTACTTAGTCCAGGTGATCCCAAGAAATGTTATTCCATTGCCTGAAATGTTGGATAACTGTTCAGCACAATCCTGAAATCATCTAAGGAGGTACATCAGGTAATTGGAATACTTTTTATTCAGAAAAGTATATGAAACTTTCTACGCAGAAAGTATTTAACTGTAAGAAAACAATCATTCTAAATAGATAAGATGCAATATTACCAAGAACTAAGAGATGGACTAGTACAGCTCCTAAGGGTCCTTGGCATTCCTATTCATTTCCTGCCTTATTGTAAATATACCCATATTATAAATATAGTCTCACAACAATTCACTGATTATTGGCATTAAAGATCTTTTGTTTTCTCACGATGTCATACTGAAGTTGTTTGGAAATGTCAATTATGAAAATATTAAATCAAGTCACTAGCAAACTTTGAATGCATTTTGGCATAGACATAGACAAAATTTATATGGAATAAAACCAATATACTTACTGCTGTTTTGCTGAAAGATGCTATCACTTGCATTGTTTCCTCTGTGCATACATGTGAATGAGTGCGAGTAAGCCATACTGCAGATTACTCACAGTCTGTATTTTGAATTAAACCATTTCATGATCAAAGTGTCATTTCAGCTAGTACTAGTGACATATTTTTGTACCTTTTCATCACTGGTACCAGGATGTAAGAATGCAGTTGTCTGAAGTTCACATACTGCTTTTGGTTTTCTGAGAATGTCTTTAGGTCATTTTACATGGCTCCTCCAACCTTGCCAAAACATAATGATAGAGCTCTGAAACCACATCCACAAGAATGCAGGAAACCAACCGTGTGTTAAAAGGAAATTAATGACAATAGACAACTTGGAGGAAATTAGCTCGTGTAAAACATGCCACTCTTCATACTTACTCAACACTGAAAACCGCCACAGATTAACTACAGTGATTAAATTCATACCAAGGGTAATTTATATTTGTCTTACACTCCACAATAAAATATTTCCCATATAGTATTTTACCTGTTTCTCAAAGCACCCTCTGTGATAGGCAGACCATTTCACAAACCACTTGAGATCATTCACTCAATCTGTCATAGTTGAAAAATAGCTACTGGGTTTCTCCATTTGAGTAATGTTTACCATAAGACTAAAAACCCAGCAGAGCTTGTCAATAATGTACTAGTAAACACTAAACCATAAAGTATAGGTTGACAGTCAATGATGCACAATACTGGTGTCTGCTGGAACTACCACTATTCTTTTGATGGAATTCATCCATCAGCCAAATAGCTGGCACTACCACACATAGCAAGAAATAACAATGAACGGGTGTCCAAAATATACATTTCCCTCTAAACCAAGCAATGCCAGTAAGGAGTTACACAATCAAATTTACTTTTTGAATATATAAAACTGATATCAGTTCCAAAATATATTTGAGATTATCAAGATGAAAAAACAGAGGGCCTAAAAGATTATGCTTTACCAAGTCCCCAAAGTTAGTAGCAGAATCAAGCATTGAACTCAATTCTAAATTTGAACCCAGAAATTAGGGTTACAGATTGAAGCAATGTGAAAAAAAAATCCAAGGTGATTCATCAAAATGGTAAAAAAATAATAATATATGTAGCCAATAAATTAGGAGTCGAAGAATTTTAAATTTAAACAACATAGTATAATATATTAATCCCAATCTTGTGCTGCTGAGAATTTAATTATTCAGAGTGTGAGGAAACACACTACTCACATAAGCAGCTGGTGAAAGGGCAAAGTGATCCAACATTTAAATGAATAGATAAAGATATAGATGACAGATACATCCTTTAAAATATCCAAATATCCATACCCTCTCATCCAATAATCTCATTTCTAGGATGAACACAGAATTATGTATAAAGCTGTTTATTTCAAAGCTAACTGGAACAAATAATGGAAATAATATAAATGTCTACCTATACTAAAGTAATAAAATTAAAATGAATTTCTGTCTCTCATTATGAAGGAATGCTACGTGGCCAAGAAAAAAATCATGTTTTAGAAGAATCATTATGGGTTGGAAAAATGCTTTAGATGTATTTTGATCCATTGATATATACTTTTAATATATTTTTTTTTTTTTTTTTTTTTTTTTTTAGCTGAGCCATCCTGCCACCTGTTGGCAGCTCAACCGGCAACTCAGCTCGGGCTGGCCTCGAACAGCTGTTGCTCAGAGCTCAGCTCGCACTCTTGAGCGAGCTCTTAACCAACTGAGCCACTCGACCGGCCCACTTTTAATATATTTTTATATAAAAAGGTTTATAAATAATATGTGTGATCCTAATTAAGGTATTAATTGTGAATAAGCATATTTAACAAATATATAGTCACTAACACACATATAAAAATAAACTGAAGAATATGTAATGTAGTAACAGTAGTTATTCTTGGATTGGAAATTACTCATTTTTTTTTCACCTTATACTTTCCTATATTTTCCAAATATTCTGCAGTGAATACACACACATTTGACTCTTTATCAGAAAAACAATTTTATTTTAACTAAACACAATGTGACTTGAGACCCTTAGGAATAAACTAGGAATTATGCTTTGGAAAATCAGCATCCACAGTGCTTTCAGGCACCTCAGCGGAGGAGGTATTAGTACATGCACAATTCACCTGGCTCTTAATTTTCCAGAAGTTAAAGCAAAAGTGGAAAAACAAGTTCCATTTTCTATCAACAGAAAACCAAATTATTTTTAGTTGTTGTTTTTTTTTCTGGGAACTATATGTAGTTAAAAAGGAATTTAGCATCATTTGAATCCTTACATAAAAGACTTCATATAACATATTGAGTAATCACTTCAACTGGGGTCTTAAAAATCAGTAGCTTTCCTTTGGCATCTTTTAGGCATTGACCTTGTAATGAGTCATATTCCACTACATGAAATGAAATATAAATACAATTCTGTTTGCGATTTGTGTAACCTCTGGCAAGAGATGGGTTCTTATAACACGCATTTAGGTAACCAGTGTTGTTAATAAAGCCATAATAATCTGTCCTATAATACTCTATTCTGGAGAAATCATTTCAAAGGCTTAGCAGTAGAATGCTTCCTTTTATTCAAAAGAAATGTATTTAATGGTATTGAATTTCATTATTTTATTCAGCAAAGACTTTAATTCCTTACCATGTGCTGGTACCAGACCCTATATGTAACAGACGAGAGACACATATGTAAGGAATATATGAAATAATTGCTGTGGTAGCATTCTGTTCATGGTTCAATGAAGAACAAAGGAGAACACTGCCCAGTTATAATTTTGATTGCAAGTTCACTACTGTAAAGTATGTGTTCATACCCATCTTTTAATGACCTTCAAAGTGGACTTTCATTCTAATATATTTGGGTTTAAGGATCAATGAATAGTCCAACGATTTTTTAGCCTTGATCATATTCTCTTTCTACTCTGAGCATTCTTAATATAACCTGAAATATGAATTCTATATTAATATTACTGTATTTTATTACTATATTTTACCAATATAAAACAGCATTATAGGGCCGGCCGAGTGGCGCGGCGGTTACGCGCTGGCTTGGGACGCCAGTGGCCCTGGTTCGGTCCCACATAGGAGGGCCAGTGACACTGCCCTCAAAAAAAAAAAAAAAAATGTGTAAAACAGTATTATAAATGGTAGGTATACAAAGCTGGTAACACCTCTTCTGTATGCCTTCTAACTACCATTTGGGTGAATCTGGTGAATATTTGTCATGTCTGTGGTAATCAGAATCTTTTAACACTCTTCTTTTTTTTTTTTTTTGTCTGAACATTGTTTTACATTCTGAGTCCCATTTCTTCAACACAGAAGCCAGAACTACAGTCTTGCTTGCCTCTAGGTAAAAGCATGTGATGCACCCATGCAGGACTTCAGTCTGGTAAATTGGTGACATAAGAAAGCAGATGCAGGGCTGGCCGAGTGTCTCAGTGCCAAGAGTTAACTTAAGAGCGCAAGTTCTGAGCAACAGGGCCGCCGGTTCGATTCCCACATGGGCCAGTGATGCTGTGTCCGATGCCGAACTGCCACTGAGCTGCCAACAGGTGGCAGGATGGCTCAGCTGGTGAGAGCATGTGCTCCTAACAAGACTGCCTGTTCGATGGTGGGCTACGCCCTCCCACAACTAAGACTGAACTCGGCACCTTGAGTTGAGCTGCCACCCAGATGGCTCCGAGGATAGAGTGTGCGCTCTTAAGAACAAGGCTGCAGGTTCAACTCCCACATGAGATGGTGGCTACACCCACCCACAACTAAGATTGCATTACAGCACCTTGAGCATAGAGGCCACGAGCTGCTGACCGGCAGCCAGATAGCGACTGGTGCCCTCCACAACTAAGATTGAAGAACAGCAACTTGGCTGGTACACCTCCCAAATTCCCCAACGCGGTTCCCCTTCCCTAATTCCTCAATTTTAAAAAATTAATTAAAAAAAAGAAAGAAGGAAAGCAGACACAGATGTAATCCACCTTTCAGTGAGCATATTAGCAGAGGTATCTTGCTTTTCGGGGTCAGAAATCCCAGAACTTCTGGAGTTCAGTCCAGTGTCATCTGTGAAGCTGCAACCCCCAGGACAAAATGCAATGTCTGTACTAAGTGGTGGCAGCATTGGTTTCTGGTTAAGTGTCTGAGCCAGACGCTGTAAGTCTATTAGAGATTCTCTGATGGGCCAAATACATTTTAATAAGTTTCCTTCCTGCATAGTTAAGCTGTGGTGCATTTTATTGTTTGGAACATTAACACACTTCCAATGGCTACTGACTGTGGAGGGAGCCTTCCCATTAAGGATATCTGATTCTAAATCTCCCTAATGATCACAGAGCAATGTCCTTAGAATGCTCCACCTCCTACCTCTCAGGAATACAGATAATGTATGAGGTGTTGCTAGCTCTTTCTGCAGCTTGTTGTACCATTTCTCCAACAGTGAAACACTTAGCTCAACAACCACTGAGCCGGCTCTTGGAAGCACACTATATTTCTTTGTTTCTGGGTATGTACACCTTTCACTCCCTTCCTCCAAATCTTAGCACACCACACTGTGAATTCTCTTCACCTGAAGAAGTGTCTGCTTCTCCCTATTTACCTTCTCCCTCTAAGCCAGTTCTCTCTATCTACATTATAAAATATTTTTCCAGTTCCATGGTGACTATTTTGATATCTATGTTCTAAAATATTTTCAGCAAGTTTCTGAAAGTCTTAGTGAGGTATTTAAACTTTCCCTTTTACCTACTAATAGATCTGGTAATTTCACTCAGAAAAAAAAAAATCTCATAGAGGAATCATATTACATTTCCCTAATAGGCTTTTTCTGTTAAATTGCTTGTTCAGTGAGTTCAAACATTATCATAGATTCTACTAGCTTATCTGACATCCAATTAGTTCCTTCTGGAACTTTAGCTTTAGTGCTTAGTTTTGTACCATATATATATATATATATATATATATTGGGTTGTGGGGAAAGTCATGACATATTTTTTTCTATGTTTTTCATTGCAAAAACGCATCATGACTTTTCCTACAACCCAATATACATATATATGTAATGTAATGGCAGTATAGTGTTTTCATCTACAGAGAACTCTCCACACGTTGTCTCTTTTTAACAAGTATAGGTGTATATGTACAGAAGCTAACATATATACTAATTTGTACTCTATCATAATTCATCAAGACATATTCATATTTCATCGCACAATATATGAAAGGCAACATTATGAGCAAAGTGTAGTATAAATAGAAAGGAGAAGTGGTTAACTAATTAATAAAAAAAATTATTCTCTGGCCCTTGTACAGCCTCTATTCATGTAGGAAATATTTTATCAGCTCAAGCCTACCACATCAAGAGTATGGGTGGGAGGGCCGGCCAAGTGGCGCGGTGATTGAGTGCTAGCTTGGGAAGCCAGCGGCCCCAGTTCGGGTCCCACATATGATGAGGGCCAGTGACACTGACCTCAAAAAAAAAAAAAAAAAGAGTATATATGGGAGTATAGAACCCCAGTCTGATATTTTGCATTAGATTTTATAATATGCCCACTAGTTAATGGATATTTGGTCAAAAATTCCTGTAAATTGACAAACCTAATGACTTTTGCTTCCCTGTTTGAGGCTGTTATAAGTTCGAATTTAGAGAATGCAAGCTAGAAAAAAATGCACGTGGTACAAGACTTAAGCAGGATACTAATGGAAGGATACACTCCTTCAATGGCCATAGATACTCTCTTCACTGAGAGGTAAAATTTGGATCCTAGAATTAAGGTAGAGATTAAAAATAGTAGGAAGCATTAATCAAAACACACATGGGGGATCTTGGCACCAATTCATTATGTTACTGGTGTGAATATATAGGTCAGTATGATTTCTGCTGTACAAGGGAGAAATAATGAAAATTTAGCATCATGCCTGGAAAAAGAATTTATACTGATATTTGGCCCCAAGACTGTAGGGGAAAAGAGCAATAATTGACTACTTGTGCCATGCTCAGCATTTCTCTAAGAAGTTTGTGTTATCTCATTTAATCTTAGAACGATACTAAGATACATCTTTATAACCCCATTTTCCAAATGAAGTACATAAAGATTTTAAGTAACTTCTCCAAGGTCATGCAGTTAATACCATTGAACTTGGGACTCAACTTAGGCAACATAAACCCTGACCCTAGGTTCATATGATTTACTACATTGCCTCTCTGTTTTCCCTCCCAGGTTCTTGAAATTACTTGATACTGTAGATTTTTAAGTGTGTAATTGAAGCTGTGCATAGGAAAAAGAGGAAAGAAGGGGAAAAAAAATTTTTTTTTATTAAAAAAAAATCTAGAGGGCCAGCTGAGTGGCATGTTGGTTAAGAGCTGGCTTGGGATGCCAGCGGTCCCAGTTCGGATCCCACATATGAGGTCCAGTGACACTGCCCTCTTAAAAAAAAAAAATTAAAGAGAGTGCTGAGGTGCAGGGAATTCTAAGCCCAAAGAACATGTCCTTTGGAAATTGTATAAAACAGCAAACTACAGGTTTGTTGGTGTGATTGAACAGTGTGCTTGTGGAGGTGAGGTGAGCTGGAAAGACCTGCCAAAGCCTCATTCCAAAAGCCACTTGCTCTGATAAACAGATGCTATGAATTATTCACTGCTATTCTCTGATGCTCGCATATCCCTTCAGTTAATGATAAATAAGTATATATCAAAGAGCATAATTAGAAACCCACTGTACAGCTTCTGATTAAACATGGTAGACTGAACAAACAGAAGGTTGAATAAATGAAATCCCACTAATATAAATGAACTAAAAGAGAATAGTTAACAAGGAAAAACAGAGTGAATCACAGGACAAAAAGAACAGAATGGACATAATAGCTAATGAGAGACATTAACAAAATTTTAAAATATGGAAATCAAACGCATAGATGGTAACCAATTTAATAGAGCTGAGAAAGGCAAGTAAATTTAAAGAACAAATGTGACCCATGACTACTGGTTCACTTCAGAATCCCAGAAAAGCACAGGAATTAGAGGTAAAGAGTGGTCACATAAGTGGGTATGAGGGTTGGGCTCAGTACCACTCCTGCACCTTGGAAAAAGACTGGAAGTCTACCATGAAGAATGCAAACCAAAAGGTTCTGAAAAGGCATAGTGGAGGGAAGACATGAATAACCAGGTTACAAACAAAGGGATGACATCAAAGTCTACGTACTCAAGGGTGATAACCCCAGACTTCCAGAGTGCGGGCAGCCAGAATTATACTCCCAGGCAGGAAATGAAAAGACTCACCTCTGGAGAAATTAACTGGAACAAGCAGAAGAAACTGAAGTTTAAACTGATTCTTCAAAGACTGGTTCTACTTTGAGTAGCATGAGGACATCCCAGGCAGAAGGTAGAGCTTGTACAGATACATAGCC
This sequence comes from Aselliscus stoliczkanus, assembly GCA_033961575.1. NCBI lineage: Eukaryota > Metazoa > Chordata > Mammalia > Chiroptera > Hipposideridae > Aselliscus > Aselliscus stoliczkanus. Next base: position 174,271,840 of record CM066727.1, read on the forward strand.
ATGAAAGAATGTGGCAAGTGTGAGGACTGGCAAGATATTCAGTATATTTGATAACAGAGTGCATGGATTGGAGAAGGGTGAGAAATGACAGATGCTAAGAAGACTGCACTGTGTATTATAGACAAGAAGGGAATTTCCACAGAATGACATGATCAGAATTAGAAGAGAAAAATCTGGTTGTAATATAAAAGATAATCAGGATATAATAATGAGAAACCAGCTAGAAGACTGAATTTCTTCTCTCTAAGAGGAAAACTAGAGACTGAACTGGGCAATCATGTTGGGATAGAGAGGAGAGTCAGGATTCCAGAGGCATTATAAGGTAGAATTGATGGAATAGTTTTATCAACTGGATGTAAGGGAGAAAGGTAAGGCAAAGGAATAATCTTGTTTCTAGCTTAATAACTGGGAATGATGGTGACATTCTTAACTAAAATAGAGATATTACAGAACTAACCACTTTGGCAAGGGAACCTGTATAAGGAACAAATGTCCCATAGAAAACTGGAAAATTTATCTACAGTTCAGGAATGAGAAATCACCTAGAGGTACAGATTTGAGAATCAGCACCACAAAATGATGCCATGGGAGAAACTGAGAGCATATTAAGGAGGCAAACACATGCCATCATTCTTAGCTCTGTGCTCAGGGAAGGTATCACAAAGCTACAAGAGTGCTCCTTCTTGCTAAGCCCAAATGTGATTTCAGAAACCTTCTATACCGCATCCACTACCAATCAACCAGTGTTAGCATTTGAATTAAAAACTCATTTGTCTTCCTGATGTAGAGCAAAAGAAGACAACCAAGGATGGGACTCTGAAGAACAGGTTCTCAAACATCTTACAAACCACCAGTTTCATGTGTGTGTGTTGGTGTGAGAATAGATGGGACTCCGATATGAGAGTACTGTGAATTCATTTTAAACTAAACCATACACCATGTCTACATCCATAGTCATAGCTAAACTTCTTTCTCATTCTTACTTCTACAGAAGCTCCATAACTCCTTTGCCACCTAAACTCTTGCCCCTCTATAACCCAAACTCCACAATGTAGCCAGATGAATATTTCCAAAGCAGAGAGATAACGGTTTCATCGCCCCCACCCTCACCCTTGCTATTAGCATCTCATTGCTCTTAAAATCGAGAGCAGGAGTTTTCATGTCTACAAACATGATTTTCTAGCCTATTTTGTACCATGTACTCCACCCCCAATGCCCCCATCCTACCCCATTTTCTGTACTGCTCCCCTTCACCACAGGATTTTAAAGACACTGTTGCCCATCCTTGGGGACTCTTGCCATTCATTTTTACCTAGCTAACTCCTAGTCATCTTTTAGGTCTCAGCATTAATGTCACTTTTACCAGAAGCTTTCTGTGAATGCCTAGTTGTCATCATAGCACAATATAAGTGCATAGAACTTACCAATGTTGACATTTTATGTGTCCATGTGTCCTGCTGTTTCAATACCTGTCTCTCCTATCTGATGCTAAAGTCCATGAGTTGGAAAAAAAAGTTTCTTTTTGTTATCCCAATACCTAGCATCATGTCTGGCACATAATAAGCACTCAATAAATATTTATTTAATTTGGTTGGCGTTGATGATCTGAATTTTTATAATATATTTTCACTCCTGGAAAATGCCTAATAATAAATTTACTAAGAGTTTATGTTCATCTTAAAAAGAATTAATATGGTTAAACAGACAAGATAAACACTTGGCCAATAGTATGACATGTATTTCAATAGTCATTTTAATTTCATCAGAATTATTCTATCACTTCCCAGGAAACTTGCAAAGTATTATTGAATAAATAGTCACATCACTTCCTGAAATTACATGCAGCTGGAAATCATGCTGGCTCCAAACACAGGAAAATGAGAAATCTTTTCTCCTCTTTTATTGAATTTGCAGGCTGCTTTTCAAAAAACATTACAATCCTTATTGTCCTCAGCATTGTCTCAAGAGTCACTGGGAATCACATTCTCATTTAGTTTAGCTAGCTATGTGGAAAGCCTCTTACTTCCCACCTCTAAGTATCCCTTCTCCATAATCGGTTTTAAATTAAAACCACAAAGCTCCTCTGGCAGCTTTGATGAAGCAACAACATCCATAAAACACCATTTGCTCCATTTCTTCCTTTACTTGTTCTTTAAATGAAAGAGGGGCACTGTGGAAAAGTAGGTACTTTCACGGTAATACGCAATTGGGAATATCCTCTTACATAATGGATAATATACAGTGCTGGCCTTCTAATGCATTGCTGACCCAACCTAACAGAAGAACTATAATGGTGTCCCATAAAACGAAAGCACTACATTTGTACAGCCTTTTAGCAGCCAGATCCAAAGAAAAAGACAAGTTTCACTCGGGTGCTGTTTTTTCAGTAGTTACAAATGACAACTCTTAGATATGAATTGTGCTTTAGGTGCTGTGGAATAAACACACACACACACACACACACACACACACACACACACACACACACACTACCTGAAGTGGCTTAGCACTTCATCTTTGCATTCACAGAGGACGTTGGTACCCCACTGCCCTAGGCCTTGTGATTCACCCTGGTTACTTAGATCATACCAGCTTCCCTTGAAGGAAAAACAAATAGCCTCAGTCAGGACAACCTACCTGGACTTCTGCTTTTTGGCATATGCTTCAGACCTGAGCCCTTCTAGCCAACACAGCTACTGTTGTTTATCTGATAAACTAATTTGTACTGAGTTATTAATGTCAAGTTACTAGGTTATCTGTTTCCCCATATCATATACATTTGAAACTTATTAGGGGGCACCAAAAATTATAGTGTCTTCATCTAAGTGACCACTGGTAGGAATTTGGGGAAAAGAAAAGTGTAAAGAAATTAGCTTAGGGGTTGTCTATCCACCTATTCTACCCATACATATACATTCACCTTTTCAAACATCCACTAGGGGGATAACAAGGGATGGGAAATAAGAATAAACCCTAGTTGCCAGAATTCCATTCAGCTCAGTAATTTCATGGATGTAGTCCCTGAATATGGTCCTCACTTCCAAGAATCTTACAGTCTGGGGTGTTCAACTACATGCCAGTCTTCAAGTCAAAGGCTCTATAACTTCCATTCCTTGAAATATAAGCTCCATGAGGGCAAGAACCACTTTTTGGCAACTATAAACGTATTGTCTTGCACTGAACTCAATAAATATTTGGTGAGTGAATAAACACTAGTAGTATGTTCTTACAAATAAAATCTTTCTTAGCCCATTCTCCCTTCTACAAAATAGGAATGATGATATTCCCTTCTTAAGACTTTTATGTAGGTCAAGTCAGATGACACACGCAGAAGCTCCTAACAAGTCTTTAGAAAATAATAAGTGCCTCTTTTTTAAAAAATTAGGTAGCCTGTACTAATTGTGATGACAATATCAAAAGATTTAACAGAGGGAGAATACAGTCAACCTTCAAGCATTCCTAACAGAGAAGGGCTCCTTTGGAACAGACAGCTTGCAGCACATAGATAATCCAGGATCTATATACCAGTAGGAATTAGCTATACTCTCACTCTATAGCTAACTAGATGGTAAGAAAGTAAAGGACATGGTCTTTAACTCCAGATATCCCACAATAATTTCAATCTGGTGATTTGGCATCACATGTTGTATTTGATCAAAATATTGCTGAGGAGGCCGGCTGAGTGGCTCGGTTGGTTAAGAGAGCAAGCTCTGAGCAACAAGGTGCCGGTTCGATTTCCACATGGGCCAGTGAGCTGTGTCAGAGCTGAGCTGCCACTGAGCTGCCAACAGGTGGCAGGATGGCTCAGCTGGTGAGAGCACATGTTCCTAACAACCAGGTTGCTGGTTCGACTCCCGCATGGGATGATGGGCTAAGCCCACCCGCAACTAAGATTGAACATGGCACCTTGAGCCAAGCGGCTGAGAGCTGCCAACGGGCAACCAGATGGCGACTTGAAGCTGAGTTGCTGCGCCCTCCACAACTAATACTGAAGGACAACAACTTGGCTGTTCCCCTTCCCCAATTCTCCAATAAAATCTCAAAAAAAAAAAAAAAAGAAAAGAAAATATTGCCAAGGATCCAGAACATTCTGTTTTATCCCCAGCTCCCATAATGCTAATAAGTCAATTCAGTTTCCTGGTTATCATTAAAGTGGGTCTAACCAACTAAATAATTATTTAAGACGAGTAATTGTGAAACATGGAAAAATAGAAATGAAATAAAAAATATTCTCTAGGGTTTTGTCTAACTTCAAAAATGCCACTGTTTCTACTATATGCCATAAGTATTGCCCTCCAATAAAGATCCAAACAAGTAAGAATTCATTTTAAACAGTTATTAAATATATTGATATATTAGGTACTGTGTCAGACACTAAATCATGTTATTTTTATTTGAGTCATTATCTTACATAATTTAGTCCTTTGTGCAACATCCTACCCTCCACTGTACAAGTATTGTTAATTGTTTCTCCAACAGGAGAAAAAAAAACTATAGTGAGTTATTACCTTCTTTCAACTTGATCTCCTTTGGGAATGTATGAAATATTGAGCCAGAGCTTCATGGTACAGTCAGTGTCCTCAGAAGAGACTCTTCTCCCAAATGACAGGGGATAGTTCATGGGAAGAACAAACCTCATTAGCACTAGAGTTTAAACTCATGATTAGTAGTTGAGCTTGTGAGATTTGTGATAATGAAACACATTGCTAATTCTCATCTTGAAAACTGATAACAGAAGGAATATTTTTTGGTATAGTACCTTATTGTTTGACCTTATAGTCTTCTTTCCAGTTCTTTAATTATAGCCCATGGAGAGAATATGGCATATAAATCATTAAGCTATCTGGTTCATCATAAAATATATCCATTTGATCATTCAACATGTATTAATTAAGCACTTACTATGTCCAGGAACAAAAATAATACAAAGATGAATAAGGTAAGATTGTTTGAGAGAGACAGACCAGAAATAACTGCTCTCAAAGTATGATTGTTGTAGGAAAAAGTAGAATGTAAATGTAGAGAGACCCTGAGGGTCAGGAAATTGTCATCCCAGAAGTGGTGGCAATTGAGCTGAATACTAAAGAATCAATTGAATGGTTTTCAGAAACACAGGTGATAAGGAAAGATATTTGAATTAGGGAGAAAAGAAATACATGGATTGAGATAAGTAAACTAACTCTAGGAACAGTGAGCAACTTGTCCCCAATATGTGGAGTTAGGACAGACAGGAGAGGTAATTGGAAAGGTAGATTAAAGACATATCATGAATGTCCTTTATTAACTAATAAAACAAATATTTGTTGGGTGCTTAACTGTGTTAGAAATCATCCTAGGGAATATAGTCACAGCAATAAACATGGCAGATAAGATCCTTGCCCTAGACTCTAGTATATGCCAGGTTAAGGAGTTTGAACCTTAATCTAAAAGCAACAGAGTTAAGCATCAAAAGTAGCACAAGCAGAGTTAAAAAAGTAACTCTTTAACAGTATGAAGAACTGACTGGAACAGAAGAAACTAGACATAGTAAGATATCAGAAGATAACTTCAATAGACAGATGAGTCCTGCTTCTGCTATGTTTTCCATGAAATATGTTCTTCTTGTTTACATATCTTCACCAAGAATGTGTAAAGAATATTCATTCCAAAATATCATTGTTACTTGACTAAGTGAGTTCTCACCAAAGACGTGAGCTTGTTCTCAAGCCATAACAAATTTCTGCACCAAGAATATATTTTTATTGGATCCACGTCATGGTGCACCACTAGCTACTCTCAGTTATCCTGACTCATTTCTTAAGCTTTCAGCTTCCCCAAGAGAACTTCATTTTGTCCAAGAGATTTGAGACAGAGCCAAACAGACTAAAGCCACCTATAAGGGCCTAGTGAAATCTCAATTTCCAAAGGACTTGCAAAAGAATAGATGAAACAAGACTGCTGGAAGCTAGAAAAAAGGAACTAGACTAAATTGATTTTCTTCCTGTAACCCATCATACCCAAGATATTTTGGACCTTACACATCTATGATCTTCCAAACACTACTACCCATTTTGTATACATCCCAGAGCATCAAGAATGGCCCAAACCTTGAAATTCAATGTGAGGGCACCAGAAATTTATTCTTCTTTTTAACATGAAACTTCACATTTTACATCTATTATTTCATGTGCTCCCAGTAATAAGCAAAGGAATAAGGCAAAATATATGTAATCAGATCCATTTTAAAGATGAAGAAATTAAAACCCAGGGAGAGGAAGACTTTGACCCACAGGTATGTGCTAATAAGTAGTGAAATCAGAACTAGAATTCAGAAATTTTGACTCATGAACCATGTTCTTTGCTTACTTCCATGCTGTATTTTCAGCTGTCAATCAGTGTCTCTCTCCTATTGTGCCTACACAACTGCATAACAATTCCTTGCTCTCTAAGATTAATAAATAACTTCTTTCATGTTGACCTAGACTTTATGAAGCCATCACCCTTACTTTCTAAAGTTCAGAAAAAGCCATCTATGTTAACCACTAAATGAAATCTCTTCCGTTTAATGATTCCCCTTCATCTTCCTCTCCACCTTTCTCAGAGTTGCACAGAAGTTTAGCCTCAGTCAACCCACATTGACCCCAATAGAATTCAGGCTATTTTTATATCAAGACTGATATATTCAGGCAGCAAAAAGAGCCAGTGAGACGCCAAACTCAATATCCATCCTGGAAATGAACAAAAAGGGAAGCAAGCTGGCTGATTCACTGTCCCTTCAGATTTATAATAAATTACCTGAGAGAACTTAGTGAATTAGCAATGACTCCATGCCAGAAATGCTCTGCCTCGGCCAATCCAGGAGCTTACTCTGTTAATGCTAGGCAACCTGGGGTTTTTCAACAATATTACTTTCACCTAAAGTCCACACAACTCAACCACTGCTGCCCAGAACAATGCCTAGAGAGCACATTAGCAAGTTGGTGCTGGTGTACTATGTAGTCACATGAAGCGACAGTCAGCTGGTGAAAGGAAAACTCTCCAAAGCAGGGTTCAGAAAACCTAGGTTCCTCACTACTTATGAGCCATGTGACTTTGAGAAAGTCACTAGGAAGCCCTTGTGACCCCAGCTATGGACTTCCCTGTCTGCCCCTTCAGGGGTTTCCCCCACCTCAGTCCCAGAGAACCCCTTCACTCAAAATCACACCCTTCCTGGGGTGGCCTGCATACAATGAGTGATCAAGGTAGAAAGGACTGGGAATTCGGGCCCAGTGTGAGACATCTCTGACAGGCCTTTTCAGCTCCAGAGCTCCCCATAAGGCTAGCGGAGGCTGCCAGGCTGGACTTTCGTCACAGCTGGAGTTCCCCTGCCCAACCCTGCTTCTTCCACTTCTCTTCCACAGTTTGACCCCAAGGGAACACCCTAATATACATGCTTAATAATAAACACTGCCTCAGAATGTGCATCCTGGAGACCCAAACGTGGAACACCACAAATCAATGCCATTGATGTTGTTAGGGAACGCCAACAAAATGGCACCTGATACTGAAATCCTGTGAAAATCAAGCCCCTTTCTTTCAGCGAAGAAATCTTCATAAGGGCCGGCTGAATGGCTCAGTTGGTTAAGAGCTCGCTCAAGAATGCGAGCTGAGCTCTGAGCAATGGCTGTTGGATGCCAGCCCGAGCTGAGTTGCCGTTGAGCTGCCAATAGGTGGCAGGATGGCTCAGCTGAAAAAAAAAAAAAAAATCATAAACCATGCAGTCACACCAGTGTTGTACGGTTAGATAAGATCTCTGCTAAGCCCTTGAAAAACAAAAACACAAATAATAATAATAAAATATAACCCCCTGCTTCCGTTTCTTTACAATTGAATGGAAGTGAAACCTAGATGCAATCATGGAGTCAAAGAAGCGTTTCTTCTCCCTCAACAGCTTTACCTTTCTCTGCAGTCCCATCAGATGTGGTCCTGTGCTACCTTCAGTGCCCAAGGCCTTTCTGCTTTCCAACTCCCTTTTTCATATCAGAGAGAAAATAAAATGATGCCAAAAGCCTGTAGTTCTCTTGGATATATCATTGAAATTATGTTTGTTAGTTGACTGATTATTATAGTGGGCTCTGTGATAAACAATCTGCAGCCGTTTCAGGACTGAAAGGCTTATTCCCTAGTGGCTGTAAGGGCTGCTGACAGATAGTCCTCAGCTCTCAGCCCTCCCCAGGAATTCACTTCAGCTATGAGCACAATCCCTTAAAATGATTAGTCAGTTCACAAGTTTCATGGCCCTTTCGTTCCAACTCAGGATAACTTGGAAGGGCCACTCCAGCTTCCGGGCTCCTGCGAAGTTGGCTGAGGCTCTGGAGGCTGCATCACAGCCCAGCTTCTCCCCTGCCAAATAAATACTTCTTCCTTTCCTTCCCCCAGAAGAATGTTGGCCCAAAAAATATTCCCTCATAAGACTCTTGTATATTAATCTCTAGTTTATCTCACCATGCTCTGGTTCTAGACTAGTCCCAAAGTCTGCTTCAGTTGTCTCTGAAACAGTGGATTCTAAAATGAGATTTTGGTGTTTGGCTATCTCTAGATGATAAGAAATAAGAACCCCATCACTAGTGGTAGATGCCAGGTCCTCCATACATACCCACCCACACACCCCCATCTACCCAGCATATTTCAGAAGGAGTCAGAAGAATATGTATGAAACTGGATGCTGAGGAAGCTGGATACAAGTGGACAATGCAATTGTTACTTTCACCAGTGGTGAACTGGGATGGCATGCCAGTGGAAAGAAAGGCACAAGCAGATACAACGTAACAGGACTTAGTGAATTTGAGGCAATAGAAACACAAATAAAAATAGAATTAGATGATAGTTTCTGTGGACAATTTATGTTCTTATCATGAAAATCTGATGGTTATAAGTGACTAATTAAAAATCAAGTGTGAAATAAAGTTGGAGGGCTCACAGTTCACAATTTCAAAACTTATTACAAGGCCAGAGTAATCAAGACAGGGTAGTACTGGAATTAAAAAAAAAAAAAAAAAAAACACATAGATTAGTGAAATCCAGAAATAAGCCCATACATTTATAGCTAACTGATTTTTGACAACAGTGCCAAGTTCATTCAATGGGGAAAGAAGAGTCTTTTCAGTAAGTGATATTGGGACAACTGAATACCCACATGCAAAAGAATAAAGGTGAACTCCTAACTGACACCATACACAAACATTCACTGAATGTGGAACAAATACTTAAATTTAAGAGCTATAATTATAAAACTCTTAGAAGAAAATATAGGGTCAAATCTTCATGACCTTGAACTTGGCAATGATTTCTTAAATATAAACTCAAAAGTACAGGCGACAAAAGAAAAATAGGTAAATTAAAATTCATTAAACTTTAAAACCCTTGTGCAACAAAGTCTACTATCAAGAGAGTGAAAATGAAAATAAAAAGACCACCCACAGACTGGGAGAAAATATTTGCAAATAACATATCTTACAAGGGTTTAATACCAAAAGAACCCCTACAACTCAATAACAAAAATACAAACCCAAATAAAAAATGAGCAAGAGACTTGAATAGACATTTCTCCAAATAAGATATACAAGTGGACAATAAGCATATGACATGAGTCTTCAGAAAAATGCAAATCAAAACCACAATGAGATACTACTTGATACCTACTAGGGTGACCATAGTCAAAAAGATAAGACAAGTGCTGGTCATGATATGGAATAATTGGAACCTACCTACATTGCTGATGGAAATGTAAAATCCTGCAGCTGCATTGAAAAGTCTGACAGTCCCTCAAAAAGATGAACATAGAATTATCATATGATCGAGCAATTCTATTCCTATGTATATACCCAAGAGACTTAAAAAAAAATATGTTCACAAAAAAAGCGAAAAAACAAAGAAACCCACTTGTACATGAATGTTCACAGAAGCATTATTTATAACAACAAAAAGGTGAGAACAACCCAAATGTCCATCAACTGATACATAAACAAAATGTGGTCTCTCTATACAGTGGAATATTATTCAATCATAAAAAGGAATGAAGTACAGATACATGCAACAACATGGATAAGCCTTGAAAACATTATCCTGGTGAAAGAAACCACACACAAAAGGCTACACATTATATGAAAACATTGCTATGACATGCCCAGAATAGACAAATCCATAAAGACACAAAGTAGAGTAGTGCTTTCCAGACGCTCAAAGGAGAAAGGGATGAGGAGTGACTGTTCATGTGCTTAGGGTTTCTTTCTGGGATGACAGGTATGTTTTGGAATTAGATAATGGTGATGGCTGTAAAACTTTGTGAGTATACTAAAACCACAGAACTAAACGCTTTTAAAGGGTGAATTTTGTGCTATGTGAATTATATCTCAATTTTTTTAAATCTATGGTTTGGGGGTGTGAGAAATAAACAGCTAAGTGTGAAAGCTAGAGTGTCTCCCTGGCATCACTTAAAGATAATCTTGTCTCCTGCAGATGGAAGGTAGAGAAAGCTAAGGAATAAGCCCAGTACTTAGCAGACTTCCAAAGAAAATTAAATTCTCAATCTAGGTAAATCTGCTATGCCAAGGTCAATGACATCACTGGTAAAGAATAGGATCCTAAGGAATGGGATGGAAGTCATCTCGACTGATGCATTATAAATCCAGAATCTGAAAATTGCGCTGAGTCCTCCAGGCCTGCAGAGGTGGCCCACTCCTCCCATTAAGGACAAATGTCTCCTCCTTGATCAAAAACAATGTGGAGGTCTCCCTCCTGTAAGAAAAGAAGTGGCTCTGCTTCAGGATCTCTCCCCACTATCCCTAGCTATAAGGTAAATAATTAGGGCTCAGTCACAACATTATCCATCAGGGAATAGCTAAGCCTACTAAAGGAGGAAAGAAACTATATCTCAAAGGAATTGCAGGACCTGGCCTCCAGGTACTGAAGGAGTTAGGACAAGAAATATGAAAATCTAAGGGGGTGGGGCCAGAATCTATGGGAGACTTTTATCCATGTTGATAAACTTTGTCTTTGCTTAGGATATAGGAGTTAATATCATGGCAGTGCCCGTGGCCATGGTATTAATATTCTGCTAGGTTGGTTGTTAGAAGCTTATCGAAAGTAATGGTCCCTTCTTAGTGAAATAGACTTGTCAGAACTTTCATAGCAGATAATGGGTCACATGGCATAGAGAAAATGAGGATGCTAACAGTAGATAAACTGTAAATCAGAATACCCACCAGATAACAATTTTCCATGGAAGGAACCAAGTGTTATTCCACTTACCAAAAGGATAAAATATGTGCTGGTGAGTATCACATATCTGGAACAATGATAGAGATTGGTGCATTCTTAAAGACCTACAGGGGTTATGGTCCATTTAATTTACCAGTCTGTGCCTACAAATGCCAGAGAGAAATTGAAGGTTGACAAACTCAAACAAACAGCAGTCCTGACTGCAGCTGTTATGCCAAAGATAACATCTGCTAGGGGATATTAAAAAGGCTCAGGTGCATGGTATGCAGCCTTTGATGTGGTGAATATGTTCTTTTCATCTTCATCTAAAAGAAGAATCAGGAAAGACTCCCATTCATGCAGAATGGAAAACAGCATTCATTTACTACCTTGTCCCAGAGCTAGATGAAAATGGGACATCCAGAACTGGGCACAACTAGGGCTGGTGGACACATTACTTGTATCCCAGATCCTCCTATCATTCACCACTGTTTACTGAAGCTTCAGTTTACCATATGGTTGCATGTAAGGTTGTCCCTTATGACCACTGATGAAGGAATAAATCTTGAGCTTGGTTCACAGATGGCAAGCTCACTGTGTGGAAGCAAGTCAAAAAGATTACAGCTGCACACAAAAACTGACCTTAAAAGACAGAAGTGAAGGAGAATCTTCCCAATGAGCAGAGTGGCAGGCAGCGTGCCTTGTCATATATTTTGTGTGGAAAGAGAAGTGGCAGTGGCAAATGGCTTAGCTAGTTGGTAAATGGCTGAAAGCAGAAGAATAAAGAAGGATCAGGGACCAGGAAGTCAGGGGGAAAGGCATGTGGATTTACTTATGGGAATGAGCATGAACTATGAATATATCGGCATTTTATGTAATGCCCTCAAGAGAGCATCTGACACAGAAGTGGTCAGTCAATAACCAAGTAAACGGAAATAGTCAATGAGCTAATGTCAGCTAACCTCTGTAACTGGCCAACCCAGTGATGAATTATGGGTGAATTATGAGTTAAGTGGCCAAGGTAGTAGAGATGGAGAATATGAAGGTCCCAATGTGACGCTTGTCCCACTCAGCAAGATTTACCTACTCACTGGCACTGCAGAATATACAACCTTCTACCTGTACTGAGCCCCGTTTCAAAGAAACCAACCACAAATTTGATAGCAAGTCAATTACATTTAACCCCTTCCACTTGGGAAGAAGCTGGTAGTCATCTCAACTAAAATAGACACATAATATAAGAATGGGTTTGAATCCTCTGCCTACAGAGAGCATCAGCTAGCACTACTCTACGAGGATTGTCAGAGTATTTGACCTCCAACAGAACCCCACATAATTTGCAACAGATGAAGAGACCAATTTTGCAGCAAAGGAGTTGGCAGTGGGATCCACCACACCACCTAGAAGCTGCCATTCTAATAAAGTAACTAACAAAGTGTAAAAGTCACAGCTGAGCTTCCAGTTTAAAGACAATACCCTGCAAGGATGGATTCCATCCATGTGGGGTCAGTGGGGCCTTTGGGTTTAGCAGGGCCCTTTGTTGAGATTGCATCACAGCCAACTAGCTCTTTTTGCCCAATCCTGCTTCCTTCTCTTCCCACACAGGTGTGTTTCTTGAGAGCACTCCCCCAATAAACTTCCAGCTTGCAAATTTCTGTCTCAGAGTTTGCTCTCTGGGAAACCTGACCTGCAATATTTATAATTATACCATAATGGAAATAAATTTGGGGCAACATTATATTTTAAACTTCTTATCTATAAATTAATGTTATTTCAGCTCATCTCATAATTCTGCTAACTTATCTTTTAACCATCCTTGATTAACTTATGACTGAACATCCCCAAAGAAAATTCAAGAACTTTTCAAACATGTTTTAAAGTCTCCCAAAGCTTACTCATACTACCTTTGGTCTCAGTAAATGACTACCCTTCACTGAAATTATGGCTAAACATTATTTCCTTAAACTCCTTTCTCCCACTTCTAAATTTGTTTGTGTGTTCACACATACTTTTTTCTTTTCTTCCTTTCTCAGATAATAAAGTGTCTCTTTCCATACCGAGGTTAATTCTTATTACCTCATTCTTTACCCTATGGTTTCCTGACTTCTCCAAAACAATATTTCATTAAAGTTTTGAATCTCTCCATCTGAAAGTTTCCTTCCGTTGAGTTTATTAATATCTAAAACATTATTCCATCAAAGTCTTTAATCTCTCCATACAAAAGTTTATTTCCTTTTAGTCTATAAATACCATGCTTATTTAGAAAACAAAAACAAAACCTTGAGGTCTATCTTTTCCTTAACATGCCATCTTGTTTTTCTTCTATTCTTTATCAACAAGCAAGACAGAAAAATGTATAATCACTGTATCAACTCCACTTTGAGTCCATGCTTCAGTCATCTATAATATGTATTCTGTCCACAACTCTAGTGAAACATGTCTTTGAAAAGTCACCACTAACATCCTAATAGTCAGATCCCATGATTTTTCCTTAGTCCTTTTCTATCTCAACCATTCTATGTTATTTCACATCATTTGACTTTATCTTATTCTTAAAATTCTTTTCTCTTTACATTTACCAAGAAGCTATATTGCCCAGGATCTCAATCAAATTCATTAACCAAATTTTCTCTGTATCTACCCACACATTATAGGCACTCCCAAAGTTTTGTCCTTGATTGTTTTCTATCCCAGCTCTAATTTTCCTCTTTTTTAATGATTTCATTTTCCCCCCATTGAACTATAAAATATGATTCTCAAAATAAAACCACCAATTTTACACTTTGTCTTGGGCTCTAAACTCAAGTTTTTACCATGAAACAATATATTACTTATTCATTTCAAAATAACTATATTATATTGTGAATGTTTCTATGCTCAGTTTACTAAGCATTTATGCTAAATATGTGTTGAATATCATTAATATCTCTTCAGGACTTAATGTTTCCAGGTGGCCTGGAGATTGAGTTTTAAGAGGACTCACATACAAGGGTAAGAACAAAATGCCTAGATACTTTACAAAGTAGAGAATCGTTATAAAGAATCAGATCAAAGGATCCTGCATAAAAGCATAAGTGAGTGAAGCAGGGAGAAAATATTATAGGAAGATACAATAGGTTTATTGCTATGGTGTTGGCTCAGGGAGAAAGGGGATAGAAATCAGAATCAGAATCACAGACTCTGCCATATCTGCCCTTATTTCAACTTTTGTCTTAAAGGACAGTGTTGATGAGAATACAAATCATAATCATTTACAAAAGAACAAAAACTGAAAGCGTTTATTACTAACAGCCATCACTAGGGGGATATATAAAGTAAATACTTCATAAAAAAGAAAAATAACTTATTCATGAAGAGCTAAGATGCAAGATATGCCAGCAATCAAAGAGAATGGTAAACATGAGATGAATCTAAAAAACAATTTGATAAACCAATAACAACATTAAATGTGGCACTTATTAGGATAAAACTAAAATACTGATAAAAATTTGAGCATTCTGGGACTGCTGGTTAGCTCAGGTGGTTAGAGCACAGGGCACACTGTTCATAACACCAAGATTGCCAGTTCAATTCCCACATGGGCCACTGAGGTGCGCCTTCCACTAGATTAAAACAACTACTTGACTTGACTGAAATATGTGCCCTCCACAACTAGATTAAGGAAAAAAAAAAACAACTACTTGACTTGAAGCTGATGGGTCCTGGAAAAACGCACTGTTCCCCTTCCCAATAAAAAAAATCTTTAAAAAAAATTTGAGCATTCTATGTCTTTATATTATCCTAGAAGAGAATAACTACAAAAAGATTAAAGTACATGTATAACCTTATTAATAGGGGTGGTAAATCAGAATAATGAAACAACTTAATCCAAAAGTAGACAAGAACAGAGAGGAAAAAAAAGAAAGCGGGCTAAATAAAAGGCGTAAAATAAGATAGTAGAAATGAATTCAACTGTATCAGTAATTACAATAAATGTAAATGAAATGAACATTTAAAAGACAAAATCAACCACTTACTATTTACATTAAAACTCTTTTAATAATAATATTTATAGTGACTACATTATGGGATTAAAAATTAATAGAGAAATAAAATTCATAACAAATTAAAATAACTTGGAGGAGGGTTGCTAGAAAACATGAATGACCCTGTCATCATTAAATGCATTCGATCAATAGTTAAAAGTCTTTCTCGCAAAAAGAATCAAGCATTTATCCCATCTTTGCAGTACAATTATAGCCCAAGATAACCAAATAATTGATGAAGGACCTTTCCTGTCGTTACACTGCCTGCCTGTCTGCCTTCATGCACCTTTACATAAAGACAGATCATTACTTCAATATTATGCTTACTTTATGTATCCCCACTTGGCACCAAAAGATGGCTGGTTAGTCAAGGACAGGTAAGATTCCTCGGGGGAGGAATGACCTAAGACAGGCACAGTCATGGGAGCCATGGGAGGAATCACATAGAGGAAAAAGGTGCAGACCCCTTTCTTCAGGTTCTGGCAGCCTGCATGTGAAATGACCTATTGATGTGATATCTGTCCTCCTGCATTCTTATCAGTAAGCCTTGGCAAAGGAAGTTTCTGTCTCTTAAAAGGTGCATGACAATACCTTCAGGTAATGGCAGCTTGCAAGCATCAGAGATTAAGCCCTGAGCTAAATTCTTGGGTGTGAGACTCACAGACCATGGAAGCTACATTGATCTTTTCTTGTTTGTAAGACAATAAAAGAAGCAGTCAGGCCTAATTCTGGGCTCTCAGTCCACAAAGCTGAAGTCCCCTGGCCCCAACTGCATTTTCTCTCTTACTTTGTGGCTCTCTCTTTCTTAACCTTTCACTGTCCCTTCTCCACTCCCACTGCTCAGTCGTACTAGATGAGACACATTCCTTGTATTAAAAAGTATTCCAACCAATAAATGAGGAAGAATTTATAGAATTAAAATATTGCCATTTGAAACAATTAATAAAATAATGAATCTAGGCAATAATGATCAATGGCTATAAAATTGCATAGTATGGTCAGCATGAACTTCAGTAAGAAAACAGCATTTGAGGGCTGGCTGAGTGTTGGTTAGGAGTTGGCTTGGGATGCCAGCTCTGAGCAGCAGGGCCCCGGTTTGGATCCCATATATGAAGGCCAGTGACACTGCCCTCTACAGCTAAGATGGTGAACAACAGCTCCACCTGGAGCTGGGCTGCAGTTGCTGGCAATGGTGTAGGCTGCAGTGGGGCTAGCCGGGAGCTGGTGTGTGCTTTCATGAGCTGCCGTGAGCCCCCATGAGCAGCTGTCCGATGGCCAGTGACTGACTGCCTCATCCAGGAAGAGCGCAATGATGATACCAACATGGGCCAGTGAAGCAACGTCCGCCACAACTAGACTGAAGAGCAAAAGGATAGCAACTTGTCTGTTCCCCTTCCCCAATTCCCCAATGCTGTTCCCCTCCTCCAATTCCCCAATAAAATCTTTCAAAAAAAGAAAAAGAAACTAGTATTTGAGCAAGGACATAGTAAAGATGTGGGAGTTCACTACATGGATCACTGGGGGAAGAATATGTCAGGCAGAGGCCAGTGTCAAAGCTATGCAGTGGGAGTAGGCCGCTTTAGTAAGAAGTACAAAGAAGAGCCCAGTGAGAGTAGGAAATATAACAGGAAACAGAACCAGATTGTAACAGGAAGCCAAATTACAAGCAACTGATAGTTGCTGTCCTTTTGTTCTTCAGTCTAGTTGTGGAGGATTTCGCTTCACTGGCCCATGTTGGTATCATCATTGTGTTCTTCTCGGGAGAGGCAGATTGATCGCTGGCCTCTGGACGGCCGCTCACAGCGGCTCTCGGCAGCTCACACAGGCTGCCAGCTGCTCACACTGGCTGCCGGCCAGTCATTGTAGCCTATGGCAGCCCACTACAGTAGGGGCTGCAGCTACGCCTACCCAGGGACTCACAGCAGCTGTTGTTCACCATCTTAGCTGTAGAGGGCAGTGTCACTGGCCCTCATATGTGGAACTCGAACCGGGGCCGCTGGCATCCCAAGCCAGCTCTTAACCACCGCACCACTTGGCCAGCCCAGAGCTTTAGTTTTGAAATCTCATATGTTACATGTAAGATGTTTATAGACATCCAAGTGAAGTTGCTATGTAGGCAACTGGATATGTAAACCTAGAATTCTAGGCCAGAGACAAAATGTGGGAACCATCAGCATATAGAAGGTATTTACAGCCAGGGAACTGCATTAAGGGAAGATTGACAGAAAAATGAAGACAACTAGAACTGAGTCTTAGAGAACAATCCAGGAGAACACAGCCCTTTCCACCTTCTTATATACTATGTAATTTATTATGTATTATGTTTATTTTTTATAAACTCCAAGAATGTAAAATCCCACAAGGAGAAGGAATTTTTGTCTTTTCTGTTCTGTCCATTGATACATTACAAGTACAGAGAACAGCACCTGGCTGAGTAAGCATTCAATTAACATTTGTTGATAAGAATCTATGGATTATGCTCTTTGGTTTGTTTCAGAAATTCCTCTTTATGTGGAGGTCACAAAAATAGTCTTCTTTATTTTCTTTTAAGTGTATTACATATTTTCCCTTCAGGCCCACTCCATAATCCATACAGAACTGAATAATATAAAGTGAGGGTCTAACTTCATTTGTCACATATCTCTTCATTTCTACAAAGTCCAAAATTGTTTGCATAACATTCAAGGCACTTCATGATCTAGATCCTCTTGCTCTCTTCTGTTCTCTCTTACTGCCATAGTGTGGAGTGTCAGTTCAATATACTAAGCTGCTTGCCATTCTTGAGCTCTAGATAAAGCAATATGATATGCAACAGGAATAAGAGGAAAATGTGAACTTATTAAAGATAAAATTGATATTTGTGGATCATATAACTATATGCCTAGAACCGTTTTAAAAATCATTTGTAAACCAAAACTAATAAGAATTTAGAGCAATAGTTAAAATATTTGCATCCATTAAAATGTTTTGTGAAAATACCATATGATCTCACTCATATGTGGAATCTGAAAAACTGTATGAATGAGCAAAGTAAACAGAAACTGTCTCATAGATACAGAGGAAAAATCAGGGTTGCTAATTGGGAGAGGAATGGGGATGAGGGAGAAGGGGAAGGGATTAGACAGCAAAAATAGGCAACTACAATATTGCTACTGGGATAGGAAAAACAGTTTGGGGAATATAATTAATAATGTTGTAAATATTCTGTGGAATGTCAGATGATCATAGGTCTTGTTAGGGAGACCATTTCATGGATGGAGTAGAGGTTTGATCACTGCACTGTATTACTAAAACGGAGGTGGTATACCTACTGTAATTGAATATATATATAGATAGTCACGGGATGTGGATTATACTGTGGAAGAGAGTCAGAGGAAGAGTAATAGATATATATGATATGGGGGGGGAGTGGGGTGGTGTATTGGGGGTGGGGGGTTGTCACTTTGAGGGGTAAAATGTATAACTATTGCACTGTGTTGTACACCTGAAACTAATTAAAAATAAAATAAAATAAAATAAAAAAATTAAAAAAATTAAAAATAAAAAATAAAAATGTTTTGTGAAGATACCAAATTATAGAAAACACGCTTATAATATACTATTAAGTGATAAAAACAGAATTCAAAATTGTACCTACCATATTGTTTAATCTAAGTTTTAAAAAATTTAAATGTGGAATACATTATTTAAAAAGCCTACTACAATGTTTATGGTTATTAGGTTTGAATGGTTGAGTTTTTCCCTATATCCTAAGTTTTATATGCATAAATTAAATGTATAATGAAATTTTTTTTGATCATTTTATATTTGTACATAAATACTAATATTTTATCCTGATCAAAGAAGTTCCCCCAAATTTAAAATAAGGTATTGAAAAATGGGGACCTCAGCTACAATTTTACATTGCTCATAACTACAAAGAATATTTAAACATCCACTTAGGAATCTTTATTTATGCCTAGAAACACATAGGCTCATTGTCACTAAAATTAACAAACCTAAATAATAAAGAGATTTTGGGGGGGAAATTTGTCAAGGTAGTATGATTTGTAAGACAAAACAATAACATTTATTGTACATTTTCTATGCTATACGTAGGTACTGTGCTCATTACTTTATATACATTATCTCATTTTAATCCTCAGAGTACTTTACAACATAGATATTATTATCTGCAGTAGCGGCTAAGAGCATCGATCCACAGAGCAGCTGGTTAGCTCAGGTAGTTAGATCAAGGCTTATAGTGCCAAGTTTGCCAGTTTGATTCCCACATGGGCCAATGAGCTGAGCCCTCCACAACTAGATTGAAACAGCTACTTGACTTGGAGTTTATGGGTCCTGGAAAAACATACTGTTTCCCAATAAAAATATTTTTTTAAAAAAGAGCATAGATCCATGGATTTTCATCTACATGTAGTAGAACCAAAAACAAATTTTGCTGATAAGTCCTAAGGTAAATACAGTATATCCTCGCTTAATGCCATCAAGAGGTTCTGCAACTGTAAGTAAAACAACATATAATGATACCAATTTTACCAAAGGCTAATTGATATAAACAAGAGTTAAGTTCCTGCGGTTTCTCATCAATGGCAAGGAAACGACATTATTTGAGGACCTGCTGCACTCAGATAATACGAGCTTCTATTTTACAACTGAAAGTGTCCCTGAAGATCACCTATCCCAACACTTTAGAGATAAAGAAATTCTAGTACTCAGAGAGAAAAGAGATCTGTTGATGATCACATATCTAGTTAGTTGGAATAACATCAATACCAGAATTATTGTTTCATCATTCTGTTCACTACACACTTCAATTCCCAGTCATTGAGCTTAAATCAAAATGACTGAATATTTGCCTTAAAAAATTACCCTAGGGTTGGCCGAGTGGCGCGGTGGTTGGGCGCTGGTTTGGGAAGCCGGCAGCCCCTGTTCGGGTCCCGCATGTGGGGGCCAGTGACACTGCCCTCAAAAAAAAAAAAAAAATTACCCTAATGATATGCTCCTCCCCAGATGGTTTCTTTTCTGGGAGAAGATTTAAAAAACACACAGGCTCACATGTCAATTCACATAATTCTGAAATTGGAGCCCTTCAAGGACAATACATTGAGGCCACATACTGATAGACCATCTGCTTTTTTGGGGGAACATCCACCAGAACAGCCAGTTGAATAGACAGCACAGAATTCAATACATAAAGTCTCTATTTAAATGTTTATGAAGCAGTTCTCCTTTTTGTTGTTAATAAATGAAAACATATCTTCAATAAAAAATTCATTAAGGAATGCCATTCATAAAAAGATTCAATTAAGTATATGAAACTTATCCCATTGTGACCTATATTGAGTTGCTCTATAAGAAAATATATTTTTGTTCTGAGCTCAGCTCTAGAGTAAAATGATTGAATTTCATTAAGAAAAACAGTTCTGCTCTTCCAATTAGAGTCCTACAGGAATCTGGCTGTGCAAACTCTCTAGGGCACAGAGTGGGAGAAAGACCACTCATGCTGTCGCTGTCTCACTGTCTTGCTGTCTCTCTCTCTCTCTCTCTCTCTCTCTCTCTCTCTCTCTCTCTCTCTCTCTCTCTCTCCCTCTCCTTCTCCCTCTCCCTCTCCCTCTCCCTCCCCCTCTCTCTCTGTTCACACACATACACACACACACACACACACACACACACACACACAGCCCTCCTGTAGTATACTTTCCATTTGAGATTGATCATGTCAATTTTTTTTTAACAGATAGGGAAAATACCACAGTATTCATTCATTTTTGACTAGAGATTCAGCAAAGGGAACACCCTAATCCAAAATTGATTGGGTAAAAATCAAAGCTAAATCCTCTGAGACCTAATTTAAGCAATCCCACTGAAATTATCCTCTCTTTCTGTGAAGATAGAAATTCCTCATCTGCCTCTTGCATCATAGACTCTTGCAGACTATCTAGGTAAACTTCCCTGTCTGTGCAGAAATCACTGCTTCACAAACAATAGGCCATCCATGCTCTGCTTGAATAGCCTCAAATGATGGAAAACTCACTATTACTTCCTGCAGAAATCTGTGTTTTGCGGAGGCAGCTCTAATAGGGATTTTCCCCTTTACTGGTCACAGAGAGTCTAGTAATGTTTGCTTAAATGTCTCATGGGTGATTAGACACATCCACCTCCACAGTGTAATAATCATTAACCCTCATGTAAATGGCAGATTTGTTCTCTCTCACATTCCATTTACCTACCACTTTCTACATGCCTTTGTACTCTGCAGAACCTTGATCTTCAGTAATTAAAAATACATACAGCAAGGGCCGGCCTAGTGGCGCAATGGTTAAGTGCTGGCCTGGGAAACCAGCAGCCCTGGTTCGGGTCCCATGTATGAGGGCCAGTGACACTGCCCTCAAAAAAAAAAAAAAAAAAAAAATTACATACAGCAAAAATTAGTGAGACTTAGTGTCCTTATAATTGACTAAATTTGGTTTTAAATCCTAGGTCTAGAAATCATGCCTCTTTCTTTCTATATACACACCTCAGAGACCTAGCCTTTCCCCGGATAATCAGCAACCCCTGAGGCAGCAGAAGACAGTAGCCCAGATCTGACTGATGGTCATAGGGTCCAGACCTCTGGCAGGCTAAAGATAACATCTTAACCTAAGTTATGTTTCAGCTCCAGAGTCCTAAGGTGAAAGGACCCCTTGGCTACTTTCCCATGAGACCAGACAGGGGGACTCCAGAAAAGACCTTTGAACTGTCCTCAAAACCTGGAGAAGTGATTTTTTTATCCTTACCTCACCTCCAACCAATTAGCTCCCAACACAACCCTGAACCCTAACCTATGATGTCTTGTGATCTTGTCCTATAGTACCCATAACCTACATGTCATCAGGGAGTCAGGTTTTGGAGGCATAAGCTCCCCTCCCTATCTCCGAATTTGCCAATTCAATATTAAACTATGTTTTTCTTTCTATAGTGCAAATTCGTGCTCGTGCATTTCTTTGGATTGGTGTGTGTGGCTAGGTGGACTCAAGGAAAAACATAGGAGTTCTGGTAACATTAGGGCACAGGCATTTGAGATTATAATATTTTTTGTCATCTATAAAGCAATTTTTTCTTGGTCAGTCCTATTCAAGTATCGATCTACAGAATGGGTACATCAGAATTACTAGGGAATTATTATTTTCTTTTAATCCTGGGTCCCACCCCGAAAAGATTATGATTCAGAATATCTAGAAAGTCAAATACAATAAAAAAATCGTTAAGAGCTTCTGATACACATCTCAAGTTTAGGAACCCCTGACCTAAATGACTTCTGACATCTCTAGAGTCTCTTTAGTATTCTATAACTCAGAATTGCTACTGTGCTTATTGGTATTTATACCCACTCTGTACACTGATTGCGGCTACCACCCTAGAGCTGTGAGAACGTCTCAGTTCCCCACTGTTTCAGGTGGCTTTCCATGGAAACAGGTTTTAAGTCAGAGGTTAGCATTCGGGATGTCAGGATTGAGGAGTGGTAACTGTGAAGTAAGGAAATTAAGCAGGATTGAGCAGACCGAGAAACTGGGCTGAGGCACTATCTCAGACAAGACCTCGATTGACTCACAGGGAGCTCCGAGGCTGGAAAAGCTCTTCAGGGTTGTTTGAGTTGGGATATGGGGCCACCTGTCATTGGATACCACCCTTGGGAAAGGATCATGAACTTGGCAAGGTGGCTTTCTGCAGCTGAGGGCAGCCAATGGCTCAGTAAGTTCCCTAGTCCTGAAGGGGTCCTGGGCACACAGGTGAACATCCAGTTCACCTTCCTTCACAGGAAAACAAGTAGAAAGAGTAAAGCAAGAGCACTTCTCAGCAGAGAACCAGCAGTTTTTAAGTTGCCAAAAAGAGAACAACATTATTATCTCTCACTTCCTCCCATTTCGAGCACTGGATATTTATGGAATGATTCACCACTCAAAGAAGCATGAATTTCTCTGTGGAATTATTTCTAATGCCTTAAATGGCACTTCCAGAGCGTCTTCATGATTACAGTTTTGATCAATCAGAATAAACTGCCTCCAAACTGGTCATTTTGTTTGTTTAAAAGATTTATAATTAATACATGTATTTCTCCCTTAATAATGTTTCTTTGGAAAGAGAAAGGAGAATTCCTGAATTTTATGACAATCACATACAATAGCCCTTTCACAGAGAGTTGTAATGAGTAATGATTACAATTTCTCAGAAACCAGGAAATAGCAACCCTTTCCCATAACTTGCCTGACGCAATAGGTATATTGGACAAATAGAATAGCTGAGGTCATATCTTGGCACCTACCAATGAGACTGGGCCAGTCAGATGTCTCATAACCTGCTAAGAGAAGTAGATGGGCTATAGATGGGATGTTAAATACTACACTTAGAGTCAAATATCCTTGGCTTGAACTCTGCCTCTGCTGCTCTTAGCTTCTGATATTAAACATTTCAGTAAATCTCTCAGCCCTGGTTTCCTTGACTAGTAAAACAGGAGTGACATTACCTCCATCAAAGGTGTCATAATTATGACACAGAAAGATATAACAGAATGAACTTTGTGCACACATGCAAAGTCATCACCCCTGTCCTGAAGTCCTCCATCACTTTATTTCTCTGCACTATCTTCATAGCCAGCAAATAAGCATCTTAAGGCAGGCATTTTCTTACATCCCTGATTCAGATGCATCATGGATCTTGCATATGATAATAAAAACTACTTACTATGTGTCATGTACTATGGCAAGCACTTGACATGCACTGTCTAATTTAATTCTTCCAACAACTCCAAAAAGTGCATTCTTGTATTATTTCCACATTGCAACTGAGGAAACTGAAGCTTAGAGAGATATGAGACATTTCTACCATCATACAATGAGTAAAAGCAAAGACTTTACAGCCAGCCCCTCAACTCTGCTTCCCTTTCTTTTCTTGAAGTGGTCCAAAGAGCAGATAGGGCAAAAAGAAAATATTTCTGAAATTCTCTGATATCATGTAATCTGAAATTCATTAATAAAAATGTAAGTTTTAATTACTTGCTACTTTTTAATACTTTTCCATTTAGTCTGTACATAGATTTTGGGGGTTTTGTATATGTGTAAATAACAATGGGATTTTATTCAGAAAATAGGTTAAGATGTAAATCACTATTCCACAGTCATAGATTGAGCAAGCAAAGCTAGGCTGAAGGACACAAACGGACCAGAACCAGCACCACCTCTTACCACCCTTAGCCAGACAGAAGGGACACTTCCTGCTGATGAGGTTAGCAACATCATTCACAGATAAAAGATCAATCATTATCACCCCCGCAGTGTGGGACTTTCAACTAAGCTACATTTTTCCATCATACCTTTCATTATCTTCTCCTTAAAAAATTACATTTTGAAATTCAAGTTATAGATATAGATATAAATATAGATAGATAGGTAGATAGATAGACAGATAGATATACACATGAATGTGTGTGTGTGTGTGTGTGTGTGTGTGTGTGTGTGTGTGTGTATCTCACATTTGGAATAGACTAGAAGTTTACACAAGCAACTTAAGCAATAATGTTCAAATTTAATGTACACAAGAACTAACTGGCATGTTTTTAAAATACAAAGTCCCCGAAGCCCATCTCCAGAACTTTTTTGTTCATAGCTGCGGAGTAGATCTCTGAAATCTGCATTTTTAACAAGTACCATGACTGGTTCTGATGCAGGTAGTTCCCAGCCATATTTTAAGGGGAAAATGGATTAAAAGATCATCTTAAATCAGTCAGTGAATATATATATTATATGTACTAAAATGGAATAAATATTGTATATGCAATTTGCACTTTCAAGACCTCAGGAAGGAAGGGAGAGAATGAGTGGAAAATAAATCTCCTAGTTAGAACAACAAAAGGGTGTAATAGATATGGAAATTGAGAGCTCCTAATCTCTTCCCTCTGAGGGACACAATTATAAACTTTGTAGTACAGAAAAGTAATTTCTGCCTCAGGCAAAACAAAAGAGAAGCTACAAAAAGGATTCAGTTATTTGCTAAGAGCTGGTTACACTGTTCATCAGTATGTCACCAAAAGTCAGTATGTAACAGGCAACAGTTGCAAGTTGTAGCAACTTTTTAAAAACCTGGGAAATTATGCACAGACTTAGGGATTTTCCACCGTTAAAGACCTTTCGAAAGAGAAACATGTTTCTACTAAAAACAGAATAAGGGCCATGATAAGAGGAGGCAAAAGCTGCACACAGTGGAAGATTTCAGGTGTTGCTTAATTGCTACCTTTTAAATACGTATGTCAGCCATAATTAGACAACGCTTGATGTTAGAAGTAAATAATTAATGTTTGGTCTCTACTAAAGTTCTGTCATTCTACAAAAAGCATGACCACATAACATACTTTCTCCCCTCTTTCTTAAACATTTACGTTAGGGTAAAAGTCTAGCCAAATGATATAGCCAGATACCACCTGTAACCTAATAGCAGCTTTCAAAATTTCAGACTTCATGAAGAACATAAACAGCTCTGAAAACAACTTTGCACCTATTGTGTAGGGTCGTACAGACAATTTTTTTCTTCATGTGGGCACAGAAATAGCAAATGTTCCTTGGTTATCAAAGAGAAGATATCCTAAAATATTCAGAACACTTAAAAATAAAAACCTTACCTAATAAAGTTAATATTTTTACAAAAAAAAACCTTTCTAGACTTATAAAAAACTTATTTATTTTTTAAGAAATTGAAAGCTATCTCCTTGAGACAAGAAACCTGTTACGTCCACTTTTATTTAACACTGTACTGGGATACGTGGACCTGAGCAGTGCTGCAAAAAAAAAGGCAATAAAACAATAAGAGGAATAAAACAAAAGGTCTAAGGATTTGACAGGAAGAAATAAAACTGTAAATCTTTCATTACTGGCAGATAACATGATTATGTATGCAGAAAATCCAAAAGATTACAGGCAAACTATAGGAATTTAAGAAAGTTTCCTGATACAAAGTCAATATAACAAATCAATTGTAACTGTATATGCTGGAATCAAACAAATAAAATTAAATTTTTTAACTAACATTTAAAAAGCACTTAGGAATAAATCCACTGAGCGATGTGTATTACATGTACACTAATTTTTTTTAAATTGGGGAAGATATATCATATTCATAGATTAGAAGATTCAATGCTACAAAAATATCAAGTCCTCCAAAATTGATCTATACATTTAAAGCAATCCCAGTCAAAATCCTAGCTGGATATTTTTAAAGAAATTTGACAGGCTGATCCAAACATTCAAAGAATCCACTTGATTTATGACAAAGGTGACACACAATGAATTAGGAAAAGCATGGTTTTTAGTCAGTGTTGCTGGGTTGCTGGATATACATACGTGAAAAATTTGAATCTTGAAACTTTGCCTTACACTATATGCAAATATAAGTTCCAGATGTATTGTGGATCTAAATGTGAAATCTAAAACCTTAGGGCTCTGGAAGAAATCAGAAGAGAATATTTTTATGATCTTTGAATAGAACAAAATTTCTTAAACAGAATACAAAAAGTACCAACCGCAGTGTAACAAAATTGATCAATTGTAGTATATAAAAATTAAGAATGCCTATTCATCAAGGACATTTAGAAGTACAAAGTAAAGCCACAGAGTGGAAGAAGTTGTTCACAATATGTCTTACTGACAAAAGATTCATAAGAATCAAGAGAGCTTCCAAAATCAAAAAGAGACAGACAATACAATAGAAAAACTGGGCAAGAAAAGTGAACAGGAACTTTGCACAAGAGGATATCTGAAAAGTCAATAACCGTATCTAAAAGTGCTCAACTTCTTTAGTTGAAACACAAATGAAAACCGCTAGGAGACACCACTACCATCTGCCATTATGGCTAGAAATAAAAAATAAAATAAAATAAATGACAATACCAAGCGTTGGCAAGGATGAGAAGCAAGTGGAACGGAACTCACATAAAACCACTTTGGAAAAACTCTTCAGCAGTTTCCACTAAAGATGATTACCATATGCCCCAGCAGTTCCACTCCTAGGTATGTTCAAAAAGAAATCTGCACCTCTGTTCCCTGTAAGACACTTAGAAGAATGTTCATAGCGGCATTGTTAGTATTAGCCAAACACTGTGAACTTTTCATACAAAAGAATACCATTAGGCACTGAGAATGACCATGCAACAGCAGGGATCAACCTCATAAACACCCTGCTCAGCTAATAACAAAGACAGACAAAGTACGCTCTCTATGATTACATTAATACACATTTCAGAAGCAGGTGAAACTACTCTATGTCTTAGAGGTCAGGGTGGTGGTTACATTTCGGACTGTAGTGCCTAGGATATCATTCCAGGGGGAAGCCTAATGGGTCTCTGGCAGTAGTCTATTTCATGCTCTGTGTACAACTGACTCCACTTTGTGGAAACTGATTGAGCCATGCATTATGGTCTGTGACTTTTCCAAATATATGTTATACTTCAATAAAACATTTATTTTTAAAATATTCCCAAAGCACTCCACAAAACAGAAGCATTCATTTTTCTTTGCCTATGACAAATGAGGGATCTCAAGAATTCCAAGCTCAGGTATGAAGCTAACTAAACGGTTATCCACTCACGAATGACAAATGTTCCAAGCTGGGATTTTCCTCGGGCTGATTTATTTGCAAGATTCGGCTGCACCACATTGAGGACTTTTCCCCATTCTTTCTGGTCTTTCTCTTTTGCCATCTTCTGACATCTGTGTTTTGTTGTTGCTTTCTTTACATGGTTCTAAAGCTGATGAGACCAGACTACACTGAATCTCAGAAATTCATTTTCCATTTCTTAATTACAATGGTAGCCATAACACAAATGCAGAAAAGCAATTTGCCATCCAAATCTACCAAGAAAACACAAATATTAATTATTTAGATGCTAACCCATCTGTACTCTTTAAAATTTTTAACACGGTTTCACTTTGATTCCTGGATTCTCAATTTATTTTTTTTCCTTTATTTATTTTCCCCTCTTTTTATTTTTTTTCCCTGCATCCTCTTTTTAAATACCCATTGATGCTCTTTGTGTAAGTTAAGTGTTTTGAAAAAAAAAAAATTATGAATTCCAACTGAAAATTGGAATAATTGTTAAATATTTATTCCTTTAGTCTTTATATTCCATTTTTAAGGTAAAAACAGTGTTAATTCAGCTTCACATATTATTAAATATTATACTGATGTTCCAAATCCCCCATAGCCCCAACTCTAATTCTTTTCCCATTTTTGATTAGCCTATTTCATCAGAACCACAGCAACTAAAATTGCCTCAGAAGAAGTGAGAAAGAATTAGAATTTAGTTATTGACTTTTCCAAAGGGCCTGGTAATGAATATATAAAACAATCAGATGGTAAATAATCACTAGTACAAAATGAGCAATGCAATTGACTTCCTATTGGTTTTTTTTAAAAGTTTTTCTGTAATTAAGCTATAGTAATGAACAGTGCCTAGCAATTACAATTTCCAATAAAAAATCTGGCCTAAGAATTTTTTTTATTACTTTCACTGAGCTATCTAGACTTAAGTCTCTATTTTTGACAGTTAGTACAATTAACCCATAAATGCACATTTGAGTCATTTTCTTTTAAATACTATGTAATTCTGAGATGAAATTTTCTGTTATACCGAGATAAAAACTTACATATGGAGAACAAAAACTAATAAATCACAGCTTATGACTTTATTCAGAAAAAAGGGGGGAGGATAATTTAAAATAACAGTAAATAATTGATTTAATTCTCTCCCACTACCAAAAAAGTCTTTACCAATAAAAATGTGCATACTTGTAATGTATTGAGAGTAAAATAAAATATAAAATCATAGGTAAGTAAAAAATATAATGATATGCTAACAACTGTTTTTATTACTGATAATTGGATGGGGAAAAGGCCTCACAAGTCTGACCATTTCTTTGGAAATGACAATGGCCCTAGTAACATTTTTCTTCCTCTAGGTATTAGTGATTTCCATGGCAACTATCCATCTGTTTCCCAATATTTTCACAGGCTTTTTAAATTAGGTTTACATATGTCAATGTTTCCAAGATTATCTTTGTGTTAGCATAAGCCATATGGCTCTTTGACAAAGTTGGTTATGCCAATAATATTAGAGAAATATTTAAATGTCAGCTGTGTAAGAAAACAATGGGGTAAAATCAAAATGAAGTTGGGGTGGGAAGCACTATTTCCCCAAATTTATTCATAATCAGTCTTTAATCCAATGACTACAGGCTGCTCTTTAGTTTCTAAATCAGAAAGTGATTTAAATTCTAAAAATGAAATATTCTATAGAGAATATACTAGAGTTTATCCAATAAAAAAAATCTAGGAAATACACAAATTCTCAATGTAACTTTATTTTAGCCATTTAGTTATATTAATCACACAAATATTACTAAGAATCCTGCAAAAGGGTAAGGTACCCCTTAAAAAAAAAAAACATTAAAAGGCAGGTGGGAGCTATAAGTCAAACAAAATTTGGAACTTCTTCTCTCACACTAAATCCTTGTCACATCACTAAAGAATGGTTTCAGAAATACTTAGATCCATGAGATGTGTCCTAAGTGTTAAAAAGAAAAAAATAGTTAAACTTTCACCTGAGATTTATTCTTCAGTAATATGTGACCGAAATCTCCAATCACAAGCTCTTACATAGAGAAAAAACCAACAGAACCCTTAACTCCTAAAACTCTGGTCCTAAGAAAGGCAACTATATTAATGAATACATTTCCTACCAAAAAAAAAAAAAAAAACATTAATTTTAAGGAGACTTTCTTGAAGTTTCAGAAATGAATTTTAGATGACATTATTAAATGGATTTGTCTCTTTTTTTTTTTTAAAGTAGGTTAATCTGTCTTTCATATGGAGAAAGGATGGGCATTCGTCCTATGACCTAAAAAAGCTGAGAAGAGTTTCTCTGTCATAATCTTTTCCACCACTCTAATTTGCCCTTGTGCCCTAAATCTCCACTATTTGCTTTCGTCAATTTAAGTCATTGAAATTCCCTGTGGAAATACTCACATCTGATAAAGCCATTACTTCTGGGCTCAGTTCATTTTTATTTCTCGCAGCAAAAACTACTGCTCTGAGAAAAGGAGATAAGTATGTTTTCAAAGGACAGAATAGCAGTGTCCCTACTGGGGTTCATTCTAGGAAGAATGTACTGGAGTGAGCAACGACTGGTGGGAACTGTTTAAATGTTGGCACAGGGGAAGGAATGTCACAAGCACCTTAATTATCTGGAACAGATCCACACATGGAAGGACAAAGGCAAGTTTAACTTCTCCTGATTTTGTTCAAGATTAGGCCTGCCCTGACACAGTGATAACTTTGTTTGGATCTCAGATTCCTTTGAGAATATGATAGAAAGCTACAAACTTCTTCCCCGAAAATCTTCCCTTACACATGGCTGCAATCTATGTTGTAGCATGTGACAGGATTCCTTCTTTTTTTATGGCTGAATAATATTCCTCTGTGTGTGTGTGTGTGTGTGTGTGTGTGTGTGTGTGTGTGTATTTAGGCTTCCACTTCTTGTTTATTGTGAATAATGCTGAAATGCACACAAGAGTGCAAATCTCTCTTTGAGATCATTTTTCAATTCTTTCTGATAAATACTCAGAAATGGGATTACTGGATCATATGGTAACTCTATTATTAATTATTTGAGGAACCTCCATACTTTTTTCCATAAAAGCAGAGATTATATTAAGTAAAATAAGCCAGTCACAGAATGACAAATACTGCATAATTCCACTTACATGAGATATCAAAAGCAGTCAATCTCTGGGCCGGCCGAGTGGCGCATTGGTTAAGTGCTGGTTTTGGGATGCCAGCGGCTCCGGTTCGGATCCCACATGAGGGCCAGTGACACTGCCCTCTACAGCTAACAACAGCTCCACCTGGAGCTGGGCTGTGCGAGCCCCGGTGATGGTGTGGGCTGCAGCCCCTGCTGCAGTGGGCTGCCATAGGCTGCAGTGAGTGGCCCACAGCCAGCATGAGCGGCTGGCAGCCAAGCGTGAGATGCCAATAGCCGCGGTGAGCGACATCCAGAGGCCAGCGACCGATCTGCCTCATCCCAGAAGCGCGCAATGACGATACCAACAGTGAAGCAACATCCTCCGCAACTAAACTGAAGAACAAAAAGACAGCAACTTGTCTGTTCCCCTTCCCAGATTGATTCCCCAACGCTGTTCCCCTCCGCCAATTCCCCAATAAAATCTTTAAAAAAAAAAAAAGCAGTCAATCTCATAGGAACAGAAAGTAGAATGGTGGTTGCCAAGGCCTTGGGAGAGGGGGAATGGGGGGTTGCTGTTTAAGGGGTAAAGAATTTCAATCATGCAAAATGATAAAGATCTAGAGATTTGCTTTCACAGCATCGTGCTTATAGTTGACAACTGTATTTTGCACTAAAATATTTGTTAAGATGGTAGATCTCATGTTATTTGTTTTTTACAAGAAAAAAGTTTTTTAAAAAAAACAACAGTTATAATCTCATGGAGTTCAATTCCCTTCTGATATACCAGGTTGAGTCCCTGATCATACCCAAGAAGGTCCCCTGTTCTGTGACAACTCAGGAAAACAGGGCTTACCTGAGGAGACAGGACCTCTCCAGAAAGTTAGGACGGTGGTACCAACCCTCCCATGTAACCCACAGGATTTCAGATCTACAACAACTCAGAATAGCTTTTGCTCTTGCATTTTTTTAAATAAGGAAGACAAATGGTGTATTGGCACACCTTTCAATTATTAATTCCCATTCTGTGTCCTATGTCTGGGCTAGAAGATATCTATCTGTATTGGCTCTTTAGAATGTTCTAGAACAATGTCACTTCAGAAACAGCATGCCTTTCCCCTTACTAATATGAAAGAAGATTTTTTTTTTTAAGTGGAAGGGAGAGGGAAGAGGAAGGGGAAAAGAATTATCTTAGTGATAAGCTGCACTACCTTTGATTGATACAGTAAGCACTCACTTAATATTACGCATGGGTTCTGCAACCTTGAGCAAAACAACATATAATAAAACCAGTTTTACCACAGTCTAATTAACACAAATAAGAGTTAATTTCCTAGGGCATCTCATCCACGTTATAACAAAATGACATTGAACGAATCAAAGTTATTTGAGGATCTTTGATAGAAAGATCTGTAAACAAATAAAATATAATGTGTCATAGTAGCCCACACTTATTGACTTATAAATATAAGCCAGCACTCTACTAAATATGTCATATACATTGCTTCACTTGCATCTCCCAAAAATAGTAGGAATTAAGTATAACTATTCCGATTTTACAAATAAGATAACTGAAGCTGAAGACATTAAGTAACCTGACTAGCTTCATCTCAAAATAATCTGAATTCTTTTATCTAAATTCACATTGCACTTTTAGTCTGTATTATCCAAAGTTTAATATTTATTTTGCCCTCTTGATCATCTTGTCCCCTAAACTGGGGGACAAATTAGAACAAATGTGGGTTGTTTTTTTCCTACGGGGCTGAGAATAGTATAAATGTTTAAAAATTCTAGCTTAAAAGTCAGTTAAATTAATTCATAAAAGACCTTTTTCTAATTGATTATAGCTTCACATTAAGTACATGCCAGAATCATTATTTTTTTATAGTGATTCCGATCATCTAAAAGTGCTATGAACCTACTAGTTTTTTTGCCCATCGTTGCCAGGCTGATGACAACTGATGTCGAAGTCAAATTCAGGGAAGGAAGGCCAGCTGCTGCCTCACCTAGGACAAGTTATTGACTACACTGCTGGGACCCAATAAATGTCAAATACCAGCTTTAGAACAGCATTATTAAATCTCTTTTGAAAGTCTTCATTCAGTTATATGGGAGCACAGTAATTACACTGGAAGGCATTTTAATCCATTTGTCATATTTAAAATTGTTTAGAATCCTTTAGTACCAACCAAGAGGGCTTCAGAAGGTCCTAGATCAAAATATTTCTCAGGCATCCTTGTTCAACTCTTTAGTAGTTGTGTGACTATATTAACTCTATTTTCTTATTTTCTGTATTTCTGATGCTTCAGCACCTGTGGCCTCACTGAAAACAGGTATACTGGCAGTCCCAGAGCTAGCCAGTTCAAATGCACCTTTCATATGCAAACCAACTAATCCAGGGCCCATACTTGAAACTAATCCCTATCTGGGAACAATAATTCTCTGCCCTAATGGTCCCAGGGCCAGGTACCAGAAAACTAGGGGCACTCCTTATGCCCACAGCCCACTGCAATTATTCCAACTACCCAATCCTAAACCTGTTCAACTCCTTTCCACAGACACCATAATAAAGGCTCTTACCCATGCTTTCCTCCTGCTCCGTCTGCATCCTGGTGCTTCCCCATGTGGTCCTGTGTGCTGGGATGGGCCTCCTGTTTCTAGGGAACTGTGAATAAAAACTCCTTTCTTCATGTGAGTTATTTACATATCTGCACATCTTACCACACCTGATTAAAACAAATCCCAGGTACGTTTTAAAACCGTGACCTTGGGGCCGGCCAAGTGGCGCATTGGTTAAGTGCTGGTTTTGGGATGCCAGCGGCCCTGGTTCGGATCTCAGGTATGAGGGCCAGTGACACTGCCCTCTACAGCTAACAGCTCCACCTGGAGCTGGGCTGCGCGAGCCCCGCGAAGGTGTCTGTGGGCTGCCATAGGCTACAGTGAGTGGCCGGCAGCCAGCATGAGCAGCTGGCAGCCAGCGTGAGCTGCCAATAGCTGCGGTGAGCGACATCCAGTGGCCAGCGACCGATCTGCCTCATCCGGGAAAAGCACAATGATGATACCAACATGGGCCAGTGAAGCAACTAGACTGCAACTAGACTGAAAAAAAAAAAAAAAAAAAAAGACAGCAACCTGTCTGTTCCCCTTCCCCGATTCCCCAACGCTGTTCCTCTCCCCTAATTCCCCAATAAAATCTTTAAAAACAAAACAAAACAAAACTGTGACCTTGGGGGAGTTTCTAAACCTGTTATGACTCAGGCTCCTCATATTTCCAATGAAAGTAATATATGACCTGCATCTAAAAATTGTTATAACAGTTAAGTAATTAATACATAGAAAAGTTTGAGACCAGTGCTCAATACATAGGACACATTCAATAGCTGTTAAGGATTATTACTGGGATTAATGTTGTCATAAAAATAATTGATGCTAAAATTAGCATTCTAAACCAGAATGCCTTGCAAACTCTGGATTACTTTTAGTTTTAATATTCAAGGATTTAGCATTCACGGGTTTCACTATATGTGAAAAACAGTGAAGCTTCATGACATTTAAGTCATGTCTCATTTTGCAAAGGAAGGAATTGAACTGAGAGCAAGGTGAACATGATTTTAGTGACTGACTCTGAACAATGGCCCAAAATCTGTTGTTCAACATGGCTTCCTATAGTCTGATCTCTGCAGCTATTCCTGTTAAATAATAAAATTTCTTTCATTCTGTGTGGAAAATGCCCTCCCAAATCCGTCCCACCCACCCACCCCAAAAAAAGTTGGCTGATAATGTAAGAGAAGATAAAGTAAACAAATCTAAGAAAAGAGATGGTTGGAAGCCAGAAAATGTAAGTTATGGATTTTAAAAAAGGGATAAAATGTTGAAGTCAGCAAAAGCCAGATTATATGATATAAAGTTTACCATATGCTCTACACAAAAATAAGAAAAAACAATTCTTTAGACAGTTTCAAGTAGCTTTCCAACCAATATAAAAAAATTGCTTATATATGGGAAATCAAACTGTACTGAAAATAAAGAGGCCAACTTATAAAATAGATACATAAAAGAAAAAAAAAACAGATGACCCCTGAAAAAAATGTGATTAGAGAAAAAAGCCAGATGCTTATTTAAAAGAGAGAGAGAGAGAGAGAGAGAGAGAGAGAGTTCAGAGAAGCAATAGAAAACAAAGAAACTAGACTGAACTTTGTTATGAATAAAGGTAGATTTAAAATGTCAACAAAGCATTTTTTCCCCAGAATATGAAGTAAATATGAGAGACGGTATTAATTGAACATGTTGCTACAGAAGCATTTTCTCCAGTGCCAAAGAATACATTGGCTTATACAGAGGGTGCCAAAAAAGAATGTATACATGTTTTAAGAAAGGGAAGAACTGTATAAAAATTGTAATACTCGATATATACCAATAACGAAAGACGAATACAAGTCATGTGTATACATTTTTTGGCACTCCCGGTATATACTCACTGCAGCCAAAAAAAAATCATAATCATGAAAGGAGGATAATGATAGTGGGTTTTCTGTTCCATGTGTAAAGAGCTTGGAAGTCATCACTTTGTTCTAATAACAAGTGAAAAGTTGAACAGACCAAATAATCAACACTCTTCTTGGATCTGTAAGAGGGAGAGGACACAGGGCAAACCTGTACCCCAAGATTGGAGAGACAGTCAGGCAAACATAGGGAGTCATGGCTTAGTGGAGCAGAGACTCACCCACAGAAACTGCTGTGGGAACAGGTTATGGGGTAGAAAAACCTGAACCGTAAACGACTAATTGCTGGGGCCTCAGTGTGGACAAGTCTGAGAGTTAAAAAGTTCAGGAGGATTCACGAGGATTCAATTATAGGGTAACACCCACAGTATTAGGAGATTTACCTCCAGGGTTTCAACCAGATTGCCACAATAATGATCACAGAAGAATCTCCTGCTTTCTGCAGAGGGGGAAGGAAAGGAACCATTTTTAAATACAGGAGAGCACTCTGTTCTAAACAAGGCCTGCCCTCAGAGGAAACTAGTTAACCAGAGCCTAATCTGCTGAAGTATTATCAGAACCTAATTGAGTTGGGGAAGAAAAAGACTACCCAACCGTGGCTGGCTCTAGCTTCCATATGGAAGAAGGAAAATACCCAACTACAGCCCACTCTAGCCATTTTGTCCCACCTAAAGGGGATACTGAGAAACACCTGTGAAGTTCATAGTCCAGAGGCATAGCACTAAAAGACTGGGACTGCCCTCCCCCTATATGTCACCACCACATTACTCAAGGTCTTCTACTTGGCATATCATGTCCAGTTATAAAAAAAAAAAAAAATTACAAAACATACCAAAAGGCAAAAAACACAATTTGAGGAAACCAAACAGGCATCAGAACCATACATGGCAGGAGTGTTGTAATTATCAGACTAGGAATTTAAAACAACTATGATTAATATGCTAAGGGTCCTAATAGATAAAGTAGATGTCATGCAAAAACAGATGGGCAATGTGAGCAAAGAGATGGAAATCCTAAGAACCTAAAAGAAATACTAGCGATAAAAAAAACACTGTAACAGAAATGAAGAACACCTTTCATGAGTTTATTAATACACTCAACAAAGCTAAGGAAAGGATCTCTGAGCTAAAAGATGTATCAATACAATCCTCAAATGCTGAAACGCAAAGAGAACAAACACTGAAAAAAAGAAAGAGGATATCCAAGGACTGTGCGACAACTACAAAAGTTTTACTTTTTGTATAATGGGAATATCAGAAAGAGATAGAAAAAGTTTTACTTTTTACATAATGGGAATATCAGAAAGAGAAAAAGGGACAGAAGAAATATTTGAAACAATAATGACTGAGAATTTCCCAAAATTAATGTCAGACACCAACCACATATCCAGGAAGCTCAGAAATCACCAAGAGTAGGATAAAGGCCCCAAAAAACTACACCTAAGCATATCATTTTCAAATTATAGAAAATCAAACAAAAAGAAAAAAATCCTAAAAGAAGCCAGAGGGTGGGGGTGGGGGGAACACCTTGCTTATAGAGGACAAAGACAAGAATTACGTTCAACTTTTCAGGAACCATGCAAGCAAGAAGAGTGGAGTGAAATATTTAAAGTGCTGAGAGAAGAAAAAAACTACAAATAAAGAATTTTGTACCCTGTAAAATTATGTTACAAAAGTGAAGGACAAATAAAGACTTTCTCAGACAAACAAATATTGAGAGAATTTGTTGCCAGTAAATCTACCTTGCAAGAAATGTTAAAAGAAATTTTTCAGAGACAGAGAAGGAAAACAATGCACTTGTAAGTCAGAATTTCCGATCTGCAGAAAGAAAGAACATTGAAGAAGGAATTAAAATAAAATAAAAACTTTTATTTTCCTTATTTTTAATTGGTCTAACTGATAATGACTCATTCAAATAAAAAGTGATCACTCAAAGATTTTACTTAACTCATTAGTTAATGAGGGACCCAGTAAGATGCATTCAAAGGAGAATGCAAAGAAAGAAAATAAATAAGTAAATTTTATACATATATATATATATATTTGAATGCTGCAATAAATTTACAAATAGATGCAAAATGGATCTGTCTGCAGGGCAATAAAGTATTTCAGTCCACTGGTTACAGTTATTAATTTGCATTTCTGTAGAGAAGAATCATTTGCACCATTATTAATTTTCTATAACTTACAGAATTGTAAAATAGCTCAAAGACAATGAAAGGGACAGGGCCCTCATAGAATCAGATAACCATGAGGGTATGCTAGATTATGCCTTGTTTTCCATTCAAGAAACCCAGTAATTTTTTGGTCCAATTCAAAGTCTTTCACAATGACCAGAAGAAGCCTGAGTTCCGGAGAAGGCAAGAGCTTGCAGGAACCTCACCTCCAGAGATCATTAGCAGGGGAAGTCTGGAAGACACTCATGAACAATATCCAACCAGCCGACCATGAGAAGCACCAAGCTCGGCAAGATGTAAGTGTCTACTTGAATCCAGACACCATCTTGGCAAGAATGAATGTGGAGAGACCTCTTAAAAGGTAGAAAGAGCTGGAAAGGTTAAACTTTTAATGTTTATTAATAGAAAAAGATTGTTTTAAAACAGAAAAAAAAAAACTTGGTTATCCTTAATTGACCAGTTTAAGGGTGTTTTTTCCCTCCAACATCAGTCAGTACAAAAGTAATATGAGGTCACTTGCATAAAATGCAAAAAGTTACATTTTTGTTTTGGACATCTGTGTACATTTTAATCCTGTCATATGGAATGAGCTTTTCATAAATTTTGGACATTCTCATACCCAAAGTTGCTAATAATCTTTCCTAGTTACAATTCTTCAATGGGGCAGAGCTTTATGATAACCAAAGAAATAAGTAGAATTCCATATCAGAAACACATAAAAATTTGCAAAAGAGAAAAAATAATGTCAGTCATGATTTCAAGCAATAACCTGATTCAAGAATATTTTCTCTCCAATCTTACACCTTCTGCCTCATAAGTGTCTACCTCATCTTCTCCAGCTACGCTATTAAAGCTGCTTCTGCCAAAGTATGGCTTGAGAAGCCTCCAGAAGTTCCCAGGGTCTTTGTTTTAACTACTTTAACCTGACTTGATCTCATGGCACAATGTACAGATGAAGTAAATACCATTCACTTTAGGACTAAAGGATCAGGTAATAGCACAGTTAAGGTGCCCCAGCAAGGAGCTCATATAACACGGCCAAGCTGTGCACTTTATTTAATGTGGCAGAGTTTATTTTGATAGCTTTATAAATGATTGTAGTCTGCTATTTATACCAGCATTGGAAATCTTAGAAGGTCACTTACACTTTCTTTTAATTTATTGAATTCTATGAGGGAAATTATATAATCTAGTGCTATTTCTGAATTCGAGGTTTACAGAAGGGTTTGAGATATATTCCTTTAAATGTTAGAAAATACTCTCCATTTTCCTTATGAGTTTTTTAAGTGAAATTCTTCCCCTCCAGGAGACAAAGCCAGCATAGGCATCAGGCCAGGCCTCCCAGTAACAGTAAATTGGAACAATAAAACAATTACTTAAACTGCAAATAAAAAAATTCACTTTAATTTATAATTACCTACATCTTTCTGCCTATTGAGTTTCTTTTTTTCAAAGTTCCATTCCAAATAACTATTTTCATAAGCAATTCTTGGGGGGGGAAAAAATCACATCTAGAATCTAGTACTGTGTGCACGTAAGGAAATATCCAGATAAAATATTGACAGCAGCTTAAGTCAAGTGAAAACCATTATGGCCCCAATTGTGCCTCTTGCTGCAGAAAGCTCCTATTAGCTTCATCCAAATATGATTTCACATTGCAGAACATGTCTGTGCATGGTTAGTTCCAGGATAAGAAAAGAGATAGAATTAATGAAAATATAACAAGCAATAAGACCAAATCATTTTCTGCCCCCTTTAATTATTTACTCATTCATTTTTAAACAATACTTATTGATGATGTACCTGATGTAAGAATGCTATGGAATGCCCTAGTGTTGGCTAGAAACTTCAGGAGTTTCCTAGGTGAAATTTGAAACTGCCCGCACACAGAGGGCAAGAAGAGATTGAAGAAAGGGGCAGACCACTCCAGATTGGTAGGTGGCAGGTTTAGTAAGTAAGAGAACTTGCTTACGTGGCTTGTGCCCTGGGTGGCCTCAAGATGACTAGATCTCTGCACCTGCCCACCAGAATATTAAAAATTTATAGAGAGGCATTAACAGCGTTCAGTCATATATACAGTCCAGATGGTCTCAACAATACATTATTCTCTCAAGGATATGACCTTGAAAACTGCTACTAGTGTGGGAATGATGGGCAGAATGCATATTCCAAGGACAGGGGAGCGGTAAGGAGCCTCTGATTGCCCAGATCCAGCTCGAGGGTCAACCAGCAGTCACGTCCTCTCAATGACCTCCTCCAACAATTGGGCATGTGATAAAAGTGAAAAAAAGAATCCACATTCCCAAGGTTATGAATGTTCAATGTGGCTGAAAAATAAATAAATAATTTCAATATAGTGATATAAATGCTAAGACAGAGGTAAGTGCAGGGATTTTCCTAAGCAATTTTAGTGGAACGAGGAGGAATCACAGAGGTTTTCTGGGGGAGCATTCTAAAGAGGTATCTGAAGAATAGACTTTTCTCCCAGTGATCAATACATAAAAACCCATGAACTCTGACCTGAATAAAAGTATATCCAGGCTAAAGTATGTGGTGTAGAAACAGTGCTATGCTAACTTCATCAAGAAAGAAAAACACAAAAACTGCATTTCCAAATTTAGTCAGCTAGGGACACTGAGTCAGACCACTTAAAACAGGCTCAGAGTTTAATCATTCCAAGG
This sequence comes from Aselliscus stoliczkanus, assembly GCA_033961575.1. Classification (NCBI taxonomy): domain Eukaryota; kingdom Metazoa; phylum Chordata; class Mammalia; order Chiroptera; family Hipposideridae; genus Aselliscus; species Aselliscus stoliczkanus. The sequence continues at coordinate 174,312,201 of CM066727.1, forward strand.
AGTTGAGTATTGTGTCTTTTATCTACTAATCTAAAATTAAATTTCCCGTTTAGCTTTGACATAAAGACTATTTATAGATATTTTTAAAAAGAAGAAGAAAAGAAAACTAAAAAGCTTAAGCTCTAGGCATAGTTCCTAAACCAAAAGCAATGAAAAGAAAGCGACATCTAATGGTTGGTTACTTCAAAACAATTCCAGTTGCTCTCCAAAACTTAAGGGACTAGAAAAGACAGTCTTTGACATAAACCATCAGACAAAGACAGCCTCAAAAGTCATCCTGAAAAGTCAAAAATGCCATCCAGCCATCTGGGAAACAAGCTCCATGCATTCAATATAACGTGCTAAGCTGCAGAAAGTTTGACCAAAGGCATTCCAAAGGTTAACCATAAACAGCTTAAATAGCTTTAGACTCCTCATAAGATTTTTTTTTTCCCTCTTATGGAAAAAAATAATAATAAACACTTATGTACTGCAAACATGTACCAGACCCTCTTCTAAGTGCCTGACATATATTAACTCATTTAAAGATTTTTTTTAATACAATCTACAACATTTACGCAAATGAATAAACCATAAATTCTGTTAGAACCCTTAAGGTCAAAATAAGAATAAACTAATGTTGTTCAAAGACAAGAGTATGAATAGATTTAATTACTTCTTAGAAGACAACTACAGAGGAACTTGAGACGTCATAGTTTTATATTTTGGACCTCAGGAGTTGTTGAAAAATCTATCCCATGAGGAAATGCAGCATTTTTATTTACTTATTTATTTATCACTTAATTCTTTCTATCCTGTTCTTTGCTGTCTTTTCTTGCTCATCTGTGAAAAGTATTTATTTTTCCAAAGTTCTTTATCCTATCACTGAATTTCACCACTACTTTACAGGCTTGTAAGGTATACTCCCAAATAGTTTATCTCTTTCCAAACATCATTCCTCCAATTCTAGAAAGTACTTGACTTAATGGACAAATGGTCAGACCAATACCAAGAATGCATATATGATTCACAATACATGTTTATTCTATAGCAAAATGTCTTCATGAGAAAGTTAGATTGTAAACATTGTTCGATATTGCCTACTAAAGGAAAAGTTTTTAAATATTATGTGTTAATCACGTTAACTAGCTAAATATCAGCCAATAAATATAAACTCCTCCTAAATTCAAATGTAGTTTTATTTCCCATAAAAAAAGTAATAGAAATCATATTTGTTCTCACCTACAGTTTTTTCTTTTTTTATTTTATTGGGGAATTGGGGGAGGAGAACAGCATTGGGGAACCAGGGAAGGGGAACAGATTAGTTGCTGTCTTTTTGTTCTTCAATCTAGTTGTGGAGGACTTTGCTTCACTGGCCCATGTTGGTATCATTGTGCTCTTCTCAGGTGAGGCAGATCGGTCACTGGCCTCTGGACGGCCACTCACAGCAGCTCTTGGCAGCTCACACTAGCTTCTGACCGCTGCCACTCACTGTAGCCTATGGCAGGCCACTGCAGCAGGGGCTGCAGCTATGCTGTCCCAAGGACTCACAGCAGCCCAGCTCCAGGTGGAGCTGTTGTTCACCATCTTAGCTGTGTCACTGGCCCTCATATGTGGGATCTGAACCTGGGCCGCTGGCGTCCCAAGCGAGCTCTTAACCAACGCGCTACTCGGCCGGCCGTCACCTACAGTTTTGTCAGTCAATGAATTACATGTGGTCTCTAGCCTATACATAAATTCGGTCCAAGAGACAGCTTCAGGATGTAAGCTCATTACAGGATACTTTTCGATAACTGTTCCTTTGCAACAAATAAAAAGAAACATTAATTTATCTCTTAAGGACTCATAATCTGTTTTGAAGCATCTTTTGTTGTTGTAAGTGTTCTCGCACTCAAAGACTGGACAGGTACTGAATGATGATGACTAGCCTCCTGATTTTGGAATGTATCTTTGCTATATAAGAAAGCTTTTTCTCTTTTTTGTAGTCGGTCAGAACAGAAAAAGCATAGATTATATAACTTTACCAAAATGCACAAAACACTTTGCTTATATTTTTCCAATCAAGAAGAGATTCTTTAAGGAGCCAAAATTCTACATGAACCCAATTGCCTTTCCTTAAAAATTGAGTATTTTATGCATAATGTATTTTGCACAGAATACATTAAAATCATCCATTAACCAGCCTGGTAATCCCCAGCTCCTTCCAAATCTCTTAAAGGAGTTGGTCATTTTGTAGTCCTCAGAACAAAAGGAGTACACATTTTAGACAAAAAAAAAAAAAAAAAAAAAAAAGAAGCATGGAGAATTCAATGGGTCCACTGGTTAATAGACAAAACTCTGCCCAATATTATTTATCATTGATTTCCAAGAGCATAAACAGGAATATTTTTCTTTCTCTCAAAGAAGAATCGGAAGAGAAGAAGAATGTCTATAGCTTTTCTTTGCACACCTGTTAAGAGAAAGAAATGTTTCAGTCAAGGTTCTGAATCTGGAAAAAATGACGTTCTTGGCAAAAAAAAAAAATTCAATGATAAATCTCATACAATTCCCTTCCGTAGAATCCCCAAACTTCTTCATCATTCCAGACCCTGGAATACATCTCTCAGTTTCTTCCCAAAAAAATGTTCTCTTTAATCTTCTTCAGGAAGCTCCATCTCCCAGCCTTCAAGTACTGTTCCAGCATCTAAAAGAGTGCCTTGCGTATAGAAGGCTCGCAATGAATGTTCTTGAATGTTTGAGTTAATTAATTATAAGTATAGCTGTAAGTTTCTTTCCAACTTCTTTCACAGGTCAATTTCTCTAGCCATAGTCAGTCTATAAAACAGTAATTTCAATTTCCCAGTTATCTTTCTGTAGGTGTGGAGAGAAACAGTACTGTTTAACCGAACTAACAACTAAGGCAGGCCTTATGTTAGGGAAAAGAGGAATGGGAGTGGCTAAGACAATTTCTCCCAAGACACTATATAGTTAGATCCGAGAAGAATTAAATAAAGCAGTTAACTTGCTTGGCCATAAGAGACTTTGGTTTTCACATAGTGAAACAAAAGCCTTGATCTAGATGACTTCTAAAACATATGACTTTTGCCACAAAGTTTAGGATAAAAGTAAGAAACTGGTTGTAGAAGCCAGGGAGCTTTATGGTGTAACAGAGAAGGAAATCTTATTCACCAAAAATTCAGAGTGGGAATGCCTCGTATGGGAAAAGAACTCTGAGAGACTAATTCCTAAGGATTTTCGCTTTGTGTGGCATGAAGAAAAGGTAAAAAGAGAAGTATGGCAGTAAGGTAATTATGCAGATGGAAAAAAAAAAAAGACAAGGAACTTTTTAGTAGTTGCCATAGCAGTAAATTTTCAAAAGACAGAAATGCTTTTCTAACTATCTGTGGTCAACATCAGGTTTGTTTTTTATCTTCTCATTCCCAATATATTGCTAACTGATCTCTGATCTTTGTAAAGGGAGAGAGAGACTTCATGAACTTCATCTGCAAAATACAGAAAGAAAGTAAAAATATCCTGAATGCAATGTCACCTAGTTGCTGAGCCCTGGTATAGAGGATTTTTAAAGAAATCTTGCAAAAGTCCATTAACAATAAACACACTATGAAGAGCCTAATTACAAACTAACAAGTTAGCCTGCCAGACTTTTATAGACGCTGGCAGAAGACATGAGATTCCTGAGCCAGAGAAAAAGGACAAATTATTACTCACTGCAATTGCAGTAGCCAGAGTATCAGCATCTATGCCAGTTCTTCAAGCCCCAATACTCACAGAGCAATGCAAAGAGAGACAGATGATACCTGCATCCACAGTGGGTAGTGTCCCAGCAAAGATAACTTGAATTTAGGAAAACTTTATTTTATTTTTATATTAATATTATGTTTATTTTTATATAAATATTATGTTTATTTTCATATAAATATTATGAAATATTTTATAATGGGAAATAAGCATGCCTGCCCTTGACCTGAAAAGAGACGCTATCCTTATACTGTGTAGTAAGTATGCTTACCCTTTGCCCCAGAGAGAAACGCTATCCCTATCTGCCAAAGAATATCAGTTCTCTATTGTTGCTGAAACAAATTACCAAAAATTTAGTGGCTTAACCAATACAAGTTTATTATCTTGCACTTCTGGAAGTCAAAAGTCCACATTGCACTAAAATCAAGGTGTTAGCAGGGCTGCATTCCTTCTAGAGGATAATCCATTTCCTTGATTTTTCCAGCATCTAGGGGCCACCAGCATTTCTAGTTTCAGGGCCTCTTTTTGCATCTTCAAAACTATCAAGAACAGGGCAGCCAGTTAGCCCAGTGATTGGAGTGCAGTGCTCATAACACCAATGTAGCTGGTTTGATCCCCACATGGGCCACTGAGCTGTGCCCTCCACAACTGACTGAAACAACTACTTGTCTTGGAGCTGATGGGTCCTGGAAAAACACACAGTTCCCCAATTTAGAAAAAAAAAATTCTTAAAAAAAAAAAAAAATCAAGGGCAAGTTGAGTCCTCACATTGAATGACTGGCCTCCTTTGTGATTATATAGAGCCTACCTGGATAATCCAGGATAAATTCATATTTTAAGGTCCTTTAGATGAGTAGCATTCTTAATTCCATCTGCAATATTAATTCATATTTGCCCTGTAAGGTAGCATATTCAAAGGTTTCTGGAATTAAGACATAGACATATTTTGGGGGGGCCATTATTCAGTCTACTACACAAAACTATAAGAAAACCTGTTCTTTGCTCCAGAGGGAGACATAATCTCTGTCTTCCAAGGCTCTTAGTTATACAAACATTCTTGAGAAGACATTCCAGAACAAAGGGAAGCCAGTGTTTTCCTTCACAAGACATGCAGAAATACGAGATACTCATGGACAATAGTCCCCCAATACCTATCACAACCTTCTACCTTTATATATTTGCATAAAACTGAGTGAAGACTTTTAATGTCTTTAAATTATATACTTTCTCTCATACAATTGTTTCTGTTTTATTTTGTTTTATTTTAATGACCCATGACAGAATCTGGATCACAAGGCTACATTGGTTTATATGGGTTAAAAAGGCTAGAAATTCCATGAACCTATGGAAAGAAAAATTATAACTAGATTTTTTTAGCAGAAATTTCGTAGTTTAATCACGGACTAATATTTCACCAACCATCATCAACTGACAGAGATCAATGAATACTTACAGGAAACAAAGCAGTTTAAATAACCCCACAGTTTATTTGGTGGCCTGTGCTGGAGGGTGGGTCCTTTGATATTTCATTCCAGGACTTAAAGAATTTTCTATGTCAGGAAATTCTTCATACTTAACCTTAAATCTTGCTATTTGCAGCTTTATCCTATCTCCTAAAATGTCCTCAGGGATATCTCTTTCACATGATCCTTTGTGTCTTCCAGAAGGTACAAAAATAAAAGCCTCTCATATTACTCCTTCCTAATAAATTGTTCTGAAAGAAATTTGTCCTGTTGTTCCTATACCAAACCCATCAAGAAGATTCTTTAGTAAATTTTATCTTTATCCAATAAAGATGAGTTCTATCCATGTTATTCTCATTGAAGTAAACTGAAAGATGTTTATTACCTTTGGAGAAATCTTTGCATTTTATATTTTATTTATAAGAGAATATTAAAATAGAAGTTTCAACTGAAGCACCAAGAAAAAAAATAGTTGGAAAAAGTGGTACGACCACATAGTATGTAAAATTTACAGAAGAATAAGCCAAAAACCTGTTCCATGACTCTTGAAACTCTTTATGGGCATTAAGATGATAAAAGGTCATATTGTTAGATGTTAACGAGGATTTGTGAAGAGGATTTCTTTGGAGGTAGCTGGGTAGCTCCTCTGTGACTCCCAATCCTTCAGTGTCTCATCAGATTTGGGGAGAAAGCTGAGCCTTACCTCATGGCAAGGGAAAGCTTCAAGAAACTACCCTGCGAGGAAACAATCCTCCGCACTGATTTGATGGCAGGGCAAAGAAGAGCTTGCTGCCATGCTGGGATCAGCCTTCATTTCCAGAGCTTGTTTAAGCAAAGAATGTTTTCTGTAGTCCATATGGGGACCTGGAGCCAGCATGTATGGTATGCAGGTTGTATGCTATTAAGAGTACATCTAATAGGGGTGCGGGAGGGGTTCATTCACATGGTAGTATATTTTCTGGCACATGGCAGTAGAAGGTCTTATTCTAATAAAACTATTATAGGGCAAGCCGAGTGGCATGTTGGTTAAGAGCTGGCTTGGGATGCCAGCGGCCCCAGTTTGGATCCCACATGAGGGCCAGTGACACCGCCCTCTACAGCTGAGATGGTAAATAACAGCTCCACCTGGAGCTGGGCTGCCATGAGTCGTCGGCGTCAATGTAGGCTGCAGCCCCTGCTGCTGTGGGCTGCCATAACCTACAGTGAGTGGCCGGCAGCCAGCATGAGAGGCTGGCAGCTGGTGTGAGCTGCTAAGAGCCGTCATGAGCGGCCGTCCAGAGGCTGACGACTGATCTGCCTCACCTGGGTAGAGCGCAATGATGATACCAACATGGGCCAGTGAAGCAACGTCCTCTGCAACTAGACTGAAGAACTAAAGGACAGCAACTTGTCTGTTCCCCTTTCCCGATTCCCCAATGCTGTTCCCCTCCCCCAATAAAATCTTTAAAAAAAACACAAACTATTATACATGACAATAATTTTGTAACAAATTGAAGCAAAGTGTCTTGAGGAATATGCATATCTTTCTAATAAACACAAAGCACCTCATGGGCAAGCAATGGCATTATGTGGACTTCGTGAATATAGAGACTCTTTTAAATCTCATTCAATAGGGCTACCTGGAGAGGTTCATAACACTTCAGCAAACGGATGCCAGAAGTGGATTACCTGAGTGCAAGTCTGCAGAGGGCATGAGCAAGAGCATTCAACCAGAACAAGAGAACTACAGATGAGAAAGCCCCAACCATGAGAAGAAATAGGTCTCCACAGGACAAAAGGAAGCATCTCAAGAAAGAAATGGTTCATTTTTTTTTTTTTTTTGAGGGCAGTATCACTGGCCCTCATATGTGGGACTGAACCGGGGCCGCTGGCTTCCCAGGCCAGCGCTTAACCACCACGCCACTCGGCCGGCCAGAAATGGTTCATTTTAAATATTGGCAAATCTCCTCCTGCAAAAGTAGATGTCAAGCAAGAAACTTCTTTCCCTGTCTCTCTTTCCTCCTTCCTATTTCAGCTGCCAAAGTCAGTAACATTGGTTGGCCAGATGGAAAGAATGAAGAAAGTACATAAGTAATGTGCTCCCACAGGAGAATTGGGAAGTCCTAGAGGAATGTTGGTCCTCAAACATCTCTCTCATAGCCTCAGACACCCCCCCCCCATGCTCAAATGGCTTCTACACAACCCAAAATCTATTTGAGAGAGGGAGGGAGGGAGGGAGGAAGGGAGGGAGGGAGGGGGGCAGGGAGCGAAATGATCATTTATCATGTTCCTTCAACGTCTAAAATTTGGTAAATTTTGACATTATTTTTCATGGGTTTATCTTTACTAGCATTTACAAACTCATGAAATGGATGGGGCAAATTAAAACCTAGGAAGGAAACATAAAAAGCAATTAAGCCCAAAAGAGCAAAGATGACCAAAAGGTAAATAGGAATAAAGCAAGATACATGAAAACAGATAGAAGCAGACAAAGGAGACAGATTTCCAAGAAGGACAACGAAGTTGTGTTGTTGTTGTTGTTGTTTTTAACTTAATTGATACCTCATGATAAAGTCAATGAAAGCAAGATGGCTGACAGGTGGCCTGAAGTCGCTGCCTTCAGTGCCTATCTAGCTCCCCTGAGGGTGATCATAAGCAGCTGTGCTTTTCTGGAATGTGTCTATGGAAGATCCAGCTGTTAAGCTAGAAATCTAGGAAGCCAAGGAAACTGCTGGGATAGGAGACTTGAAAAACATCAAGGAAGATAATCAGACCCCGAATGGATATGGAATCCAAAGATCACAGTGAAGCAATGAGCCTAAATTAACAGAAGCCAGAAAACAAGCAGAAACCAAAGGTTTGCCAAATTCACTAAGTCCAACCAGGTCAACTACCAAGATATCTGAGAAAAACAAGGTGACTTTGAAACCCAGACAAATAACCAGCAGTCTTTCAAGGAGGGCACCCTTGGCCTGAAGACATGCAAAGATTTTAGAATGGGAACAAGGTCACAAATAGTTTTAAGTAGTGGTTTCTCTAACTGGTCTGATAATGCACTCTCCACAGTCAATTTTCTTCCAACTTGCAAAAGAAAGATCTACCTTTCACCTATCTCAAACCTTAAATAGTCCAGGACCAAAGAGACAGTTTGATAATTCCTTTAATTAAGGCCCCATAAACAGTTTCACATATATACTTCTCAATTAACCTGATTAAGAAATGGATTTCCTATACATTTTTACTTTTTTTTAAATAATTACCCAGTGTTTTAATATATCTATACCATTTGAGCCACTGCAGACTATTAATAATCATGGTGATAATTCAATGACAAAGAAATTTTTATTTATTTATTTTTAATTATTAGTTTCAGGTGTACAACACAGTGCAATAGTTATACATTTTACCCCTCAAAGTGACAACCCCCCATCCCCAATTTGCCACCCCACTCCCCCCCATATCATATATATCTATTACTCTTCCTCTGACTCTCTTCCACAGTATAATCCACATCCCGTGACTATCTATATATATTCAATTACAGTAGGTATACAACCTCCGCTTTAGTCATACAGCGCAGTGATCAAACCTCTACTTCATCCATGAAATGGTCTCCTTAACAAGACCTATGATCATCTGACATCCCACAGAATATTTACAACATTATTAATTATATTCCCCAAACTGTTTTTCATATCCCAGTGGCAATATTGTAGTTGCCTATTTTTGCTGTCTAATCCCTTCCCCTTCTCCCTCATCCCCATCCCGCTCCCAGTTAGCAACCCTGATTTGTCCTCTATATGAGACAGTTTCTGTTTACTTTGCTCATTCATACAGTTTTTCAGATTCCACATATGAGTGAGATCATATGGTATTTATGACAAAGAAATATTTTAACATAATAATCTCAATGTCCCAGAAAAACATATGTAATTTTAAATTGCAGTTTACATATTTTTTGTTGCTATTGCAGTTAAGTTTACTAGGGTGAATATATCAGTCAGGGGTCACAAGAGAAACAGGACCAATAAGAAATATATAGAGATTTTAAGGAATTGGCTAATATTGTGGGGCTGGCAAGTTTGAAATCTACGGGACAATCTGATAGGTAGAAACTCAGGCAGCAGTCATGTTTCAGTTTGAGGCAGAATTTCTTCAAGAAACCTCAATTATTGCTCTTTGGGCCTTCAATTGATGGGATGAATCACCACCCACATTGTCAAGGATAGTCTCCTTCAAAGTCAACTGATTATAGATGTTAACCACATCTATAAAAATCTTCACAGCAACATCTAGGTTGGTGTTTAATTGATTAAGTAGGTACTATAGCCTAGCCAAGTTGACACAGAAAACTAACCATCACAGTGAACAGAAGTGCAAAAATATGTTACAGAAGGATAAAATTCTGTAAGAGAAGTGAAGTGAAAATACAGTTTCAAGAAATAAAATGAATAATGCAATGTTTTTAATATCATGAACATCAAATCTTTTAAAGAGTATTTAAAATATATATTACATCTTTTGTAAAATTTTTAACTTTTGTTGAAAAAAATTAGATGCCAACTTAAAAATATGCAAATACTATATCTAAGTATTGATTAGCAATATACCTTTAGGGGTCATGCAAGCAAAAATGAAGATAAGCTCTACAGCAATAGAGTGGAGTTTTTAAAATTATGAACTCAGTCCGACTGTATTATACACACAAATTAGCTGTGTGAATTTAGGACAATTACTTAAATGTAGTTCCTTGGTTTGGAGGGTGATAGGCAAAATGGTTTCTAGTGTTTGATGTGTCCAATACCATCTTAAGATGCAAGTTGCTCTCAGTGACTGATGGGCTGAAAGGAATGTTCTTACATAGATAAGAAGACCCATTAAATTGTTTACTGCTTTTGGAATATACAGCTCTGAGCAAGCATGCGTCACTTGGCTACAAGCCACCTGTGTTCCTGGAAGCTATCTATATCAAGCTCCCATCCCTTTTGGTGTAGAGATCTATCATCTTGCTGCCATTCAAGACTCTGCTTCTGTCCATAAATTCACTTAAACTCCCTTTGTTTAATTCTGGAGTTATCAACTTCTTTCTTCTCCTCTCAGTCTGTCTTCCTTTGGAGGTCAGTTACAGTATACCTCAGGAAATTTCCCATGGGGGTTGTTGTTGTTTTAATATGTTATATTAATAGCACTTACTTCATCTAGTTTGGGAGATTAACATAATATTTGCAAAGCATTGTGCGTAGTTCCTAATACAGAGTAACTCAACAAATGCTATTATTATTATTTATTATTATTATTATTATTTTATGCAGCAAGTCTCATTTGAAGAACATAGCCCACCAAGACCTGTCATACAGGAGGAGCTCCCAAAATTTGGCTTGTCCTGACTCACCTTTCTCTAATCCTCCTTCTAGTTCAGTCCCCAGGGTTCTATAGGTAGACAGTAAAGGAGTGGTCTTTAATCCCAGCCTCAGCTCAAAATGTACAGGTGTTCTACCTAGCACTGGAATCCCCACATTTCTTAAACATATATTGGACATTAGTTTTCTCTCTTGTACTGGACACATCTCCCAGCCAGGCTTCTCCCAAAATGGCTGCTCTGTTCCTTAAAAGGTTTCTAATGACCACAGATCTCACAGTTCCTTTGTTAATCTACCCAATTATGAAATACATTTCACAGTTTAAAAACATTTTTTGTTCCCGCTCAAATGATTTTTTTGTCTAGAGGAACTGTTAATGCTTTCAGGTGGTGTGGGATAAATAATCATTCCATTCCGCGATAATCCTTGCAGACTGGGCATGTACTTTGCTGATTCCTTTGGAGGGTTTGCTCGACATTTTGCATGTGTGTTGTTCTTTTCCAAAATCTCCTGTTTGTCAGCTTAAGTACAGTCCTGTCAACTTCCTGGGGATTCTTTTCCCCCACAGATCACATTATCTCTTTCAAGGCTTCTACCTGTGAAACTCACAAATTATTGAAATATCCAAAAGTTTTCTGGAATTTTGCCTATTTATACTAATGGACACTTGGAATCATATTAAAGTATTTCTCTAAATTTAAGCCTTTGCATTTTTGTCAACTGAAGCCTAGGAAATAGGCCTCTTCAAAGAAGGAAAACACAAGCTATCATGTTACTCCTTCAACATAATAAATTTTGATTTGATCCAAGATTTTTTTTCAATTTGATCTTCACAAGGCATGGATTTTTCAGATCAACCTTGTTCATTCCCCATTTAAATTTTAAAATTCAATCATTTTTTAAAAATCATTTAAATAATAATGCACTTTGAAGACACTGCAGAGAAATGGGAAAAGGGAGAAAAAAATACCACATTTCCAACACCCAATGACAACCATTGTTAACATTTTTTAATCTTTTCTCTCAGTAAGAAAAAAAGTCCACCTTCCCTACCCACCCCTTCTCTCTCTCTCTCTCTCTCTCTCTCTCTCTCTCTCTCTCTCTCTCTCTCTCTCTCTCTCTCTCTCTTTAAAAAATAAAGAAGGGGAGGAAAAGGCAGATCCAAATGTGACTTTCTGACATTACATCTTATGCAAACATTTGCGCTAATTATGCAACAACCTGAATTTCCTTAGGTCACCAAAGAGATCAAGAGGTTTTCTGAGCTGGCTGAGCTGGTTTCACCTGCCCTGCTGCTAATGAAATTTCCAAACTCGCCTTTCCCTTTTGCTAACAAGAAAGGCTCCCTACCATTTCTGTCCTTTAGATGGCAGCATGATCTCTAATACGTTAGTGCCTTTTCCCCCAAGTTTATATAATCCTCTCAATCTAAAAGAATGCTAAGGTTAAATTATCTGAGAGAGTGCAGAGGAGTTGGAGAAGCTGAGCGGGGAGGGGAAAGTCACTGACGGTGAAGATGTGGAAAATGGATAAGCCAGAAGTTGTCTACTGAATCAAAAATGTTTCTAGCTACCACATCTGTGCCAAAGGCTGTGTACAAGAGAGTTATTATTGCCATATCCCACTCACTGTTCCTTGAAAGATGTGTTTGTTCATTCACTCCTTTATTTAATACATATTTATAGACTTCCTAGTGTGCTAGACACTGCAGGGTATAGACTGTACTAGACAGGAGTTCTCTGTGGTAATAAGGTAGTAGACAGTACACACAGGCATACAAGGATAAATAAAACAGATCATTCTCATTCACTTATTCTGTCCTCACTGATCTTACAATCTAGCGTAAATTAAAAAGTAAACAATAAAAAAAATTTCTGTAACTATGTATGGTAATGAATGTTAACCAGACTTACTGTGATTATTTTGCAATATGGAAAAATATTGAAGTATTACATTGTACACCTGGAACTAATATAATGGTATGTGTGAATCAAACCTCAATAAACAAAGTAAACAAAGAAATATGCAATATAAATTTAGGTAGTGATAGGGAGTATGAGGAAAAATAAAAGGGTAAAGATGTTAGAAAAGGTATAAGGAGCGGCCATTTTAGACACAACTATCAAGGAAGGTTTCTCTCTGGAGATGATGTTTGAGAAGAGATTGGAAGAAGAAAGCAAGAGAGTGAGAGTCTCAAATATCTGGGGGGAAATAAGGCAAAAGCCATCATGCTCAGACATCTTTGGCTTATTTAAGGAAAGGGAGGAAGTTGGTGTGGCTGGAACAGGGTAGTAGCCAGAGAGATGAGGTCTTAGAGAGCCTTGTAGGCCGTGGAAAATATACTGGGTTCTACTGTAAAAGTTAAGGAAAGCCTTTTGTCGGATTTTAAACAGTGTAGTAATATGGTCTAATTTCAGTTTTAAAAGCATCATTCTGGCTACTGGGTTTGTGGTGAGGGGAGGCAATAGTAGAAGCAGAGAGACCAGTCAGGAGGCTGTTGTAAAAAGCAGCAGTGGGATGGTGGCCACAGTGGAAGATGGGAAATAGAGCAGAAGCCTGAGGGAGGATTTGTTTGCCCGGAGGGCTACAAAAGGTGGCGTCAGTAGGGACCAATAGCTCTGTTGTAGGCAGTTGGATTTCAGTTCCTATTAGCCATTCTATCATAGATGTTAAATAGGCAAATGGATACACAAATCTAATGCTCAACGGTAAGTCAGAACTGGAAAAAACTTGGGAGCCCTGAGTACGTATTGGGTTATCAGAAAAGTCGTGATGATTTCAACTGTATTCTCTAACCACAATGCTATGAAACTAGAAATCAATTATAAGAAGAAATCCGGGAAGCTGACAAATAAATGGAGGCTAAACAATATGCTATTAAATAGTGAGTGGGTCACAAATGAGATCAAAGAGGAAATCAAAAGATACCTCGAGACAAACGATAATGAAAACACCACGACCCAAAATCTCTGGGATGCTGCGAAAGCAGTCCTAAGAGGGAAGTTTATAGCAGTGCCAGCCTACCTAAAGAAGGAAGAAAAATCTCAAATCAACAGGTTATCCTTACACCTAAGGGAACTGGAAAAAGAACAGCTAAAGAGGCCCAAGGGGAGTACAAGAAAGGAGATAATAAAGACCAGAGTGGAAATAAACAATATAGAGAACAGAAAAACAATTGAAAAGATCAATGAAACTAAGAGCTGGTTTCTTGAGAAGATAAACAAAATTGACAAACCTCTAGCCAGGCTCATCAAAAAAAAAAAAAAAGAGAGAGGACTCAAATTAGCAAAATCAGGAATGAAAGGGGAAATGACTACAGACATCACAGAAATACAAAAAATTCTAAGAAATTACTATGAGCAACTATATGCCAACAAATTTGACAATCTGGAAGAAATGGATAATTTTCTAGAAGCATACAACCTTCCAAAGCTAACGCAAGAAGAAACAGAAAATCTAAATACCCTGATTACTAACTACCGAGGAAATTGAATCAGTAATTGACAAGCTCCCAAAAAACAAAAGCCCTGGACCAGACGGCTTCACAAGTGAATTTTATCAAACATTCAAAAAAGAACTATCACCTATTCTTCTCAAACTATTCCAAAAAATCAAGAAGGAGGGAGGCTCCCAAACTCTTTTTATGAAGCCACTATCACCCTGATTCCAAAACCAGATAAAGACATCACAAAAAAGGAAAACTACAGGCCAATCTCCCTGATGAATATAGATGCAAAAATTCTCAATAAAATATTAGCAAACAGAATTCAGCAATATATTAAGAAGATCATACATCATGATCAAGTGGGATTCATCCCTAGTGCACAAGGCTGGTTCAACATCCGTAAATCAATTAATGTGATACACCACATCAACAAAATGAAGGATAAAGATCACATGGTCATTTCAATAGATGCAGAAAAAGCATTTGACAAAATCCAACAGCCATTTATGTTAAAAACCCTTAGCAAAGTGGGAATACAGGGATCATATCTCAACATAATAAAAGCCATATATGATAAACCTACAGCTAACATCATACTCAATGGGGAAAAGCTAAAACCATTCCCCTTAACATCAGGAACAAGACAAGGCTGTCCACTTTCTCCTCTTTTATTCAACATAGTGCTGGAAGTTCTAGCCACAGCAATCAGACAACAAAAAGAAATAAAAGGCATCCAAATTGGCAAGGAAGATGTAAAATTGTCATTATATGCAGATGACATGATACTGTATATAGAGAACCCCAAAGACTCCATCAAAAAACTATTGGAACTGATAGATGAATTCAGTAAAGTAGCAGGATATAAAATCAATGTTCAGAAATCAGTGGCATTTGCATATACCGATAATAAACTAATGGAAAGAGAAATTAAGAAAACTGTCCCATTTACAATTGCGTCAAGAACTATAAAATACCTAGGAATAAATTTAACCAAAGCAGTGAAAGATCTGTACTCAGAAAATTATAAGACACTGAAGAAAGAAATCATAGAAGATACAAATAAATGGAAACACCTACCATGCTCATGGATAGGAAGAATTAATATAGTTAAAATGTCCATACTGCCTAAAGCAATATATAGATTCAATGCAATTCCTATCAAACTACCAAGGGCATTTTTCACAGAAATAGAAAATATAATCCTAAAATTTATATGAAATCATAAAAGACCCAGAATAGCCTCGGCAATTCTGAGAAATAAAAACAAAGTCGGGGGGATCACGCTACCAGACATCAAAACCTACTACAAGGCCACAGTAATCAAGACAGTTTGGTATTGGCATAAAAACAGGCACATCGATCAGTGGAACAGAACAGAGAACCCAGAAATAAATCCAAGCATTTACGGACAGCTAATCTATGACAAGGGAAGCAAGAATTTACACTGGAGTAAAGATAGTCTATTCAATAAATGGTGCTGGGAAAATTGGACTGACACATGCAAAAAAATGAAACTGGATCATCTCCTTATGCCTTATACAAGAACAAATTCAAAATGGATTAAAGATTTAAATGTAAGACCTGAAACCATAAAAATCCTAAAAGAAAATATAGGGAGCACATTTGCAGACATTACCTGGAGCAATATTTTTACTGATACATCCCTACGGGCAAGGGAAGTAAAAGAAAAAATGAACATATGGGATTATATCAGACTTAAAATTTTTTCACAACAAAGGAAACCATTAATAAAACAAAAAGGAAGCCTACTGAATGGGAGAATATATTTGCCAATGATATATCTGATAAGGGGTTAATATCCAAAATTTATAAAACACTCATGAAACTCAACACCAAAAAAACAAACAACCCAATTAAAAAATGGGCAGAAGATATGAAGAGACATTTCTCTAAAGAGGACATACAGATGGCCAACAGGCATATGAAAAAAAGTTCAACCTCACTGGTCATTAGGGAAATGCAAATAAAAACCACCATGAGATACCACCTCACTCCAGTCAGAATGGCTATCATCAACAAATCAACAAACAACAAGTGCTGGCGGGGCTGTGGAGAAAAGGGGACCCTGCTGCACTGTTGGTGGGACTGCAGATTGGTGCAGCCACTATGGAAGTCAGTATGGAGGTATCTCAAAGAACTGGAAATAGAGCTACCGTTTGACCCAGCAATTCCACTCCTAGGTATTTATCCTGAAAAAACCAAGACACTTATTCAAAAAAAATTATGCACCCCTATGTTCATAGCAGCACAATTTACAATAGCTAAGACTTGGAAACAACCAAAATCCCCATCAGTAGATGACTGGATTAAGAAACTGTGGTATATTTATACAATGGAGTATTACTCCGCTATAAAGAAGAATGAAATCGTACCATTTGCAATGATATGGATGGACCTAGAGACTATTATGTTAAGTGAAATAAGTCAGTCAGAGAAAGACAAATACCATATGATCTCACTCATATGTGGAATCTGAAAAACTGTATGAATGAGCAAAGTAAACAGAAACTGTCTCATAGATATAGAGGAAAAATCAGGGTTGCTAATTGGGAGACGAATGGGGATGAGGGAGAAGGGGAAGGGATTAGACAGCAAAAATAGGCAACTACAATATTGCTACTGAGATAGGAAAAACAGTTTGGGGAATATAATTAATAATGTTGTAAATATTCTGTGGAATGTCAGATGATCATAGGTCTTGTTAGGGAGACCATTTCATGGATGGAGTAGAGGTTTGATCACTGCACTGTACTACTAAAGCGGAGGTTGTATATCTACTGTAATTGAATATATATAGATAGTCACGGGATGTGGATTATACTGTGGAAGAGAGTCAGAGGAAGAGTAATAGATATATATGATATGGGGGGCAGTGGGGTGGTGTATTGGGGTGGGGGGTTGTCACTTTGAGGGGTAAAATGTATAACTATTGCACTGTGTTGTACACCTGAAACTAATTAAAAATAAAATAAAATAAAATAAAAAAGAAAAGTCGTGATGTATTTTGACTATGTTTTTCAAGGGTCATTTATTTACATAAAGAACAAAGATCAGTCAATGATATATTGCCCATTTTGCCATCTTTCAGTGAGCTTCATAATTCCTCATTCATAAAAGGACCTGTCTTTATTTATGAAAAACTGAACAAGGTGCTGATTTACAGCCTCATCTGAATTGAACATTATAGCAGGCAAGGAGTTTTGAAGAGAGCGAAACAAGTGGAAGTCTGATGGCGCAAGGCCAGGTGAGTATGGTGGGTGTGGCAATACATCCCATCCAAGCTCCAATAATTTTTGACGAGTGATCAAACTTGTGTGTGGTCTCGTGTTGTCGCAATGGAACACAACTCCTTTACAATTAACAAGCTCTGGATGTTTCTGGATGATGTATTTGTTCAAACTGTCCAATTGCTGACAGTACACATTCGTATGGATTGGTTCCTTTGTAGGAGTTCGAAAAACACAACACCTTTAAAATCCCACCACACTGAGCATAACCTTCCTCTGATAAATGTCTGCTTTCGATGTCGTTTGAGAAGAATCATCACATCAGGACCAAGACCGTTTGCGCACCACATTGTTGTAAACAATCCACTTCTCATCACCAGTTATCAGTCACTTCAAAAAAGGATGGTTTTCCTCACGTTTAATGAGCATATTGCAGATGTTTATATGCGCTGTCAAATGAACTTCTTTGAGTTCGTGCGGAACCCAAATATCGAGCTTGCTTACGTATCCCAGCTTCTTCAGGTGGTCATGAATGCTCGAATGATGGATTTTCAATGTTTCTGCAATCTCTCATGTCATGTAATGTGGGTTTGACTGGATCAATGCCTTTATTTTATCGTCATCAACCTCGGTGGGCCTCACTGACTGAGAAGTGTCGTTGAGATCAAAATTGCTGGCACAGAATTTTGTGATCCATTGTTGGCACTGTCATCCTTGTAGAGCACTGTCACTGTAAACTTTATACAACTTTTCACAAGCTGACGCATTCTTCCCTTTATGGAAGCAAAAACTGAAATATGGCAAAAAATACACAGTTTGGTCTTCCATCTTCAACTTATTGTAAAATCTCCAAAACTCAACCAAATTGCTCAATTTTTTTTTTAGAATGAAGCTAGAACTGTTAGCTGTCAAATGACATAGGAATAACATAAATGCGAATGACTCTAGTACTTCCAAAAATGAACTAGTGCGATCTGTCGTAAACATGTTTCATGACTTTTCTGACAACCCAATAGATAGTATTTATAACCAATTAGCTGAATAAGATCACCCAGGGAGTAAGTGTGGGTAAAGATCCAGGTCCTGAGCCCTGGAGAACTCCAACATTTGGAGGGACCATCAAGCTAGAAAGAAAATCACAGCAGTTAGGTGTTCCAGAAGTTGGTATCTTAATAAGGAGGAGGATTTGATCAACACTATCCAAAGCTTCTGAGAGTTCAAGAAAATTAGTACCAAAAAATGACCACTAGATGTAGCAAGGTGAAAGTCACTGCTGATGGTGACAAGTGCACTCAGCAGAATGTGGGGAAAGGACTGATTAGACTGAAAGAGAGATTTCTATGTGGAAAACACTGAGTCAAGAAACCCTGTTGAGGAGTTTACTATAAAGAGGAACAGAGAAATGAGGCAGAAACTAGAGGGAGATAAAGGTTCAAAGAAGAAGCTTTTAAAGATAAGAGATATTTCAGCATACTTATGTGCTCATAGAGATGATACAAGAGAGAGAAGGAAATGCTGATGAAGAAGAAATCAGGGAAATAATTGCAGGAGCAGAGCCAATTGAAGAGGAAAGTCAGTGCACAAGTAAAGGGAAGGGCCTCAGAGAGAAGCAGGAAGAGCTGCTCTAGAAAGGGAAGCACAATCGACACCCCAGAGGCTGAGCCCTGCATAGATGTGGTGGTGGGAGAAAAGGTAGCTCTCCTCAGATGCTTCCATTTTCTCAATAAAAGATTATCAACCAAGAGTGGAGGGATAGGGAGTGTTGAAAGTTTAATGGGAGAGGAGGGAGTGTAAAATATTCCTCTTGGGAATGGGAAAGCGAATTTGTTAGGGAGAAATACAATAGGATTTCTGGGAAGTTCCTTAGGTTTACTTGAGGTGTAAGATCACAGACTGAAAACTGTACCTGTCAGCACATGTTTGGATTTTTCACTCTAGCCACATGAAGGTGGATCAGGAAGTACCCCCCTGATCCTCCCAAGGTCTCTCTTCTAATTCCTCTGGCTTCTTCACTTTCTAAAGTTTCACTCCCCCTCACCCCCCCACCAGCACAAGAGCCAACATGTAGTGTTTGAAGACTCTTTCTCTGCCACCTTCTGTTCTAGCTAGGTACTTCCCCTCAATGATTTCATTCATTCCCTGACTTCGGCTATCTTCTCTCAAATCTATATTGCAATCTCTACCTTCCCTGCAGACTGAAATGTTTGTCTCCTGGACATCGCCACCTGGATCTTCCAATGGCTCATAAAACTCAGCAAGCACAACAGTGAGTTCCTTAGCACAACCAGCATGCAGCTCTGCAAAGCCTGCTCTCCATAACATGTTCCATTTCACTTAATATCCTCCACCCAATCTCCAAGCCAAGAGGTCTTAGAATTATCTTCAATGACTTTCTCATCTTGGTTTCCTTTGTTCCCCTACATCTAAAGCAGTTGGCAAGAATTTCTATCAATTCTACTTCTATACTGTCTTTCAAATTTAACTTTAGAATCAGTACTCTTATTTATGTTGTTGTTTCTCCTTAAATCTATTATTTTCCACAGTAACTATTTTCTTTGAGAAGGGTCTGACATTAGTCCCTGCTCAAAAACTTTATGGGCCAGCCGAGTGGCTCAGTGGTTGAGTGCTGGCTTGGGAAGCCAGTGGCCCCGGTTTGGGTCCCACATGTGAGGGCCAGTGGCACTGCCCTCAAAAAAACAAACAAAAAAAAACTTTAATGTATCCTTAATAAAGCTTAAATTCCTTAGCCCAGAATTCATATTTTTCCTCAATTAATCACAGTAGATTTTTCCAGCTCTTACCTCCCCTTACTCCTACCTATGATTGCATATAATCCCAAACTCTGAGCAATGCTTCCCCTCCTTTCCCCCCATGGCAACACTTAGGCTCTTAACTATATCCCTGGGAGCATCTACCATCCCCAGCCCCCTTTGCAGTAAGACAAAGCCAAGTGATGGTTCTTTTCATGAAATGTATCACTTCTAGATTGAGGCAGTCGAGACCCAAATGCCTTCTCTCCCTTTCCCTCCCCTGCCAGTTATCTTGGAGGGAATATGTTCCAAATGGCATAGCTTCAAGATGAAGGAAGGCTGTCTGAGCCATATCAGACATTATGTGAGAAATAAACATATTTGTTATGCCACTAGGAGCTGGGATTTGCCTAATGAAGCAGTTAGCATTAATTACCCCAATGCTCCAGCCCTGTGCTTTGTTTATACAGATGCCTTTGCTAAAATCCTTTTTTCCTCTTCCTATCTGAAGTGCTTGCTATTGAAATCTTCTCACCCTTAAAGATAGTAGTTCCCAAACACAGGCATGTAGATTGCCTGGTTCTTGATGAAATTACACCTAAGTCAGGGGAGGTGGGGGGAATGACAATGTAGTAAGATTCTATAAAAACAAATATATGGACTTAAAGCACTGCCCTTGGGCTGAAATAAATCCTTCTATCTTCAAGTACTCTCTTTTATAAAATAATGGTGATAGTAGATAACAGAAAGGGTTTCTCTCCCCTCCCTCCCAATTATTTAGCAAAATTAAGTTTGTTTCCAACGTTGTTCCCTAGATTTGTAACTTTATAATATTCCCAAGTCTGGGAACCACTACTTTATATTAATAATTTTTTACTTTACAATTACAGTACACATACATCATATTAGTTTTAAGTGTGAAACATAGTGATTAGACATTTATATAACTTATGAAGTGAACACTTTGATAAGTCTAATACCCATCTGATGTCATACATAGTTATTACAATATAATTGACTGTATTTTACATTCCTATGACCATTTTTATAACTGGCAATTTGCCCATCTTAATCCCTTCCCCTTTCTCATCTATCCCCCCAACTTTCCTCCCACCTGGCAACCATCAACATCTATGTATCTATGAGTTTGTTTCTGTTTTGTTTGTTTATCTTGTTTTTTAGATTCCACATATAAGTGAAATCATATGTCATTTATCTTTTCTGTGTTATTTCACTTAGGATTAATACCCTCTAGGTCCATCATGTTGTTGCAATGGTAAAATCTCATTCCTTTTTTATGGCTGAGTAATATTCCATAGTATATATGTACCATCTCCTTAGTCATTCATCTATCAATGGGCATTTAGGTTGCTTCCATATCTTGGCTATTGTAAGTAATGCTGCAATGGACATAGGGATGCATATATCTTTTTGAATTAGTGTTTTGGATTTATTCAGATATTAATAAATACCCAGGAGTGGAATTGCTGGGTCCTTCTTTGTCTCTTGTTACCAACTTTGTTTTAAAGTCTATTTTGTCTGATATAAATATTACTACCCACCTTGTTTTCATTTCCATTTGCATGAAATATCTTTTTCCATTCCTTTATTTTCAGTCTGCTTGTGTTTTTCGATCTGAAGTGGGTCTCTTGTAGACAGTATATGTATGGATCTTGTTTTCTAATCCATTCAGCCACCATATGTCTTTTTTTTCTTTTTCTTTTTAGGAGTTGGGGGAAGGGAACAGTGTTGGGGAATTGGGGAAGGGGACCAGCCAAGTTGTTGTACTTCAATCTTAGTTGTGGAGGGCACCAGTAGCCATCTGGCTGCCCATCGGCAGCTTGTGGCCTCTAAGCTCAAGATGCTGAGTTCAATCTTAGTTGTGGGTGGGTTAGCCACCATCCCATGCAGGAGTCGAACTGGCAACCTTGTTGTTAAGATTGCACGCTCTATCCACTGAGCCATCTGGGTGGCAGCTCAGCTCAAGGTGCTGAGTTCAGTTTTAGTTGTGGGAGGGCATAGCCACCATCCCACGTGGGAATCAAACCAGCAGCCTTGTTGTCAAGAGCGCATGCTCTATCCACTGAGCAATCCGGGAGGCAGCTCAGCTCAAGATGCCGAGTTCAGTCTTAGGTGTGGGCGGGCGTAGCCCACCATCAAACAGGCAGTCTTGTTGTTAGAAGCACGTGCTCTCACCGTTCAGCCATCCTATCACCTATTGGCAGCTCAGCAGCAGCTCAGTTTGAAGAATCGAACTGGCAGCCCTGTTGCTCAGAGCTCGAGATCTTAAGCTAACTCCTAACTAACTGAGCCACTCAGCAGACCCCACCATATGTCTTCTGATTGGAGCATTCAACCATTTAAATTTAAATTAATTGTTGATAGATATATAGTTACTGCCATTTTATTATTCATATCTTTTTTCTTTTTTTTCTTTATTTTCTGACTTAAAGAAGTCTCTAAGATTCCTTGTAATACGGTTTAGTGTTGATGAACTCCTTTAGCTTTTTTTTGTCTGAGATGGCAAACACTATTTTAAAGCATAATTCAGCAAGGAAGTCTTTCATTTTCCAGATACAAAGTGACCTCTGATGTCATTTATCTTGCTTTGGGCCTTTGGCATTTCAGTATATACTATTCTCCTGGAAAAAAAAAATTCCTTCAGACATGTGATCCTTTGTTACTATCCATAGCAAGAAGTTCAGAAAAATGTATTCTTATACAAATGAGAAAAGTAAGATCTACAGAAATTAAATTACTTGAAAATGATAATTCCTAACATTTATTGAGCATTAACTATTTGCAAACATTTCTCTAAGCATTTTACATATATTTACTCATTTCATCCTCACAATAAACATATCTGGGAGGTTACCATCACCATACCCAGTTTGTAAAAAGATTGTACAACCTGCTCAAGGTCACACAGGTAGAAAGTGGTCACTTTAAGGTTGGAATTCCAGTCGTTTTCTGAGACCATGCAGTTAACCACTACACTGCAAGTGAAACGCAGACAAGACTTTTAAAAATGCAGATCAGGTCTCCTACTTCTTGGCTAGCATTCTTTTCTTCTGCAGAAGACTGTAGTTGTAAAATCAGTTTTTCTTCCAACTATTTGTTAAAGTGCTACTTATAACTTCAAGTAAGTTTATCAGAGGATTCAACCCCATGTGCAGTGTCCAATCAGTATTTCAGCAGAATTATTTCTGCTTTCCCATTCGACATTCTAACTATCTACATACATCCGTTTACCTGTAAGATTTTTCTATTTCTATGTATATTTATTTTTCACTGGTCCCCCACAAAGGAAGTAAATTAAATTAAGTCATTGAACACTGTTCAGGTAACTGTGACAGAAATTCAATAAGGTGGGAAATAAGCCAATAACATCAAGCTTCCTTTCATTAAGATTTTCAATATTGATTTGGTCAGGCTTAAATAAAGCTGGATTCATCTGAGAGCCCCAGATTTTAAATGCAGTGGGGGCCTCCACAGATTAAATTCTTTGGATGACAGGTGTGCCATTACACACTGTAAAAGTACAAAGAGAGGGCCGGCAAGGTGGCGTGGTGGTTAAGCGCTGGTTTGGGAAGCCAGCGGCCCCAATTCGGATCCCACATGTGAGGGCCAGTGACACTGCCCTCAAAAAAAAAAAAATACAAAGAGAATTTTGGACTTCAAAAAGTAGGAAAATATCAGCACTACAAAAAAAATCAAGAACAGAGTAACCATCCTGTCAGAAGCCAAAATGATTTTATTTTAAGAGGATTTCATGTTTTATTTGCTTGAAGAACCCTCTTAGAAATCATAGGAAAATTTTATTATTAGATAGCCCTAATACGACATCATGTCCCTAAATATTGACCACAGTAGCCAATAAGAATCAAAAATATATTTTATTAGAAGAAAAAATTAGCAAATGTTTATAGACCCCAAAATTACCTAAATTTATAATTTCTCAAATTCAGTGTGGTCAGTATCCCTTTCCTCCGTATCAGTGACAGTCCCAAGATGAAAACTCCTTTTAGTCCTTATTCTCTGCCAGGAGATTCCTGCTGCAAAGACTACTTGCCGCCCTCCTCCACATTCTTCTTCCAAGGACCCCTTTTGCAGCACCAAGACTCACCCTGGGGATAGCAGGAGGTACCTCAGAACGCTCCCATGTCCCATCCAGGAGTACAACCCTGACAGCTGAGCCTGTAACATTAATAGTGAAGCAGGTCTGTCTTATTCAGACCTTATAGCTCTGTTCACATATCAGCTGCCCCTGAATGCCAGAGACTCACATAGAATTTGGAGCCTGGTGTCTCCTCCTGTGGCACACATCACCTCTCCTTGGAAAGACCCCCACCCCAGCTACAGAAGATCCAAAAGCATTCACAATTTGCAGAGAGGGTAACAGCCCTAACCATAACCCAAGTCACCTTCCCTCTTCACCATGAGACTGTTGACCACCTCTCCTTTAAGAAATATGACTAGAGATTTGGGGCAGGATGTCACATATTTTTAGTGAAAGAAAATACTATTTCATTAAGGTGATACTCTACCAACATATATATATGAGTCACTAATTTTTAAGAGGTCTTTTTGATCAAAATTGCTTTATTTTGATCAAAATTGCTTTACATTGATGTTAACCTAGCATGTAAATAAAGCAACAACTTCTGGAATATGTGGGGAAATTGCTAAAAACACACACATACAGTATTTCACACAAACTGGCAAATATACCTGTATTTACTAAAAAAATAAAATATTGCATTTTTCAAGTCATCAAGAAGCATTTACAAAATTCAACTATATAGTAAGTGAAAAGGAAAACCTCATAAAATACAAAATTCAAAAAATATTCCAGGCCACAGTTGTTGACCATAATAAAATAAATGTAGAACTTAATAAGTATAAGTAAAAATAGCTTGTCGATTTAAAAGCATTCACCCAAATAACTGTGAGGTGATGACAATGTTTTTAAATTATAATTTCAAAAGAGATTTTTTTGGCATTTTTGAGGTTAAAGCCTCCATTTTCTATGTAAACTTTTCAGTGCCAACATTACTTACTATATACAAAAAAAATAAAAATAAAAATAAAAATAAAAACATCACTATGGCTAGTCATAGACCTTCCCATGGTTTAATTATTTCTCCTAAAATTAATTTTGTTTGCATAGAAATCTCAAACAGCTGACACTCTAGAATAAACTGCAGGGGACATATTATTACAAACTTTGGGACATATCCAAGCCGGGCCTAAAATACAAAATCAGATTCTGTGGTAAGTTCTATTACAAATGTATGACCTCTTTTAAGTGCATGTTTAAAAGACAGTGAAACCTTCATGGGTGGACCTAGAGAATATTATGCTAAGTGAAATAAGTCAGACTGAGAAAGACAAATACCATATGATCTCATTTGTATGTGGAATCTAAAGAACAAAATAAATGAGCAAACAAAACAGAAATAGATTCAGGGATACAGAGAAAAAAACTGATGGGTGCTAGCTAGATGGGAGGGGGGTAGGGATGAGGGAGAAAGAAGGTGAAGGGATTAGAAAGTACGAATTAGTAGTGACAAAACAGTCATGGGGATATGAAATACAATATGGGGAATATAATCAACAATATTGTAAAGATTATGTAGGGTGCCAGATGGGTACTGGACTTATCAGGGGTATCACTTCATAGATTGCTTAGATGCCTGACCACCACCTGAAGCTGAAGTAGAATAATATTGAATGGCAACTATAAATATATATGGTCACAGGATGTAAAATACAGCATAGGGAATATAGTCAATGGTATTGTAACAGATATATATGCTGTCAGAGGGGTAGTAGACTTGGGTGGGTTATCACTTTGTAAGGGGTGTAAATGTCTAATCATTACGTTGTGTTGCACACCTGAAACTAATAAAAGAAAGTTAAAGTAAAATAAAATAAAGCAATGAATCTCCAAGTTAAGTAATTTTATACAAACCCAAACTATTGCTCCCAAATGGCATTTAAAACCAAGAAAACTGCAGACTTGCTCTAACTTACTAAGATAATTTCCCTAACGTATGGTCTTCTAAGGGCAAAGAAACTCATTCAGGCTGTTAATTAAATCTGTCCCTCAAAGATGATGCAAAGAACATGAAGTTATAACTCTAAATATTCTAAATATACTCTCCATGTACCTCCCAACACCTAAAGTATTTTAACATTTATAAAAGACACATCTATGTAGAATCAACTAAAAATATAAAAGTATTTCTTATTTTTATCCAGAAAACCCTCCAGACTTAAAATTAAGACCCTAGAGGAACCACAACACACTAAAAAAAAAAAAAAAAAAAAAAAAAAAAAAGGAAGAAAACTAAATGATTTAAAACTCAAATAAAATTATTCCATGGGCACTTAAAAACTCATGCATTTTCAATAGGCTGAGAGATTATTTTTTATAAAGGGAAACATATGTTATCCATACACATCTTTTCATTAAACCCCAAAGTCCCATCTATTTGCTGGATATAAAAATTCTACATATGGAAGGAAAGTTTAAAACCACAAAACTTGAAATACAATGTATGTGCACATAGACACATGCACATAATTTCCTGGGTGTATAACTTTAAGCAGCATGTAAAGTGCCTTTGTAGGTCTTGTTCTGTTTTACCTTTTTCAATGTTAAGTGATACTAAGTCCCAGAGCAACAATTTCATGCCTGGGTTTATACTTTAACAAGATTTCTTATTTTCTCTGGCCACACACAGTTGGAGAAAATTTAATTTGACCCTTAGAGTCTAAAAGTATGAGGCACTAGTGCTTTTATTTACCTCTCAAACTGCATCCAACCTCACAGAAAAAAATTAATCATCCAGCAATCCTTCTATATCAGGGGTCGGCAAACTGCGGCTCGCAAGCCATATGCAGCTCTTTCAGTACGTACACATGTGAATTTTTCCTATTTTAATAAAGATATAATTAATACTATTAATGTTATAATATTACTTTAAATTTTCCTTATTTGTAACAATATGCTTATGGCTCTTGAATAATTTTTAAATTGTTGTGAGGGACAGGATTGGCTCTTTCATCTCAAAAGTTTGCCGACCCCTGTTCTATACTAAGGGATTAGGTCCCTTAATAGACTATGTGGTTGAGAGAAAAGGCCTACAGTATTTGAAATCAAGTAGCTTCACATATAGCAATGGCTCTAGGACCTAAACCTCCTAATGATACTAAATGATACTTCATTTGTATTACATGAGAATAAAGATTCCATCCCTGCCTACCCAACAGGTTTGTTGTAGAAGATATGAGAAAATGAATGGTCAACACTCACAGAGCACAGGATATTAGGCACTGGGGTAGCAATGATGACTAAGACATGGGCCTTACGTTGTAGATTTACAAAGAGCTTCCTAGGGCCGGCCGGCCTAGGGACGCATTGGTTAAGAGCTGGTTTTGGGATGCCAGCGGCCCCAGTTTGGATCCCACATATGAGGGTCAGTGATGCTGCCCTCTACAGCTAACAACAGCTCCAACTGGAGCTGGTCTGTGGAAGCCCCAGCGATGGTGTAGGCTGCAGCGCCGCTGCTATGGGCTGCCATAGGCTACAGTGAGTGGCCGGCAGCCAGTGTGAGCTGCCAAGAGCCTCTGTGAGCGACCATCCAGAGGCCGGCGACTGATCTGCCTCATCCGGCAAGAGCACAATGACGATACCAACATGGGCCAGTGAAGCAACGTCCTCCGCAACTAGACTGAAGAAAAAAAAAAAAGACAGCAACTTGTCTGTTCCCCTTCCCCAATTCCCCAATAAAACTTAAAAAAAAAAAAAATAGCTTCCTAAACTGCAAAGCACGATATACATGAAGGACACCATCAACCACCATTTGTCCCCATACAAAGGTAATGCCCGTCCCCCTACAGCAGTCGCAGAATTTGATTCCCAGTTTGGATTACTTGCTGTTCCTAGATCTCAAAGGCTTTTCTCCAAAATCTCCCAAATCCCCTGGGGTTCATGGCCTCATCTCCCCAACCTCCAGCACCCCTAGCAGCTCCCTGACTCCCCCACCCCAGGTCTCAACTTGGACTATACCCTCTCAGTAATGCCATACCCTGACACTCCATTATTTTGTTAATTTATAATTTAATATAAAATAATTTAATATAAGTATAAAATTGTTTATCTAAGTTTAATAATTTAAATAGTAATTTATTGATTAATTTTGTAACTATAGATTTAGGGTTTTTGTCTGTTTTGCAATGGAATCCTATTGTTTCAATTTGTGTATGTGAAATAAGTCATATTTTTTGTTTTTTTAACTTTTTATTGTGGAGGTTTTCAAATACACACAAAAGTACAGCAAAGAGGCTAATGAACCCCACACACTTGTCACTATGCTTCAACATGAATCGCATAGCCTCCTTGTTTCAGCTATAATTCTTTACTGATGCCCCTGGGCCAGTTCTGCATTATTTTAAACCAAATCTCAAGCATTTTTTCACCATAATATTGGATTGTCGCAAAAGTCATGATGCATTTTTTTCAACAAAAAAACATAGAAAAAATATGTAATGACTTTTCTGTCAACCCAATAGTTCTGTATGTTTTACCATACTACATCTGTATATAGCTCTAAATGGTAAAGGGTCTTTTTTTTTTAATAACTAAATTAAATCACACCTAAACCTAACACTCTGTTTAAAATTACAAACCCCCTAGCACATCCTCTCTTCATTTTTCTCTTCTGCCTATTGCTGTCTGACTTACTACTATATATTTTACTTACTACTGATTTATTTATTGTCCGTGTCAAACACTGAAATGTAAGGTCCCTGAAGGCAGGTATTTTTGTCTGTTTCCTTGAAGGCACTCAATAATTTGTTCATGAATAAATGAATCCATCGAAGTCAAAAGAGATTGGATTTATATAATGACCACGGCAAGATCCTATCCTGGTCATAAATGTCAGCTGAGCATTTAAAAGGGGCAAAATAGCAAACTATTTAAATTTGCTCTTTCCAAGAAAACCTAACGTCCTATATTCTTATGTAATTGCTCAAGTATTCAGGTGACAAGATAGGAATGTTAAAACAAGCAAAAAGAGAATCAAAAAAGAACTTAAGAATTATTACCACCTTAACAAAATCATTTCACTTCATACAAAAGTTCTTCATCCCTGGGAACGCTAAGGAGAACATTATTTCCACAACCTGAATCTGTACTTCCTGTTTATTAATAGTCGAGGAACAGGCACATGCTAACAGTAAAGTTCCTGATTCTATTTTGAACTAATATAATAATAACAGCTAACCACTTTAGAGCACTTATTATGCACTAGGCACCTTCTAAGTGCTTTACCCAGGTTAACTCATTTGACTTTCATAATGACTCTACAATATAGATCCAATTACTATCCTCAGTTTGAAGACGAGGTTGAAGGAGGCAGAGGAAGAGCGCTATGTAGCAGAGCAGTTAAGAGTACATTTGGTGTCCCTTAGCTGGTAAGCAAGAGCCCAGGACCTGCACCCAGGAGGCCTGGGTCCCAAGTCTGCACTCTGAACCCCCATGCTAGCCCAAAAATATCACACATCTGTGAGTTGCCAGGCTGCATTTCTTATGAAGAAACCAGTATTGCAGCAGCTAAAAGCAAACCCTTGGGAATCAATCCAAGGTATTAATATCCCAGCTGTAGTATTTATAGGACCTTCAGCAAATTAATGAACCTCTCCGAGATTCGGTATCTTCATTTCTAGAATAGGGTAGAAATGTTAAATGAGATCACCTATGTAAAACATTTAGCATGATGTCTGGCATTGTGTAGCAATCGATGCAGCCTAATAATTAAGAACAGTCTGTGGAGTCTGACTGCCCAGGCTGGAATCCCAGCAATGCCATGGACTCTGTGATCTTGAGCAAATGATTTAATCTTTATGTACCTATACTTCATCATCTGCAATGGGGAAAATATTGGTACCTACCTCACATGCTTATGACGATTAACAGCGTTACTCTCTATAATATGCATAGAACAATACCTAACACATTATAAATTCTCAATAAGTGTTATTATTTTTTATTTTAACTAACCATGTTATTTCTTCCTTTTCCCAACAGATCTCCATGCCAACTTTCCATACTCCACACACCCAGATAATAGACACTTATCAGTATATTAGAGTTAGTATTTCCACTGATAGCCCAAGAAATAACAATTGCAAAACTTTGAAGAAAGGTGCTGGTGACCATACCCAAAATTTGTAAGTGCAGCCTCAGAACTGGTTTCCCAGAAGAAAGAGAGCCAGCTTTAAACATGTGTCAGGCCTGGAGAGAGTGAAGCCATCCAGTCCCAAAAGCCTCTTACCCTCTAATGAGGTCAAAACTGCACCTAGAGAGTGGGAGGATGGAGAGTAACAGAAGAACCCAAACTTGCTTTCCCTTTAGAAACCACTGGTTCCGTTTCACCTGCTCCAGACCAAGCTACAACAGAGCAAGGAGTTCCTAGGAGACCTTGGCTAAAGGATGGATAAGGAAGAGTCTTATCTTTGAATGAAGATTGAAATGTTATTAATATGCTGAACTGGACACTAATAAATACAGAATTGGAAGTATATGTAGGCAACCTAAAGTAGGATAATTTACTAAGAGCAAACAGAAATATCATGGGCCTGCTAGGGGTCTCATCCTGTGACAGGGAAATTTTACTCTATTGAGTAAATTATACAGGATCAGCAAAAAAC
Organism: Aselliscus stoliczkanus; assembly: GCA_033961575.1. Lineage (NCBI taxonomy): Eukaryota > Metazoa > Chordata > Mammalia > Chiroptera > Hipposideridae > Aselliscus > Aselliscus stoliczkanus. The sequence goes on from CM066727.1 coordinate 174,342,885, forward strand.
AAAATAAATTTATGTTTTGTTAATATCTTACATATTTTGCTTGTTCAACATACAAGCTATCTTTAGATAGCATTTGACCATTTGACTCCTGTACCTCAGTTTAGTAATGCCCGAGTAACTCTCACCCTATTTCCATGCTCTCAACGTGCTACCTCCTTCGAAACCCAGCAGATCTTAGACTCATCTTATGCCACGTCCACCATAAAGTTCTAGCCTCCCAAACCTCCCCATTGTTCCAGCTCAGGTCATAGGCATATGCCTCATAGACCTTGCACATATCCATCCCTCTACAATGTCCTTTCCCTCTTCTGCACTTGGTGAACACCTGCAAGACATCACCAACAATGGCATCACCTGAGTGGATACTGCCCTAATCTTCTTCAGATACATTTACCCCTGCCTTCCAGTGGCATGTTATATGTGCCTTTGTTACATGCTTTCACATTGCACTGGGTGGTGTGACCATTTTGCTGGGTTGAAGGCACCACAAGGTCAGCGATTAATTCTTCTAGGTAGGCTCATTCACTAGCACTAAAAAGACTCAATCTGTCTTTACTGAATTCAAGATAATGGCATTTTATTCATAATGTTTAAGTAGTCCTTCATAACCTTTCTAGTCAATTTGACACTTTCAAAATTCCATATTTGAAAATGCAAATAAAAACCACCATGAGATACCACCTCACTCCAGTCAGAATGGCTATCATCAATAAATCAACAAACAACAAGTGCTGGCGGGGCTGTGGGGAAAAGAGGACCCTGCTGCACTGTTGGTGGGATTGCAGATTGGTGCAGCCACTATGGAAGTCAGTATGGAGGTACCTCAAAGAACGGGAAATAGAGCTACCGTTTGACCCAGCAATTCCACTCCTAGGTATTTATCCTGAAAAAACCAAGACACTTATTCAAAAAAAGTTATGCACCCCTATGTTCATAGCAGCACAATTTACAATAGCTAAGACTTGGAAACAACCAAAATGCCCATCAGTAGATGACTGGATTAAGAAACTGTGGTATATTTATACAATGGAGTATTACTCCGCTATAAAGAAGAATGAAATCGTACCATTTGCAATGATATGGATGGACCTAGAGACTATTATGTTAAGTGAAATAAGTCAGTCAGAGAAAGACAAATACCATATGATCTCACTCATATGTGGAATCTGAAAAACTGTATGAATGAGCAAAGTAAACAGAAACTGTCTCATAGATACAGAGGAAAAATCAGGGTTGCTAATTGGGAGGGGGATGGGGATGATAGAGAAGGGGAAGGGATTAGACTGCAAAAATAGGCAGCTACAATATTGCCACTGGGATATGAAAAACAGTTTGGGGAACATAATTAATAAAGTTGTAAATATTCTGTGGAATGTCAGATGGTCATAGGTCTTGTTAGGGAGACCATTTCATGGATGGAGTAGAGGTTTGATCACTGCACTGTATAACTAAAGTGGAGGTTGTATATCTACTGTAATTGAATATATAGAGATAGTCACAGGATGTGGATTATACTGTGGAAGAGAGTCAGAGGAAGAGTAATAGATATATATGATATGGGGGGGGAGTGGGGTGGCGAATTGGGGGTGGGGGGTTGTCACTTTGAGGGGTAAAATGTATAACTATTGCACTGTGTTGTACACCTGAAACTAATTAAAAAATAAAAAATAAATTAAAAAATAAATTAAAAAAACTTCCATATTTGAGGGCCAGCCGAGTGGCGCATTGGTTAAGACCTGGTTTGGGGATGCCAGCGGCCCCGGTTTGGATCCCACATATGAGGGCCAGTGACACTGCCCTCTACAGCTAACAACAGCTCCACCTGGAGCTGGGCTGTGTGCGAGCCCCGGTGACGGTGTAGGCTGCAGCCTCTGCTGCAGTGGGCTGCCATAGGCTACAGTGAGTGGCCGGCAGCCAGCGTGAGCGGCTGGCAGCCAGCGTGAGCTGCCAACAGCCGCAGTGAGCGACCATCCAGAGGCCGGCGACCGATCTGCCTCACCCGGGAAGAGCGCAATGACGATACCAACATGGGCCAATGAAGCAACGTCCTCCACAACTAGACTGAAGAACAAAAGGACAGCAACTTGTCTGTTCCCCTCCCCAATTCCCCAATAAAATCTTTAAAAAAAAATTTCATATTTGATATAAATCAAATATTTCCAACTATAACATCATAACATTTGATTTCTGGCTGAAACAGGAAGTCTACTAAAAATGAAGGTATTTTAGAACAGACAGGTACCAGTAAAAGGTTCCAATTCAGAAGACTATGTCACCCATTTCTTTTCTCATGGCTAAGGAGTTCCACCATCAAGGAGCTCATGCCAACAAAAGTTTGATATGATGGTCCTTTTTGTCAAGAAGGTGGCCCCTGCTTCCCCTTCCTTTCCTCTCCAGAGCTTTGTCCAAAAGCAAAAAAAAAAAAAAAAATTAGTTTGCCTTTAGATACAGAACTTTTTCTCTGGCTTGAGCTAGGACTCCCTGAACAGACTTCCCTTTCATCTGCCTTCAGAGATTTTCTTGTCCAGCCTTAAAAACCCCTGGAGACACTTCATAATACTCCACAGACGGAGGCAAGGTCAGCCCCTTCCAACCTGATTGAAGGAAGAGAACAGCTGATGTGCACATTTTTTCAAAGTCATATGTATTTTTTCTCTGCTTTAAAAGCAACTAGGAAAAGTTAGGCATTTACCAAAAGTGAAGGGTTTCAATGAGTCCTGCTAATAGCCAGTTGATAAACATCTACTTTGAAAGGAACATAAGACACTCTACCTACATGGTATTTACACTCATTTTATCATTGTGGGGGGCAAAAAATAATAATCACTAAGGAAAGTTGTATTGGAGAAACAAATATTTCAAGGGAATAATCATTACAACTAAGCAATTTCTATATCCTGAATGTGATTTATAACATTTTACATTTTCAGTTCTGTCAATTCCATATAATTGAAGAACCGGTGCTCCTAATTAAATAACTAAATCCACTCCTTTCCCATGTCTACCACTTTATTATACAAGTGGTATCTGGGCACTGATTGCACTGTAGACAGAAACTTGGGGTTGGGTAGATGACAGTAGACCAGAAGGTGCAGGAAGAGGGTTAGGAAGTGAAAAACATTGTTGGTTGTTTGCCACATGGTAAATAATCAATAAATGTATTTCAAATCTATGTTCTGCTGGCAATGATATAGTAGTGAGTGATCTTAAATATCACAGAATACCAAAGCCCAGCAGTTTTTATTATTGTCAGATACATCAAACAACTGCATAAATGACTATAAGCATAGGATGGATGAAACTTAATTACTAGCACATCATACACTGGCCCACACACCACCTGCAAGGCCCTGCCAAGGCTTTGGACACAGATAGCCATTCACAAGTTACTGCTTATGTTGTCAAAATTGCAAGAAGTTGCAGCACAACTGAATGGCTAGTTATTAAAAGAAAGCAGCACTACCACCTCTGGTTTTAAACCAGTATTCAGAGCTATTCATTTCTTCTCTACACTTCCCAAGACTCAACAGGGTTTCAGAAAGAAGGGAGACACCGTGCTGACACCGTCACCTGGTTTTTTCCTCCAACCACGAGAAGAGAGAGTTTCCACAAAATCCTTTTTCGATAAAAGAGGGGTAAGTATGAGGGTGTTTTCTAGATGTCCTATACTAGGACTGGCAGTGATGTGTCACTATTGAAGGCTTGCATATGACTCATACTCAGAACCCTCAGTGGTTCTCGCTCTAGAGAAGTTCACCTAAAATGCCCTAACTACACCTCCCAGAAAAGCTCCAGCAGCCAGAAAGAACAACATTAAAGTGAATCTGTAATTTACATTTCCTTTCTTTAAAAACACAAAGTATAGCATTGAAGTAATTAATTCAGTACAAGGGGGGATGGACATCAGCTTTGTTTCACCTCTAGAGTAAATCCTTGGCAACGTGATTTCTATTACAAATTCCATGGGACAGCAAACTTTTTAAAGAACTTTTCTGAAGTGTGCAAGTGAAACTGCCATTTCTCTTGCTTCCAGCCGCTTTCTCTCTTACTCCTAATAATCTCCCATTATCCTTACATAACCATGGTCACTTCAGAGCATGTTACAAACTCCCTGGAACCCCAAGTAACACATAAACTCCCCTCACATCTCCGGGGCAGAGATCCACTCTCCCTTCACTTAAGAAACCCCCTTCCAGAGCAGATGCCCTCCACTATGGTTGGCATAGGCAAGGATGAATAATGCATTAAAAGCTGTTTTTAATATTATACTAATGTGATTTCATTGATTTATATAAAAAGAACATACAGAAATCAATCTGTAGAATTTAGGGTTGTGTTTACTGCAAGGTTTTTTAGGAGACCTAGCACATTTCATGCAGTAATTATGAATAGAAGTCGAATCCATTAATTTCAGCCTAATGTCAATTGGGAAGCCAGCTAAAAGAAACACAGAGGCAGAGACTTTGGAAATAGCTTTTCAACAAGAAGCTCTATTTTCTCTTCCTTCTCCTCTCAGTAGTGGAAGGAAGGAAGGAAGGAAGGAAGGAAGGAAGGAAGGAAGGAAGGAAGGAAGGAAGGAAGGAAAGGAAAGGAAAGGAAGGAAAGGAAGGAAGACAAGAAGAGAAGGGAAGAGAGAGAAACACAAAAAGCACAGGGATAGAGAGTGGAAAAGGAAAGAAAGAATATCTATACTGTTAAAGATGGAGAAAGGATTCTGTGATTGTAGAACACTCCTTGGATGCTGAAGACTTTGTTAGCAGAGGAGTAGATAGTAAGAAAATTCCTTATGGTATTTGGTAGAAATTGTCTCTGGAGCTACTCCTTCTGTATGGTTTGTTCAACTATGTGACTCTGTGGTCTGGGTAATGAATACTAGTGAGATACTTCAACTTTCTGAATCAGCTCCCAGTGCCTTTGCTCAGGGTGCGTTGAGGACATCTAATGTAGTTGTCATTGCTATGATCTGGGACAGGTGCATACTATTTACTACTACATTAAATGGTGCTCTAGGCACCATCTCAACATCTTAATTATTCTTCTACCTCTGCACATTTCTAACAAAAGCCATGTTCATCTTACAGATTTGCAAAGATCAACTTACATATTTCCTACATACAGTCTATTTCTAGGAATATCTTCCTGCTTTACAATCTTAATACACAGTCAATTTCCAAGGTTTCTTCAAATCAAAGGGTTGTTACATGATAAGGTGGATAAGAGAGAGAAGCCTGCAATAAGGGCCCTTCTTAATTATATTACCAAAATACCCCCTTTATTGAGGACCTAGGAATAAATGCCTTTATGTTCCTAAAAGCAGGAACATTCATATTTCTCTTTAAGAAAATGGATTTCTTTTATCTAATAGACACTCTGAACTGTGTAACTGTTGAAATTTCCCTCTGTGGATTTTCATTTGATACAAAGCATAAAGCCTCAACAGAATGAGAAAAGCCACAGACAGGGAGAAAACATTTGCAAAAGTTATATGTGATAAAAGACTGTTATTCAAAATATACTAAGAACTCTTAAAACTCAACAATAAAGTAAATGAATAACCTAATTTAAAAATGGGCAAGAGGCATAACAGACAACTCACCACAGAACACAAATGGCAAACAAGCATATTAAAAAGATGTTCAGGGGCCGGCTGAGTGGTGCAGTGGTTAAGTGCTGGCTTGGAAAGCCAGCGGCCCCAGTTCGGGTCCCACATATAAGGGCCAGTAACACTGCCCTCAAAAAAAAAAAAAAGATGTTCAGGACCGGCCGAGTGGCTCAGTTGGTTGAGAGCTCGCTCAAGAGTGTGAGCTGAGCTCTGAGCAACAGCAGTTCGATGCCCAGCCTGAGCTGAGCTGCCGCTGAGATGCCAACAGGTGGCAGGATGGCTCAGCTGAAAAAAAAATAAAAAGATGTTCAACATTCTACGTCATTGGGGAATTAAAAATTAACACAGCTACACAACAATTAGAAGGCCAAAGTCCAAAATATTGACAACACCAAATGCTGATGAGCATGTAGAGCGACAAGAACATGCATTCACAGCTGATGGGAATACAAAATGTATAACCACTTTGGAAACAGTCAGTTTCTTACAAAACTAAATACACTCTTACCATATAATCCAGCAATAGTGTTCCTTGGTATTTACCCAAAGAATCTGAAAAACTATGGTCACCCAAACCTGTACACAGAGGTTTACAGCACCTTTATTCATAATTGCCAAAGTTGGAAGCCACCAAGATGTCCCTCAGTAAGGGAATGGATAAATAAACTGTGATACAGCCAGACAATGGAATATTATTCAGCACTAAGAAAAAATAAGCTCTCAAGTCATGAAAAGACATGAAGAAATCTTAAACACATATTAGTAAGAGAAAGAAGCACTTCTGAAAAGACTACATACTATATGATTCTAACTATATGACATTCTGGAAAAGGCAAAACTATAGAGACAATAAAAAGATGAGCGGTTGCCAGGGGTTAGGGGGAGGGAGGACCAATAAAATTAAAATTAATTCATTAAATTAATTAATTAAAATAAAATTTATTTTAGTTTGGTCAACATATGCTCATTTCATCATGAGAAGAAAATCAAACAACATGTAAAACAAGGAATTCTAAATTACATAGCAAAGAAAGCCTTTCCCTGGCTTTCTAATAACTATTGACCTAGCACATCTCCTACACATCCTATAGAGTGACCACCCCTCCTGAATGTGGGACCATGAGATGACATGATGGTCAGATTTTCCTATCTCAAACTTTTCTAAAACAAGTATTTTGCTTCCTCCTTGTCTATTTTGATCATCCTCTGCCCCACATTGTTGAAGGCGTCGTCTTCCACACTATCCACTCTGCCCATCACCCATCACTGGGAACAGCACACGCCACAGAACTCATGTTCAAGCATGCTCACTGCCTACTTACTCAGACCTGTGTCACACTGTCTTTCCATACAATTTTGATATAATTTCAAACTTACAAATTTCAAGAAATTCTGTATGACTTTCAGTGACATTCCACAATCACTATGATTTGCTTCTTTGTCTCTCTCTATATATACACGTGTTTGTGTGTGTGTGTGTGTGTGTGTGTGTATTTCATGAATCATTTGAGAATAAGTTGAGACACCATGCACTTTTACTCTAAATACTTTATCATATATTTTCTAATAACAAAGATTTTTGCATTTCATAACCTCAGTAAAACTATCAAAATTGGGATTTTAACACTGACTCAATACTAGTATATAGTATACATTCTATATATATATATTTGAGAGTAGAGAGAGACAGAGACAAGGAGGAGAAGTGGGGGAGTATGAGGAGGGAAGTGGGGAGACTGATTTGACCAGGAGCCAGGATTAAAAATTACTATTAGCGGGCCAGCCGAGTGGCGTGGTGGTTAAGCGCTGGTTTGGGAAGCCAGCGGCCCCCGGTTCAGATCCCACATATGAGGGCCAGTGACACTGCCCTCAAAAAACAAAAAACAAAACAAACAAAAAAAATTACTATTAGCTGTCATGGCTCTTTAGTATTCTTTAATCTGGAACAGTTCTATAATCTTTGTCTTTCATGACCTTCTTATTTTTGAAGAATGTAAAATGTCCCTCAGTTTTGGTTTGCCTGATGTTGTGTTAATTATGATGTTTTCTTCATTAGATTTGGGTTATGCATTTCTTACAGGAATACCTCAGAAGTGAGGTTTGTCCTCCTCAGTGCATCATGTCAGGAGGCACATGATACTATTTGTCCCAATACTTTAATCAACGTGATCTTCCCAGGTTTCTCCACAATATTACCATTTTGCCCTTCATAATTAATTAGTAATTTTTTTTTTAAGATTTTTTTTTTATTGGGGAATTGGGGGAGGGAAACAGCGTTGGGGAATCGGGGAAGGGGAACAGACAAGTTGCTGTCTTTTTGTTCTTCAGTCTAGTTGTGGAGGATGTTGCTTCACTGTTGGTATCGTCATTGCGCTCTTCCCGGATGAGGCAGATCGGTCACTGGCCTCTGGATGTCGCTCACCTTGGATGTCGCTCACCGCAGCTATTGGCAGCTCACGCTTGGCTGCCAGCCGCTCACGCTGGCTGCGGGCCACTCACTGTAGCCTATGGCAGCCCACTGCAGCAGGGGCTGCAGCCCACACCATCACCGGGGCTTGCACAGCCCAGCTCCAGGTGGAGCTGTTGTTAGCTGTAGAGGGCAGTGTCACTGGCCCTCATGTGGGATCCGAACCGGGGCCGCTGGCATCCCAAAACCAGCGCTTAACCAATGCGCCACTCGGCCGGCCCTTAATTAGTAATTTTTAAGAACATACTTTGAGACTATGTAAATAGCCAAAGCCTCATCAAACTTTCATCATTAGTTTTAGCATACATTTATGATATTTGCCTGAACTAATTATTACAATGATGGTTGTCATCCTTCTCCATTTAATAGCTGGCAAACTACTACAAGAAAACCTTTTCCTTTTTCCCCATTCATTTGTTTATATCAATGACACACAGACTTTTATTTAATGTATTATATCTGTCATTATTATTACTTATTTTGACACTAAAATTGTCCCCGTTTTGACTAATGGGAGTCACTCAAGAATTCTATGTCTTTCTGACATGTTTCCATCACTGAGCATTTCCTTACTTTCTGGCACAAAATATTTCTGGCTCAGACAACCCAGAAAAAAACGGATAAATTCTTAGAAACAATCTACCAAGACTGAGTCATAAAGAAATAGAAAATCTGAACGGATGGATTACTATTATAGTAAGGAGACTGAATCAGTAACCAAAAACCTCCCAACAAACAGAAGTCCAAGACCAGATGGCTTTACTGGTAAAGTCTAGTGAACACTTAAAGAAAAATTAATACCAATCCTTCTCAAACTATTCCAAAATACAGAAGAGGAAGGAACAATTTCAAACTCATTTTATGAGGCCAGCATCACCCTGATGCCAAAAGAAAAGGACACCACAAGAAAAGAAAATTACAGGACAATATCCCTGATGAACATAAGTGCAAAAATCCTCAAGGAAATACTAGCAAACCAAATCTACAATTAAATGCAATCCCTATCAAAATTCCAATGGCTATGCTCACAGAAATAAAACAAACAACCCTAAAATTTGTATGAAACCACAAAAGACCCAGAATAACCAAAGCAATCTTGAGAAGAAAGAATAAAGCTGGAGGCATCATGCTCCCTAATTTCAAACTATTTTACAAAGCTATGGTAATTGAAAGTGTGGTACTGGCATAATGACAAACACATAGAATCAATGAAACAAAGCAGAGAGCCACAATAGAGGATTAATATTAATAAACCCATACATGCATGGTCAATTTATGCAAAGAAGCCAAGAATATACAATGGAGAAAGTCTCTTAAATAAATAGTTTAGAGAAAACTGGATAGCCACATGCAAAACAATAGAACTGGAACATTATTTTACACCACACACAAAAATTAACTCAAAATTAAACTTAAATGTTAGACTTGAAATCTTAAAAGTTCTTAGAAGGAAACAAAGGCAGTTAGTTCCTTGATTTCAGTCTTGGCAATAATTTTTTGGACTTGACGCCAAAAGAAAAGGCAACAAAAGCAAAAATAAACATATGGGACTACATTAAACTAAAAAGTTTCTTCAAAGCAAAGGAAACTATCAACAAAATGAAATGGCAATCTTCTAAATGGGGAAAATATATTGAAAAGTCACATCTCTGACAAGAAATTAATATCCAAAATACATAAGGAACTCATATAACTCTATAGCAAAAAAAGACAAACTAATTTTAAAATGGGCAGAATATCTGAATAGACATTTTACCAAAGAAGACATACAAATGCCAACAGGTACATGAAAAGGTGCTCAACATCACTGATCCTCAGGGAAATACAAATCAAAATCATGAGCTATCATTTCACACCTGTCAGAGTGGCTATTATCAAAAAGACAAGAGATGACAAATACTGGTGAGGATGTAGAGAAAAGGAAATCCTTGTGAATTGTTGGTGAGAATGTAAATTAATGCAGCCACTATAGAAAACAGTAAGGAGATTCCTCAAAAAATTAAATAGAACTACCACATAATCCCAAAATTCCACTTCTGGGTATTTATCCGAAGGAAATGAAAACACTATCCTGATAAGATATATATGTGCCCATGTTCACTGAAGCATTATTTACAATAACCAAGACATGGAAGCAAGCTATGTGTCCACCAATGCACGAATGGATTAAAAAAAAAATGTGTGTGTGTGTGTGTGTTTGTTTATTCACACAACAAAATATTATTCAGCCATAAAAAAAACTTGCCATTTGTGACAACATGGATAGATTTTTGAGGGAATTATGGTAAATAAAATAAGTCACACAGAGAAATACAAATACCATATCATCTCACTTGTATGTAAAATCTAAAACAAGAAAACAGGGCCGGCCGAGTGGTGTGGTGGTTAAGCTCTGGCTTGGGAAACCAGAGGCCCCGGTTCAGACCCCACAATGATACTGCCCTGAAAAAAAAAAAAGAAAACAGAAAACAAAACACCAAACTCGTAGATACAAAGAGCAGATTGGTGGTTTCCAGAGGCAACTGGGGGTTACAGAGGCAGGTGGGGGTGGGCGGGACAAAATGGATGAAGGTGGTCAAAAGGTACAGGCTTCCAGGTATAAAATAAATAAGTCTGAGGATATGATGTACAGCATGATGATTATAGTTAATAATAATACTGTACTACATATCTGAAAGTTGCTAAGAGAGCAAATCTTAAAAGTTCTCATCACAAAAAAATATATTGTAACTACATATGGTAATGGATGTTAACTAAACTTATTGTTTTACTATATATACAAATATCAAATCATTATGTCGTATGCCTGAAACTAATATGTTATATATCAATTATATCTCTATATCTCATTTTAAAAATATTTTTTTAAATAAAATGATGGTGGTTTTGTTAAGAAAAGTAACTTCCTGAAAGGAAGGAATACCAGATCCAGATTCAAAGTGTTATCTTCTTTATTATACCAGTTTCAATTCTAAAACAAATATCTTTTTTATTTTATTTTATTGGGGAATTGGAGGAGGGGAACAGCATTGGGGAATCAGGGAAGGGGAACAGACAAGTTGCTGTCCTTTTGTTCTTCAGTCTAGTTGTGGAGGACATTGCTTCACTGGCCCATGTTGGTATCATCATTGCACTCTTCCTGGATGAGGCAGATTGGTCGCCGGCCTCTGGATGGTCGCTTACTGCGGCTCTTGGCAGCTCACACTGGCTGCCAGCTGCTCACGCTGGCTGCTGGCCACTCACTGTAGCCTATGGCAGCCCACTGCAGCAGGGGCTGCAGCTATGCCATCCCGGGGACTCATAGCAGCCCAGCTCCAGGTGGAGATATTGTTCACCATCTTAGCTGTAGAGGGCAGTGTCACTGGTCCTTATATATGGGATCTGAACCGGGGCCGCTGGTATCCCAAGCCAGCTCTTAACCAATGCGCCACTCGGCCGGCTCTAACACAAATATCTTTGATCTTCTTTTCACTTCTTTGTTTTCCCAAGCTTAAACTAGGCCTAAGATTTTTCTATCTTTGTCAGGTTCTTGAAAATGTAAAAAAAAGATCTTTTAATATAAGTTTAGAAATTAAGTAGAGCAAATTTTTAATAAAATGGTATTGTTTTTATCTTTATCCCATTTTTTGCTCAATACTTGTAAGAGAGTTTAATTCTTCGGTGCTCAGGACCACATTTCATATTCTATAACTAAAAGGACCCGCCATCTTTCTAAACTAACTGGGGTAAGGCATTCAATCCATATTTGCAGCAAATCCTCATTCATATTGCAAACCAGATGGAGAATTTAACTATTTTATAGCATCTAGCAGCTGTTGTCTTTTACTGTTCACATGCCTAGATTCAAAACCCATAGCCTGCTGAATGCCTCTAGTAAAGGTAACAGGCTTAAAAAATCATACTTTTCTAAGTTTTCCTCCTGAAATGTTTTTAAAATATTAACCACCTTGATAGTACACCAAATAATCAAGCAGAGGAAATTTTCTTTCAAATGTATCTATGCAATAGGTAACTTCATTTCACCACAGTGTGTTCACCAGCGTTTTACTATACGGTTTGTACACAAATTGGGAATAAAGATCAATGACTTGCCCTTCTGTATAACTTATTGCTCAATAAAAAACTATCATAAAAGATTTGGCAACTAACTCTTACTGGCCGGAAAGACCTACAAATGGTTCATGTCTTACTGACATGCACTAAATCATAGCCTTAAAGAGAAATAGGTAGGGAAGCTCAATTTAATGTTCTCATCACAGAAGACAAATGGTAAAACAGATGGTAGAGTATAAAGCAATTCCAGCTCTTTATCACTTTGGTTCTTCCAGGATTAAACATTTAGACCACAATGATTTTAAAATATATCTGTGTAAAAGCAGGAAAACAGAAAAGACATACAAAATTTTCTGGAATTCAAGCCACAGTCATAGAGATGGAATTCATGGGCTTCAATAAAATCAGAGAGTGTGAAGATTGATCTTTTAATATAAAATTAACATGTGACCCAAAACTCTATGGTGCTTTCTGGTACCAAATGGAGACTGGTTTAGCAAGTAAGGTATTTTTTTAAAGGCTGACTGAACCCTCGGCAGGAGGGCAATCTTTAATTCGCATCATTTAATTGACCAATTTTTTAATGCTCATTTTGATAGTAACAGCCAAGAGCAGCTGTAGATTAAACAGACTATGAAAACCTCAGATTCAATTTCACCGTGAAATTTCATGGTGAACTATAGTCAGAGATCTATTTGCAGAAAGACATTAACCAGTATGACTCCACTCTCAGCCTAAAGACTCAACAAGGGTAGCAAAAGGACAATGGAGAGGAAAGACAGAATGAATGGGAGAAGACAAAGGAGCAACCAAACTTGCATCTTCGGTACCCTAAATCATTGCTATGAATGAACCTAACACACTCATGAAAAGAACAGAGATATACTATAAATACAAACTGGACCAGCCTGGCATTCCTACACAATTACTGCTGCAACATAATTAATGTGGTATTAAATTATTTCTTTCCTTAAACAAGAACAACATCAAATGATTACAAAAGTGAACTGATTTCAAGTAAAATGGAAACTTAGGCCACAGTTCAGTCTTAAGAACTATGAAAGTCAAACATAATAACAAAGGCAAATTTAAGCCATACCTCCCAACACTATCATTTCCCAGGGGTTCTTCTGCAGATGCTTCAATCAATAAAGAATAGCTTTCCCTCAAAAGACTAAGCTAGACAAGAATGTGCAGCCTTTTGGACACCGTACTGCCAAAAATTCCTGGTCTTGAGAGGGGACAAAGATTATGAAGCAAACTTTTAAGCAATTGGAATGCTCTCCCCCCAGAGTTCAGGAAAAATCAGAGATTAGAATATCCTGAAGGAAATAAATATTTAGTTTTTATTACACACTTAGGGACAAACTAAGATGAATTATGGAAAAGAAAACGCTTATCTTCTGGGCCCTGATGCTTTTGTTTCCTTCCTTTTAACAAAACAAAACAGAGGCTGTTGGGTATGGAACAGAGTGCTGGACGTTGAGACAGAAACACTTAACTTTGCCACTTCATAACTATGCATTATTCACCAAGTTACTTAATCTCTTCATCATGTTATTAAATTCTAATTCAAGAAAGGACATAAAACGCACTTATTCTTAACCCTGACCTCTCACCAGTGCCTCACTAGACACTGAAGTCCAAGAAATTATCTCTATTCTTGCATTAGCTCTGAGGTTTGGGATGGGTGTATGTGTACATGTCTGAAACGAAACAAAGACATGTTTTTCAAGAGCAAGGGAAAAAGTATACGGCAGTATGAAAACAAATGTGGAAAACAAGCAATATGTTCTACAGTAAAATTTCAAGAAATTTGGAGCCTGTGTAAGACACATTTAGGAAGGATGGGTCTAAAGGTTCCAAGCCGGAAAGAAAGCCTCGTTCCACCCCAGAGAACCTTGCCACCCACTACTGCCTAGCCAATCACAATCCTCAGGGGGCTGCTCTTAGCGAGCTGCCAATCCTCCTCCCTGAGGCATCAGCAAAGTGTTTAAGGTATTTCTCCCTCGGTGTCCACATATATGTAGTCAAAGTCTTAAACTTTAACAGGTCATTCACAAAGTCTAAAAAGCTGTTAGATCTCAAAGGAATGAATTTCTAATGATAAAATTTCAAAAAAGATTAGAAGACCTTGGGAGTTTGAGGAATTGGGAGGCTGTGTGTCCAGAATACTTCTCGTATCATACCATGTGGATAATTACATACTTTGACTAATCAAAAAACAAGTCCTTAAGGGGTTGCTTTAGCCTGAAAATCTTCAAAGAAAGGGTGAATCTTCCCCTAGGCAGCTTTTTATTTTTTCATTTGCTTATATCGTTTACGTCAATTTTAAATGACTTCCTGTTTCCAAAAAGCCTTGCACATATTTATGTGGTTAGTAAAAATTCATTAACTTGAGTTTTAAGCTGTAAGATTTTCAGAACCAATTCAAGGAAACCATTTCTACTTATAACTAGTGAATTGAGGGGTGAGGTATTATGGATGCAACCCTGAACTTCTACAGAGCTTTTCCATTTTATGAAAGGGTCATTTTCCAAAATGGTAGCATCAGTAGCTCAATCATTGGCACTAATTCTCTAGAAATGCAACCTCTCAGAACAGGAAGTAGTTACAGAGCATAAGGGAAGTGGCTATACCATAGTGGTTTAAAACAAGGCTTTGGTCTTGTAGCTATGGTCAAATCTCAACTCTCTCCCTTAATGATGATATGACCTTGATAAAGTTATCTGCCTTTGCGAAATATCAGTTCCTCTATCTATAAAATAGAACTCATAACCTACTCATTTTTATGTGTACACTGAGTTTTTCCCAATTTGCCATGCACAAACTTTCAGGTATTAAAATCTCCTATGGCCATTACAGACTACCTTTCATTGAAGCTTGTTCCCAGGAGCTTACAACATGAAGCCACAAAAGACCAACCTGGAAAATTAACCTAAGGAATCACTAACTCATTTTTTATGCACAACATTCTAACAGCAGTTCCTATAATGGGAGTTATACAGTTGGAAATGGTAGTCAGACATTCATGATTCAATTTCTTTTAAAGCTCAAGTCAAAACTTTTTGGCTCAAGTGACAGTCAACTGCAACTAGCTTCAAACTTTCTGTTAACTAGAAGAAGCAGTGTCCATGCCATTGCCAAGACTTCATGGTACATCTGGTCAGGCAGAATAATTTACCTCTGAAGAGAAGGAGATGGCCACCTGGCTCTCCAAGATAAACCCAACCAGGAATGGACATGTTTTCCTAATCTAGGTTTCATAATACAAAACCACGGCTTTGAAGCATTCTACAAAGTCTGACGCTCTTAGTCTTTTTGTATGTTGTAACTGCTAAGCATAGGCTCTCCAGAGTTGTAAGTGCTGCTGTACAGCCATTGTCAAGTCAGATGACCCAGCGAAAGAGACATGGTCAGACCTCAGTCCAACTCCAAAGTGATGTTTCTGAAATAAAGGTGTCATCTAGAAATCCTAACAGTGATGGACATCAGAAGTGGCTGTTTTGTGACCAACCCTCTGCCCTGTCCAGAAGATAGCCAAAGGGAGTGTGTGGGGGTTGAAAAGCAGAACAACCACTCCCATCGGTTATGCAATTACAACTGCAAAATCTCTTGTAATTTGAATAACACTTCCTTTTTCTCTCCTAAACCTCACCTACCTTGCATCTACCTTCACCTTAAGTCATAAAGCAATCCAGAAACTTGCCCGAGCTTCTGAGATCTCACTCTAAGAATTCCTGAGCCCAAACTATAAGTAATAAAAACCATGAACTAATGAGAAGTCATTTCAGAATTATCTGTTTTTATCAATGTAGGGTAAAATTTGAGCAGATTTGTTTCCAACCCACTATGAAATATTGGGGTTTCTTGAGCTTAGGGGTCCTCAGCTGGAATACAAGCTTACTGCATGCACAAATGGCCATCCTGTACCCACCCTTTTCATGGGATCACCAAGGTCACTGCTCAAACTCTGTTGTTGTTGAACTCCTCCCTCTGCCAAATCTTGCTTCCTTCACTTCTATACAGGTATGATTTATGTGAAAATCATACAATAAACCTCCTGCAAGGAAATCTCAGAGTCTACAGTCTGTTCCCAGGAACCTGACCTGAGATGGGGAGAGCCTCTAGTTCCATATATTCACAGGATTCTCACCAACAAGTTGTGACAAAGCCTAGACTAATAGAACCCTCTGCTATTTACAACCTTTTTCCTCACTTCATTCTCATATATGCTCAAATTTCAGGCTAATCCACTAATACTCAAACATTAGGAATTTTTAATTGAGGTCACAACAAGTATATAGTTATTCGAGATTAATCTCTTGAAAGGTCTCCTAGATGAAGATTGAACATCATAGGATAGTAAACTCTAAGGCAGGTTAAGTAAAGAGTTTGCATGAGTTTATATTTCCTGAACTGTGTACAGATTCTAAAATGATGATCTGTTTCTAAGAGAACAGTCTAAAAGCTACTGGGGGCACTCACATCAGCAAATAAGGAGGACATGAAAGAATGAGGAATTATATGAAGGATACAGCCCAAATAAACAGCCAGTATAATTAGGCCTTCCTTTCATTTTTGTTTCCTATTATATTAAAGGATTTTAATAGAAGCAAAGTTCCTTTGCCTGCAAGAGCTGAATCAATTACCTGAGTATTTTTTTGAAATTCCAAAAGCCTATGCATGGGACCCAAAGGACATCTTGAAAAGAGGATAGAAAACAGTTCCTTGTCAATATTCACTTACTGAAGAATTTTGCTTTAATAAAAGAGAAATTGAGTTTGAACCTTTCTATGAACACCTAACAGAGCCAGAAAACCAAAAGGCACTTAAAAAAGAAAAGTACAGCACCTACTCTCAATCTCAGAGCAAAAAAAAATCTGCTTACTTTCAAAAACAATAGTTCACCCAAAGGTAAATCAGAGTCAATTGCTGGTCTTTTTAGGCAAAAGAAAGAACAAATGCATAAGTCAATGGTCTTGTTACAGCATAGTGTTTATAAAACATTTAAAGCAGTGTTTCCTTGCCAATTAAAAGTGAGTATAGGATTTACCTTTCAGTTTTAATATCTTTGCCTGACCCTTATACTAGTAATATGAGCCAAAGGGATTGAGAAAATCACTGGTTACATATTTCTGCAAAACTTTCTTCACTGGTAATTATCTTCAGAGTAAAAGGAAAAGACATTAGAGCCCTGAAGTAGGGATGGGCTGGATTAACTTCAGATAGAACTGGTACAACTTGAAATTTATTTGTATTTCTTTTTTGTTTGTTTGTTTGTTTGTTTAGAGGGCAGTGTCACTGGCCCCCACATGAGGGACCTGAACCAGGGCTGCTGGCGTCCCAAGCCAGCGTTTAACCACCGCGCCACTCGGCCGGCCCTATTTGTATTTCTAATGTCGAAGCCTGATTATCTGGCCATCCTGGAGATTCTGTATGCTACCTCATGCCCTTTAATAAAGCCTTTTTGTTATAACTAGCAAGAGAAGATTTGAACTAAGAATCTTCTTAGTAAGACACAAAGTAACTGGTGCCAAAGATTTTGCAGTCAACAGACCCTCAGAGAAACAGGAATCATTGACTGATTTTCTTTCCCAGTTGGGTCTGAAGGCAGCAAAGATCCCATGACTGTTGAAGGACTGGTAGTTCACTGTACATGGGGCAAAAGTGCTACTTACATGAGAACCTTCTATTGGAAAGATTAAGTGATCCCTGCTTCTGCACAGGAAAGCTTAAAGAAAGAAAATGCCAAGCTCAATAGTTAAAATTCTTGACTCAAGCCACAATCATCAAATAAAGGGTTTCTAGGGCTATTCTAAAAAAAAAAGCCCCCCATATCTTGCTGCTGCTTGCCTGAGATCACTGAAAGTCAAACATAAAATTTGCACAATTGCAATGTTGGTTGATTTCACAGCTCTTCTCTAAGGTACGAGGTACAGAACGGATTGAGAAAGAGTAAGGCCCTAAGAGCTAGAAGGAAGTCCCATGCTGCCCCCAAACCTTTAAAACCATGAATCCTCCCTTGCTAGACGAAGTAGTTCCCACTTCCATTAAGTCAAGTCTGTTTCTGACTTGATTGTAAATACCTCACCTAAGGCAATTACTTCTCAGGATTTCCAATCCTCCCCATGCCCCGCATTTCGTTGCCTCGATACCTAAAACTAGAAATATATTCAAGCACGTATTTTGAGGTATATTACAAAGTAAAACCATGAGTATACAACTCGAAAAATTACAAGAATTGGTTCATTTCTATTACCAGAAATCTGGAAAATAAATGTGAAAAAAGATTCTGAGGATGCTAAATTGTAGGGAAAAGAACATAACTTAAGATTAACTTAAGTTATGAAAATGAAAATAAATGCCAAAAATACTGGATCCAATATACTGGTTCTAGGTAACCCAGGTTGCTTCCTTGGTTGCTTAACTCAAATCTGGACTCACTGGTGGCCTATGCTAAATGAGGCTGAGACACTAGATTATAAAAATGTAATAGAAAAAAATACAAATATCTAGAGAGACAGGAATAATAAACTAAAAGTATCATATATAACTTATTTACCTGTCCCTAATTAAGTATCCTAAGAAGGCCCAAGGTCTTTACCACAGCAGAAATATTTTAGTGTTGGGGTCTTTGAAAAGCAATATAATGTTTAAACTTTGTGGGTCGAGATAAGTGAGAAAGCTGCCTTTGCAATGGGTTCCATTATTTCAATAAAGATTGTGGGATCCCAGAGAAGAAGCAGCCAAGAAAGTCACTTAATCACAAGAGACAGGATTAACTTGCTAACCACAATAAGCAGTAAGGCTAGAGTGAACAAGAATTAAATTTGCTTACTAGAGTTTACTCCAAAAACTATTTTATTAATGAAAGATCATCAATGTCTGTATCAGTCTGACTAAAATGTGTATATTTGTGTATCTACGGGGTGAAAACAGCTGTGGGTTAGAACACTGAGATCAATGGACAGAAGTATGTTGTCCTGAATATGGGAGATAACACAAGTGGTCATTTCCCCAAAGGTCAGTGTCAAGTTTAACTTGTTATTGACCCAGAATTGGATTAGTTATGTCAAGTACTTTTTAAAAATTATTGTTCTTATAAATTATTTTTAGAATAATTCTGAGGGAATTCTGAGGAAAAAATTTGATTGAAGAGCCTCAAAAAGACCTATAAATATACCCAGATTTTCCCTAAGAAACTGTGGTGCCACTCTGAGTCAGAAATTGTTACTCCAGAAGGACCCTGTTAATTTCAAAATTATAATTGTGAAGTGTCTCAAAAGTAACAAAGCAGACTACCTCATGCCAAAACCCGTGGGCCACAGGTAAAACTACACTCCAAGTCAAAATTATGCCATTAGGGCCGGCCGAGTGGCGCATTGGTTAAGCGCTGGTTTTGGGATGCCAGCGGCCCCGGTTCGGATCCCACATGAGGGCCAGTGACACTGCCCTCTACAGCTAACAACAGCTCCACCTGGAGCTGGGCTGTGCGAGCCCCGGTGATGGTGTGGGCTGCAGCCCCTGCTGCAGTGGGCTGCCATGGGCTGCAGTGAGTGGCCCACAGCCAGCGTGAGCGGCTGGCAGCCAGCGTGAGCTGCCAATAGCCGCGATGAGCGACATCCAGAGGCCAGCGACCGATCTGCCTCATCCGGGAAGAGCAATGACGATACCAACCGTGAGGCAACATCCTCCGCAACTAAAACTGAAGAACAAGAAGACGGCAACTTGTCTGTTCCCCTTCCCCGATTCCCCAACGCTGTTCCCCTCCACCAATTCCCCAATAAAATCTTAAAAAAAAAAAAAAAAAAAAAAAATTATGCCATTAAATGCTTTAATGTGTGTTAAAATTAAAATGTAAGAAACTAAAAATATAATACCAAAAAATACAAAACTAAAATAAAGGAAACAATTATTAAAGATAAAATTTAATTTTTGACCAGAAAGCAATAATAATAATACATAAAACTGAAAGCTGTTTCTCTGCAAATATATTGTAAAATACATAAACCCTGAGCAAGCCTGATTAATGGAAAAAAAGAAAACATATACAACCCTAAGATAAAGATAACCACAGTCATTTTTTATTTATTTTTAAGCCATAGATTTTTTAATTGATTTAAAAATTATAAAAGAATATATATGCAGGGCCAGCCAAGTGGCGCATTGGTTAAGAGCTGGCTTGGGAACACGAGCTCTGAGCAGCAGGCCCCCGGTTCAGATCTCACATGAGGGCCAGTGACACTGCCCTCTACAGCTAAGATGGTGCACAACAGCTCCACCTGGAGCTGGGCTGCCTGCCGTGAGTCACTGGCTACGGTGTAGGCTGCAGCCCTGGCTGCAGTGGGCTGCCATAGGCTATAGTGACTGGCTGGCAGCCAGAGTGAGCTGTCAAGAGCTGCCATGAGCAGCCATTCAGAGGCCAGCAACCGATCTGCCTCACCTGGCAAGAGCGCAATGATAATCCCAACATGGACCAGTGAAGCAACGTACCTCCACAACTAGACCAAAGAACAAAAGGACAGCAATTGTCTGTTCCCCTCCCCCAATTCCCCAATAAAATCTTAAAAACAAAACAAAACAAAACAAAACAAAACATATATATATATATATATATATATATATATATATATATATATATGCAAATCTACAGAAACTGTTTCAGAAACATTTTATGGGTCACCTCAGTTTCTCAAGACTGTACTTGTCTCCTAGAGTCCTCAACCACCCAGCTGCCACTGCTGCCATCACCACTTCATCTGCAGGTATCTCTGGTTATCTCATTCTTTCCTGGGGTGAGTGCCAGGCTCTGGAAATGTGACCTCCTTCATATCTTCCCAGAAACCAC
Source organism: Aselliscus stoliczkanus (assembly GCA_033961575.1). Taxonomy (NCBI): domain Eukaryota; kingdom Metazoa; phylum Chordata; class Mammalia; order Chiroptera; family Hipposideridae; genus Aselliscus; species Aselliscus stoliczkanus. The sequence goes on from CM066727.1 coordinate 174,363,858, forward strand.
AGAAGCTCTAGTCCCTCAGCACAACTCAATCAGATCAATGTAGGCTCTGGTTTCTTCTACACTTCTGGACTCCAAAGAGGACCCCAAGACATTGCCACTCAACATGGGTGGGATCTGGCTTTTGCAGCAGCAGCCAAAGAAGCCAGGTGATGAATCTAGAAGGGCAGGGGAGCAAACTCCCCATGGGGCAAACATTAACCAGTGAAAGGAATGAGATGGCAGGGAGCTGGCAGATAAATCTATCTCCCTTTTTTCTTCTCTCCAACAACTTATTTCAACACACATTTTCTGGAGATGCCCTGTCTGAATGAGTGACATACCATTCACCTTCAGGAAGCAGTGGGCACTTGATAGCTCTCCAACTTGCCTTTGCTTCTCATTCTTCCCTTTCTGGCTTCCCTTTCCCCTCTCTTTTACTGTCCCAGGAATTCACCTCTCAATAAAACACTAGCACTCACGCCTTGCTTCCGCCTGTTTTCTAAGGGTCCCAAGCTAAGACAGTGATATATTTGAAAATTTAAAGAAAATTGTTGATTTTCTACCAAAATAAAAACTATTTTATTTGAACAAATAGGAGGTAGAAAGCTTGAAAGGATTAACAGTCACAGAAGAGGCTGGAAAATGAAGGTTTACCATTTCCAAAAAGACACTAGGCCCAGATAATATAACAGATGGATTATATCTAACTTTTAAAGTACAAATTCCTACTTTACTTTATCTATTCTTAGCCAGAGAATTCATTTTATTTATTTTATGCATTATCATGTTCTTATTAACATAATATAGTTCAAAAAGAGAAAACTATAGGCAAATTTCATTTATGAATAAGGATGCAAACATTTAAAAATGACATCAAATAAATTCTGGCAGTGCATTAAAAGAACAATTCATCATAGCCAATCTTTCAATCATTAGCAGGTCATGTCAATGTCAACCTGCATGAGGGAGTTCAATAATTTTCTCAGTATAACACAAGACCCTTCAAGATCTCAATAGTGCGCTCTCGCTCTCTCTCTCTCTCTCTCTCTCTCTCTCTCTCTCTCTCTCTCTCTCTCTGTTTTATTCTCTCTCTCTCTCACACACACACATTATGACCATATGAATAAAACATATTAAATACATCTGATTTCTTCCCAGAATCTTTTCAAGCCTTCCTTGTGTTTTTCTTCATCGCTCAACCACTGACCACCAGAGTATTTTGGGGGTCAGTACCCTAGCCCATGGTATATTTTAACAAGGGTAGAATTGGTATTTGAGGCAAGACCATGCTAATCTGTACAAGCCTGACTCAGGCCTTATAGGATGCTTATCATTTTTGACCCTGGGCATTAAAGTTCATAGCACTCCAAAGTCACAGACAAATGAAATGCCAAGTATTTGGTGAGGGTGATGGATTCCTCATTAAAAACCCCCGGAGGGAATTCCACAGAGAGCGACCCCTACACCTGTATCCCAGTAACTACTGGGAAGTCCATCCTCCTCCTCAGATGACGTATTACCAGCTTCAGAAACATTTAGTGCTCTTGGCTTTTCCTGAGTATGCTAGAACATCAGGGCTCAGAAAACACAAATCACCGATAATGAGGTTGATATGCACCCCCATAGGAAGTAAGCAAGACACCAGCAATATCCATGTGGGAGCTTGGCATGTGGCTTTGTGGATTTGTATGTGCACTCGAAGAACAACAGAATTTCCACAGGATCAAAAATGACAATGTACCCTGACCTATTATGTCAGAATATTCGCTACCCGCTGAAGTTCTTTTCCTCCACTGAGTCCCAGTATTACGAATGTTAACAGTGCGGGCTCTGAAGAGAGACAGATACAAATACAAATTCCATTCTGCCCTTTCTTCTGTATACCACTGGGCAATTTATTAACTCCTCTGACCTTAGCATTCCTCATCTACAAAATGAGGGCAATGTATTTATCTTGTAGGGTCATTATGATAATTAAATGAGATAATGCTTATAAGATGCTCAGCAGAGTGCCTGGCATATACTAAGTGTGTGTGTGTGTGTGTGTGTGTGTGTGTGTGTGTGTGTGTATATTTTTTTTTTTTTTTGAGGGCAGTGTCACCGGCCCTCATATGTGGGACCCGAACCAGGGATGCTGGCTTCCCAAGCCAGCGCTTAACCACCATGCCACTCGGCCGGCCCTACTAAGTATATTTTATTATCTCCCCTAAACACTACGCTAGCATATACTTCCACAGGCCAATTTCCAAATTCATTGTCAATTAACCGATTTTAAATCTTTTACATATTTTAAGGAACTTCAGGTATACCACACTTCATTGTAGTAAGAAACACAATAATTTACTCTTGAAAAAGAGTTATGGTTAAATGACTATCTCCCCAAAAGGCTATGGGTACTGATGGCAGAAAAAGGTCTGACAGAAAAAGTCGAGAATCATGATTTCACTCATTGTGAGATATAAAACTGAAAGCAACAAATGAACAAGACAAACAAACAAGCAAAAACTCATGGACACAGACAACAATTTAGAAGTTACCAAAAAGTAAGGGTGGGGTGGGTAGAAGAGGGTAAAGGGGATCAGATATATAGTGATGGAAGGAGAACTGACTTTGTGTAGTGAACACAATGATGTGTTATAGAATTATACATTTGAAACCTATATAATTTTATTAACCAATGTTATCCCAACAAATTTAATTTAAAAATAATAGCAAAAAGAAAAAGAAAAAGAATCACCACAATGAACTCAATGCCCATCACTCTATAGATATTGAATAGCTATTTATTAAATGTGGAATGAATGAAAAACAAAGGCTCACAATCATTTAGTGCCTAGGAAATACTTAATATTTTGTTTAATTAATTTAATTAGTATGTAGTATTTTCAATGGAGTATTTCTAATAGTCACAACTACCCTGAAAAATAGGCATGGTCAGCAACTGATTAGGTGTACCATGTCAACAGAGATGTATCCTAAAATCAGAGCTTGGTGAAAAAAATTAAAAAACCAACAAACAAAAAAACTACAGTACACAATAACATTCATGAAAATTAACAATACATACATAAAGTATCAAAATACATTGACTGCTACGCTTAAATGTTGCCAATTTCTCTGTATGTGAATTTTAACTTAAAAAAACTATAAACAAATATTGAAATATAATCAATGACATGTATGTTAAAGTGCTTAGAATTAAGGACACTGATGTCTGCAACTGATTTTGAAGTACATCTGGAAATTAAGATGCATGATAAATGGATAGAGTGATGGAAAAATTAATGGATATGTGATAAACTAAATATAGCAAAAACTTATTTGTAAAATCTACCTGGTGTTCACCGTAAAATTCTCCCAACTTTTCTGTACTTTGAAATTTTTTCACAAAATGTTTGGGGGGAAAAAAATGCATGTGAAACCTTGGCTATTTTCTAACCATACAGACAGAAAAAGAATATATATTGAACACATTAAAACAGTGCCTTGCACACAGTAAGCAATTTATATTTATTATCAGAGTGGTACTCATGGATGAGAGGAGGAAAATGGGAGTGGAATATGAATATAATAGAAAATAAATAAATGAAAAACCGGAAAGAAAAGCTAAAGTACATACAATTAGTTCCCACTTTGTAGAAATAACAGCTGAGTTTCAACAATGTTAAGAGCTTCTATGAAATATATACAAATTTCTTAAAATTACACCCCACTTCAAAGAGAGTAATTATCTAAAGAAAACTGTCACCAATTCTATCTCTTATTCCCTCACATTTTTTCTTCCTCTTATCTGTTCAGATAATTAAACTTCTTTAATGTACTTTCAAATAATTAGCATTTCTAACCAAGAATTTTTAAAAAGCATTGTTCTTTACAAAACATGGTCAATATTTCTTACCAAAATATGATTGACATTTCTTACTTTTACGCAACATTTTTGCTAAGTCTTCCATATAAATAAATAAATAAGTTACACACACACACACACACACACACACACACACACACACACACACATCTCCTATGTATGGGAGTTGAAATTATCCCTGAGTTCACTTTCATTCACCATGAATTTTAATTTTGTCCATGTCCTCCTGGATACTTTCTTTCATGGAGATTTATGGAAGTCATTGAAACAATTCCTAAGAGCAAGTTTTAGATTCTCACAATTGTTAGAGTCTCATCCATAGGGACTTTATCTCTATGCTACATGCTAAAGTACCTCATAATTGTTTAGCATTAATGCCTTTAATCTTCTCAAGTTATTTCATTATATCAATTGTCCCTTTAGAATAAAGCTTGTCCAAAGATTCTAATTCTTAACATGTGCACTTGGAAATCAGCGTTTGATTTGGACCAGAGGAAATTAATCACAAAACACATAAGAAAATTTCATATTTTCTTGATCAATACAGCCTGCTACTGATATTTTTTTTTCATTCTTTTGAACTGCAATTTCCAATGTTGGTAGCACATATTCCCAGGAATAAGCCAACTGATCCACTGGACAAAAAGAAGAATATGAAAACACTATTTTTTTCATAACTTAGTTTTTTTTATTTTTTTCCTCATTCTTTGGAATTTCAATTCCAAATTAGTACAGTGTGTATAGCACTTGCTAATAATATATTAGTACAGTATGTATTAATCAGAAAGGTTTAGAAACTATTGTTATGAATTTATAGTATATTTGGAAGTCCTATGCTTTTTGCTTCTTGATTCATAAAGTGAAGTTACAATAACCAATGTACAGGGTCAAAAGGATTTCAAATATAGAAAAGAATCATTCCATTCATTAAGCAGTAATTGTTCTTCAGGACCAAAGTCACTATTTTCTTTTTTTTAAGATTTTTATTGGGAAATTGGGGGAGGGGAACAGTGTTGGGGAATTGGGCAAGGGGAACATTGTGTTTTTCCAGGACCCATCAGCTCCAAGTCAAGTTGTTGTCCTTCAATCTTAGTTGTGGAGGGCGCAAGCTCAGCTCTAAGTGCAGTTGCCGCTTTCAATCTAGTTGCAGTGGGGGCGGGGGAGGGTGTAGTCCACCATCCCATGCAGGAGTCGAACCAACAACCTTGCTGTAAGAGCATGCACTCTCACCAGTTCAATGGCAGCTCAGCTCAGGTGCAGCTCACTGGCCCCTGTGGGAATTGAATCAGCGACCCTGTTGCTCAGAGCTCACTCTCTTAAACAACTGAGCCACTCAGCCGGCCCACGATTTTCTTGACTACTAACATTGGTCAGTATTTTCCATCAAAGGTCCTTCATGAGAAAAATGATGATGAATTAGTCAGATTTTCCAACCCACAAGTCCAAGAAATGCCTGTGAAACTCTGCAGTGTTACACTTTGGGGTTTTTTTTTTGCGGGGAGGGGAACACTTCTCCTAGAATAAAGCAGAGTCTCTTGACTATAAGGTCCAAAGTCACATAACTAAGAAGTAGTACAGTTGCACCTTGAGCACTCATTTTCTCATTCCCAAACCCATTGTTGTTCTAATTTGTACTAAGCATATCTTTCGGGCATCTGAAAACTCCATTACAGCATTCGTGTAATGTGGCATAGAGCTAATGTGTTTTAACGCGGGAAGAACTAGAAAGGCTACAGAAGCTTCCACCACTTGCTGGATAAGTCACCTTAGAAAAGTACTTTAATCTCTAGAATCTCAATTTCCTCATTCTATAAAGAGGATGCGATAATCCCTGCCATGCCTACCTCAAAAGGTTGTCAAGATGCAACCATATACAGTATGTTAACATGGCTTACAAATTGTAGAAGAGTTAGGCACTCAGTTTTGTTTTCATGCACTCTCAGTAAGAGGTGTTGCCTTGAGCAGGCATGTGCAGCCCTGGATATTTTGTATCTATGCAGTGGAAGCCACTGATACTTAACTCCAGGAATTTTGGACACCATTTAATGTGAAAAGCAGTAGAACATGCAGCTTCATAGCCACCAGCTACAAATCAGTGAAACCCTATTCAAATTAAGTTCAAGATTAATCCAAGCTAAGAATTCAAGAAGGATGCTAAGGAAAAAGAGAGAACCTTTACCCATCGGTAGGTATGGGAAGCAAATTATTGTATTGGAAGGAAAATTGGAAGGAAAATAGGGATGAAAAATATTCAGTTTTGGTATTCTTGGAGAAGTGACTGTGTATGCAATCCAAAAGGAAAATAAATGCTCCCATTCCAAAATCATCATCTTCTGGGAAGAAAATCAGAGCCATGTTTCTTCTTTCTAGCCAAGCTCAGAAACTGTCATTAAGTCTTCCTTGTGGGAAGTTCATGTAACAAAAAGAAACTACTGAGGGAATATTAAGACCTAATACTTTCCTTAGAATCACTTAATTCTACAACATACAGATGGAGTTTTTATTTTACTAGCCCTGTAAAAGGGTATTTAATACTTTAACATTTTTCCCTAGTCTTTTTTGCAGCTCGCAGTTTAGTACTTGGAAGAGAGAAAAAACAGGACCAGTAATGCTGACAGTCAAAAAAAGGAAAACTTTCTCCATCACTTCTCTCTCACTACATTTTTATTGTTCATGTGGATTGACCTGTAGGGTTTGATGGCCAAGGATTAACCAGAAATGTCTGTTCTGGTAGAAACACTGCTGCCATTGCTGTGGTTAGTGATTTCCTTTTTAACATAATTTTTAAAAGCTAAATTATCATCAAGCAGTGAAATGCTCTTTCTTGGTAGATTTCCCTTCATTATTATTATAAATTAGCTGCAATTTCAGAAAGAGTCTGGTGCCATTTTTCCATCATGTTGAATAGGTAAATGATCCAAAGGGGTGCTTAATATTTCTAAAAGTCCTGCCAAGTCATTCCTTCCAAACCTGAGACCACACACTAACATGGATATTGAGATGTCTTGGTTTTGAGACTAAGACAAGTGATAAGTAAGCCAAGCAAAATAAGATGAGATGACCACTTTTAGGACCATTTCTTGACTAAAATGCTTTTGCAATACAATAACCATAAAGTCATTTAACACTCCCCAGGCAGTGTTCTGGCATTTCTTATGAGAAGAAAACCACTTCAGATTGATAACTATGGAAAAAAGCATATGTAGTCCAAGGAATCAATAAGCATGAATAGAAAGTCAATGACAACAAATTTAGCAACACAGGAAACCAAGTAAATTAGAACCTTAATGAAGTGTTCTGAAAAAAAAAGTCTATTGTTAGACTCAGCATTCACAATCAGTATGACACAAATTAGGCACTCAATAATCATCAAATGAGTAGGATGGAAAGTTTAGCCAGTCTGCAAAATTATCCAAGGATTATTTTTCTCTAGAAACTGAATTTTCAACTCTTAGCCTTTAGGGCTAGAGAAAGCTACTCACATTCCTAAACAATAATATTATCCCTGAAATAATAAATGCTGTATAGAAGCAGTTTGAAAATATGATTTTCATCTCTAGTTACCGAAATAAGAAAACCTGGGGAAAAATATATAGTAACAAAATATATGTTTTCTAGGCCTCAATATTAGGAAACAAAGGAGAGAACTAGATGGTTGCATGCCCATAAAGATTTTGTTATGAATCAGAATTAAATCACACAGGAATTTGTATTTTTCTTTCTCAAAACAAGCTTGCATCCTTTTTTCGAAGTGTGTGATTTGATCCCATGTGTGCTACTAATAACTTTATTGTTCTTTCTGGATTAAAAACCATTATCTCCTCACTCTTTGATGTCTAGCACTGTCCATTCAAGACATTACAAAAACAGGATACATGAAAAAAGATAGAACTCCAAATTAATGCCATCCTAAGAGAAAAGTAAATGGAAGCAATGAAGCAAGGATAAAATTTCTCACTTGAATAGTAGTAGAGAGAGTTTTTATTCATAATGAAAAGTATCCAGTGTCACCTGGAGAGTTTTAAGACCTGTGTTAAAATCAACCTCTAGGGGCTGGCCAAGTGGCTTGTTGGTTAAGGGCATGAGTTCTGAGCAACAAGGTGGCTGCCAGTTCAATTCCCACATGAGCCAATGAGCTGTGCCCAAGCTGAGCTGGTGATAGTGTATGCTCCTAACAACAGGGTTGCCGATTTGACTCCCATGTGGGATGGTGGGCTATGCCCACCCGCAACTAAGATTGACCGGAGCAGCGGGCGGCCCCATGGCAACTGGACTTGGAGCTGAACTACCCAAGCCCTCCACCACTAAGATTGAAGGACAACAACTTGGCTTTTTCCCTTCCCCAATTCCCCAATAAAATCTTTAAAAAAAGAAGAAAAAAATCAACCTCTTAAATCTGCCTACTAATGATTCCTAAATTTTTATCTCTACCATCTACCTGGACATATCTGACTACCTTCTTGCCCTGTTATAGCCCTGCACCTCACCCCATTTGTGTCTTCTTGAATAACCAATTGCTATGATAATTTCTGAAATTACTCCTAAAGTAGTAATTAATTTAGCCTGGGAAACGTGAATAAACTTAAGGGGGATAGAATTAATAACAGGAGACCCTTATATGGCATGCGTTCTGAGGTCTTTACATACCTTAATTCTTTTATTCCTCACAACCCCATAAAGTAGACAGTCATTCATGTTTTTTACAGACAATTTATGCATAGAGGGGGTTAAGCAGCTGGCTCAAGAACACATAGCTAGAAAATGGTGGAACTGGAATTTTAACCCAGGCAGTCTGTTTCCAAAACCTGTATGTTTAACTCCGGTCCTAGGCTTTCTCTCAAAAGGAAACAAGCAAACACACAAAAAGTTTGTATTGATTACTTTTGGAATTTTTCAATCCCTTCCAGCTTGGACTCCAGTTGTTGAAGACATACAAAATAGGAGACGAACAGAACAAAGTCTTCCAATGGACACAGCCAATAAAAATCGGTTGAGTGGATGAATGAAATACTAGAACTATACTTTCTCACAGCCATTTAATGATAGATTATTCTCGGCCAGCAGGCCTAATGCTTGCCTGTCCTCCTGCTCTGAGCACAGGTTTTCTACAGACTTCTTTCTGTCCTTAGTACTTGTTGTAATGAACCTACAAGTAACTTGGCATTTCTCTCTCCTCATGCTCTCATCTCCAGCCCATCTGCTGTCTTGAGGCTGCATTCCCTGCAGATTCTCCAATGAATTCTCCACAGTGGCTTCTGCTTTTTTAAATTTTGGTGAAATGGTTTCAGCATACAAAGATATGACACTACTCAGATAAAGAAATAAAAAATGAAAATTATTGATTAAACTGAAGCTCCTCTGAACCCTGCATGAAGCTTTTTCCACTGAATTAACCACTCTCCTGAATTTAGGGTACATTTTATACTTTTAATATTAATCTAGACATAGTATATAGTTCTATTGGGCTATCGGAAAAGTCATGATGCATTTTTGCAATGAAAAACATAGAAAAAATATGTCATGAATTTTCCTACAACCCAATACATGATTTTAAACTTTATGGAACTATCACATTGTACAGATACTATTATTAACATTATGGGTTAGTTTAACAATGATAATAATAATTTTAAAAGTGAACCACACAGGTTAAGAAAAAGAACATTAGTATTACCACGGAAGCCCCCTTGATTCCATCCTCCTGTCGGACTCCCAGAGATAACTATTATACTATCCTGACTTTTGCCTCTACTTTGTTTTGAATAGTTGCTACCAATTGTGTCTGTATTCATTCCTAAAGCAAGTATTACTCAGTTTTGTCTGTTCACTATGTTATATAATGTTTGTATATTCGACTTGCTTCCTCCACTCAATAGTTTGTTAATGCTTCTACATCAGTTCACATAACAGATGTTCTTTTATTTTCACCCCGGTAGAGAACTACATTATATGGCAATTCCACAAATGGCACAGTCTCCTATTGATGGGATTTTTCTGTTTTCGTTTTCATCTTTTTTTTTCTCTCTAAATATGTTTGACCATGCCCCCCATGGTGTGTGTGTGTGTGTGTGTGTGTGTGTGTGTGTGTGTGTGTAAGAATCACTCTGTTCCTGTTCTGTAACTCAGATTTTCTGAGGGAATCACTTTACTCACTTTTTCTCAGTTTAGATTTAAGCTCAGTCGCTTCAGGATTTTCCTTGCTGATTCTTTCATCACAGGGAGGAAATATAGTCCAGGTTGCCTAGGAGAAGTCATATGTTTGCATGGCAAGAAGGCATCTGGTCCACTGTCATATTCTGCCTCCCACTGACATCCTCTGAAATCTATCTCATCCTGGTTTTGTTAGTTTTCCTATTGTCTTGGCTTGGTATTGGCTATTTTCTTTGGTGGTATCCTCTGAAAGATGTCACAGATCTCCCTCTGAGCCTTTCTGAGGCTCTCTTAGGAGCAAAAAATACTTCCAGATGCCTTCCCACACTGCTTGGTGGCCGTGAACAATAGGAATGCTGCCTTAGAGGCTCTCTTCCTAGGCTCACATTAGCCAAGAAACACGTTTTTTTCATCTCCCCTGATTTAGTCAGGAAGAGAGATTTGGAATCCCCCTGGTTGCATGAGGAACTGGGGACATAATCAATAGAACTGTCAACAAAGTCTGAGGCTGCAGTAAAATTTCAGCCTATCTTGGTGGTCTGAGTTAATTAGCTTAATTCCAGGAATTACTTGGAAAGCAAAGGAAAAACTGTTCCTCCTTGAGGAATAAACGAGTGAGATAATCCAAAGGCTCCATCTCAACACCATAGAGATCCACTGTCCAACATGGTAGCCACTAACCACATGTAGAAATTTAAATTTAACTTGCAAATAATTAAAATTAAATAAAACTTAAAATTCAATTTCTCAGTTACACCAGTCACATTTCAAGAACTCAATTACATGTGGCTAGTGACTACCCTTTTATACAATACAGACGTATTTTTTGTCACAGAAAATTCTATTGGATAGCACTGTCTCAGAAGATGTTTACATAAAACAAAATGGGTACACTAAATAAAGAAAGGCATTAGAGTCCCAATTAGCAGGATTATTGATTTTGGCAGTAGGCATCCAGATTCACAACTAGGGTAACCTGGTTTCCCCTTAGCATCCGGAAGGACTAAAGTCCAGAAGGGTTCACACCAGAGGTAATAAGCAGTTTTTGAGAGACCTCAAAAATCATTCCTTCCCTTGAGCTACTGGGAGAGACCTGGGTAGGGGCTATTGTCGTAGTTCATCATTAAGCTGATCTGAGCTATAATGGAATGAGACTATCATTGACTTTTACCCAGAATATTACCTCACTTGGCTGACACTGTTATAAAATGAAGAAGGAAATTTCTCCACCAGAAAATATATGCTCTTAAAACATAAAATATAGGCCCATTTCACCAAATCTCAGTGATATCGATTAAAAATGTTCATGTTTCATGTTTTAAATGTTTATATTCATTTTATTTGCCATTCTCTGCATTTTGCTATATAGGCTTCCCATTGTATATCAATGTTTAAACTATACATCAAAACCCTTCTGCATCTATGCTCATTCTAAACAACTTTTTTTTTTTTGAGGGCAGTGTCACTAGCCCTCATATATGGGAGCAAACCAGGGCCACTGGCTTCCCAAGCCAGTGCTTAACCACCACGCCACTCGGCCGGCCCTAAACAACTATTTTATAAAAAGAATGTTGTCGAGTTCTTGGTTATTCAGTTCAATCTCATATTTTCTTCTCTCTCCTTGTACCAAGCTTGAGCCTGTGAGCCCTCACATGTCATTCCTCCTCCCTCCCCTGCCTCGCTCTGTAGAGAAGGGGGTTCCTGAGCCCTGCAGACTGTGTTTCCAAGGTTCCTATATAGTTGGAGGATCTGAAATTGGCCAGGGGACCTATGGAGGGAGGCTGGAGACATGGGGGAAAGAATAACACAGGGTATTTCTCCTCCTCCTTCCCCACCTTCGGCAGCATCTCCAGCAACAGCTTGCCTTCTCCCTCTGTAGTGCATACCTCCCAGGCCAAGAGTGGTTTCATTTACCATAGAGTGACCCTGGCCCCCAGGGTCTAATAACACTAACTGCTTCTTTTGTCATTCCTGCCATGCCAATATTGGGGTTGGCTCACCATGTCCTGCTTGACTTCTCAGCAATTCCATCACCTGTGTGACCAGTTCCTCTTCTAACTACTAAAAGTGGCTTCTGTGTCCCTGGTGGGCTCTGATGCGCCTCTATAAAATCAGTTCAAGCTCATAAAGGAAAGCTAGCAAGTGTTATCCCTGAAAATCACAAAGTGCTCGCAAGCCTCCGGGTATATCAGTCTGTGTGTATAAACCAAGTTGACAAAGGTAAATTCCTCCCCTAAATTGCATGCACATATGGGTGTATGTGTTCTATCCTGCTCTGCTTTTTTTTTTAAATTGTAATCTTTAAAAGCAAGAATGACAAAAATCTAGACCTTGGCAGGCCACCATGTTTTAGTAATTCGGGATAGTGCCTGGCCCAGTGGCTCCCTGCCAGGGAGGTATTACATGGCTCCAATCTGACCGCCACACAAGCTCTCTGACCACCAAGACTTGTGTCTGCCTGGGGCTAAGTTGGTCTACCCAGAGTGATGCCTTTCTCTGATTGGTCTTTGTAAAGTGAGAGGGGACATATTTTGCAATTTTCTGTCCAGAAGAGGTTTCTCTTTCTAATTTGTACAAAGGGAGCTTTGTGCTAGAGGCGACCCTCTACCTGTGTATCCATTTTCCCATCCAGATATATGTAGTACCACTGCAGATCTGAAGTCAGCTCATTGATTGTGTAAACTTCTGATGAGGAGCACATAAGAGTCCAGGCTCTTACATTAAAAGGATCCCTCAATCCCCTCCAAGTCCATAGCGTTTTTTACATTCTAGATCACAATGCATTATATTAATAACTAATGGGTTCATCTGCCATCTCCATAGACTGTTAGCACCCCCAGGGCAAGGACCATGCCTCTTTCAGCTTTGAATCTGCAGAGCTTAACAAAGTGCATGGCACATAGTAGGTGCTCAATACATGTTTACTGAATGAAAGCTGAATTGTGTTTTATAGTTTACAAAGCACTTTTACATATGTTGTCACCTTTAATGGTCTCAGCAACAGTATGAAGTAACGTAGGTGATTTTGCAGAAGAGGAAAAGTGAGAACCAGAGAAGCTAAGGCGACATTCATGGTTAGTAGTGCATGAAGAACTTCGGCTTGGGTCTCCATAATTCCAGACCAATGTTCTATCACACTTAACTAAGCTATCCTCCTGGTCTTTACTGGTACTAACTCTGCATCAGATTTTTAGTGAATTAGGAAAAATCTCCTGCTTTGGGTGGATGAATTACAAAAAGTTCTGAGTAAACAAATTAGAAAAAGACCCTCCTTCCTCTGGGCTAGGTCAGCCCCACCAGCGCACAGGCTACTTTGGCCAGATGATTCTGTGTAAAGCAGGCTGCCCAGTCATACATGGGCAAACATACAGTGCAATTTGTTACAGCCCATCTGTAAACTGAAGCTCAGGGATTCCTTTTTTGTTTTTAAATTACATATGGCTTCTTTTATTAATTCTAATATATATTTTTACTAAAGATATTAAGGTTTTTTTGTTTTTGTCTTTTTAAAGATTTTATTGGGGAATCGGGGGAGGGGAACAGACAAGTTTCTGTCCTTTTATTCTTCAGTCTAGTTGTGGAGGACATTGCTTCACTGGCCCATGTTGGTATCATCATTGAGCTCTTCTCAGGTGAGGCAGATCGGTCGCCGGCCTCTGGATGTCGCTCACCGTGGCTCTTGGCAACTCACACTGGCTGCCAGCGCTCACCCTGGCTGCCAGCTACTCACTGTAGCCTATGGCAGCCCACTGCAGCAGGGGCTGCAGCTATGCCGTCCCGGGGACTCACAGCAGCCCAGCTCCAGGTGGAGCCATTGTTAGCTGTAAAGGGCAGTGTCATTGGTCCTCATATGTGGGATCTGAACCAGGGCCACTGACATCCCAAGCCAGCTCATAACCATTGCGCCCTAAAGATGCTGTTTTGATTTTGTTTGTTTTTGACCTTTCATAATGTATTTAAACTTTTACAACATATTGAGGAAGTCTTTGATGGCGGCAATACATTTTTCCATATCACAGTGAAACAGTTATTTTATGCTAGCTACTTTCTTATCTTTTCTATCACCATTATTTTCAAATGCTTACAGCACCAGGCAAGGCAATTTTGAATAGATTTACAACCTCTTTCCTATAAATCTTCCATCTTGCTTGAAAAGGTTAATTTCCCTGCTTTGCCTCTTTCGTTTTGTTTTCTTTTTACAAGTCAGCCCATAGCTATTTCTAATGATTTGTGAGTATATTGTCTTTTATCAGCTGTTAATTTTCCATAATTTTTCTTATTTTATTTTTAATTCTCAATTTGAAATAGAGTATGTACCAGAGTTAACCACTTAGAATGCACCTAATCTATAAACCACACTTCATATCACACCAGGCCTGCACTGTTCTTGTTTCAGGGTCATTTAACAGATGTAAGAAACTGCCCTCCAGGCTCACAAAAATGGTGGTGTCTCTCTTGATATTAAACCAACCAAAAAATAAAAAAATAAAAAACTCTGCAAATTTTTTGTAACTTTCTTCCATCTTCTCCTAAACTACAAAAAGGAACCACCACTTCATTTCCTGGTTTACCTCTCCTTTACAATATCATTTTGGGGTCTTTTTCCTTACATCTTTTTAGGGAATTTTTATAGACACTTCTGGGATTTATAAAATAATTTCCTTTACATTAATGCAAAAATTATGTTACTTCCCAACTCTATAGAAACAAAAGTTATGATTCCAATTTTGTTTTTCTGTCTTCTCTTTCCAAACCTTACCTCATGTTCTTTTTATCTCACCATTTCCATTTCTAAGCCACAAGATCAATCTTTTTCCTCTGTTTCTCCATACCACCCTCCAAACCTTGCACAAACAGGAATTCGGTCATTTCCAACACATTCATAGTGTGCTCAGCCCTCCTTCCGTTCTACCTTCTGTCAGTTACTGGCATTTGAACACTGCTCTCCCCTCCCCAATTTTGACTGGTCTTGAAAATTATACACCACTAACACCTTTATCCACTAAAGGTTATAAACTTGACATTGATCTGGTTAAGATGTATACATTTTTAAATATCAATCTGGTCATCAGAAGGAAAAATAGAAAGGTAAGATGATGGCTGGGAGGCCGATTAGGATATAACTGCAGTGGTCCACAGAAAATGTCATCAGGGCCCAGTTGAGACAATAGTAGAAGCAACATAGGAAAGAAGATGGAGTTAAAGACCCTAAAATATAAAATTGACAAGACCCAGTGTATGGGGTGTTAGCGGTTAAGGGAAAACACATTGAAGAGAATAACCCCCAAAATGGTCTTTGGTAGCTGAGCCATGTCTTACTTTATGAGATAAGAAGACAGGAAGAAGAGCAAATTTTGGTGAATCCTTCCTCTGGAAAACAATGCTTTGTTTTCTTTCAATTGGAAGTTAATGTGTAGCATTTTTTAAGTTCAATGAGATGTGAGTAAATCGCTTTGTGCTTAGCAATTGATTTTTTTCTGGGTTTGCCTTTGATATCCCCATGGGACAACCACAAGATGATGGCTGATAAACAAGTTAGAAATATAAATATGGAACTCTCAAGAAAGATTTGGACTTGAAATATAGATCTTTGTATATATTTTATATATTCAAAACATAAAAAATATTATACCCTCTGTGCCATTTTTTTTTTTTTGAGGGCAGTGTCACTGGACCTCATGTGTGGGACCCGAATCGGGGCTGCTGGCTTCCCAAGCCAGCGCTTAACCACCGCACCACTCGGCCGGCCCTCTGTGCCATTTTTTAGCTATTGTCCTTCAACTCCAAATCCAGTTCTTCTATATTGTGCTTTGTGATGCTGGGACAGAGATTCTGAAAACTACATTTCCCACACTTCTTTACCAACCAGCTTCATGTTAAATTTTGCACTAGAGAGACAGTCTGGAAGGCAAGTCCAAGAGACAAGCAATTTCCTCTTTCCTTTTCTCCTTTTGCTTAGAGTTCCTGTCAGTGGCATTTGTCCTAGCCGCAACGGCTGATTCCTCCCTTGAGCAATTTTGGCATCGATACACAACCTCATAGCAGCCTTCCTGGCCACATACTTTAAGATAAAGCCTGCCAGTAAAAAAGTGTCACTCACATCTACCAAAATTAAGTTTTCTATTGCATTTCTTCATTTTTTAAAAATAAAATACAGTTCCATGTTTAGAATCAAAAAGCAAGTAACATAAAAAGAATAATTAAAATACTCTGTCACTTTTCCCCACCCACACAGATCCCACTTACTCCCACCTCAAATATAATCTCCTTCATTTGTTTCTTGGATATCCTTCTAGAGTTTTCACATCAACACAAGAAAATAATTTGTATATCCCATTTTTACATTAAAATTAGTAAACGATACACACTGGTCAGTTTTGTGTTTTTTTCAATATTAGCCATTCTAGTAAGTGTATAATGATATCTTGAGTGGTTTTAATTTGCATGTCCCTCATGTCTAATGATGTTGAACATCTTTTCATGTGTTTTGCCACCTGTATCAGTCTCTTACAGCTGCTAAAACACATTACCATAAACTTGGTGGCTTAAAAGAACAGAATTTTATTCTCTCATAGTTCTGGAGGCCAGAAGTCCAAAATCAGTGTCACTGAGCCAAAATAAAGGTTCTGCAGGCTGTGCTCCCTTGGAAGGTTCTAGGGGAGAATACTTTCCTTGCCTTTTCCAGCTTCTAGAGCTGCATTTCTTATATCCTTTGGCTCCTAGCCCCTTCTTCCATCATCAGAACTTGTGGGTAGTATCTTCCCTCTCTGACTCTTGTTTCTTTCTACTTCTAACATATGTGAACAAGGCAGAACTTCACAACATTTTCATGACATAGCTTTGGAAGTCACGTAACATCACTTCCACAATATTTTATTGGTCAAGACAATCATAAATGATCCTCTTCAAAGAAGACATACAAGAGGCCGGCGAATGGCTCAGTTGGTTAAGAGCTTGCTTTAAGAGCACGAGCTCTGAGTAACAGGGTCGCTGGTGCAATTCCTACATGGGCCAGTGAGCTTCGTCTGAGCTGAGCTGCTGCTGAGCTGCGAACAGGTGGCAGGATGGCTCAGCTGGTGAGAGCAAGTGCTCCTAATGACAAGATTGCCTGTTCGATGATGGGCTATGCCCATCCCTGGCTGGGACTGAACTCCGCGCCTTGAGCTGAGCTGCAGCCCTGATGGATCAGTGGATAGAGCGTGCACTCTTAACAGCAAGGTTGGGTACATGAAAAGGTACTTAACATCACTCATTATCAGGGAAATGCAAATCAAAACCAAAATAAGATATCACGTCTCTCACCTGTTAGAATGGCCATCATCAAGAAGACATGAGAGGGCTGGCCGATGGCCCATTGGTTAAGAGCTGGTTTTGGGATGCCAGCAGCCCCGGTTCAGATCCCACATATGAGGGCCAGTGACACTGCCCTCCACAGCTAACAACAGCTCCACCTGGAGCTGGGCTGTGCAAGCCCCAGAGACAGTGTAGGCTGCAGGCCCCTGCTGCAGTGGGCTGCCATAGGCTACAGTGTGTGGCTGGCAGCCAGTGTGAGCTGCCAATAGCCGCAGTGAGTGACCATCCAGAGGCCGGCAACTGATCTGCCTCATCCAGGAAGAGCGCAATGACGATACCAACATGGGCCAGTGAAGCAACAGCCTCCGCGACTAGCCTGAAGAACAAAAAGACAGTAACTTGTCTGTTCCCCTCCCCCAATTCCCCAATAAAATCTTAAAAAAAAAAAAAAAGACATGAGATAATAAGTATTGGCAAGAGTGTGGAGAAAAGGGAACACCTGTGCACTGGTGGTGGGAATGTAAATTGGTGCAGCCACTATAAAGTATGGAGGTTTCTCAAGAAATTAAAAATAAAACTACTATATGATCCAGCAATCCACCTTCTGGATACATATCCAAGGAAATGAAATCAGGATATCAAAGAGATATCTGAACTCACATGTTAATTGCTGCATTATTCACAATAGCTAAGATATAAAAGCAACCTAAGTGTTTGTCAACAGATAAATGGATAAAGAAGAGATGGTATGTATATATACAGTGGAATATTATATTATTCAGCCATAAGAAGGAAATCTTGATATTTGTGACACCATGGATGGACTTTGAAGGCATTATGCTAAGTGAAATAAGACAGAGAAAGACAAAGTACCATACATCCTCACTTATTGCTGGAACTAAAAAAGGTGAACTCATAGAAACAGAGAGTAGAATAGTGATTACCAGAGGCTAGGGAGTAGGGAAAAAGGGGAAATGTTGGTCAAAGGGTACAAACTTCCAGTTATAAGACGAATAAATTCTGGGAATCTAATGTACATCTTGGTGACTATAGTTAGTAATACTGTGTTATATGCTTGAAAATGCTAAGAGAGTATATCTTACATGTTCTTACCACAAAATAAAAAAGGTAATTATATGAGCTGATGGAGGTGTTAATTAACCCTATTATGATAATCACTTACATATCAGATAATCACGTTATACACCTTAAACTTACACAATGTTATATGTCAATTATATCTCAACAAAAGTGGAGAAAGAAAAAATTTACATATACCCTATGACTTAGCAATTCATTTCTAAATATAAACCCAACAGAAATACATACATATGTACCCCGAAAGACAAGCCAAAAAATGCTCATTGCTGCATTATTTGTAATAGGCCAAAGCTGAAAACAATCAAAATATTTTTCAACAGGAGGGATGGTATGCATATGTATCATGATATGTACATGTAATTGAACTCAGGGTAAAAAAAAATGAGTAAACTACAACCAAATGCCACAACATGAATGAATCTCACAAACATACCTACTGTACAATTGCCTTTATATAAATTTCAAAACCAGGCAAATTTAATTATGGTGTTAGAATGTTTCGTTGTTTCCCATGTGTGAGGTACCATGGCTATGAAACTGAATAAATGATGATGTTAGAAATTAGGATAGCATTAACCTTTGGGGACATAAGCGGACAGTGACTACAGGATGCTCTGGGGAAGCTTCTAGGTTGATGACAATGTTCTATTTCTTGGTCTGAATTGTGGCTACTGGGATGTCTTTACTCTGGGGTAATTTATTGAGCTTATGAATTGTATATCTGATTTGTCTACATGTAGGTCAACAAGCAAACATCCATTAACCACCTAATACGTGTATATAAGATTGTCTGAGCATAGTGTTCCCCCTTCTTTGACCTGCTTTGTTAGCATCACCCAATGGAGGGAGCCCATGCTTACTAACTAGCTCAAGGGAGAGCACAGCACATGAGGACAGCCAGGCTCTGAAGGTCCACTCTGCAAGTGGAAAGTCGGGCCCAGTCAGGCTTAGGTTAGAGGTTCAGTCACTTTAACTAGCAGAGTCCACTTTAGCACTGCCCACTCCATGAAAGCTCTTCTGTGCCACATTAAATTTCCAAATACAATTGCTTGCTGATGGCCAGGAGGTCCCTGCTCCAAAAGCTGAGCGACTCTCCTTGATTCAGGTATCTGGCTCTGCCATCAAGAAGCAGCAGTTGGTAGGGAGCTGGCGGACGAGCTCGCTGCAACCCTAGATGCTTGAGTGGGTGGGAAGCAGGGTCAAGTCTGAACTTGTTGAGAACTGTGCTCTGGTTACACACTAACTACGTTATGTATTTTCTCAGCTACAAAGCTATAAGAATGGTAATATACCTTCTAGTATGGGAGGACTTGTTTGTATAATGGTTAATGACCTCAATGTGTGTGACAGTCTTGCCTGTATCCAGATAAAAATTTCAGTTATAAAGTTCAAGAAATAAAAACATTTTGATCTCCCCCTGCCAAAAAAAATAATAAAATAAGCCCTTCAAGTTTCAAGCAGAGGGGACAAAAACTCTTCCTCTTGATAGGAGAACAGTAGATTTCTAGGAAATATGTGACTTGAGGAAATGTTAAGTGAAACATGCTGGTCCCAGAAAGACAAATACAACGTGATCCCACTTATATGAAATACCTAAAGTAGTCAAATTCATAGAATCAAAGAGCAGAATGGTGTTACCAGGGAAAGGAGAAAATGAGTTACTAAGCAACGGGCCTAAAGTTGCAGTTAAGTAAGATGAAAAAGCTCTAGAGACCTGCCATACTACATTGCATCTATCATCAACAACAGTGTAATACACTTTAACTCTCATTAAGAGGGTAGATCTCATATTGTGTTCTTTTCATAATAAAGTAATTTTTTTAAAGTAAGTTATGTGAGATAGGAGATACTGTCTTGATTATCTTTATAAAATATAATCTGCTGTGTGACCTTAGCATATTATTTGGGGAAATGAAGATAAGCAGCAGCAGAGCTAAATACAGAATTAGTTTAAAAGAATTAAAAAGAGGTTGACCCTGGAGGATGGGGTCCGGGGCTGAAAATCAGTAGGGTGGGAGCTATGGGTTTTTTTTAATCTCAAGCCTTCTTTAATATTTTTTTAATCAAGTGCATGTATTACTTTGATAAATTCTTTTAATATTGTATTTAGAATAATATAAAAGTAGCTAAGATATCAGCTGCTCTCTGACTTTCACAAGTTGACACTTCTGGTCTCACAACAGCCAATTCTTAGAACCCAGCTTCTTCTCTGGTTTCCAAAGGAAAAAGAATCACTCCAAATTCGGAGACTTCAAAATTCCTTATGGAGATTTATGGGACCATGGAAAAATGTCATATTACACACAATCGTTTTCCTAAATACAATATATTTTCCTAAATACAATTTTAGATAATTTATGGGACTATGAGGTGCACTTGATTTTTAAAACTCAAAAACTACACAAGGCTTCTGGTAAAAAGCAACTGCCTCTCCCCCGCCTGCTTTCCCCACCTAGTCCATTCTCCAGGGTCAGCCTCTTTTAATTCATTCCAACTAACTCTATCTTGAGCTCTTGTAGTGGGTTTTACCTGAAAAGTCCTCCATTTGAAATTTCCCTGATTTTTTCAGTTCTCTGCTCTCTGCCTTCACAATGTGACCCTCCAGCCCTGCCACATAGACTGTCCCCGATCCCTAGGAGAAAGCCGTGCAAGTTCCTCCGGTTCGCTGAGTCTGGGACTGCTCGCTCCTCAGCCCTGGGGGCTCAGCTGCAGCTCCTCAGAAAGCTTGTCAAAGCAGCCCCTCTTCAAAGGCTTGACTCTCCCCACGAAGAATTTTATACTTGCTGCACATAAAAGTTTCTTCTTATTTTACACAAATAAGCAAACTATAGAGTAAGATAATCAACCATGGAAGTTATGTGCAATGTTCAGGAAAAAATGCCAAGCATAAATGGTTAACGCTAAAGAAATCAGGAAAACATTTTCCAGAAGGAAAAAAACAAAAAACAAAAAAACAACGCTTTAATAAGCAAGGAAGGCTTTTAAAGATAGGTGGAAAGGCCTGGGAATGGTAAAAATCACAGTGTCTTAGGAGAAACTGTATTTTTGAATTGTAAAGTTCAAGAGGAGAAAATGTGAGAAATGAGCCTAAGAAAGTTAATCAGAGTCAGATGGTCCTTATATACAAGGGTAAGGAGCTGGACATGAGCCCATAGTCCAGTAGTTGAAAATTGAAGTGCCTGTAAATGCCAAACAGATCATGTCAATGAGCAATATGAGATCATGTAAATGAGAAAAAAGACAGGAAGTGTGGGATCCTGTGGGAAACTGGGGAAATCGTACCCTTCCAAATGGAACGGTTCAATTATTTTTATACGAAATGTAAGGTTTGTGCTGCCTGAGCTTCCAGTTGTTTTAATAATAGCAGAATGTCCAGATTTTTCTGTCAAATTCTCCAATTTTTAAATGTTGGCAATGATTGCATGTTTTTTCAGGCTCACAGTATGTGGTCAAAACAAATTATATATATGCTTGAAAGCTGGTTTTAGCCAATGGACAAGTTTTCACGTCTTCTAGAAGCAATAGGGAACAACCATTATAACATTTTATGACAAAGCGGAGCAACGGCCAAATCTGCAGTTTTAAAGATCACTCTGGTGCCAGGATATAGAATGGATAGAAGGGGGGAAGGAAAATTGAAATTAAATGCAAAGAGATAAATCTGAAGGCTCCTGAAATCAATCACTGGTAGTAGATGTGCTGAGAGTCCAAACTAAGGCACTACACTTTTATCACCGATTATTATTTTTCAGTGCAAGTTGGTGAAATGATCCCAAGCATTTCCAATAGGATTTGACCCAAAATGATCACAAAGAACCTTCTTATTTCTGTAAATCTTGAGTGTTACATACACTTTCAGAGGCAGAAAGCATTTATCTCTTCATTACTTTGCATAACTTCCATCTTTTTTTTTTTTCTCGTAAATGTACTTGCCAGTAGTAATAAAAGGAAAGATTGTACATCTGGCTTTAGAAAGGCAGCTTGTTGAACCTCTACCCTCTGCTCCTGTATTATATCAATTGTAGAAGCAAAGATATTTTCTGCAAATGGTTCCCACGTGCCCACATCTCTGAACATAAAATAAACAGTGCAGGCCATGAAAACAGAGTATTTTAAACAGAGCATTCCAGCTGGGAAAATTATCTAAACATGAACCTTATTTTTACAGTCATTTAAAGATGTCTTTAATCTATCTATTAAATTAACTGTTGAAAAGGAGGAAATGGAAGAAGAGAAAGAGAAGGGGTAGGAAGAATGGAGAGCGAGGAAGAGAAAGAGAGAAAGAGAGAAAGAGAGAGAGAGAGAGAGAGAGAGAGACAGAGAGAGAGAGACAGAGAGACAGAGAGACAGAGAGACAGAGAGACAGAGAGAGAGACAGAGAGACAGAGAGACAGAGAGAGATTATCCATCTGTTTTTCTATAACACCTAATACTCCCATTTCTATGTGTTTTGATATCGGTATATTTTTCCAACACAAATTTATTGCATCTAAGCAAGAGATATAAAGAAAATTTTAGCCACTTTCAGTATATTTTTAAGATTTTTCCTGCCAACGGCCAACAGCATCCTGGTGTCTGACAAGGCCACATTGAAATAAAGATCCATGCTCAGCACTGGATGTCTGGGATGCTGCCTTATGGTTGGTCATGTAATATCTCCTGTCTCTATGAACCCTTGTACCTTTCCTCCTATAGGAGACAATATACTCACTGCATTTGTGACAAGTCCCTGTGGTACCCTGATGATAGCTGGCTGTGTAAGTCAACGACGGGGCAAGATTTCCTATACAAAAGGAAACTCCCTAAAACAGGCTACAGCCCGAGGGGACCCCTGACCTGAGATATTGGGGACTCAAGCCCCTTGGCCTACGCAGCTGTGAAAGGTTTCCTTGGAGATCAGTAGACCAAGGTCTCTCGGCCATGAGAGTTCTGATAAGAGACAACTTACTGACCATGAGGTATTTTAATTAACAACCTTGTTTTAACTCTTTGCTTTGTGCATTGCTATAGCAACAAAAACTGAAGCTCTGACTGAGAAACAGATGTTCCCCTCTATTGCAATAATATGCAGCTCTTCGTAGGATAGGAAAAGTTTGAGACTCCTTTTGTTACTAAGTTCAAGTATATGCCCTGTAAGGAAGTTATGGTAACCGGTGTACCCTGGAAAGATACAATTACAAAAAGGTAAAAGCTCTGAGAAAGAGAAAAACATCCTCATCATGTGAAACATAACTTGCAACATAACTTGCAATTGAGGTAATGGTCAGAAGCTCCTATAAAAGGGGCCAGGCTTTAATAATAAAGTGTGTGTGTGACGCTCCTGTGAACCTCTTTCCAGAGTCTCCCTCCTTTTTTCCCCTCGCTGACACCATCCCACCCAAGGGAACCCCTGGACTTCGTGGGGGCTGGCTCCCCACAGAGTGGCAACAGACATAAAGAAAATTTTAGCCACTTTCAGTATATTTTTAAGATTTTTCCGAGCCAAATCTGTGCAAAATAGATCAAATGCTATGTTAGTCCCATGTTCTAACCTATTAAATCGGTGACAAACAACCATCCCAGGTTCCACAAACAGAACTGGGCAGGTGCTGGCCAAGCATATGCTCATCCAATTCCATGAGTTCACAGAGTTTGTCCATGTCTGTCCCACTTATCCCCAGAATAAAAAGCAAAGGAGATACTACATCAATATTGCATTTTGTGCCAGGCAGGCTTTGAAGGTAGTCTGGACTTCAGTGATGTGATCAGCCAGCTGCACTCTGACCAGCACAGGAAGAAGTGAAGGCTTACATGCAGGGAAGGGAGCTGTGACCTGGACTCTGGGCTCTGTTAGCACTCTTTCCAAGTGTTTTTTTTACTTTCATAAAAATTTGTATCAATATAACCCAGGCACCAGAGACCGTAATCTCATTGCTGTAAAATACCCTGTCTCCAGAGAGATAAAAGTCAACACTCCCTCTCACTACATGTGTTTTGGGTAGGCTTGCTCCTACCCAGGCTTCTATCTTTGGAGTCTCAGCTCAGAGAGGGTATAGTTCCCATCTCTGAGATTAGAGTAGAGGGAAATTGAAATTTCTGGGAATCCTTCTGGAGTTATAACAAAGGGAGATATGTTCCAGATATCCTGAGTTGAAAACTAGAATACATTTTCTCATAGAAATAATCAATAACTTCCTAGGCAAGTTCATACAATCCTATTTAAGTCACAGCGTTCTCAGAAAATTCCAGAAACTTCTATGTAAACCATCTGCTCTATTCCAATTCTTCCCCAGGTTGTTTTTCTTTTTTAACTGAGTAGCATGGCTATAACCGTGCTTTGCCAGTTTCTCCAGTCTTCTCCACTCAGATTTACAAATTTCCATTTGTGTGATCCACCAGACATTAAAAGCTTTGGGCCGGCCGAGTGGCGCATTTGTTAAGAGCTGGTTTTGGGACGCCAGTGGCCCTGGTTCGGATCCCACATATGAGGGCCAGTGACACTGCCCTCTACAGATAACAACAGCTCCACTTGGAGCTGGGCTGCAAGCCCCGGCGATGGTGTAGGCTGCAGCCCCTGCTGCAGTGGGCTGCCATAGGCTACAGTGAGTGGCCGGCAGCCAGCGTGAGCAGCTGGCAGCCAGAGTGAGCTGCCAATAGCCGCAGTGAGCAACCTTCCAGAGGCCCGGCGACCGATCTGCCTCATCTGGGAAGAGCACAATAACGATACCAACATGGGCCAGTGAAGCAATGTCCTCCACAACTAGACTGAAGAACAAAAGGACAGCAGCTTGTCTGTTCCCCTCCCCCAATTTCCCAATAAAATCTTTAAAAAAAAAAAAACCTGTATAGGATCAGCTGGTGAGCTTTGCAGTTCCAGGACTGCCTACCCACCTCAGGCCACGGACAGTGTGGGTGCGTTCCACAGCCCTTCCCTCTCCTACCCTTCAGCTGTCGTGGTAAATGAGAGAAAATTTGAGGCCTCTCATTTTAACTGGTGTAAATGAAAGGTGATATATGTAAATATAAACTTTATATATGTAAATTTTATAGGTGATATCAGTGGATTAATAGGGAAGTAAAAATTGCTCACTGTATCAGGAAAAACAACTCATTCTTCTGGATCTTAAGATTCCTCTCCCCCTTGTTATTGGAGAGAAGAGGGTAAAACAGAGATACAAGTGCACTAGTGCCGGGAGCTGACAGCTCCTCAGTGTCTGGCAAAGTCACATTGCCCTGCTCAGCACTGGATGTTTGAGGTGCTGACTTATGGTTGGTCATGTAATATCTCCTGCCTCTATGAACCCATGTGCCTTTCCTCCTATAGGAGACAATACACTCACTACATTTGTGACAAGTTCCTGTTGTACCCTGATGATAGCTGGTTGTGTAAGTCAATGACGGGGCAAGATTTCCTAAAGAAAATGAAACTCCCTAAAACAGGCTACAACCTAAGGGGACCCCTGAACTGAGATATTGGGGACTCAAGCCCCTTAGAAACTGAGGCACAGCACATAGGGCAAAAAGCCTGCCCGTGAGAAGCTGGTGCACTTGCCTAAGGGCCCTGCTGTGAAAAGTCTCCTTGAAGATTAAAAGTCTTCAGGCCATGAGAGTTCCAGTAAGAGATGACTTGCTGACCATGGGGTATGTTAATTAACAGCCTTGTTTGAATTCTTTGCCTAGTGCTTTGTTGTAGCAACAGATACTGAAGCTTTGACTGAGAAATAGATGCTACCCTCTATTGTAAATATGTAGCCCTCCGTACTTACGACAAGAGATGTTTAAGACTCCCTTTAGCTACTAAGTATTGTATTTACATAGGAATAGATTTTAGATGCTTTTACCCTAAACATAGCCACTCCTAGTCTTCAAGTATATGCCCTGTGAGCCTAGCTGCTGGAATTTGGGATAATAGCTAGGTAGTCATGGTAACCACTCTTCAGGCAATATATAGAAATAAGTGAATCCTTAACATCGAGTAGGCCAGTGTACCCTGGAGAGAACAATTACAGGGAAATAAAGACTGAGTAAATCCTGGGAACTAGAAACCACCAAACTCATGTGATTGGGGTAATGGTCAAAAATCCCTATAAAAAGAACATACTCTGACAATAAAGTGTGACACTTCTTCTCTGAAACTCCCCCGGTGTCTCCACTGTCTCCCTTCTTTATTTTCTTCCCCCGCCGACGCCATCTCCACCTGAGGGAAACCCTGGACTGCGGAGGCTGGTCTCCTGCACACTAGATCCTTGAAATGTATGGACTGGACAATTTCAATAGAGCTTGTCAAGGTCTCAGGGTGTGGAAAGGTGACCTCCTAAAATACAATCCACCAATGGCACGTGATGTGCCCCTGAAGGATGACGAATGATCTACAAGCACCAGCTTGGCTCCCACTGGCTTCCAGAGAGCCAGCAGTGAAATGCAGCAAGCTCCTAATGCTGACCCAACTTCTCTCCACCTGGACCCACACCTCCCCGCCCGCCCAGGTGAGGCCCTCTCACCCCCTCTGATTTCCTATAAGCAACACCCCCGCCCACTAGCCCACTGGTCCTGCTCCAGTCTCAAGGATACAGATGAGGCCATTTTATTCTTCCTCAAGTTTCTTGCTGACTCTATAGCTATAGTATAAATTTTGTGTCTAGATTCCCTCAGGTCCTCTCTTTTGACTTCAGAAACACTGGAGGAAGTAAGACGGGCGTGGACTAAGATTCAGTTATTTCTTGATCTCTTCTTCTCCTGGCAATGAGGATAACTTGGAGTAACACGGGAAGTAACATAAGGAAGTGGGGAACCAAGAGCACAAAGATTATTGTTTCTAGACATTGTGTGGCTGTACATCTGTGATCCAGCACTATCCTTATAGGAGCATAGGAAAAAGAGAGCTCATGCCGCTCTCCTTGTCAAAGAGCTGGAGAAAAGCCTCTAATTGGTCCAACTGATTTCTCCTATCCCTCATCAAGCACTCCAGCTAGGAAAGCGGGGTACTGTAGGAGCACCATCCTGTGGTAAAGAAAGTCGGCTTCACCCAAACTATATTTTTGGGCTATGGGAGCATCAACACTTCTCCAAGAGAAAATGGAAGCACTTTTCAAAGCAGGTAAAAGAATATGTCTTTACTACACAGGCGGCTCCTCAAAAAAATCATTGCAGAAATAGTTTTTAAAAGGGTTTTTAAATGATTAAATTAGGTGCTGAAAGAATATATCTTCTACAACTGGAGGGAACAGAAACCTATCCAAATA
Organism: Aselliscus stoliczkanus; assembly: GCA_033961575.1. Taxonomy (NCBI): domain Eukaryota; kingdom Metazoa; phylum Chordata; class Mammalia; order Chiroptera; family Hipposideridae; genus Aselliscus; species Aselliscus stoliczkanus. The sequence goes on from CM066727.1 coordinate 174,391,470, forward strand.
TATGTAATACATGGACGGATATATACCTTCTGTGCTGTAAGTGAGATCAGCCTTGGGAAAGTTACTTAAAATGATTCTAGCTCAGTGAACCCGCTGGTCTCTGGGACCTGTCTCTTGTTCCAACAATGGAGGGCACAGACTTGAAGAGGCTTTCCAGCCTCGCACGATCTTTCAACCTCTTTTCCAGTCAACAACCTCCAGGACCATCTTCCCTGCCAACCTCTGCCTCCGGGACCAGCCAACACTGTTTTTTTGGGCTTAGCCTTTTACTGCCAACCAACCACGAACTCCCAGATTCCTCAGAATTATTCCACCTCGATGAAAGCCACTGTCAACTGCCTGGTCAACTGGCCTACACACCTACCTCTCTCGCAGCTTCTATTTCCACCGCTGCTTTGTGGCTCTGGAGGGTGAGGGTCACTTCTTCCACGAGTTGGCAGAGGAGAAGCGTGAGGGTGCCCAGTGTCGGTTGAAGATGCAAAATCAGCACAGAGGCTGAGTCCTCTTCCAGAAGGTGCAGAAACCCACCCAAAAGGAGTGGGGTAAAATCTAGGATGCCCTGAAAGCAGCAGCGGTCCTAGAGAAGAATCTGACCCTGGCCCTGTGGACCTACACGTCCCACGTTCTGCCTGCTCAGAACCCCCATCTCTGTAACTTCCGGGAGAGCTGCTTCCTCAATGAGGAGGTGGAACTCATCAAGAAGATAACAAGCACCTGACTACCACCACCTATTTCACCGCCCCCAGCCTGGGCCAAGCGAGTAGTTAGCTCTTCAAAAAGCTTACCCTCCAACAGGACAAAGAGCCTTTCCAGAGCCCCGCAGCCATTGAGGGGGTCCGTCTGCATCCCCCTGGTGACAGAGCTTCTACCTGAGCCTCTCCCAGCAGATTTTAGCTACTCTGGAGCCTTCCCCAGAGCCGTGGGCTGCATGGAAACAATGAATCTTTCACCAGGAAAAAAAAAGTCTAGCCTTGCAAACTATTTGCATCAAGAAGTTTCTTTCAGGGCAGGCCGAGTGGTGCGGTGGTTAAGCGCTGGCTTGTGAAGCCAGCAGCCCCAGTTCGGGTCCCACATATGAGGGCCAGTGACACTGCCCTCAAAAAAATAAAAAATAAAAAAATAAGTTTCTTTCTACACACTATATAATCTAAAATCCAATGATTCCAGCAAGTTCAGTGACTCAGTGGGCACATTTAAACCATTTGTTGCCCTCAGAGAATGCACCAGACCCAAAGGAGAGGATCAATCCCCTTAGGTCTTAAAATTCCTCACAATGCAGGACAGCTAACAAGGAAGGCCTTGGTTACCCTGGAACTAGAAGGAAGAGAATTCTTGGAACTAAACTTATTTCCTGGCAGCTATCCTAACCAAACTTCCTTCCATGGAATACAGAAGAAAATGGCATCTGGAACTCAATGGAGCAATACTGACATGCCTGAAGCCAAAAGAACCAGCTGATGTTCTTCTTAATAAAGAAAACCAAAACTGCTTTCTGAATTGTCAATAAAACTGGACAATATATGAGCTCTAAGAGTCCCTGAATGTTTGTGATTCTACTAGTATCTGTACTGATAAAACCAGTGTCTAATTCCCATGATTAACAATGAATGGTTCTTTGGAAATTGATTCTAGATCTTTCCTACCAGGCCCTGAACAAACAAGACATTAAGATCAAACAAGTATTTGCAGCATTAGTAACATGTAAAAAGAGTTTGAAGACATGCTTAAAAATAAGATTCATAACTATACACAGCTCTAGTAAGACTTGACAGAATTTACATAGCTCAATGAGTATTCCACACAGTTCTTCCACGCTTGCTCTGTAGACAATATAAAAGGTGTGGTAATTTCAAAAATGGCCTCAAACTATTCCCCTCCCAATCAAAAGGTAGAGTTTGTTTCTTCACTCTAGAATCCGGGTAGGTCAAGTGACTGCTTTGGCCAATGTGATGCAAGCAGAACCTTAAAAAGCACTTTCACGGTGGAGTTTGTCCTGTGCTGCTCTCAGAATTCTGAATTCTGCCACCATGTGAACAAACCTGGACTATTTTGCTGGAGGATAAAAGACACGTGACCCTGTCACCTCAGATAGACAGCCAACTCACCAACTGATTATGATGAATTTCCCAAGCTGAAACTAAATAATTTGTATTAGAATCACAGGGGCACATATTCAATCCATAATACATCTGAACCTAATTGGACAAAGTAATACTAATATTGGAGTCTATGCTCTAATAAGATGAGACATTTGAGGGAAGGCTGACTGTACTGTATGTGTGGGAGGAGTGTGAATTTTTGTTCCAGAGGGTTGATTGTGGTAGTTTCAAATATAGCCACCATCAATTCCTTCCTTCCCTGTATGCATATACCACACAACATCAAGAGGTAGATTTAACTTCCCCTCCCCTGGAATCTAGGCTAATCCTGTGCCAGTTTTCTACTGTAGAACATAGTGAAAATTATGTTTTTTTGACTTACAAGCCTAAGCTTTAAAAGAACTGGTTAATTATACTTTCTTCCACTTGAAACACAGAAACCATGCTGTAAGAAGCCCAATCCATGTGGAGAGGCCAAATTGAGGTCAAACACCCAGCTGAGCTCCAGGCCAACATTTAGCACCAACGAAGAAGATATCTTAGATATTCTAGACTCTTTGAACATTTAGATGCCTATAGCCCCAACCAACATCACATGGAGCAGAGGAATCACCCAGATAATCCTAGTCAAACCAAAGAATTATGAAAGGTAATAAAATATTTGCTTTTTAAGCCACTAAATTTTGAGGTGGTTTGTTATGCAGCAATAAATAACTGAAATAATTCTCAGGTGATAAGAAATATGGACATAGTATTTGCTGATAATGAAGAACATGAAGTCAGGTCAGATGATTGGAAACACTGTAAAGATTATCTATTTTAAATCAATGTGATCTTCACTCCAGGAAAGAAAAGGTAGGCTACACAGTGAGTTCATAAAGAGACCATTCTAGAACCCATCTCTCCTACCTTACCAATCTGTTGAATCCTGAAAGCAAAATCATTGAACAGACCTATGTTCTCTAAATCACAGTCACATTTCAGAATTACTCTTGAACATTATATAAAATCCTGTTTTATTCTTTTGAGAAAAAGCAGGGCAGCAATTTCTTAGAGGTCAATGTGGAGTTTCTGAAAACATATTTCTATGTGATATGTATGAAGCAATATTTGAAAAATTTATTCAGATGAAAGATTTAGAGCATGTCTCTCTTCATATAAAACTTCAGAAGGGAAAAGATTGATGGAGGAGAAAAAAATGTTCATCTAAAATTTTTTTTTCTATAAAGAACAGGAAAGATCTGGCTGTTGTTCATCGTCATTTTTCAGGTGGCAAGGAGATCTGGAGACCATATGTTGTTATTCAAGGTGAAGAGAATATCATGGAAAGTGAAGTCTTAAAACAGCTATACCATGAATGACAATTCAAACTAAAGCTACCTATTGGGGTGTCAGAAAAGTCATGACACATTTTTGCAACGAAAAACATAGAAAAAATACGTCATGACTTTTCTGACAACCCAATAAAATGGTGATCTCTAGGAAATCATTATCTTACCCTTTGAAACCATGAAACAGACACTCTTTTTCTAAAAACTTTTATGTGATTAATTCTCGAGCAGGTTTACAGACATGATCTCATCTGCTCACCTTTGATTTCTCTGACAACTATTTTATTCTTTGGGAGCATAAACCATAGGATTTGTAGTCCTTTCAACTTAAGTGTTGTCTTTTAAAATGAATACATGTTAAAAGCTTTGGGGGAAAATCATTTGGCAACAAAAGTTTGATTTTATTTTATGTTGAACAAATATAATAGGGCAAAATGTGACTTTTTTTTGTTTTGTTAAGATTTTTATTGGGGAATTGGGGGAGGGGAACAGCATTGGAGAACCGGGGAAGGGGAACAGACAAGTTGCTCTCTTTTTGTTCTTCAGTCTAGTTGTGGAGGACGTCGCTTCACTGGCCCATGTTGGTATCGTCATTGTGCTTTTCTCAGGTGAGGCAGATCAGTTGGCCTCTGGACGGCCGCTCATAGCAGCTCAAGCTTGGCTGCCGGCCATTCACTGTAGCCTATGGCAGCCTACTGCAGCAGGGGCTGCAGCTATGCCGTCCCTGGGGACTCACAGCAGCCCAGCTCCAGATGGAGTTGTTGTTCATCATCTTAGCTGTAGAGGGCAGTGTCACTGGCCCTCATATGTGGGATTCGAACTGGGGTCGCTGGCGTCCCAAGCCAGCTCTTAACCAACGCGCCACTCGTCTGGCCCAAAATGTGACCTTTTCACTGTCATACCATTGCAAGTCCTTAAATTTGACAAAATTCAGTATTTTCAGTTTAAATGACACGATATGTCATATTATATAAGTATTCAACTGACTTGCTCAGTGTTATCAGCCAAGGTATCAAAATCTAGGGAAACATAAAATGTCTAAAAGGATGTGATATCTATTTTTTTGTGACTATTTTACCATTATTTGCATCAGAGTAAAAGGATTACAGGCTTTGAACAAATTGCATGTTTTGCTTGGCTTTTTGCCCAGAAGTAAATGTTGCTGTTAATTGCTAATTAAGCCAAAATTAAGTCTCAATTTATCACTATCAATGATCTTGAAAGACCACCTCCTTCATTCTTCAAAGGTCTTCATTAGTTGTGTTTTAGAATTTTTATTTTTGAATTGTACACCTGAAAACTACTAACAATTGTCACCCCAATAAACTTTAATAAATAAATAATTTCTATTTTTCTTGGGTTCTAGACATTATAATCTCTTTTTACCTGAGATCTTCTTATATAACCCTCTCCGTCCCTTTTCTCTTCATAAAAATTCATTAAACTTGTAACCAGAAACATTGTGCCTTTACTGTGTGTGTCACAATATTTTTATCACCATGAAAGGAGGCATGGCTTCCCACCCATAACCACTGAAAGTTTAATTATGATTCTCAGCGAAACATGAGAATACTCAATATTTAATAAACAAGGTATTTATGCACAGGACACTAAATCTCCCAAATCAGTATTCTTATGAACGAAAAGATTAATCTAATGTTCAAATAAACTTTTCTCTGAAATATGTATGGACTAAACATAAGGGGAAAGAATGAAATAAAAGTATTTTAGGCTTTGGAAAAACAAGTTAGACAGCTACTGAACTATCATATCTTGTTGAGGGCCGTGTAGCCCAATATTGAGGGGCATGCAGGCTGACTTTAGTGGGCTTGGTGAATCTGAAAGTACTGTTAATTAGACATGTGTTCCTCAATTTTGTATTCCCTTGAAGCCTGTGATTTATTACAAAGTGTATGTTTTGTTAAGGTTTGTGATAAGTCTTGAGAGAACTTTAGGTATAGTTAAGCCAAAATTAATCAGTTAAATTTAAATATCAAAAGTGAGATTCTCTTTAGTATTCAGACCCAGGATTACAGATTATGTAGAAACTGAGTCTGGGTCATAAAGAGATTATCATAGATGGGATTATCCTTAAACGTAGAAAAGGTCACAGTGTGCCCTAAGGAGAACAATTATAGGGACTAAAGGTCTTAAGAGAAAAATACATCAAGACTATGTGGAACTTAAACTTGTAATTGGATAATGGTTAAAAGTCCCTATAAAAAGGACATGTTATTGCAATAAAGTGTGACACTTTTCTCTTTAACTCCCCCGGTGTCTCCACTGTCTCCCTTCTTTATTTTCCTCCCTCATTTTCTGCCTTTACTGTAACAAAATTTTCTGTCTTTCGTATCGCCGACGCCGTGTCCACTTTCTTGAACCCTGGTCAGCGGAGGCTGGTCCCCCGCAATATCTGTTGACATTAAAATATCTATTGGTTCTTCTCAGAAAGAAAATATCTTCTTCAATTTATCTTTTTTAAACTATGCATCAATATCAAAGTACCAAATTTTTTTTTTTTTTTATAAGTCAGTGTCACTAGCCCTCATATGTGGGATCCGAACCGGGGCCGCTGGCACCCCAAGCCAGCTCTTAACCACCGCGCCACTTGGTGCAGCCCACAAATCTTTTTAATGATAGTGTTTTTATCAAAGATTTTTTTTTTTTAAATTGTACTGAAAACCAACTCTTTTAAGTCCCATTGTTTAGATTTTATGATCTTTTTAAAAGGCAGATATTGCTTTTATATAAACGTAATCTTTATTGATAAAAAATTATCTTTTAAATGTTTTAAAATTCATACACACACACACAGTCTTTATAATTATTGTTACTAATCATTGCAAAATAGTCCACTAAGTTACCAGAATATAAATTGCTTATTTCCCCCCCTTTTTGAGTTAGTCTTTATTTCTATAAAAACTAGAGAGGTTAAGAAAACCTCTCTAAAAATAGTTTATTCTTTGGAATTATTTCTGTACAACAAACTCTCATAATTATGATTATTGGGAAAAGAAAGTCTAAAATTTCTGTGACACATTATTTATTGCCAAATTGCTCTTAAAAAGATTGAACCAATTTAAGGTGCCTCCAGAAAATAGTGATTTGCCAGTTTCTCCAAAGTCTTATCAATGTTGATTTTAAATTTTTTTTTTTATATCATTCTTTGTTTTGCTTTCATCAATTTTTAAATGTTAGATTAATATTTTTATATTATTTTAGGCAATCTTTCTGTACTACCACACCATGGTCTCTTTTTCCTCTGAGGATTTAATGCTTTCCTTAAAATATTTTTCTTTATAAATGTTTTTGATATTAGGTTTCCCTTAATATTTATCATATATATTTGCCACTTTGTTTCTTTTACTTTAATTGCACAGAAGTTTTATCTTTGTACCTAAAAGGGAAAAAAAAATATCTCACATGAGGTTAAGCACACCACTTCTAATTTTTAAAGAACTTTCCTTAAATACTTAACTCTCTAATCTAATTAATGGGTGGCCTATTAAACAACGGATTAACATAGATGTTATCTAACCAGTTCTCACCAGGTAATTCTTTCAACTATGTTAGAGAAGTATTCTCCAATTTTTACCCTGTGAATAAGTTCCTACCTGCAAGACAAACTGTGTAATAGCAGAATAGAAAAGAGAAAGAAAATACTTGTCTTTTCACTGTGTCTCTTATGTATCTTTTGTTCTGTTACATATATAAATTTTTCTTTTTTTCTATATAATCATTCTAATTACTAATTTTCTCTTCAGCATTGAGTAATTTGCTATTAAATCTATGTTCTTAACTTCAGTGTGTTTTTTTTTTTTTCCATTTCTAAAATTTCTATTTGTTCTTTGTTTATATCCCCAGCTTTCTGTTAAGGTTCTTGATCTTGTTTTTTTTTTATGTTTTATTTTATTTTATTCTTTTAAACATAATTAACATTTATTTAAAAATATGTGTATTAACTCCATTAAAAGGATCCCCTGTGAGTCCATTGCTATTGTCTATTGCTTCTCTTCATTTTCAGTCACATTGTCTTGTCTCCTATGTCTGTCACTGTTATTTGTGATTGAGTGCCTGACATACAGAAAAATACTGTAAAATTATTTGAGGCTTAAAATGTTCTCTTCCTCCAGAGAGGATTTTATATTTGCCTCAGCCATAAGGCTGAAGCAATACCTCACCCCATTAATCTAACCAGGAAATGATATTATTAAAAGGTGGGCTTTATTCTCTATGAGAATTGTTGTATTCTGATTCAGCCTTCATCTTATGGTATAGCTTCTTATGGTCCTGACTAAAAGCAGGATTCCCTTTTATTGGGCCTGGACTCCAATTTTTGTCCCACTAACCTCACAAGACTATCAAATCTCTGCTTAGCCTCTCAGCAGTCCCTTCTGGAATTTATTGGCCTTTTCATGGGAACAGGAAATGCTGGGCTCAGCTCTCTGAATTTCATTCTGGATCTTGATCCCATAATTCTCTACTGCCACATTGGCTCTCCACTGTTGTCAAGCATACTTTATTTATATTTTGAAAGATTCTCTAGATATTCTTAACAAAACAGTCTATCTGGCACTACTGGAAGTAGTATCACCAATCTTTCCCTCATAATCTTATTTATTCAATATATTTTAGTTTGATTTTCTTATAATTTCAGTGCTGCAATTTTTTATCGTTCAATTTCCAGGAATATGTTTTAATGTTATACATGAAAATACGGACTTCTCAATCTTCAGCTCTTTTTTCTCAAGATTCTGTATGTTTTCTTTCTGTCCCGTTAGAAATAGGTTTTACACATCCCCTCACTTCAGATTGTAAATTCTCTATTTTGGGGAAGGGGAAAAGGAAAAGGGGCCTGAGCTCTTGCTATTTTGTAGCCCTTTTGATTTTTCATTGACTGAGACACATTTTTAACATACTTGCTTTGAATTTATCCTGCTGATTTATTATGTGATCATAAATGGATGTATTCCATGATTTGGTCTTGGTAGGCTACACAGCTTCAATGTTTCCTCAGTCCTATCTTTATACATTCAGTTTGGATCTTCTTTATCTTACCCTTCAAAAATTTAGAAATATCCCATGAGTTTCCTAGCCCAATCCAAACTCCACCCCCAAGAAGGTGGAGCATAGTTCCCTACTCCTTAAATATGAGCTATGCATAGTAAATTCCTTCCAAAGATTACAGTATAGAAAAGGAGGAGAAGGGGAATAACTTTGTAGTGGACAAATCTATCAAAGACTGTCTTACCCAGGTGATCAAAGTTAATACCAACAATGATAAGTACAGTATACACTGTTGACATGATGTAAGAAAAAGGGTACTTTACCTCTGTGGTCTTCCTCCCAAAAACACATAATGCCAACCTAATCATGAGAAAAACATCAGGAAAAAAAACCCAACATACTACAAAATAGCTGACCAGTACTCCTCAGAGCTGTCAAGTTTATGAAAAAATAAGAAAATCTGAGAAACTGTCACAGACAATACAATCCTCAGGAGCCATGAAAGTGAAAGTGAGCTAGATGTACTTAGGGTTCAAGAGAGTTTGGGAAGTTTTTAAATAGTCATGACAGGACAAGGTAAAATTGACAACAAGGAAATAGAAGGGTAACTAGGTAACATTCTAGCCCTGTAAAGATTAGGTTTTGGAACGGAGAGTATGGCTTCCAAGAACTACTGGGTTGTCGGAAAAGTCATGACGCATTTTTGCAATGAAAAACAGAAAAAATAGATCATGACTTTTCCGGCAACCTGATATTTGATATTCTATTTCCATTCAATAAATATCTATTGAATGCCAACTATGTGATGGGCATTGTTCTAGAAACACAGGATACAATGTGAATCAAAGCAGAAAAAGATTTTCTTTTCAAGGCATTTAAATTCTAAAATGATACAGAAAATAAAGAAGTAAACAACTGAATATTACTTCATATAACATTAAGAAAAACATAATGCTGTTTATAAAATAAAATAGGATCCCAGAAGATAATGATGGAAGATAAATTACTTAGACTGGATATTCTGGAAAAACTTTCTGAGAGGTAGCAGCACAGTGGCCATACACCAGGGGAGGGAAGGCTATATGGAAAACCTTTCTTTGGAAAATCCCAAAGTAAAGAGCACATGTATTCAGATCCACATTTGGAATATTTGAAAACTGAGTGCCATAAAGCACTCTGGGTTCTAAGGGTGGGCAAAAAAGTGAAGTCAAAAAGGTGTATTCAGGGCCAGCCGAGTGGCGCGGTGGTTAAGCGCTGGCTTCGGAAGCCGGCAGCCCCGGTTCAGTCCCACATATAAGGGCCAGTGACACTGCCCTCAAAAAAAAAAAAAAAAAAGGTGTATTCATACCAAAGAGGGTCTACAAAGAACCCACTGGTTTCCCTGCAGCTCCTAAGAGGACCGTGAAGGTCCAGAGGTTTCCATGTTCCCCATGCAGGGAGGCCTGGATGTCCACCTGACAGGAGGCCATCTGTAGGGCAAAGGTACACACACTGAGAAGCTATTGCATGGACCTCCTGATTTAAGTAAAATAGAATACAGCTAAATTTGAGAACCATCATTTTTGCCAGATTGTTTAGTGTGAATCAAATACACAGGCTGACTTGCCATTCGCCCACCCACACTCCTCACACCCCACCCCAGGAAAACAAGCCAGGGAAAGAGCAAGAAAGGAAGTGTTTCCTCCTTAAGCTATGTCAAATGGCCATTGTGTCAGGCCTGGGGAGTTTAGAATTGGGACCCGGAGAACATCTTGAAAAGTGGCCATGTCTGTACTAAAATTGTTTCCACTAAAGCTAACATAGAAATGATGAGATTGGACTAAAGAAAAAGAAAAGGATGAAATTGACTCGACCAAGCTGAATACCACTCGGCTGGCTGAGAACGCAGGCTCGTCAGAAAACAGTCATTATTGATTTTAACAATTTTTAAAGTGTCACTAAAAACACCAACTTTGAACATGCTGGAGACCACCATCATGTTAACTTGCAATCAGTTTCTTCATTTTTATGCAAACCTTGAACTATAGCTTTTTTAGTTATCTCTAGCCCACATATAACACACTGCATAGGTAGCAATTCTGCACCAGTCTTTTTTTTTTAAATTCAGACTTACATGTGGCCTCTCCCATAAAATTATACAGGGGAGTAGGCCTACCCTAGAACACATTAATCCAATTCATCAAATGCCAGACAAGGCTCAGATACTTCTGCTCCTGTCAGAAATCTACGGAAAGCCTTGCAGTAAACAAGTAACATATGTCACACTAATTATTTAAGCTTAAGGCTTATGGTAAGTTTTGGATGCTTGTGTTTACATTTTTCAAAAATTTTTTTATGTGAGATGAAGTAATTAACTTGAAAAGTAGAAGTGAAAATTGAATTTCATGAGAAAATATAAGTAAAATAAGGTTACCTCATGATGGAAAGTGCCAATTTGGCACTAAGTGATATTCAATTAATAGTCAATCACTGTAGCAACAATATATGAAATGTAAGCAATTGCCTAAAAGTTTCACATTAAATCTTTTGAAGGCAAGAAATTACAATGAGAACTATCTGTCACCCAGTTTCATTTTAATGTGACTAAAATTGCTCAACTTCTTGTATTTCATGCAGTGAAATCTTGCAATTCTTAGTTCTGCTAAATTACATGATTTTGAAACAAAACACGAGTTCCAAAAGTAAGGAACTCAGATGTTCCTGCCTAATTGAACTACTTAGCATCATCAACAAAAAATTTATGTGAACGAAATTTAAATCTGACAACAACAGCTCCTGCACAGGGCCACCCAGTGTTATAAGTGGGGAAAAGACAGATTCTATCGGAAAGCTTCTTAAAGTCTGGACTATGTTAAATAAGCAGATTTTTACAAAAACGTAATTACCTTCTTTTTCTGCAGGAGTTTAAGGTGAGACAAGTACAAGTTGTTTAGCATCCTTGGCTCCAGGAAACTAAGTGACAAGTGTGCCCTTAGGTACTGAGACAACCCAAAATGCCCCAACATATTTCCAAATACCCTTAAGGGCCCATACCTGATGGAACCCCAAAATACACATTCACAATACAAATCTGCTGTATTCTGTTAAAGCTCAGGTTTGATGATTCAGCTGAATGAAAACATGGATGTGCTGCAATCTATGTTTTGCTTGTTTTCCTACAGAATCACACAAATGACCACAAGGAAGATATATTAGATAAAACACAACTGGAGAATAAAAATTAAGTTTTTAGATTAGACTATAATATATCACTGACTAACTTGGCAAAAATTTGGCCATGTCTATCCTGATGATATGAAAAAAGTTGCTCAAATGAAAGCAATTGCTGAAATATGCTTGTGATCACTGGACTTGTGCTAAATAGCTGTCTATGCAGCATTGTGAAAGAAGTTGGATAAAGTAATTAAAACTGTCAGATTTACTAAGGCACAGTCTTTAAACGGGGTTTTCTGAGTTATTTTAATGATGAAAGTGGTAAATTCCAAAATATACATTTTTACATTGAAGTGTTTAGTAGTTTCAAGACAAGGTTCTGGAACAGATATTTCAAATAAAAATATAAATAACTTTTTTGTTTAAACGCCCTGCATTAACTAAACATCTCTCAAATGTAACTTAGTTGCATCAGCAGAAGTATCTATCTACATGTTATTTTTCACTAGCTAAACGGGCTCATTTTGGCAGTTCATGGTTCCCAACAGCAGAGAAAGGGTTGGCAACAAAATTAAAACCAAGTTGAGAATCAAAAAACAAAATAATATTATTTACTCTTCTGAAATTTTGAGGGGATGTCACACAGAACACACCACTAATGAGATGTTTTTCAAATGGCACCACTGAATAATTCAAGTATTGAGACATTTAAAAATGCAGAGTCAGCCAAATATAATGGCGATTTAAGCTTCAGGAGTCTATCCATCAACTCCTTTTAAAAAGTGAACTCTCGGGCCGGCCGAGTGGCGCATTGGTTAAGCGGTGGTTTTGGGATGCCAGCGGCCCCGGTTCGGATCCCACATGAGGGCCAGTGACACTGCCCTCTACAGCTAACAACAGCTCCACCTGGAGCTGGGCTGTGCGAGCCCCGGTGATGGTGTGAGCTGCAGCCCCTGCTGCAGTGGGAGTGGGCTGCCATAGGCTACAGTGAGTGGCCCGCAGCCAGCGTGAGCGGCTGACAGCCAAGCATGAGCTGCCAATAGCTGCGGTGAGCGACATCCAGAGGCCAGCGACCCATCTGCCTCATCCGGGAAGAGCGCAATGACGATACCAACAGTGAAGCAACATCCTCCGCAACTAAACTGAAGAACAAAAAGACAGCAACTTGTCTGTTCCCCTTCCCCGATTCCCCAACGCTGTTCCCCTGCCCCAATCCCCCAATAAAATCTTTAAAATAAATAAATAAATAAATAAATAAATAAATAAATAAATAAATAAATAAAAAGTGAACTCTTTCCAGTGAGGAAAAAGAGTTTTTTAGGAGTCTCAGTATTTTAATGTTGATATATACATTTCCTTGTGTGGCTCTTTCAGACCTCAGGATCATTTAACTCAAGCTATTGAAATTGAGATTTGCAAGGTGACATGTTTAAAAAAACTAAGTATAATTTTATAATTTCTTATCAGTGTGAAACATCCTTTCTCTTCTTACTGTGCTACCAGACAAAATACAGAAAAGAATTAGATACTGATGTTAATATAATGCTGTATTTGTCACCTGTAACTCTTACTGTTGAAGTGCATCCCCTAAAATTATGTTGAAATCCTAACATCCAGTACCTCTTATATAAAAATAGGGTCCTTGCAGACCTAATCAAGTTAAGATGAGATCATACGGAATTAAGATGGGTCCTAAAGCAAATGAATGGTGTTATAAAAAGAGAAAACAGAGACACAGGGAGGTCACTGTGTGAAGACACAGACAGAAGACGGTCATCATACATGAGAGAGATGGGAGTTGTGTTGCCACAAGCCAAGGAATGTTTGGAGCTACCAGGAGTTGGAAGAGGCAAGTATTCTCCTCTAGAACACTGCTGGGAGCATGGCCCTGTCAACACCTTGATTTTGGACTTCTAGCTTCCAGAACAGTGAGATAATAAATTTCTGTTGTTTAAAGTCACCAGTTTGTAGTAGTTTGTTACAGCAGCCCTAGGTAACTAATACAATTCTCATTTCAATTGGTTAAGAACACCAAAATGGACTCTGTTCTCATTTTATAAAAGTTATAATTTAGAATTTGTAATTTATCTAATAAAATATAGCTTATTATATACATTATGTACTGACGTGAGATTACATTTGATAGGAGGATGCTGCAGTGAAAACAATGAAACAAAAAAAGAAAGTTTAAATTCACTACCTCAGTTCTACCATATCATATGATGATCAGTTCACTAAAATGTAGAGGGACAGAAAATGACTTGTCCAAGATGACAAAGCAAATTTGCAGTAGATACTGAGCTACGACTTTTATATCTCTTAATTTCTAATCCAGTATTTCTCTCCTGCCCCTCAGGAATGAGGCTTCATTCTCCAGGGCTGGAAGCCAAGAAAGATTTGAAAAAGAAAGTCTTTTCAGCATAAGAATATTTAAATAGCATGGTTCCCATACAGTGCTCTCTAGAGATTGCCTTTCATATTTAAATAAATATACATTCTTTACCCTAGACAAGTCTAGGGTTTGTCATAAATCTAAAATCAATTCTCATATATTTGGGTATAGGGTTAAATTCTACTCTTTATGACAGTAAAACTTCAAACATAATTGTGTTGCACTGAATCAGGAAACAATGAAAGAAAGAGGTATTTATGATGGCTACCACTCCCAATATAAACAAAATAATTACATTTTTTTTCACCCTTGGATATTACTTATTAAAAAGAAATTAAAAAGTAGTAACATTCGTATTTCTTATCACGCTTGTGTCATTGAGGGAAGTAACTTTCAGGGGTATTTGGGTCCTTATTCAGGATGATAGAAGCCCCAGTACTGTGTCTTGGACACTCTTCAGAAGTTTGATCCAGTTTAATTTCTTGGCTGAGTTCTAGCCTTTGTTGAAATCTCTCCAAAGGTTGAGGTCAAAGGGGCCTCACTCATAACAGGCAGCCAGTCTCTCCCAATGGAGAAAAGACTCAAATTGGGAAAAGAATGCAGAGGGAGCGATGCCTTTTTTATTTCTACAAATCATCAGTGGTATGGAAGGTCAAGCAAGCAGGGCTGAGATGGAAACAGTGTGTTTCCATTTTAAAGAGGAATGTTAACAGGATGGGAAAAACTTTGCAAATATGAAGATGGGTGGAGTTTTACTGAGGCTCAGGGATTGAACGCTGCAAGTTCCCCCAAGCTTCTAGCAGAGTCAAGGTATCCTAAGCAAAACATTACTTTTAAATGGAGCCACTAGTTAAGAAAAAGGTACAGAGCCAGATGTGAAAAGGGAAAACAGTTCAGTCCATGGTTATAGGGAAAATAAAAAACAAAAACAAAATCCTCCAAATGAGTTTGTTCCTTTCATTGTTTAATTCCAACCCTTGCAATTCCGAACTTAAACGTTATGCTGAGAGGCACTAGTTGGAGACCCCCCCACCTCAGAAATACTTACACCTCATTTTCTTTAACATGCTGTGTCTCTGGGCAGATCTAGAACTTGCCATAAATCTAAAAATCATTGCCACTCCCTGGAAACTCTCCCAAGGAGTCTGAGAAGCAGTCTGTGCACACCATTTCACTGCACAAAAGAACCGCTGCAAGCTGAGTTTGTTTTTAGGCTTTGCAAACTCTTACAAAAGGCTAAGGGTTGCTGCTATGAACAGTTTTCAATTATTTCATTCTTCCTTTAAGTTTTCAGAAAAAGCTTGCCACCAGATACATTTAAAAAATTCCACCTCACGTGAGTGATTTCTTGGCACAAAGAACCTTTCCTTTCATGTTATATTAAGAGTGTGTGTGCCACATTTCTTCAAAAGGCAAATTTTCCTCTCACAAATAGAAAGCAAGCTCCTGAACCTATGGCAATCTTAAACACAGCTACATTTGAGTATCTCACTTCCCTAGCTTTAGGAAAGCTTCAATTATATTTACCTCAAACCTCTTCATTGCTTCACCTGAGTTAGTCAATAGTTTGCAATAGTTTATTTTTTTTGGCTAATATGGAAACAATCTTCTTGGCTTCTTAGTGCTAAAATTATAAATGATCGTTCTTGCAGGAATGGAAAATATGACTATGACACTGCAAACTATGTTAACTGCCTAGCAAACACACATGCCCCAATTCTCTGGAGTAGAAATCAAAGGCACTTCATTGCGCAAAACTGCCCGCCTCTGGAATCTCTCTTTCCAGGCAGACAAGAAGGTGGAGACATGGGCAGGACCTGAGGCAACATTCTGTTGACTGGAAACAAGTTGATTTGTGATTAGTAAAAACAATTGTTCTCTTGCCCCACTCCACAGAGAAGCATGCAAGACTTCGTTCCCTTTCTTTTCACCTAGTTAATGATGTGCACTGAGATCCAGAGAAATCCGTGGCCAGCTCACAGCCAAGCAATGCCTCCCTCTCTTTCCTGCTTTTCCTCTGAAATCATCATTGGACTTTTGAAGTCAAACAAAAGATTTGATGCAAAACACTGAGAAATGCAGTTCTCCGGGGATTTTTCAGGCTCAGTCTTTTGAAATTAATTTTACTCTTCAACAAAAAGAGTATGAGGCAAATGGGTATGTCATTCCATTTATTGGATCTGGTATGGGCAGAGAACCGTTAACATTTTGATTTAGGAGTTTCTATACTTTCTCCTATCTGCATCCTTTTCCATAGGAAGCCTTAGTACTGAGCATAAGTAACCACATCATGTTTTCCTTTTTTTATGTACAACAAAAATGAGCTTTAAGATTATCGAGGATTTCAAAGCACAAGAAGATCTTACACACTCTGTTTTTAGGTCAGAAGTGGTAGAAAGATAGGGGACATGTCAGATGAGATGAGGCTCATATCGTGGCTCACTGATACGCTTCCTGAGCTATTGTGGCATGCCACCCAAACTCCAGCCATTTCTCTGTAAACTGGAACTAACACCACCTTTCTTTCAAGGTTGTTGTAAGAATTAGAAAGAATGCATTATGTAGAGTACTTGGCTCATTATATTATTCTTGTTATTACCAAAACTATGAATGCCTAATAAAAGTGACATACTTCAAAGATAATTATTTTGTGAAGAAATGAATGATTATTTATAAATGGTTCTCTTCATCCCCTCAGTTACCTGTTATATAATATGCTAAATCAGTGACTCTTAAACTTTAAGGGATAAACCAGTCACCTGGGAATCTTGTGAAAATGCACATTCTGGGACAGTAAGTCTGAGATTCTACATTTCCAACTAGCTACCAGTCCATACAGACACTTGGACTAAATTCTTTATAATTCTATTATCGAGGAGTTGATGAGTTTTTTGTTTTTTTTTAAACCACGAATTTTTTTGTTTTTAGCTGAGCCATTCTGCCACCTGTTGGCAGTTCAGCGGCAGCTCAGCTTGGGCTGGGCATCGAACTGCTGTTGGTCAGAGCTAAGCTCGCACTCTTGAGTGAGCTCTTTACCAACTGAGCTACTCGGCCGGCCCCCGAATTTTTTTTTTTTTAATTGGGGAATTGGGAGAGGGGAAAAGCGTTGGGGAATTGGGGAAGGGGAACAGACAAGTTGCTGTCCTTTTGTTCTTCAGTCTAGTTGTGGAGGACGTTGCTTCACCGGCCCATGTTGGTATTATCATTGCGCTCTTCTTGGGTGAGGCAGCTGGTCATCGGCCATTGGACGGCAGCTCACAGCAGCTCAGCGCAGCTCAAGAAAGCACACGCCAGCTGCCCTCAAGCCCCACTGCAGCCTACACCATCACCGGCAACTCACAGCAGCCCAGCTCCAGGTCAAGCTGTTGTTCACTATCCTAGATGTAGAGGGCGTAGCTTCTCTGGCCCTCATGTGGGATCCGAACTGGGGCCCTGCTGCTCAGAGCTGGAGTGCCAAGCCAACTATTAACCAAAGTGCCACTCGGCTAGCCCTAGGCTAATTCTTTGAATACTCACAAGACACCAAAACATATTCTATCCAAATAAAAACTGAACACCAGTGGGATGGCCGAGTGGTGCATTGGTTAAGAGTTGGCTTGGGACGCCAGCTATGAGCAGCAAAGCCCCAGTTCGAATCCCACATATGAGGGTCAGTGACACTGCCCTCTACAGCTAAGATGGTGAACAACAGCTCAACCTGGAGCTGGGCTGCCATGAGTCGCCAGCGATGGCAGTGGGCTACCATAAGCTACCATGAGTGGCCAGCAGCTGGTGTGAGCTGCTAAGAGCTGCCGTGAGCGGCTGTCCAATGGCCGGCGAGCAACTGCCTCACCCAGGAAGAGCAAAATGATGATACCAACACGGGCCAGTGAAGCGATGCCCTCCACAACTAGACTGAAGAACAAAAGGACAGCAACTTGTCTGTTCTCCTTCCCCGATTCGCCAATGCTATTCCCCTCCCCCAATTCCCCAATAAAATCTTAAAAAACAAAAACAAAAACTGAATACCAGTGAGACACAACTGGTTTTTCTCACCACAGCAACTAATGGATTCTCAATAGTATTACTATCTTTGCTCAATGACCAGGGAGTTGAGTTAAGGGGGAGAGGGCATACATATCTCCAGCTTTGCCTTACAAATCAGAAAATATCTGCTGTTGTTTGTGGTTAACTATTGTAGAAACTGAGTTTTGAATGTCTCTATAACCAAAGCCAAAACTACATATGAAAATAACATTTATATATAACTCCATTTTGGTTTGTTTTGCATCTATTAGGTGTCAGGCAACATAAACATCAGAAGGGGGAATGAAGAAGATGAGAGAAATAAGGTCCTTGGTCTCATGGAACTTACAGTCTAGCGAAGATGGACACAAATATGATCGGTACACTTTGGTGCCACAGGACTCTAAACGAAACAGAGTTGCATAACAGAGATAGAGGGCCACCAAGGAAGACTGCTCTAAGGGAGTGATGTGCAAGCCACTATCAGAAGGATGAATGATCAAGGCCAGGAATGCAGTAGGAAAGGTGTGGAGAGTGTTCCAGTCAGAAAGAACAGCATGCTTAAAGACACGGGAGCAGAAGAGGGCAGGGAGTACTAGAAAAAGAGAAATAAGTCCAATATGGCTTCCTCCAACGACGAAATATTCACATAGGGAGGATAAAAGGGTAGAGAAACAAGAAATCCCTACAAAACCCACGTGACATGATCTGTCAAGATTTTTAATGAGCTTTTATTTATGTGTTTATTAGCTTTATATGGCACATAGTAAGTGCTATAAAAGTGCAAATAAGTAAATAACTAATTACCTAAATATATAAATACATGGCTGGCAGGCTTCACTTGAGATTACCTGGCAAATGAACATGACAGAGACCCTCTCTATCCAAAGGCAGGAACAAAATAAAGAGACCAGAATAATCTGGTTTCACTATAAGGCTGGAAATTAATGAGTATGTTATATATTTGGAATGGGATTTTGTTCTTAATTAGGGAGGAAGTGAGAGAGAGTAATTAATCATTGAAAAATAATACTTCAAAATCAAAGTGGTTTGCAAAGCACTGTTTGTAAAGCAGTTTTTCATTTGCCTCCCATAGGTTTTAATTATAAAAAGGGAAGCAGGAATGAATTTGCTTCATGGTGCTCAGTAATAAGACTTACTGTTTCTTTTTTTTTTTCCTTTTCTTTCTTTTTATAAATCAATTTAATTTGGTTTTGGCCCCAACCTATTCTCACCTAGTAAGGTTAAAAGAAAATTCAGTCTAATATGGTTTAGAAGGGGTTTTTCTCTATTATTGGGGGAAAGTTTTCCCATCTGTTTTCCCAAGATCATACAAGAATTCTGGGAGATTACATAGTGCTTGGAAAATGGGGCGGGGGGGGGCGGGCTTTCATCTGTGGTGGTTGTCATGGTTACCACTGTTCTTTCCACATGTGAAGTTGCTGATAAGCACTGGCCACCATCACTTCAGGGCAACACTGAGATGTAATCCCAGCTATCCTCACCTCTTAACCTCAGGCTCACTAGAGAGATATGTAGTAATGCTCTCAAAACCAAAGCCCTCAATGTCCAGTCTCAACAGGCTTCCTGCATTCGCTCACATGGATGCAGTTATGGGTGCTGCAGCCCGATGGATACAAGTCTTCACCACTCTTCCCAATGTCAAGGGAGTTCCTTTCAGGGTCATCCTTCAGCCCACCCTGCCTCCATCCCTTTATTCCAGTTTGATCCCATCAACATGGGCCTGAAATCCAAAAATCAACACTTTCCCCATTGGGGCTGGGAGGTAAAAACAGGTTGTAGAACCACTCAGACCTTTAAGGAACAATACTGGATTCATCTTCTGGGGTAGAAATGGTAACAGAAGACACTTAATGCTTCCTGGGTAATACACAGCAGCAAGATTAAACCCATAATATCAATTATTTTTTTTTCTTAATAATTCACAGCTGCAAAAGCAGTATTTACAAAATCTCTCTACAAAAATTTTCTATATAAACCTAAATATGTTTTCACAAACATACATGTTGGTTCAACATAAACATTAATTTTATTTCCTTTTCCTTCTCAGCTCTCTGTAGTTCTTTGTATTTATTTGCATTGTTCTTCCCATTCAGGCCACATTTGAGAAGATTTGATTTAATAATCCTTCGAAACTTCTCTCCAACTCCCTTCAGGAATCCTATTTTCATGCAGGATCTCATTTCTAACTCCCTAACTCACCTAGGCTAACTCACCGATCGCCTACTTCCTCCATGGATGGTATAATAGAAACTAAGTCTGTTGTCTAAATTATCAAGTGACTCACCATTCCATCCTACAGTCCCTCCATGCCCACACATACAACAACAAAAACCACCACTAGTGTCACTCTCCAGGGCAACATCCACTTACACTAAGGATATTCAGGGAAGTCTAAGTGGTCATATTGCTAGAACCCAAATTCACTTTCCCTGTTTACTTCCTTAACTGATAGATAAAACCCATTTAGTTGGGGGGAGGGAGGGGGGAGTGGGACCTCCCGTATTTCTAAAGAAATAATCACTGAGGCAAGAGTTCAAAAAACCAAAATTCTGTAAGACAGAAACCAGCAATTGTGAAAGAAGAAATAAAAGATTAACCAGAAATGGATTTCAGAGAGAAGTGGCTTTTCTTACATATATGGGTAATTTTATAAAAATTTCTAGGGATAGACCTATATGCTACGTTTCTAAAAAAAGTATCCACTGCCCCTTATCAAACATATATATATATATATATATATATATATATATATATATATATGATTTTATTGTGGGAATTGGGGGAGGGGACCGGGGAAGGACAACAGACAAGTTGCTGTCCTTTTGTTCTTCAGTCTAGTTGTGGAGGACGTTGCTTCACTGGCCCATGTTGGTATTCTGATCATTGTGCTCTTCCCGGATGAGGCAGATCGGTCGCTGGCCATTGGACGGCCACTCAAGGCGGCTCACGGCAGCTCACACTGGCTGCCAGCCACTCACGGTAGCTCACAGCAGCTCACAGCAGCCCACTGCAGCTCCACTGCAGCCTACGCTGTCGCTGGCAACTCGCAGCAGCCCAGCTCCAGGTCAAGCTGTTGTTTACCATCTTAGCTGTAGAGGGCGCAGCATCACTGGCCCTCATGTGGGATCTGAACCAGGGCCCTGATGCTCAGAGCTCACGCTCCCAAGCCAACTCTTAACCAATGTGCCACTCAGCCGGCCCATATATTTTTTTTAATTTGAAGTCATTTAGGGGGTGAGGGTGAATTGAATTTTGAAGAAACTATTCCTACTTCACCTTTATCTTAAATCTCAGCGGATGACCTCACCATTAACTTCTCAGAGTGAATTCACCAATCAAAAGTTTTCTGGGCCGGCCGAGTGGTGCGGTGGTTAAGCGCTGGCTTTGAAGCCAGCGGCCCCGGTTCAGGCCCCACATCTGAGGGCCAGAGACACTGCACTCAAAAAAAAACAAAAAAAGCTTCTGTACTTTCTTTATCTGTAATACGGGGATAATAATTGTATCTAGCACATAGGGGTGTTGTGAGGATTAAAAGAGTTCTAATACATACAGCAGACCAGCAAATGGGATAGCAAGCATTAAACTTTAACTATTATTGTAATTATTCCTCTATTCCCCCCAGCAAATCAATAAGCCTACTAACATCTGTACTCACCAATTTTCCTTTTCTCTACCTGCTGAAAGTAGAACGCCCCTCTTCCTATCTAAGCCACCTGTGCCCTGGAGAGCCATCCTTTCCAGTCTTCTAAATGGTATGATCAATCATTTCCCTTCATTTCTGTATGTCCAACCTTGTCCTCTGCATAGACCCCTTCCCATCATGAGAAACTACATTTTAGATGCATTACCATCTCCACAACAAATCCATATTATTATCTTTTTCATTTTTTATACAAACTTGGTACTTACTAGTTATGGTCCAAAGCCGAGCTCACGATCTCCACCTCTGTTCTGAGGCCTTTGGTGATGCTAGTTGTATACAAGTATAGCACATCCAATGTATAGTCCGTAATACTTGATAATAAACTACTATGTTTCTGGCTTGTGAAATGACTATAGTTTACAGTGTACTCTTTCAACTTAAAGTTTACTGTAAAACGGTATGCTGTTATGCCCACAGCAGCCTCATGTATCTTGTGTTTATGGAGTCTCCTTATTGCATCCTTTTCTCGTTTGATTCAATCTCATGGCATTTTATAACTTTAGTGAAGCCTAGGTGCCCGGGGTTTATAAAGTCTATAGTAGTGTAATGTTCTAGGCCTTCACATTCACTCACCACTCACCCAAAGTAACTTCCAGTCCTGCAAGATCTATTCATGGTAAGTGCCCTATACCATTTTTTTTATCTTTCATACGTATTTTTACTGTACCTCTTCTGTTTAGATGTTTACATACACACTCACTGCTGTTACAATTGCCTACAGTACTCAGTACAGTAACATGCTATACAGGCAGCATGTTACTGCCAGGAGCAATAGGCTGTACCATGTAGCCTAGGTGTGTAGTAGGCTGTACCATCAAGGGTTTTGCAAGTGCATCTCTGATGTTCACGCAATGAAGAAACTGCCTAATGACGCATTTCTCCAAAAAAAATCCATTGTTAAATAACACACGATTCTGTGTACACGCACACACTGTGGAGTATTATTCAGCCATGAGAAAGAAGGAAATCCTGTCATTTGTGACATGGATGGACTTCGAGGGAATTATGCTAAATAAATCAGAGAAAGACAAATACTGTGTGATCTTACTTATATGTAATATGCAAAACAGCCAAACTCATAGAAACAGAGAGTAGTATGGTGGTTACCAAGGGTTAGGGGGTGAGGGAAATGGGGAGATATTGGTCAAAGAGTACAAACTTCTGGTTGTAAGATGAATACGTTCTGAGGAATCTAACAGATAGCATGGTGACTATAGTTAACAATACTGTATTATATTCTTGAAAGTTGCCAAGCGAGTAAATCTTAAATATTCTAAATGTATCAAATAAACTCATTGTACACAATTTTACATGTTAAATGTATCTAAATAAAGCTGGAAAAAATAAAGGAGTAAAAATCTATGATTCTCATCTTTGCCCTCTTCCCCCACAAAAAGACTAATATCCAGCATTGGTGAAAGTGTAGAAAAGTGATTATTCCCATATATCTTACTGGGATTACAAATTGGTGTAGCCATTTTTGGAAGTAACTTGACAGCACTGCACGTTATCAATTTTTGATAAGTAATTACACTTCTAAAATTTATTCTTCAAAAATATTTCTACACATGCACAAAGATACACATAAAAGAATTTTCTCCACAGCATTTTAATAAAGGTCTTGATTGCTTATCAATAAAAAATGAATTAAATATAGTACATTCTTACAGTGAGACAGTCTGTAGAGATTAAAAATAAGATAAATCTCTATGTGCTGATACGGAAACATCTCTAGAATTTATTGATGAGCAAAATATAAAGTATTTTACCATTTATATAACAAAAGGGGAAATATACATACATTATGTATTGGATCATTGGGAAAGTCATGATGTATTTTTCTATGTTTTTCAATGCAAAAATGCGTCATGACTTCCCCAACGACCCAATATATGCTAGAATACATATACATGTATTCTCTGAATAGAAAAGAAATTGTTAACGGTGCTTGCTTATGAAGAGAGAAACTGAGGGTCAGGATGCTAGGGGGAGTCATTTTATTATAAACCTCATTTGCTGCAAAGTATAAATATTTTACATTCAGTCTGTTGAACAGTGTTAGTAAAATATTTGCAAATAGGCCACTGTAGTTTTGAGATTCAAGAAGTGAATTTTACAAGAAACATGCAAGGCCAACAGGATAAAAAACAAAACCGTTATAGGAAACAAAATAACAATTAAGCAAATTAAAAAGACACAGTGTTCCTGGGTGGAAAACTCAGTATGGCCAAGGTGTCAATTCTCTACACATTAACATATTTATTATACTTCCAATCAAAACATCAAAGGATTTTTACATAGGAAGATTTCTCCATTAATTTGAAGTGTCATTTTTATCATGTAAACAATTCTTATATAACACTTCATATATGTTAAAGTAGCACTTCAAATAAGTGAGGAATTTGTTTTTTTTAATTTAATTTTTTTTTTTTCAGGGCAGTGTCACTGGCCCTCATATTGGGATCTGAACCAGGGCCGCTGGCGTCCCAAGTCAGCTCTTAACCACCGAGTCACTCGGCCAGCCCAAGTGAGGAATTTAAAATTGTATTTTAAATGGAGAATTTAAGATTGTATTTCAAATTGGATAACTGTTAAAAGCAGGAGGCAGAGGTAGACCGCACCTTTGAAATATATGTAAAAGAAATTTTCCACTGCATTACAGAGTTAAAAAAAATAAATTTGTAAGCCGTCTCTTCAATAAAAAAATGAGGGAAGGAGGAAGGAAGAAAAGAATAAAGGAAGGGGAAAATATGGAGGGGGGTGTCTACTAATTAAAAGAAACTTCAATACATATTTACCAAAACCAACGTATGGGTCTTATTTGATTCCTAATTTCAAACTTTTTAAAACAATTGTGAGTCAATCAGGAAAATCATATTGAATGATTAATACTAGAGATAGTTAAAATTCTGTATGTGTAGTAATGATACTGTGGTTATGTTTTAAAAAGTTAAATCCTTACCTTTTAGATACAACCCTAAATATCAAAATATCCCAAGAGGATCTGGGGACAGTTACAGATGTAACAAGATTGACCATATATTGATGCTTTTTAAAGCTGGGTGATGGGTGCCATAGGTTCATTAAGCTCTGCTCTATACTCCTGAAATGTCACATGATTGTGTGTTTTTTTTGTGTTTTTTTTTGTTTTTTTAGCTGAGCCATCCTGCCACCTGTTGGCAGCTCAACGGCAACTTAGCTTGGGTTGGTATCGAACCGCCGTTGCTCAGAGCTCAGCTCACACTCGTGAGCGAGCTCTTAACCAACTGAGCCATTTGGCCAGCCCTTGTGTGTTTTTTAATGAAATAAAAAAATAACCTGAAGAAAATAATTTACTCTGAAATTAGATGGGAAATTTAAAATCTGTCTATAAAATAAAAAAAGTTAAGACCTTGTTTGTGATGTGTAGAAGGATTAATATTCTTACACAGATGAATAATAACGTGTAAAAGGATTAATATTCTTACACAGATGACTACTAAGACATGTAACTGGCAATAAGCATAAGAATATATCCAGGCTTTATTGTAATAAAACAAATATAATTAAAGCAATGGACTGCCCTTTATACTTACCATTTTTTTGTATTTTAATGGTAATATTCAGGAATGGAAGGGCACTTAAAAACAATGCAACATACCATTTATAGAATGCAAATAACAAAAAGCACTCAAAGTTTTCAGTTTAATGATGTTCATGAAAGCAATTGTTTATACTGGTGAGACACTGGAAACTAAAATAATCAACAATAGATGATCAGCTAACTAAAATATGGTACACACAAACAATGGAATATTACATCAGTATTAGGAGTCCATCAATGTTAAGACGCTTGGCATATACATGATCCACTAAGAAACCAATCTGGAAAAAAAAACTCTATGTCGACAGAAGAAAACGTCCTCATACATTGATATCTAATATATTAACAGTGATTTTTAAAACATGATTGGATAATTTTTAATTATTTTTGTTCGTAATTTCTAAATTCTGTATATTGATTATGTTAGTTTCATATTTGGAAAAATTTCAAGGAAATCATTTAATACTTTTGGAAAATGTACTTTATGGACATGGAATTACTCTAATTTTTTTTTCTTTTACCAAGGCGCTCAAGTAAAAAGAAATAAACTGATGCAGCTAAAAATAAAGTTCCCATTTTTTCCTTGTATGTTATCCAGTTATTAAATAAAACTTTAACTATTGTAGCGCTACAGTTTCTTCTGTAATTTGAAACTGTTTTCTCCAAAAAGAAAAAAAAAAGAAAAGCCTACGTAACTTAAATTCAGATTCTATATATATTTCCTCTTTATAAATTAGATAATACTGTAAACCAAAATGTAAAGCTTCCTTCAGACATGCTATACAAGCTAATCTATGATGGACCCGTCTGGTTGAGTCTTGTCACCGAAACAATAATTGATTTAGGACTGAAATAATCTTCTATTCAATCTCTGTAGATATACAATTGGGAATAACTGAGAGAGACGGTTCTTCACCAATTTTCCAAATACTATCCTAAGTTTTCTCCTTACTTTTTCTATCTGGTCATAATGGGTGAAAACTAAAGCAATCCCAAACTTCTCCTCCTTCTCAGTCAGCTGTACAGTGCCTATTAAAAACTGGTTCAGAGGGCCGGTCAAGTGGCGCAGTGGTTAAGCGCTGGCTTGGGAAGCCAGCAGCCAGGGTTCGGTCCCACATATGAGGGCCAGTGACACTGCCCCCCCCCAAAAAAAACAAAAAAAAAACTGGTTCAGGTATTTCTCATGAGACAGAGAGTGAAAATATTTAACCACAAAACCAAAGCAGTTTGTACAAACTATGGCTGTATCTAAAAGTTATTGTTGTTTAAAACAAGTAGGAAAATAAAATTTGTCAGAAACTTTCGTCTTTCCAGAGCAGCTGCATTGTATGGCTGTTTTCACAGGTAAATTATCTCCATTCTTTATCACTAATGCCCATCATGGTTCTCAGGATAATTCCAGAGACAAAAGCAAACATTAAAGGCCTAATAATGGCATCACCTTTCATTCACTTAATGCATTTGCTATTGGGGGGGCAGGGGGAAGACAGAGGCACATCAGCCAGGAGAAAGATTGTTTGTAAATAAAGGATGTTTTTCCTGTTGCCTTCTCAATATTCTGTAAATTCACTATACCTATAGATATGCTCTGTGCCTTGCCTTGTTCTTGGACTGATTTTCTTGTATTAATATGGATAGTTCTATATTTATAATGAAAAGTGAGCACCTCAATTTAGAGAATACTTCTTTACAAATCACTTTTTAGGAGCTACTTAAAGAAAGAAGAAATATCTGTAACAGAGACTAAAAAGTCCTGGAAAGAGGGAAAATCAAATTGCAAATCTTACTGGAAATGGATTCATTTTTCTGCTTCCTTCTGACCTAATTGAGTTCTAAAAAACTGATCAAATCTTATGATAAATATACTTTATTAAGAACACACATTGGTGGTTCAATATTGCAACATTCTTATTAACAGCAAGACTTTACACCTTTTAGAACTATTTACATACAGAAAATTAGTAAATGTGCTATGCTTTAAGCAAAACATGCAGAATTATTACCACTACTTTCTACTTTCATCATGCTGTATTTGCATAAAAGGTGAAAATTGCTTCTTAAAAAGTTATTTTTAGGAAGTCCTTTATATTCAGTCAATAATTTATTGACAACCTTCTAAAATATAA
Source organism: Aselliscus stoliczkanus (assembly GCA_033961575.1). NCBI lineage: Eukaryota > Metazoa > Chordata > Mammalia > Chiroptera > Hipposideridae > Aselliscus > Aselliscus stoliczkanus. Next base: position 174,418,893 of record CM066727.1, read on the forward strand.
AAAGTGGTAGAGACTGAAAAACAGACAATATAATACGGAATACAAGTCAGTTATAATAATTTAAAAGTGTTTATGATTTTGGCCTTTTGACCTTGGTGACATTTTAGTGACTGTCACTGTAGAACATTCGTGATGAATGGATTCATTAAACTGATGCCTGAAGGGCATAATTCTCAAAGATAATCACGGCTCTGAAAGGAAACATCCATTTTTTCCCTTTCCAGCCCTTTCTTGCTTCTTCCAATATGTACTACAGTCTAAATGTGCAGGTTTATAAAAATGGATCAGGGACCCCTCATTACAAAAATAAGGGTGCCGACACCTACGTGGTTAAGTGAGTCGGCCTGAAGTCACAGAGCTGGTTAGAACTAGCAATGACAACTACTTTCTAGCTCACTCCTCCTCATGCACATTCACCAAAAAGTTTGCATTTGCTTCCATGCTTACTCTGTTGGTCTCCACTGCTACTCATATGACCATTCTAATTCCAAGATACATGTGAGGGATTAATGGCCCGCTCTCACCTCTCAGTTACTCATCTTCCTTACATCCAATGAGCACATCCTCACTCTCACACTCCCATGGTCATGACTCCCATAGTCACCCACTCTCATGGTTGTATGTTGGATTTCTGCTGCAATTAATGACGTATCATGAGCAAAATCTTAATGTCAAGCATTCTCCTCTGAGCAAACTCCTGCCTTTCCATTTCACTTCTAGTAACAATGACTCCAGCAATTCTTCAACCCCATCAGGACTTATTGATTTTTCACTCCCCACCCAAATTAGATTCCACAGACCACATATTTTCCTAGGACTCTCTCCCTCCATTCTACCTGCCTATAAAAGAAAATCCAAGGTCCATTTAAATCCAATCCTCCACCATCGCCACAGCTGTGCCCACACAGCTCATCATGGCTTGGGGGAAACATACACAATGATGATACTGTCACTTTAAATTCATGTTATTTCAATGCTGTCTAGTATTCCTATTACATTTCTTTATGCATCTCAAATTTAACTTGATTTCTCCACCAAATTTCCTTTGTGTGAAGTACACAGGCAAGCACACACCCTTTACCCTAAAACAAATCCTATCCCTTCCTTCACCTGCTCATAAAGCACAGTGACTCTGATCAGATTTTGGCTACCAAACATCTCTGGTTACTTTTCCGCCACAATGGCAGAGATTAAGTAGTTGTGACAGAGGCCTTAAAGCCCACCTCCCAACCCCCCAAATATTACTTTTTCCAGAACAAAGTTTGCTAGTCCCTGCCCTTCATGATGTGCCTCTGGCTTCTGCTCACTGGCTTTCTATTCCTGCAGCAGGCCAAGCTACTCCAATCTCAGGCCTTGTACTTACACTGTCTTCCTGGAACATGTTTCTCTCCCTTATCCACATGCTTTGCCCCCTCATGTTACTCAGGTCTGTCTCTGCAAAAACATTCCCATCCCAAAGAGAACTTCCCAGACTGTGCTAACTCAAATAGCGCTCTACCATTGTCTAGCTCCTTCCTCTGCTTTACTTTTCTCATGGCCCTTATCACTGACTTCCCAGATTTATTGTCTTATCCCTCACCTCCCCACTAGAATTCAGTTCTCATGATGACAGGACCTTTTGTTTTACTCATTTCCTGTATCCCCCGAATGCTTCAGATAGTAGGAATTCAATAAATACCGAATTAATAACTTCCCTCAATCTTCATCTGATTCTTCCTTTTTGCTCCTTTGATTCTAACTTTTTCTTTGAATGGGTGAAGTAGAGGAAAAACAAAACTTAAAAATCATAAAAGAGGGCCGGCCGAGTGGCGCATTGGTTAAGCACTGGTTTTGGGATGCCAGCGGCCCCGGTTTGGATCCTACATATGAGGGCCAGTGACACTGCCCTCCACAGCTAACAACAGCTCCACCTGGAGCTGGGCTGTGCGAGCCCCGGTGATGGTGTGGGCTGCAGCCCCTGCTGCAGTGGGCTGCCATAGGCTACAGTGAGTGGCCCGTAGCCAGCGTGAGCGGTCAATAGCCGCGGTGAGCGACATCCAGAGGCCAACGACTGATCTGCCTCATCCGGGAAGAACGCAATGACGACACCAACAGTGAAGCAACATCCTCCGCAACTAGACTGAAGAACAAAAAGACAGCAACTTGTCTGTTCCCCTTCCCCGATTCCCCAACGCTGTTCCCCTCCGCCAATTCCCCAATAAAATCTTTAAAAAAAAAAAATCATAAAAGAGAAATACTGTACATTAATTTTGTCTGAGAATATTTAATGTTAAGATATAAAATACGGGGCCGGCCGAGTGGTGCGGTGGTTAAGCGCTGGCTTGGGACGCCAGCAGCCCAGGTTCGGGTTCCACATATGAGGGCAAGTGACACTGCCCTCAAAAAAAAGATATACATTACATAACAGTCTGAAAATGTATCTCTGACCCTTACAAATGCTTCATCTCATTTACAGTAGTGCAGCTTGGGCAATTGATGAATTGATAGCAGATCACTATGTCTAATGGTTTGAACTTCTGGTTTCTGGGCCGGAATGTAAAGAGTTTGGAAGTTATCACTCTGTCCCAACAAGTAGAAAGCTCAATTGTAAATCAACAACTTCTCTTAGATCTGTCAGAGAATTGAGGTCACAGGACAAACCACTGCCCCCAAAACTACAGACAAAGAGATGTGAATACAAAGAATCACACTTATGGAGCAGGAACCTCCATGGGAACCAGTATTGGAGTAGGAAAACTAACTGGCGAATTGCTGGAGGCTCCATGTGGACAAGATTGAGAGAAAAACTCCAAGGGGACCCAGTCTTAGCCCCACCCCCACTTTTCTGCATTTTACCTCCAGGAGTCCTACCAGATTCTCATAGTGAAGACTGAGAAAAGTCTTCTGCTTTTGGCAGGGCCAGGGGAAAAGTAGCCATTTTGAAAGACACCTGCAATTTTGAGAGCCTAACTGACCTGGGAGAAGTCTTTCAGGTGGGAGAAGGGAAAATACCCAACTCCAGCCTTCTCTAGCCATCCTGCCCTACCTAAGTAAGAAAAAGACTGAGAGGCACTTGTGAAGGTCACAGCCCAGGGACACAGGCCCACCTATTCATGGGACTATAAAAAGCTTCTCTTCCCTCCCTCACACCTCACCGGCCTGCCTTATCACTAAAAGCCTATTTACCACAGTTCTTTTTACCAGGTACATCATATCCCATTTTCAACAAATAATTACTACACGGGTACTAAAATGCAAAAAAACACATTTTAAAGAGCCATCACAAGCATGAGAACCAAACTCAGATACAGCAGACATTTGGAATTATCAGGCCCAGAATTTAAAATAATTAAGATCAATATGCTAAGTATTAATATGCTAATGGAAAAAGTAGACAACATTCAAGAACAGATGGGTAATGTAAGCAGAGAGATGGAAATTAAAAGAATCAAAAGGAAAGGCTAGAAATCAAAAACTGTAAGAGAAATAATGAAGCATGCCTTTGATGGCCTCATTAGTAGACTGGACATGGTTGAGGAAAGCATCTGTGAGCTTGGGAATGTATCAATAGAAACTGCCAAAACTGAAAAGCAAAGAGAAAAAAAGACTAAAAAATAAATAAAAAAGGAACAGAATATCCAAGAACTGTGTGACAACTACAAAGGTTTAACACCCATGTAATAGGAACACCAGAAGAAGAAAGAAACATAAGAAACATTTGAAGCAATAAAGACAGAATTCCCAAAAATTAATGTCAGATAGCAAACCACAGATACAGAAAGCTCAGAGAAAAGAAAACTAAATGCCCCCCAAATCTACACCTATATCATATTCAAACTGTAGAAAATCAAAATAAAGAAAAAATCTTGAAAAATGCCAGAGGGAAAAAACACCTTATCTATAGGGCAAAGATAAAAATAAAAGCAGATAACCAAGAAACCATGCAATCCAAGAAAATGAAGTGAAATGCTTCAAGTGTTGAAAGAAAAAACAGAACACCAACCTAGAATTCTGTGAAATCATCCTTCTGTAGTGAAGGAGGAAATACTTTCGCAAATAAAAACTGAAGGAAGGGCTGGCTGAGTGGATCAATTGGTTAAGAGCTCTCTCAAGAATACGAATTGAGCTCTGAGCAACAGCAGTTCGATGCCGAGCCCAAGCTGAGCTGCCAACATCAGCTAAAAAAAAAAAAAAAAAAAAAAAAAGAGGGGATTTGTTGCCAGTGAGGAAATATTAAGTTCTTTCCAGAAAAGGAAATGATATAGGTCAGAAACTCAGATCTGCATAAAGCAAGGAAGAGCATTAGAGAAGGGATAAGTGAAGAAAGTATACTTCTGGGCCGGCCGAGTGGCGCAGTGGTTAAGAGCTGGCTTGGGACGCCAGCGGCCCCGGTTTGAGTCCCATATATGAGGGCCAGTGACACTGCCCTCAAAAAAAAAAAAAAAAAAAAAGTATACTTCTAATGGTTTTGTACCATATCTACCTTGCTGTTTGCCATAAATTAAAAGTAATTTCAATCACTAGGCAGAATTGCATTAATAAGTAGAAATAGCTTCGATGCAGACAAGGAAAAAGATTTGTAAAACTTAGTTAAAATTTCCTTGACACTAGTTTAAGATGCTTCACTAGTTTAAGATGCTTTCTTTCAGGGATGCTTATTCTTTTAATACAGTGTGCAAAATACATTCAAATAATTAACCACTTATCAAAAAGGCACAGTAGTAAGATCTCTGTGTTTAGAATCAGGAAAAACTGGCTCAAACTCCAGGTTCGGCAACTTGCTGGCTGTATAGTCTTGGGAAAGTTACCTGAGTAACTCATCTGTAAAACAAAAATAGTGAAATCCGTATTTCATAAGTTAACTGTAAAGATTAAATGTAAAGCATTGCAAATTCACCTAGTACTCTATCCTGCTAATTCTAAACGCTTAATGACTGAGTTATAAACACTATTAATCTTGCAACTTTCTCTTTACACTGGTTTCATAAATTAGCTTAGAGCTAACAAGTTTATGGCCAATCTCTAGTAAATTTATAAAATTTCAGAGTATGCATGTTGTGGACATCATCCCAGTTGTATCTTACTCTACATTTTTTCCAGTCTTCTACTTATTATTTTTTAAAAATAGTATCTTTCTTCATACTGTATAATAGTATGAAACCTTCTGAAACAAAAGGGGGCGAAAAAAGAGACCAAACCAGTTTTACATTTTCTCAAGGAGTGGATGAAATGACCCTAGAAAGTACCTTCTAAAAGTACCTCAACCTCCAATCTTCCTCATATGGCATCGAAGGCAGGCCTGTTAGCCCATATGCCCAGCCACAGGAAATGCCTACAGCATACATATTTGTTGCTCATTATAATTCGCTTCTGTATTTTCCTCCCCCAGATTTTTTTTTCTGGCACAGAAGTTAAAATTTCAGTTATTTGGTATTTATTAAATCTGCTTTGTCTTATATTCAAATTTTCTTTTAAACTATAAATATCAACTAACTTCTGTATGCTACATATGGGTCTCTATTTCAGGAAATATGCCCTGTTACTAAGTTCCTAAGTGATTTGCACAATGTCACAAAATAAGCCATAATACTGGAGAAAAAAAACAAATAATATTTGGTTCAGTCCCATGTTAGAGGCTATTTTTCACTATATGGATATAAATCTAGGAAGGACTTGCCTGCCTATTTGAAAATCACACACCATAAAGGCAAGTTCATTTTTAAGTGCTTTAAGCATATTTTTGATGGTTTGCCTCTTACAAAATTAAAACGGGCAATGTACTGTACTCTGTATTACTCCAGTACTTTTTTACATCCCATTTAAAGATGGGGCTGGCTGAGTGGCGCATTGGTTAAGGGCTGGCTTGGGATGCCAGTGGGCCCGGTTCAGACACCATATGAGGGCCAGTGACACTGCCCTCTACAGCTAAGATGGTGAATAACAGCTCCACCTGGAGCTGGGCTGCTGTGAGTCTCCATCGATGGCATAGCTGTAGCCCCTGCTGCAGTGGGCTGCCATAGGCTACAGTGAGTGGCCGGCAGCCAGCGTGAGTGGCTGGCAGCTGGTGTGAGCACCTGGCAGCCAGTGTGAGCTGTCAAGAGCTGCTGTGAGCAGCCGTCCAGAGGCCGGCGACCTATCTGCCTCACCCAAGAAGAGCGCAATGATGATACCAACATGGGACAGTGAAGCAATGTCCTTCACAACTAGACTGAAGAACAAAAGGATTACAACTTGTCTGTTCCCCTTCCTTGGTTTCCCAACGCTGTTCCCCACCCCCAATTGCCCAATAAAACCTAAAAAAAAATTAAGATGTAGGGCTGGCCAAGTAGCTCAGTTGGTAAAGAGCTCGCACTCAACAGGGTCGCCGGTTCGATTCCCGGCCTGAGCTGAGCTGCCACTGAGCTGCCAACAGGTGACAAGATGGCTCAGCTTAAAAAAAAAAAGTAAAGATGTAACGGTACAGAGCAACACAGAACTAAAAAGGACACTTGTCTATCTCCCTACCTCACACTGGGAAGCAAGTGTGAATTTATTTAATAGATAATATATTTGATTAAGAACTATAAGACAATATAATAATTTCCCCAGTAATGAATTCTAATATTTTCAAATTTCAGAAAATTATTTTTCAGTATAACTTAAACATCTTTTTAGAAAATTGTGACTTATTCTTTTTCTGAATTTCCCCTCTGGAGAGCAAGGCAGAGCAGCAACCTGAACTGTCTTCCCATCACCGCTCCACCAGGTCCGCTTCTCATCTACTAGGCACAGTGACTGAAACAAATCAGTTCCCAATCTTTCACACAACGACCAAACTGTGATGTGTGGACATAAGGCCCTCAACAGGGGATCGTCCCGGTCTCTTCAGACTTACCTCCCCCCACTCTGGGCCTTCTGCTTTACCGAAACACCAGGTTGTTCCACAATATGGTGGGTGGAGATCCCTCTCTTAAATGACACTATCTTCCATTCTCCAGCACTCAGTCCCATGCATTCTTTAACAGGTACTATTAATACATTGTCTTCTGAACGGAGCCTGGCTGGATGCTCTAGGCTGGCCCAATGCTCTGTGCTTCTACAATACTCCAGGTGTGTCTCCAACATGGCACTTCACACTGTACAGAAATTATGTTCATGTCACTATAATCTCCCTACTCTCAAATCTGGAAAGTATGAATAGGACATCTTACCATTTTTATTCAAAGTACCTACCAAGTACATGCTGTGTACTAAATATTCACACAATTGTTCTAAACTTGACTGTTTTTGCACATGCTATTTCTTCTGGTATTCACTTGTCCTTCTGTGTCATTTGAAAAGTCACTTATTACGGGATATCATTCACAAATTCTCCAAGAGATTTTTCCAGATACTACCTACCTATGTGACCTTGGAAACATCACTTAATGTCTCTGCAGGTGTTTCCTCCACTAGAAAATGGAATACCAACTTCATGGTTATTACGAGGATAAAATGAGCTACTGTATCTGAGGCACTCAGAACAAAAAGTGGCGCTTAATGTTTGATAATTGTTCACTATTCCTATTACTCCAAGTGATTAATGGTAACGCCTCATCTCACATTATTGCAAAAGATTTAAAGTGGTGTTTGGTACACAGGATATAAAGGGTATACAATTACCCTTCTGTTCCTATTTTATCACAAGCAACTCCAACTATTGATCATTCTTTACTACCTCCTGGCACTTAATAAACTTATCAAAAAATGTTTCCACTAGGCCTTGGATTGGATTGCTGCTGCTTGCTGCTTGTTAAATAGGTGCCCAGGGTCCTGCTTTTGCTCAAGCCCAGACTGAAGAGCAAGTTTATGAACTCTTCACTGGAGGTCAAATGACAAACTTGCCTGTATGACAATACGTAACAACTTAACCTAGATTTCGAAGTACGTTAACTGCATTCATGGTGCTTCTACGTGAAATCACTTCCACTATAAATTCCTTCCTGACTCATGACACTTCCACTTGGATGTCTAATAAGCATCCTAAATATAAACCATTCCAAGCTTAATTCAGCCCTCCCAAACCTTCTCCACATTGTAGTCTCTCTCACCATTTGTGGGATGGCAGTTCCATGCTACTAGTTCATGACAAAAAAAATCTGGGGTCATTCTTGATTCTCTAATACCACATCCAAACTCGCAGCAACCCACCTTCAATTACCCAACTTCCAACTCTTTACCACCATCCATTCTGGTTCCAGCCACTGTTTATTTTAATAGCCTTTTAATTGTTCTTCCTGCCTCTGCCTTTGCTCACTTACAGTCAATTCTCCAGTCATCAAAATGATCCTTCAAAAACATAATTCGGATCATAAGTTTTCTCTGCTTACATCCCTCCAAAGGCTTCCCATCTCCTCAAAGGTAAAGTGCTTTTACATAAACCCCAGCCCTACGACACACCAAGCATAATGAAATGAAAGCTCCAAGAAGCTAGGATTTAAAAAAAATGTTTTGTCCAATGCAGCATCACGAATACCTGGGGTCACGCTGGGAAAGTGTAAGAACCCAAAACATATTTTAATATATGATCTTGCCTCAAGGGTTTTTATACATCTACTTGTTCTCTCTGCCAGGAATGTTCTTCCCTCAGATACCTACATGACTTCTCACTCAGCTCTCAGAGCTTTGCCCAAATGTCACTTTATCAATAAGGCCTTACCAACTACCCTACTTAAATTGCATCACAAATTCTCCCTATCCCTTCCCCCATTTTTTCTTCACAGTATTCACACACACAAGACCCCCATAGATTTTACTCATTTGCATACTGCCTGTCATCTCCGATCCACGCACTTTTAAGTTCCATAAGATCAAGAATGTTTATTTTGTTCACTGCTGAATCCCCAGAATCTAGAGCAATGTCTTGCACTTTGCAGGTGCTCTAAGATTTTGCTTCCAATTAATATTTTATTGATTTTTAGGCTAACAGTTAACTTCACAACATTCCTGGTACAACTGCAACAAATTCTTAGCTAGAAATATTTGTTCTAACATTTCCAGTATAAATACCTAAAAACTTTCATTCTAGGCCACACAGCTACCTTAAAAACTGATATAAATTACAAAATTGTAATTTAACATAATTTGTTTTAAAAACGCCATATCATTAATGCTGCCCAATCACATCCCAAAACTAGAAGTCTTTTGTATTTAATAAATCTTAAATAACCTGAAGAGTTCAGATAACTCAGTGTTCACAAACCTACTTAAAACATAGCCAAAAGATACAGAAAAAATATGATCAATATTAGATAAGCAGAAAATGTAAATATTTATTCACAGCATTTACTGATCCACCTCAAAATCACTGTTGAAAGACACAAAAGAATACACACTGTGATTTCATTTACATAAAATTTAGAAAATGCAAACCAATCTACATTGAGAGATCAGTGGTTGCCTGAGGCTGGAATAAAGAATAAACTGCAAACAAGCATGAGGAAACTCATGGAAAGTGATGAGTTTCCATGATATAAACCATGGAAGTTTTATATCTTGATTGTGTTGGTGATTTCATGGTTACACACATCTGTCAAAAGTCTTGCAATTGTTCAATTAAAACAGATTATAAGATACTAAAATTAGTCAGATGTTAAAATTAGATTATTTTTGTGATGATACATGATTGGAGAGCTTTGTCCTACCCAAGAATAGTCAGAAAAACTAAGGAAATTATGTATTTCCTCCAATGACAAAACTGCATCCACAGTGCATTTGAAGGGATCATAAGATGTAAAGATTAAGACTGTACTTTTCGGGCCGGCCGAGTGGCGCAGTGGTTAAGAGCTGGCTTGAGACACCAGTGGCCCCGGTTTGGATCCCACATATGAGGGCCAGTGACACTGCCCTCTAAAAAAAATACATAAATAAATAAATAAGATTGTACTCTTCAAACCATGATCATTCAAAACAATGACTATAGATTTCCTTGAAACCTCATAACAAATCCTACTGGGTGATAATATGCTGTTTTACAAATGAAAAAATAGGCACTATAAATTTAAGTAAAAGTCCCCCCAAACCACAGTTAGTTTTCAGCTGAACTGAGAAATTAAACCCAGGCAAGTCATACTCTTAACCCACTTTTCCACCTTAGATTGACTAAAATTTAAAGATTGATAAATTTAAGTACTGGTAAAATGCAGGCAAGAGCATTCACATCCAGTCAATGATACCACCTTTTCAGGAAAAATTTTGGCAATACCAAAACTCATAACAGACACAACTCACAAACTCTTTTAAGCCAGCTAGTAGCCCCTTTCAGGAAATTACAATATAGAGACATCTCTCCAAGTGTACTTTCAAGGATGCCACTGTATTAATTATATGACAGAAAATAGGTGAACAATCTTAATGTCAAATAGGGAATGGTTAATAAGTGACTTACTGGTGGTACATCAATCACACTTGGCCATAAAAAAAAAAAAAGTGAGAAAAGAGCTATATGGATGTCTTAAGTAAAAGCTAAATCTTAGAATTGGATATATAAAATAACAATTTAAGGGCCAGACAAATGGCGCGGTGGTTGAGCGCTGGCTTGGGAGGCCAGCGGCCCCGATTCGGGTCCCACATATGAGGGCCAGTGACACTGCCCTCAGAAAATAAAACAAAATAAAATAACAACGGGAGTGTTTTGGAAGGATTCAACAAAATATTAATTTGGAGTCTAGGAAAGTGTGACCAGTTGACTGACAGTGATGACTTTCACTTTTATTCCTATTCTAATTTCTTCACTTCAGCATTATAATTTCAATATTTTAAAAATACTTTTTAAATGTTATTATTGGCTAGAAAGACTTTTAAATATGAAAATGTATTTCTTCCAAGAGTTGCCCCAATGTGATCTCAAGAGTCCACATTAACTCCTTTTCTGGAAACTTTCTTTTCTTAGTTGTGGTATTCTAACACTATCAATGTTAATGATAAATTTTCAAAGAAATGCTGACTATACTGAATTACATTTTTAAATGTAATTAAATATTTTGTGTAATTTACGGAGAACATATAGGGTAGAGAAGGGTACAGAAGAACTTAAATAAACTCTCTTCCACAAAGAATAACATTTACTGCCATGTTTTAAAAGTATCGTGTGACCATTAAAAATCAAGGGGGGGGGGCGGCTGAGTGGCGCGGTGGTTAAGCGCTGGCCTGGGACACCAGCGGCCCCGGTTCGGTCCCACATATGAGGGCCAGTGACACTGCCCTCAAAAAATAAAACAAACAAAAAAAATCAGGAGGGATCATCTCAGCTACAGTGGTCTCCCCGAGGAGGGAGGGGTCCAGCACCTCCCCAACCCAGGGTTTCAGTGCCAGGGAGAGGTCCCCATACTTTCTAGTTGTGAAAATGAGCAGAGATTGTGGCTGAATGAGACGGAGGGTGGCTGCAATCCCAAGCGCGATTCTTAAAAGGACCAAACATAGACTTACTGACGGAGTCTCTGAGCTCCAGCGCGCGCTGGGGCAGCAGCTAAACAGGTGCCAGGGACAAACCGGGAGGAAACGAATTGTCTAGCCTCAGGGTGGGGGCAGGAGGGGCAGCTTCTACCAAAGAGAAGAGCTGGCAGAAGCCGTGTTTGACGAGTCCTCACAGAGCCCTCGCCCTCCCTTCTTGCAGAGGCAAGCAGATGTCATGAGTCTCCAACCAACTCGCTATCACCTTTCATCTGCCCAACCCTAGTGATTCCTTAAGACCACACCACACCCAACTTTTGGGCACACCCAAGCTGCTTCCAGTGGCTTTTCCTTATAAATGGCCTGCCTTGGCTCATGCTATGGGCTTTCCTAAAATCTCTCAAAGGTTCACAAAACTCAAATAATCATAATCTGGCTTTGGCATGTCCCGTTGGCTGAGCAGCCCTAAGCCGGACACTAGCGACAGCCAGCTTTAGTTCACAGCATGGCCTCTCAAGGCAACTCCAAGCAGAGCGGACAGCAGCCATCTCTGGATTGCTTTGTGGCTCATGCCAGGTGGCCCTGGGCAGGGCACAGACTGAGGCTGAACTTGGCCTGCAGCAGGTCTCCCAGGAGGCCCCAGGGCTAGCAGGCACCATGGTCAGCTTTAGGCTGGGCTGGAGCAGGACCTGCCATCTCCAAGGACAACACACCCAAAGGTGTGGACCAAAGGGCAGACTGGGCAGGCATCAGAGCCCCGCTAAAGATAACCGTTTTGAAGGGTCAGCCCCAGAACAACAGCTCCACCACTGTAGTCACAGCCAGCCATCAAAGCCAATTAGTGGGTCAATCCCTCCCACTGACGTGCAAAAAGCAATCGTCTCAACTACAACAGACCACACACAGCCCACAAGGGGCATACCTGGAGCACCTGGCTCTGGTAACAAGGGGGAAGGCTGCACCACTGGGTCCACAGGACACCTACTACATAAGGCCACTCTACTAAGGCCAGCAGATATAGCAGCCCTAGACAGAAACAAACACAGGGAGACAACTAAAATGGAGAGACAAAGAAACATCCCAAATAAAAGAATAGAATGAAGCTCCAGAAAAAGAACAAAATGGAAACAAGCAACTGCCAGACGCAGAATTTCCAACACTGATTATAAGGATGTTCAATGATCTTAGGGAGAACTTCAACAAAGAGATAAGAAACAAAAATGGAGATAGAAAACATAAAAATGAATCAGTTAGAAACAAAGACTACAATAACTGGAGTGAATACATTAGAGGGCCCAGGTTCATAAGATATCTCTGGAGGGCCAGCCGAGTGGCGCGCTGGTTAAGAACTGGCTTGGGATGCCAGCTCTGAGCAGCAGAGCCCCAGTTCGGATCCCACATGAGGGCCAGTGACACTGCCCTCTACAGCTAAGATGGTTAACAACAGCTCCACCTGGAGCTGGGCTGCTGTGAGTCCCCGGGACAGCATAGCTTGTAGCCCCTGCTGCAGTGGGCTGCCATAGGCTACAGTGAGTGGCTGGCAGCCAGCGTGAGCAGCCGGCAGCCGGTGTGAGCTGCCAAGAGCCGCTGTGAGTGGCCGTCCAGAGGCCAGTGACCCATCTGCTTCACCCGGGAAGAGCGCAATGACGATACCAACATGGGCCAGTGAAGCAATGTCCTCCACAACTAGACTGACGAACAAAAAAAGACAACTTGTCTGTTCCCCTCCCCCAATTCCCCAATAAAATCTTTAAAAAAGAGATCACTAGAAAATACTTTTGATTGCTATCCTCTTCTAGCACAGCTGTAAATTAAAATACATTACTTTTTATTTTTAATACACAATAAGAATGCAACAATCCCAAACACACACACACACACACACACACACAAAATGGAATATTGCTCAGCCACAGAATGGGTTGTCATCTGTGGTGGCACCAATGGACCTGAAGGGTATTGTGCTGAGTGAAGTATGTCAGAGTGAAAGGCAGATTCAAAGTGATTTTCGCTTATACGTGGAATCTAAAGAACAATATTAACAAAACAGAAACAAACTTATACAAAGAACATGTTGATTGCCAGATGGGCAGCAGGTCGGGGTTGTGGGTGTAAAAGGGGAAGGGATTAAGAAGTACAAATTGGTTATTACAAAATAGTCTTGAGGATGTAGGGTACAGCATAAGGAATATAGTCAATAATATTGTAATATCTATGTATGATGTCAGATGGGTACTAGATTTATTGGGGTGATAGATGGGAGGGGGCTTGGAAGACAGTGGAAAAGGTAAAGGCAGTAAGAAGTACAAATTGGTAGTTAATTTGTGAAAATTTGCAAAATTCAAAAAGATGTAAGCTGGGAATCTTCTAATCCACTCTTCTGTAACACTGTGATGTTTATACTAAACTACTGGCAGTAGGCTCAGCTATGAAGAGGAAATGCTTACATTTTAAAATCTATTATTAATATTATTCCCTACTTACACACTCTCCCCCCAAAACTTCACACTTTTCTAAAAGGAAAAAGCCCCAAAGCATGTAGTAATCTTATGCGAGACCTTTTAGGCATCCAAATATAGATGTGAATTTCTGAAATAATTTTAATAGGAACATACAAATCTTTGATAATTTCATGATAAATCTGTAAGACTTGTCAAGTTTTTTCTTTACCAGAAGCATATAAATATTGAAGAGGGAAAAAGGTGCTTGGGGTAACAATGCTCTGGGATGAAGACAAAACATTCAAATAATCAAATATTGGGTAATACCTTCAAAATAATGTTACTACTTAAAAATATGCTACTCATATCATAAACGTAACTGAGGTATTATTTTTCAAAACTGGTGTTCATCTGAAAACAAGGTTAAGAACATTTAACAAAATTAAATAAACCAAAAATGGTTACATTGAAAGTACATAAAAATATAACATTAATCATCCTTTACACTGAGACTGTTTAAACAAACTCATAGGTTCACACAAAAAGTTACATAATATTATCACAGAGAGGTTTAAGCCGGGTTGCTTCAACCCTGCTAGGTTTTATATGGCCATAACTCTCCAAAATATCTTATTATAACAAGTACTCAACTATAATATTCATTCAACAAATATTTTAGAGAGTAATTTGTGCCATGTATCATGCGAGAGAGAATGGCAGAAAACACTTAAAAAAACTTTATAGTAGTATTACAATATACATTGATTTCCTCTTTCACACTGTGAAGCTTGGCAGTAGAAAGAATACTGACCTAGGAAAAAGTATGGGTTGCAATTCCTGCTGTAACCACTTACAAGTAAGTCCTTTTTAATTTTCAGAGTAATAGAACCTTGTGTTATATATACCACGCAAATCTGATTCAGGAAATAAATTGGACTGTGTAAACATTTTTTCTTAATTTTTAGAACTTAAAAATACAGCATTTCATTATATATAAAAGCTACTGAGGTTCACAACCATTAGAAATGACAAAAAATAATAACTCTGCTGACCTTATTTATATTAAAGCTGTAGTGTTGGAATTGCAAAACATCTTCTACTAAGTCACAGATTCTTTAAGAATTAAATTATATATATGCATATACAATTTCTTAGATATATGTAAAAAACTTTTAAGAAATTATTTTCTACATGTTTTAGAATAGAAAAATATTTTTCATTGAAATCTCCTAAAATGTACTTCTCTAAAAAAAACAAAAAAACAAAACATTAAAATGACATGATTTAATTTCCTTTCTAAAAGACTATATATACATACACAACTCTTTGTAGGTCTACAACCCTAAGCTTTGTTACCTAAATATATCAGTTTTTCACATTGAAAATCTACCTAAAACTAAGAACATTTGCCTTTTAGAAAACTTTGCAAAGTATTAAACACTTTTTAAAAAGTTGACTATATTAAAAAGCCATCCACAAACTGTTTTAAAGACTTCAACCATATTTTCCCATTTTTATATTTTATTCAAATAGCTAATTTTTGTTAACCATAATTTAAAAAGAATGCAAATAGTAAACAATAAACGATGACTTAAATAACTGTTGCAAATGCTATACTTTTAAGAGTACTTAAATATTTAAAACATTTTATTCAAGTGTAAAAGGAAAAGAAGTTTTACAGTCAAAAGTTTACCATCGTGATTATCATTGCTTTCAATGAGAACAAAACAAATCATAAAATATGCAGTGAGAGTTAATTACTCTCCATCTTAATTTCCTTTCATCTGAAATTCAGAAGTAATGTGTGTCCATTTTAGGGGAGATTTATATATGAAAAAAGTAAGTTTATTAAAAAAATAAACAACTTTAAATAAATTTTTACAATATTTTCCACTTCCAAGGTTCTTTTAGATAAAGCAAGATGTGGCTTGTGGTTTAAACATGATCTGATTTACAAAATCTTATTTAGTCCTATTTAGCAAAACAAAATACAAAAACACAAATGAAGAAATATTAATAACTACTAAGAAATCCAATGTAAAAGTAAAAAATAAAAAAAAACCCATCATTTGTTGTAGGAACCTAATATGGCAATATTTAAAGTATATTAAACAGCTTTCACTGAAATTTAATGAACTGGCTTATTACCAAAATTAACACTATCATACTAAAATGTAAGTTGTGTTGTCTAGTTTACTTTTACAAAAATTTTATCAAGTGTAGCAGGGTTTGGCAAATTTTTCCTTAATAGGTTAGAGGGTAAATAATTTAGGTTTGAGGGCCAAAAAGTCTCACTACTCAACTCTGCTACTACAGGGAGAAAGGAGTTACAGACAACTATAAATGAATAGGTATGCCTGTGAGCTGCAATTTGACCACTGCTGAAATAGACAATGGGTTCTGAGTAAGAGACTAATTATAGTTCAGGTGCCATATTACAAATGTCATATATAGGGGTTAAGAGGAACAATATAGATGAGTACGCATCACTTAATCGACTTATAAATTAAAATGTTCACACTTATTTGCCAACCATAACTGCATGTTTTTATATGTATACATACAAGTTATAAAACTCTTTCACTTTAATTCTATATTGTTTTTGACCTATTAACAGTATCAGACCATAGTCAGAAAAGCAGCAAAGTATCATGAGTGATTGTGAGTATTCAGAGGCTAATCAAGAACCATAAAATTTGGTTTTGATATCTAAATATTGCTACACAATGAAAAAACTAATTAATTTGCTGTGCCCCTAAAGAAAGTATTAGCTGTTTATTTCAGATGTCATTTTAAAATTTAATTGAATTGTTACAATTTTGAAGCTAAATGTGGTTTGTTTTTGTTTTATTAGAAAAAATACTTAGGCAAGGTCTACAATCATCGGTCAATTAAGAATGACTTACAAGAACATGAGGCAATAAAATAAAAAATACAGGTACAAACTATGTATCTGAAACACTTCTATTTGGCAATTTTATAACAAATCAAAATTTTAAAAGAACAAAGAAGATTGCAGATTACTTCGTAGATACAGAATAAAGCAATTGATGAAGTGCTTAAGCAAAAAAACAAAAAAGAAAACACACTTTTTTCATTTTAAAAATAAAATCACATTTGCTACAGATCATATGGAGAATACCCTTATTAAACAACCATTCCAGAATGTCTTATAGTAGCAGTGCTTTTATTTGCACTTCAATTAATTTTATATGACTCATTTCACGTATATAGCTCTTTACCCCACTGATAACGAATAAAGTTTCCCGTAACTTTTATTATTTTTAAAAATTTTTTTAAAGTAAATGAGAAATGATTTATGTAGCATGGAACCTTTCCCATTTTGAAATCAAAGGCTTAGTTTATATTTTTGTCTCTTCTTTCTTTAAAAAATTTAGTGTAAAAATTGCTGGTTTTTATATCACTGTAGTAAAGTGAAAACTCCTCAATTGGGAGTATTTTCTGCAGTTTGACTGCATATAACCACATACTTTACAATATGTCCTTCCAACAGTAAGGAAATAATTGATTTCACGGTCACTGTCAGAATTGAGTGCCATAACACTATTATGGGTATAGGTCCTCCCTCAAAGACTTTCTGGAAGGATGTTCAATGTGTTTTGTTCTTAAAGATATTAACAGTAGTACATAGTCCCTCAAGTCTGCAAAAGACATTTATTGTTAAAGAAGGTGCTTTATTAACAATTTCTCTGGCAGCACTAGTGAATTACAATATCCTTCAATATTATTTCTACCCATAATATATACATTTAACTTTCATGCCTCTAGAAAAACATCTACAGTACATTTCATAATATAAAAATATATTACAAATCTGCTGAATTATTTACAAGCAATGTTCTATTATCTCTATGCAACATTTGTTTGATACAATACTAACAAGTTACACATATTTCCATTTCTGTAAGTTAAAAAAAAATCCATATGGCTTCTTGCTTAACCAAGCAAGAAAGTGATTCTGTTTTCCTTTTCAAAGCCAACTTTGGTGCATAAAGGATTCAGTTTGAAGATAGTTTAAAAACAAAATACAATTTTTCTTGCATTAAGAAAAAACTAAAAAACCAAACGCTTTCCTCAGAAAAAAAATTATAGAGGCCTATGTAGGTTAAAATGAAAATACTATTCAAATATTTGAAATAGAGGTTTTTCAAAAACCGTTAACAGATTAGTTATATAGGTAAATATTAACATACTGTACTCCATGAGAAAACCCTAGTCCTGAAAAGGGAGCCACCATACATACGGCAACACTCTTTAACAGAAATTTTCAGCCCTAATTCGAAAGACGAATTTTTAGTTGATTGCAAATGTCGTTCACTGTTTGCTTAAATACAAATTGAACACTTTTCTTATCAGAGTTCTGCAAAAGAACACAAATGGCAACCAATCACATCTATTTATCATAATTGAAAGGTAAAAATTATCTCTTGATAATTTTCATTGTCTACGTATTTCCTATAATATGACTTCCAATCAATAGACACTGTTAAGATAAATATCCTTACAGTGCTTTTGGTATTTTAAGGGCACATGTTGTAACTGTTTTTCTTTCCGATATAAACTACTGTAATCACTAACGGGGAAAAAGCAGCTGAGCGCAGCACACATGCAAAGCCTTTAGGAAGCTGCTCCACTACGTTGCCAGAAGAGTGTTTGCTCAGTCTCCCACAGTACCATTCCATGAAAATGTGGATATACAGTAATATATTAATATATTCCACAGAAGAGCCTACTTCATTCACAGAATGTTTACACTAATCATAAATATTATTCTAAATATTGGATTAAAAAAGAAGGAAGGGGGTTGACTCTATTGTGCAACTTTTACTAAACCCATTGTCAGTGACTAAGACTGCAGGTGTCCCCGCTCGTTTGCTTTTTAGGTATTTATTTATTTTTTACCTCTTCAACCTCTTCTGCGGCATTGTTCTAGAAAGAGAGAAAAATGAATATTCTTTTATTCAAATGTATCAGATACACATTAAGTACTACAAAAGAGACATTAAAAATATTTATGATATAGGCAATGTGATAATGATCATTGATCATTAAAATTTATTTCTGAAACATTCACACATAATGGATGCAAATTTAGTTACAAATACAGCTTTTTAATAAATTCTTTTTATGTAGCTCACTAATTAATATATTTCTAAAAAAGAATCTCATGTCTAACACATGCATTTTAACTAATATTTTAAAACTGATGTTTAAATCTTCAATGTTCTTTTCAATCTCCTTTTTAAGTTAATGTATTTTGGGAAGGTTTGCCATGCTTTCATTTTGAGATGTACATAAATCACAAACTATTTCTCCTAAAGTAAGCTAGAATTGTTTTTTTTCCCTTTTACTTAATTTCACAAGTTTTCCCAAACAAAATCTAAAACACTGGTAAGATGTTACACTACAACAAACGTAGACCATTCTATTACTCTGTACGGTAGACTACATTCTAATTTCCAGAATAGTAGAAGTACACAAAAGTTTAGACTCAAAGTTAAATGTTAAGATTGAGGGGAAGGGTAGGTACAGTTAAAGAATAACTCCACAGAAGCATCTACATCGTAAGAACATCTTTATTACCCAAGAATGAAATCAATAAATATTGTAAAAGTACACTTTGAGAACATACAGTGCAATTCCTATGAACTTTTGGACATCAATTCTAAGCTTGAATGATTTTTGTTAAGTCACTCACTAAAATATTTAAATTGCTTCACATACAGCACAAGAAGAGAAAAAATAAGCTGACTGTGAAAAAGAAGACCCTTAGAGAGGGGGAAGTAGAGTTCAGGGCAGGAACACTGAAGTTAGTCTTGATCTTATAATTTATAAGATTCATGATGCCCTTGTCAACTCTGTCTAAATCAGGGCTGTTTACAACCAGTTGTAATAGCAGGGTGGCTCTCCCAAAATATCACTCTTTTAGAATGCTACTTTTAACTACTCCTTTCAAAGAGTAAGCAGAAATAAACCCCGAATAAGGTACCAATAAGTAAAGACTACTCAACTATTTTTTAAATCGCGATTTTTCCATAATTTTGATAGTGGATTTCCCTCAATCTTCTCCTTTCGTTGTTCTCTCTGCTAGTGAATTTCTTGATACCCTAGCTCATACTACAAAAAAAGAAGGCTCTACTGTGCTTAGCACTTTCACCAAAAGATATATTTAAAAAAAATTTTTTTTTGGAGTAGGGAAATCTCAAGTCTCAGTGTTTCCACACGGCAAGGCCCATTACGTTAGAATTTCATTCTCAGAAGATACCTCAAATTATAGAATTCCTATTACAGTCAACATCCCAAAAAGTAGAGTCATGGAATGAACAGAAACTTCAAAGTGTTTAACTGCTTCAAAGTTTGGCGTAGGACATAGTCTTTTTATGATAGCTAAAATTCACATTTGGGATTATCAATTATATTTATCCAACCTATTCCTATTATAAAATACATATTAAACTCTTTTAAAAATATAGAAAGTTTGTTCATAATAGTGCCTTTTAAGCATTTAACCACTTTTTAAATCACGCTACTGTATGTCATTTGGATAGAGGCAGTATCAAGTTCATTCACATACTATCTGTGTAACCTTGGGCAAGCTATTTAACTTCTTGTCTCAGTTTTCCAATCTGTAAAACAGAGATAGTAACACCTACTTCACAGGGCAGCTGTGAGGATGAAGTATATGTAAAGCACCTAGCAAAGTGACAGCACATAGTCAGAAATGTTGGTCTCTTCTCCTTCCCCCCCTATACCTTCATAAGCACAGCACACTAAAACAAAGGTCAGATCAGAAAGTTATTAGAAATGTGAACACTCTGAGCTACCTCTTAAAAACAAATACAATAACATAGAAACTGCTCTTTTGAAAAAGTTTGGGGAAGAATCTAAGTTTTAAAAACTCAATCATTTATGTTATTTAAGGCACATGCAATACATTCTTCTCAGGTCCACAAAAGTCTGATATTATAAAAAGAATTACATACTTAAACAAAAGGCACTTATTTCCAAAACGCTATATATATTACAATTACGCTACTTAAGATAAATCTGGAATTAAACTGGCACACAAACTTGACCAAAATGCAATCTGTCTGGGTTCTATAATTTACAAATCTTTGAGATGTAATTGCCATATACAAAGCACCACAAATCAAGAAACTCTCAAGTACTGAATTCAATACTTAAAAATAAGTCCTAACCTTATATTCAAAATTCAGGGAGATTTAAGATTACAATTTGGGAAGTAAAACATCAAACCAAAAATTAAATTACCTGTATATGTTTGGGTCCAAAAGCAAGGCAGTATCTTTGGGTAGCTTTGATAAATGAACTACTTTAGTTTTTAACTGGTGTCGTTCACTTTCATTCACCCATACATCAGGCAGACTATAAATAAGTCATAAATAAAATAGCATTAATTTTAAATTTACCCCTCACATACCATTAACCAGCCGTTTTCACTAGTTTGATAGGGCTACCTAGGGTAACAAGCTTCTCAGGAGCCAAGGGAACTCAGTAATCCAAGAAGTGAGATGTGGAATCCCAGCTAAAAATGGTAAGTGCAATTTCAGGCATGCATCTGGGGATGCAGTAGGAACTTCTGGTGGCAGAGCCATATCAAACTTATAAACACACGTTAGAACACTGTGCCTATCTTTTAGCTTGCTGAGTGAAATTCACACTTGAGCCTGGCTTGATGGAAATACGACACCAAGTTTTGAAGAAATAAGTGAAAACCCCACCAAGTTTCACTTAAAAAAAAAAAAAAAATTGCACATGTAACCAAAATTCTAAAAATCAGTCAAAGAAATTTATCCTACATGGAAATTAAAATAAAAACATTATACTAGGGCCAGCCGAGTGGCGCGGTGGTTAGGCGCTGGCTTCGGAAGCCAGCGGCCCCGGTTCGGGTCCCACACGTGAGGGCCCGTGACACTGCCCTTAAAAACAAACAAACAAACAAACAAACAAAACCATTATACTATTTGGATTGATCAATTTCCAAAATACTAAGAAAACACAGGCATGTGAATAAGTTTTTAAAAGAAATTATGTTTATAACCTCAATATAACAATAGCTCTTACAAATCAGTATGAAAACAGGGGAACACTTGTTAAGGTAAAGGGATGGGGTTAACAAAGGACACAAACCATCAATTCACCAAAGATATCAATAGTTTAATCTCACATATAATCAAAGAAATGCAAAATGAATAGCCAGTGTTGATAATAGGCCAGAGAAATAAGCTCTCTCCTATAGAAGATGGGATTACAAATTGGTACAAACGTTCAGGAGGACAATGCCTATCAAAATAACCATATTTTGCAGTTTGTATATTAATAAATTTTAATCTCTTTTTTTAACAGTAGAGAAATAGAGTAACTTTAATGTTCTGCAAAAAAGATCTCATTAAATAAATTCTACATGGCCATTTCATACAGCAGCATTTCCATAAAACCTGGAAGGGGAAGAGGGGAAAGTGGTGAAAAATGTGTTCTACACTAATGGAAAGTTGACAGTCAGAAGATTTTTTAAAAACTAGGTTTATTTCAATATGCTCATGAGCACTGTAAACTCCCAAATCTACTATCCAAAATTTCTATGATATATCTGTATTACCTTTGTAACAAGAAAACATTTTAATAAAAGTATAAAAAGAAAATGAAAATTGGTATCTAAATTAATGAGCCTCTGGGCCAGAAGTACTCTATAAAGGGTACTAAAACTCGAAGAAAAATATAATGCTGGTGGAAAACTGGTCAACTGCTTTTTCTATAAAATATCATTAATTTTGTCCTGGAAAATGTTTAGGAATTTTTTTAAATAAATGATTCAAACAAATGTACAACTAAGGCTGCTTTCATGCTACTTGAAGGTCATTTAAAAATTCTAAAAAATAATTACAGTCTAATAAAAACTGCTGTAACAACTTCTATTAAAAACAATAAAAAGCTAGTTTTAAAGCGTATATCCTGAGCCAGGAACTGTACAAGCTTTCAGAAATTCCCTCTTTAATCCCGACAACCTCAAAATGTTTCATGGTTTAATTTCTGTTAAGTCTTTTATATTTGAATCCAATAACTAATTTTTAGTATAAGATTTTAATAAAAGTTAAGACATTGGTCTATTCATTTGACATACTATTCCAAATACTTACATGTCTTCAGGCATCCAATGAAGCAAAAGTTTTATCTTCCCAGAATCCTCTTTTCTCTTAGCTATTACCTAGAAATAATACGAAAGAAATCATAAAAATGATTTGTAACACATTATTCTAATATATCATTGAAAAACACTTCTGATTCTAATCAAGAACTTTCAAGTGTTCATATCCTGGACCAGATATTACCACAACATCTTGTTCTGCCCTGCTTCATAGCAGTTTCACCTTTGATCATGTATTTTCACAAAAGAGAGGGAAAAAAAATTTGAAGGTTTTTATAGCCATATATAAAACTATAATATCTTTATTAAGGAACTTACAATGCTATTTATTTTACTATCTACTAAAGTCTGTAGCTTAGATAGAATGCTAACCAAGAATCCATATTGGCTGCAATATTTTTAAAGAATAAATAAACAGTAAAGAAAAATACTGCTGGGAAGAAAAAAGTCTCTAACTTACAAGTAAGGTATTATTTGCTTGGGGTTTTTTGCTTGTTGGTTGGTTTGGTTTATTTTAAATGAAACATTAGCTGATCAGTGTTTAGGTTCAATTTTAAGGACTCCACCTAAGTTAAAAGTGGATCAATCCAAACAAAAAGACCTACAGAATTTAAGATTAAACAACATAACTTATCATTACCAGATTTTGAAAATTAAGGTAATGTTTAAATAAAATAAAACCAAATCAAAATAGTCATACAACTTCTACATTAACAAAATTGGCGCTTCAGTGTTTTAATAATTTAAATCTCAGTATTTTTTTTTACCAAGTTTAGGTTCCAAACAGCCACATGAAATGTTATGTCATCCTCAAAACATATCATAATCAAGTAATAATAGCACTTTACAAAAAATAAAATACTTTCTGTGACCATTATTTAAACTTTTATAGGTAAGTACCCTAATTCTAGACTTGGAAATGAGTTTAATTAAATAGCCCAAAGACAGATCTGAGGATGCTAAAATAACTCTAACAAGAAATAAGATATAAAAACAATGTAAACCGACCAAGCACAGCAAACCAATTGACTGGTAACTAGGAATCTGCTGACCTCTTCTGGAGAAGGCTCGAAAGAAAATGTTTCAATTAAAGAAGTTAAGACAAATTTGGCAAACTGCACAGCATAGTCAACTCACATGTGTTTTTCTGAAAATTGTTTCATTATCAGTATAGTTATTTCCTAGGAAAGTTAATTTGATAACTAGGAGAAGTTAAATTTGTAGTTAGTTCTCAGATGTTTTCTACAGCTGGAAAACTTATATTGTCACAGACTATTCTGACTCTCAGTTAATTTTTAAATTTCCTTCCAGACTCCTAATAACATCCCCTCTACTTTTAGTTCCTTCATTGTTTTGTTTTGTTTTGTTACCATCTCCACTCCTCTTGCAGTGAACCTAACTAACGTTTCATCACAAGAAGTGGTCTAGGGAAAGCTCACTATTTTTTAAAATATATTATTTATCACCGCTACCATTCTTTCATTAGATTTATTGTCCTTGAAATCATTTGACATTGATGATTCTCAAATCTCAGTCCTTAAATTTCTCCTTTTCTATTTATTCTTAATTCCTAGGTGATCTTATCCAGTCTGATACCTTTAAATACCACTACTATGCAGAAAACTTCCATTTAATCTGTAACCACGCCTCTCCTCTAAACTCAAACTCTTACATCCATCTGCCTATGTGACAGAGGCACTAGATGGCTCTACAGAATGTGTGGAAATTACAGCTATACTCTCCTCCCGCAATTTCCTCACCACCATGGCCTGTATTTTAAATGCCAACTCCATCCTTATGGCCAGTTGCCCAGGACAAAAACACTGGAGTCATCCTTTCCTCTAGTTATCAAATCCGACATCAGATCCACCCATAACTCTTGTCAGTGCTACTATCTAAAGACATCCAAGCTCTGACCTCTTTGGCATCTCCACTACAACTATTCCAGTCTTTTCTCCCCTGGGCTACTGAAAAGACCGCTCTCCTTCACCCCACACTCGGACCTATAATCTGTTCTCCCAACACAGAAACCAAAGTGAATACACTGCAATTTACATGAGAAGACAGTGATCAGTGAGTTCTCTAGGGCGTGGGGTAGAGGCAGAGATGAACTACAAAGCTCTATCAGTCAAGTTTTGAGCAATGGGAATGTTCTGTATTTTAACTGGTGGTGGTGGTTTCATAGGTGTGCAGAACTATCAAATCTCATAGAATTGCATACTTTACATGGGCGCAGTTTCTATTTATTATACCTCAAAAATTATTTTAAAAACTACATCAGACCATAGCTATCAAACTTCAACGGCTTCCCATCACACACACAACAGAAGTCAAGTTTCTCGTCCAATGACGTTCTTCCTAGTGCTTCTCGGACCTAACTCCTACTGCTCTCTCTCTGCCTCACTCATTTCCTGCAGCTACTGGCCTCCTCGCTGTTTTTCTAAATAGTTGGCACATTCCCATTTCAGGAGTTTGTACTTGGTTCTCCCTCTGGCTGAGATGCTCATCCGTTTAATAAATAAATGGCTCATACCCTCATTTCCTTTAAGTTCCTACAATTTTACTAATTTATTTTATTTGTCATGTCTCTTCCACTGGAGTATAGATGTGGTTTTGTTTTTTTGTTTGTTTTAACCTGTTTTGTTCACTGCTGCATCATGAGTACTTGGCACAAAGTAGGTGCTCAATATTTAAGTGAATAAACAAATTAGCCATAATGCCACACACTCAGGATCTGGTGACCACATCTTACTGACCTCTGGGAAAAAAAAGAATTACAGGCCCACCAAATCATAACCCTCTGTTATCAAACTTCAAAGAAGGATTTCCAAATATCACTGCTGAGCAAACTCCTAATCTTGCTGAATCCCAACAAAATTCCCAGCGCATCCATTTTAACTGTGTCTTCAAACCCTCTAATTTTCTTTCCAACCCTTCATTTCTGTTAGATACTGTATTTCCACTGTTCTTTACAAGAGCATAAATATAGTATACTTTTCCTCAAAACTAAACTCATACCTCTCATGTGTTCCAATCTCAAAAAAGGTTCCCTTGCTTTTGTCTTACTTTTTACCTACTTGCCTGCCTTTAATTTTGGGAATCAAATCAAAATCAGAAATTCTGAATTGGAAGTGTACATACAAGAAAAACTAACAATGCAAGAAAGCCTCATTACTACAGGAGATAGAAAAAATACAGCTTTAAACCAGTCTAGAGATACTGGTATCAAAATAGACTTTTTGCTTTTTATTTTTATTTTTTTAAAGATTGTATTGGGGGCCAGCTGAGTGGCGTGGTGGTTAAGCACTGGCTTGGGAAGCCAGAGGCCCCGGTTCAGGTCCCACATATGAGGACCAGTGATAATGCCCTTAAAAAAAAAAAAAAAGATTGTCTTGGAGAATTAGGGGAGGGGAACAGTGTTGGGGAATTGGGGGAGGGGAACAGACAAGTTGCTGTTCTTCAATCTTCGTTGTGGAGGGCGCCAATCACCATCTGGCTCCCTGTCAGCAGCTAGTGGTCTCTAAGTCAAGGTGCTGTGTTCAATCTTAGTTGCCGGTGGGTGTAGCTACCATCCCATGTGGGAGTCGAACCAGCAGACTTATTGTTAAGAGTGCATGCTCTATCCATTGAGCCATCCGGGCAGCAGCTCAGCTCAAGGTGCTGAGTTCAGTTTTAGTTGCAGGTGGGCATAGCCACCATTGAATAGACAATCTTGTTGTTACACCAGCTGAGCCATCCTGCCACCTGTTGGCAGCTCGGCGACAGCTCAGCTCGGGCACATCGTTCACTGGCCCATGTGGGAATAGAACCTGCCGCCCTGCTGCTCAGAGCTCATACTCTAAGCCAACTCTTAACCAACTGAGCTACTCGGCCAGCCCATAGGCTTTTTGCATTTAAATTATTGTGCATTTTAATTGAAATATAAAAAAATAAAACCTTCGGGCCAGCGGAGTGGCGTGGTGGTTGGGAGCTGGCTTGGGGAGCCAGCGGCCCGGGTTCGGATCCCACATGTGAGGGCCAGTGACACTGCCCTCAAAAAATAAAATAAAATAAAATCTTAATTTAGTATATTTTATATTTTAGCTGCCAAAATTAAACAATCTCTTTTTCCAGGGTTTCAATAACCAAGAGTCTGGTCTAAGTTTTACCTGTAAGAATTTATCTTCCAGAAACTACATCAATTTAAAGAGGACTGGATAACAAAAAAGGCAAGGGGCATGGAAAGAAAGAACTCTCTATTAACTCCTAGTGTAAGGTTAAAACTCGGGGAAACCTTACACTTAGCCGGTTTGCAGTTACATCTACCCTGATATTCAGCTGCTTTCTCTTTGTTTCTCCCCTCACTTATTGATTTAAGGACTCTTGTTCTGTTCTGATTTAAGAACTCTTTGTTTTGTTCCCTTTCTCAAAGCTACACATACCTTGTTAATCCACTTAATCAACAGAATCTTAACATGAAAAGAACAATTTCTTAGTCCTCAGGCGCCAGAGGATACCAGAATCCATTTTGCAACTCCCTTGCAGTTTTTACTGGTGACCCATAAAGCCCCAGGCTGCAGTGACCATGTCTGGTGATAACATTATCTTAAAACAGGCCAAACCCCAAGAAGCATGTCAGCCCTTGGACCTGCCTGACAGACTCTCATTTTCCTTTGTTGTTCTTCTTGTGTACCTACAAAACCTGTTTTAGGAACTAGGAGATGGTCTTTGGACAGGAGTCTTGCCATCCTCCCAGAATGCCGACATTCTGAATAAACCCACTTTTCTTTCTGCCAACCTCGTCTCTTGATTTTTAACTTTTCCAAGTAGCAGACAGCCGGACTTGAGCGCAGTACCACTAGTAAACTAAAAATGAACTATGTATTGCTTTTTCAAATCTGATACTTTTCTTTTTCTATGCTGAGCAACATGATCATTCCACAAATATACTGAGTGCCTATTTTATGTCAGGGATAATGCTAGACACTTGGGATACATTAGTGGAACAAAACAGAATAAAAAGTCCCTCCTTTATGAGCCTTTATAATTTGATGGCCATTATCTTACATTCCGTTGAACACAAACTTTAGATGTGCATTCTGGGGGTGAGTAACATGCAACACATAGGGATATGAGCTAAGAGGACTCTAACGTTGTAATTTTACAAATGTGGAAACCAGACGTCAGAAAAGACATGCCTAGTTTACTAAGGTCAGGGCCTGATCTTCAAATGCCTAGTAGCCCAATGCCAACCCAATATTCCTAAATAGCTCAAATTAAAGGCTAAAATATTCATTTTAATCACAAAAATGTCAACTTGTGGGAAACATCTGCTTTACAACCAACAATACACATAATTTTTTAAATACTAATAAAGCAAAAAATGTTCTCTGACTTTTGTTAAAGTGTATCTTCTTAGATTTTGAGCAATTTAAAAACATGATTGTGAAAGTCAAAATACATGTTGTTGCAAACCTATAGATAATTTGAAGGAAAAAAAAATCAAATACTTACAGTACTATGAAAAACAACACTGTGTCCCTTCCCTAAACTTTCTATATGGGCTGAGAGGTTAAAGCATATGGCTCGATGTCTTATCGCATCCAGTGTTTGTGCATCGAAGAAATCATGTGGTCGTGCTAAAATCCAATACAAAGACATAAAGAATATTTAAATAAATATAACACTCTGCCAAACAGCCAAGTAGTCTGTTTCACACAAAAACATGTAATAAGTTAAGAAACACTGAAACAATTAATAAGTACCAGTTTAGGGTTTAAAGGCAAGATTTTTTTTGCTTCCAAACCATGATGTCTAGTCAAAAGACGAAAGATGTACAAAGCAGAATCCCAGCTAATGAGTGAGTGTGGGTGAATTTTGCCCAGCGATGTGTGAGGTTCTAACTTTAGATCTCATGATCCCACGTTTCAGCTATCTTTCTCATATAATTTTATACTTTATTCCAGTATCCCTCCTGAGCACCAACCAGTCTCCCATTTTCAACAATCCAACGAACATCTCCATCTGTGCACCACATTGAGATCTCATTCACCACAGATATACATGTGCAATACATTTCATGAACATTCTATCTTAATATGTAATTAAAACTTTTCCAAATTTGATAAAGTAGTAATATTATTTGGAGGGTTTTGACAAGTATTTTCTTGATTATAAGTAATTCTTCTAAAAACAACCTAAGAAAATTACAAATACATTTTTTTTTAAATTAGTTTTAGGTGTACAACACAATGCAATAGTTATACTCTTTACCCCCCAAAGTGACAACCCCCTCCCCCAGTTCACCACCCCACTCTGCCCCCCCATAGCATACATATCTATTACAACTCCCCTGACTCCCCTCCACAGTATACTCCACATCTCATGACCATCTACATATTCAGTTACAGTTGGCATACAATACTATACAACATCAGTTTCAGGTGTACAGTGCAGTGATCAAGCCTCTACTCCATCCATGAAGTGGTCTACCTAACAAGACATGTGACTATCTGACACGCTACAAAATTTTTACAATATTATTATATTCCCCGAACTGTGTTTCATATCCCTGTGGTAATATTGTAGTTGTCTATTTATGCTGTCTAATCCCTTCCCTGTCCCCACCATCCGCACCCCCCTCCCAACTAGCAACCCTCAGTTTTTCCTCTACATCTATGAGTCTGTTTACTTTGATGGTTCACTCAGCTCTTCAGACTCCGCACACAAGTGAGATCACATGGTACCTGTCCTTCTCCGACTGACTTATTTCACACAACATAATAGTCTCTTCACAACACTATCAATTACATTCCCAGAACTGCCCCCATCTCCCTGCGGCAACATTATAGTCCCACCTACACTGTCGAAAACCCTCCCCGTCTCCCTCTTCCCCACTCCCTCCCAGCCAGCAACCATCAGTTTTTCCTTTATATCTGCTTGATATGACTTCAATCTTCTTAAATTTACTGAGACTTGTTTTGTGGCCTAACATGGTCTATCTTGGAAAATGTCCCATGTGTACGGCCAAAATAAGTATTGATACTCCAGCTTTTTTTTTTTCTCATTTCCATTTGCATGAAATATCTTATTCCATCTGTAAACAGCATATACATGTGTCCTATTTTCTTATCCACTCAGCCACTCTCTTTTTTGATTGCAGCATTTAGCCCATTCACATTTAAAATGATTATTGATAGGTGCATATGTATTACCATTTTGTTATTTGTATTCCTGGTCTCCCTGGGTTAGCTTGTTTACCCCTTTCTTTTGTTTAAAAAAGCCCTTTTAACATTTCTTGCAATGCTGGCTTGGTGGTAATGAATTCCTTAAGCTTATTCTTTTCTGAGAAGCTCTTTATTTCTCCTTCAATTTTAAGTGATAGCCGTGCTGGGTAGAGCAATCTTGGTTGTAGACCTTTATTTTGTGTCACTTTGAATATTGTGTCACTTTGAGTATCTCCTGCCACTCCCTTCTGGCCTGCAGAGTTTCTGTAGACGAGTCAGCTGTTAGTCTAACAGGAGTTCCTTTGTATGTAACCTGCTGTCTTTCTCTTGCAGCCTCTAGGATTCTGTCTCTGTCTTTAACCTTTGCCATTTTAACTATGATGTGTCTTGGTGTGGATCTGTTTGGGTTCAGCTTGTTTGGAACCCTCTGCACTTCCTGGGCATGTATGTTGATTTCCTTCGCCAGGGTAGGGAGGTTTTCAGTCATTATTTTTTCAAATACATTCGATCCTTGCTTCTTCTCTTCTCCTTCTGGTATTACTATGATTCAAAGATGGTTGCGTTTCACCTTGTCCCACTGGGCTCTTAAACTCTTTTCATTGTTTTTTATTCTTTGGTCTTTTTGCTGTGCCAACTGGGTGATTTCTGCTATTTTATCTTCCAAATCGCTGATCCGCTCCTCTACTTCATCTACTCTACTGGTGATTCCTTCGAGTGTGTTCTTCATTTCAGTTATTGTATTCTTTAGTTCTAACAGGTTGTTTTTTATGGTTTCCCTATCCTTCTTTATGTCCTCGCTAAGTTCCTTAAACATTCTTATCATCAGTGTTCTAAAATCTGTCTCTGAAAGATTGGCTCCGTTTCATTTAGTTCCATTTCTAGAAGTTTCTTCTGATCTTTTACTTGTGACATGTTTCTTTGTTTCCCCATTCTGGCTGTCGCTCTGGGATTGCTTTGATGTATTAGATAGATTGGCAAGTGAGCCCTGGCTGGATCACACAGGCACACAGCTCACAGCCCAACACTCCCAGGAAAACTCCCAGTCTCAGCCTGTGCCGATCAGCCGCTCGCAGATCAGGCCAAGCAGCCCAACAACCAATCACTAGCCTGGCAACTCTGCAAGCACAGTGCGGAGAATGGGACCTGAGGCGGCTTGCGCACTTCCGCGTCTCAATGAGCAGCCTCTTGGAGCCGGAGCACGCCCACCAGGCGTTTCCCTGGCAATGCAGCACAAGCCGTGGGAAGGGTGGGGATCCAAGGCCGAATGCGCGCACACACGCACTTCTGCGCCAATTCCACCAGACCAATGAGGTCTCGGACTTGATCCTCTGTGGGTAGGCCCAAGCTCAACAAAATGGCGTCCTCCCTACACCACTTGT
The DNA here is from genome assembly GCA_033961575.1 of Aselliscus stoliczkanus. Classification (NCBI taxonomy): domain Eukaryota; kingdom Metazoa; phylum Chordata; class Mammalia; order Chiroptera; family Hipposideridae; genus Aselliscus; species Aselliscus stoliczkanus. The sequence continues at coordinate 174,450,493 of CM066727.1, forward strand.
GTGCAGGCTCCACACCATGGGAACAACAGTCCAAACACCTCCAGCCTTTGCACCAAAGGTGCTCAGAGTTCAGTCCATCCCCGCAGGCTCCCAGGTCCGGCTCACACAGCCACTCCCTCCACCAGGAACCAGGTAAGTGCTCACCGGCAAGCAAGCCCGGGCGCAGGCCCCACTGATTCTCCAGCCACTCTTAGCCTCACCGAGCTGAGCAAAGAGAGTCCTCACTAATTTAACTGCCGGCTATCTTAGAACTCCTTTTCCCGGCAAAGGAACTCTGAGCTGGTGAGCTTGGAGTGCGGCCTAAGGGTCTCTCCCCCAACCAGACAAGCTTCCCACGGCTGGGGCTTCCCTCACGGGGTTCACCCTCTCTCGTCTCCACCCGTCCTACCAGACCCGATGTGACCTCCTCTTTAAGTTCTTCGTTTAGTGGTTCTGTTCATCTAGTGTTCCAGGGACCTCCAGGGTTGAATGCTGTATAATTTGTTTGTAATTTTGGTGTGATCCTGGGAGGCAGTTAGCACAGCATCTGTCTATTGCGCCATTTTACCGGAAGTCTCACAAATACATTTTTGAATGACAATATGTCCACCAAAATTCTTTCTCACAACTCCACCAGTTGTGTGACTTGGGGCAAACTGTTTAATCTACCTTAGCCTGTTTCTTTAGTTTAAAATGGAGATAAAATAGCTATAGATTATGATTAAGTAAAATAAATGCATATGGAAAATGACAAGTCACAAAGCAGTTTATATTCAGAAGCTTATACCACTTTTAAAAACTCACAAACTTAGGGTAAGCAATCTTTAAGTGTGATCACAGCAATGCTTTATGTTGAAATTTTAATTTGCTAAGAGCATTTTTAAAATTTCAATTTCCTTTCCACTATTAAAAAGTGTGCTATTTTTATTCGTAATAAAAAAGTTGCTCAAACTAAAGATGAATTTATTGTTTACAATCGTGGAGCTTACTGATACATGTAACTTTACAGGTTCATCTGTAACTAAAATTAAATTTTACTGACAGCAGAAGAAATGGCTTGGTTTCCTGGTGCAGCATATTCTGAATTACATGTAGCTCATTTACCACATATTCTGATTTACTACTATGAATGGATTTCCATTTATCATTCATGGAGTTCTTGGAACATTTATGCGAGTTCACCACAGGATTTGTGGGAGGATGATTTCACCAGTTGGCATACCCCATGAAACAACCTAGAGACCTCTTTTCTCATTGGATTTTTCCTTGAAGGACAAAAGCAAAACACCACTTAGTAACAAATTAGAAGAACACTCAAGACTAAGAATGCAATGATAATGGAAAATAAGGATCAATATTTGACATTTATGAGAGAAAAAGGTATGATTTTACCTAATGCTGAGAAACAAATCCCCTACCTATTAATCTGTGACTACTGGAAAAAAGTATGTCCTTTCTCCATGCTCTCCAAGTATGCTTTTTGTCTGAGAAGGATAAGCACTTAAGAGAAAATAACAGTAACTTGGCCCTCTAAATCATTCAAATCTGTATCTCCACATTCAAGATTCAAACACAGAAGTCATCGCCTGAATTAAATTCACAATAATGAAGAGAGTCTTCAAACCTCAGTCTATGCATTCAGACCTCAAAAATGTTCTGTCCACTAGTAAAGCATCAGGAACACTAAACTTGAACAATAGTCTCCAAAGCAGGTGTGTTTCATGATCCATTAGAGTAAGGAACAAAAATAATATCACTTCTTTTCATCTTGACATTTTTCAATATTCCTTCTTGGTAGTTTTATAATGTGTATTAGCAGTATTACCTGTATACACTTATAAATACACACACTACAATTGGGTGTCCAAGCAGTTTTTTTAACTGATGAGCTACATAAACAAAAGGAAAATGGATCCATAGCCTATTCAGTAGCCAACTTTGAAATACGAACGTTTATTTCAACAGTAAGAAACTTAAGAGGGTTTAGGAAAATTTTCTTCACTTGTGGTTCATTCAATGTCCACTGTAGCTATGTAATAACAAAATAATTTCAATGTTTTAGAGACAAGCTTTATAATCTGAATTAGTTTTAGAGTCTCTTCTACACTCTAATCAAATCCCAAGAGAAAGGGTTAAGATACAATCTTTGTTGTTTCTAGTTCACCCTTTTAGTGGCCTCCCTTTTCAAGGACAGCTTCACTCAATCATATGTCTTCATTCAGGATATACCTAATTAGTCAGCTGACACTAAAATTCAGGCACACTGGGGTTTCAACGTCAATTCCTGTGGCCAACATTTACAAGCCTTTGTCATATAATTGTGTGTATCCTAAATATGGAGGAGACATTCTTAATCTGGTAATTAAGAATGTAACAACTGTACATATGTGTTACAATAAACAGTGCTGAAATAGACTAAATAGCTTTGCTATTCACACAACCCACTTGGGAGCAGACAGGTAGGTTACTTAACTTTTACTTGATTTTTACCTTTAAACATGCTCAAAATTCTACAATATTGTTAAGACACACCACACTGCCATACTTTAAATTTTCTTAATTTAGAACATAATCAAAGTAGCCCTCAAAAATCTATACAGAGCTTGTATTCTAAGGCCATATATACTTACACTATCTTAGCTACTACAGACAAAATATGACTGAACTCTTACATGGTCCCACAGGTATCCTGTTTACAAAAACAGATAAGCAGAGTTGAAGAAAGGTAAAAACTTAATTTGCATGAAAGCCCAAGACAGAAACAAATGCATTCTAATACCGATTCAGTGAAACACTTACGTAATGAGCGTCGTCTTTTGTTCTTTAATTTCCTCCTTTTGTTTATTCCAGCTTTAGAAGGAGATTCTTCTTTGGCCTTTGGCTGGCTAGAAACTTTTGAGGAGTTTTGCTGACTGAAGTGTGTGGGTACGTGGCGAGCTAGCCCTCCCTGAGAAGCAAAGCTGGCATTGCAGCCCCCGACAACACACTAAATGAAAATAAAAAAGGATGTCAGGGATGCTGTGTAGGGAACAAGCAGAATACGAATGAGGGATATTTAATATTTTCAGAAGTAAATCAGTAGCATTATAGAAATAATTTCAGAAACTAAGAACTGTTTCATTTTACAAGTTGTCCAAGGTAATACACATTAAGCAGTGAGTGGCAGGGCTGGAAAATAAAACTCAAGTTTCATGACTCTCCAGTTTACTGCTCTTCCCACTATCTGCAAAATGAAAATAGTGGGATCTTCTTCCCAGAAAGATCTGGTTTTGAACTAGTCACTTTTTTATTTATTTATTTATTTATTTATTTATTTTAATTTATTTTTTGAGGGCACTGGCCCTCATATGTGGGACCCGAACCGGGGCCGCTGGCGTCCCAAGCCAGTTCTTATCCACCACGCCACTCGGCCGACCCTAGTCACTTTTTAAAGAGGTGAAATAAGTTACTTTTACATCAAAGAATTAGATATTCTGGTATTTACTTGGATTCCTGGATTTTTTAAATTATTTTTATTGTATAATACATGCTATCTCAAAACCTTCAGTAGCCTCCCTGCTGTACTAACAGATAGAAAAGAAATACAATAATACTGACTTAAAACAATTAGATCTAGTCTCTCAGAGAAGACTTAGGCTCAGGGCTGGTCTTATTCAACCCTCTATAAATTCCATTAAATCTGCCCCTTTGGCCTGTACTTACAAGGTTGAGAAAACACAATGTGAACTATCCTAGTCAATCTAATGGATCTGCTATTCCAACAATGAAAGAGAATGTTTGGATATCACTAAAAGCATAATACACAAATTGTACAAGTGTGTGATCTCTAGTTAGATCTTATGAAAGAATATTTGCAGGTCTTATAACAAATGAGTGTTCATTAAAACTAACACCACTTCTAAAATGATTCCCAAAGAGCAAAATCCAAAATCCGATTGCTGGTGCCTTTTCTGTTAGTAACTTTACCCAGTTTACTTAGTTACTGACTTGACAACCAAACTCCAACCATGCAAATTTGTCATGTTTAAAACACCAGCTACTAGGGTGACCGATGAGCTCAGTTGGTTAGAGCATCGTAATGATAACATTAAGATTGCTGGTTCGATCCCCACATGGGCAACTGTGAGCTGCGCCTTCCCTAGAAGAGTCAACTATGCCACTGTAACATGAAAGCAATGTGTAACCCATGACCATGGCTGTTCCCCCAATTAAATTAAAAGGAAAAACACAAAAACAAAAACACCAGCTACTTATACCACATTATTCCTAGGTAGTTCAACTTATAGTAGCACATTACCTAGGTAACACCACAAAAAAATCTACAGACTCTTTCAATCCAGGCACCTCTATCATTTTAAACTTCTAAAAACTCAATACAATCCTCTACTAGTGGAGATTCTAACTTTATTCACTCTCTAGAAATCTGCCCAAGTGAAAATGAAAAGGAACACATCCTCCGCTGAGATCCTCACACTTATACTGCATATCTAGATACTTATACCAACTCATCCTTCCCATGCATTGTGAAGACAGGGATATATATGTATGTATGTATGTATGGTGATGGATGTGAGGGAATTCTTTCACAACTGTATATACATATCAAATCACAATGTATGCTTTAAATATCTTAATTTTCTTTCTCGTTATACCTCAATAAATCTGAAAAAAGGTAAAGATTTTAAAATTATCAGTTATCAACTTCCTTTATAAAATAGATCATAAAGGAACTGAAGAAGGAAATTATTTCATGACTCATTATAGTGATTGATATAATATTAGTATCACTCACTGTGTCCTGTAACAAATTACCAGAATTTGTCTGTATGCACAGCTAAAAGCCCATCTTATAGTGAGGATATAATAGTTTAAAGTCTGGTTTGATAAAATTTCTTTTCTCTTTATCAATCTTTCTGGTTAGGTTCTTGGTTCCAAACCATCTAAAAAGATTGGCTATTTCATATATCAGACTTGAAAGAAAGTCTAAGCGTTTTAAGTACAACTCTATCACAATGAGAAGTTAGTCAAATATGTAATATTATGAATGGAGCTGATGATGTTAAGCTAAAGAGGACTAGCTGCTGAGGAAAAATTACAATAGGTAAATTAACCCAAGACAACTAAATGACTATAATAAACACTGTGCTTGAAGGAAACAGAAATATAAGAGTAGGGGAGAAACATATGGGAAGAAAGTAAAATGATTAAGCTTATCCAAAAAGCACAACTGTACACTTTTGAACATATACAAATTCATCCAAACAAACCGCTTCCACATTGGCAATAAAGAAAAAGGAAATCAAAACAATCACCAAACAAGCTGTACATAACTAGTTTTTATTTTCTTCAGTTAAGTAAAATATTTCTAAGTGAGGTAGGGTTGAAACCACTTAGCCATGATAAAGCTTAATACCAAATAACTAACAAGAATCAAAATCACAATTACAAAAAGAGAAGACCAAGAGAAGAGTTTAAAGAATCCCCAAATCTTAGTATTGTAAAAACATGTAATGTTTTCCAAACTTTTAATAATCAATTAAAATGTTTCACTATGTTTAACAAAATAACAGCAGTAACTCCTCTTCCTACAAACTCTAAATGTACATACAAAGCAGAGGGAGGGAAGTAGGTAGGTAGATATATAGAGAGAGATAGTGGGGTGGGGTGAGGGGGTGTGTGGGTGTGGGTGTGTGTGTGTGTGTGTGTCCAACAAAGTGAACATTGGGCTTACCTAGGGATAATCTTTGTATTTTAATTATCAGAGATAAATATTATTAATACCCTTGGGCGGACCGAGTGGCACGGTGGTTAAGAGCTGGCTTGGGATGCCAGCGGCCCCGGTTCAGGTCCCACATATGAGGGCCAGTGACACTGCCCTCAAAAAAAGAAAAAAAAACCCTTGGCAGTGGCTGGCAGAGTGGCTCAGTTGGTTAAGAGTTAGCTTAAGAGAGTGAACTCTCAGCAACAGGGTCACCAGTTTGATTCCCACATGGGGCCAGTGAGCTGCGCCCGAGCTGAGCTACTGCTGAGCTGCCAAGAGGTGGCAGGATGGCTCAGCTGGTGAGAGCACGAGCTCCTAACAACAAGGTTGCCAGTTCCACTCCCTCATGGAATGGTGGGCTGCACCCCTCCCGCAACTAAGATTGAACACGGCACCTTGAGCTGAGCTTCAGGGAGCAGCAGACGGGCTACTGGATGGTGACTTGACTTGGAACTGAGCTAGCTGCACCTTCCACAACTAACACTGAAGGACAACAACTTGGCTGTTCCCTTTCCCCAGTTCCCCAACATTGTTCCCTCTTCCCCAATTCCCCAATAAAATTTGTTGGCTGTGAACTTCCAAGGTCTGTCATAGACAGGCAGCACTGGGTACTTACACCAACCCTTCCTCCTTTCCCAATCTGCATTCCTTTTCTTTATTTAGGCTTCAGTCTAAAGAATTAATAACTTAAAATATTTTTAGTAAAGATAGTAGACTTTTTTTTAAACCTTAATGTGACTTCATCAATTATCCCACACACAGAGCAGCCACACTGATTTTTTTTTTTAAAGGTATTATTGGGGAATTGGAGGAAGGGAACAGTGTTGGGGAACTGGGGGAGGGGACCAGCCAAGGTATTGTTCTTCAATCTTAGTTGTGAGGGCGCCAGTCGCCATCTGGCTTCCCAATGGCAGCTCTTGGCCTCTAAGCTCAAGGTGCCAGTCTTAGCTGCGGGTGGGCATAGCCTACCATCAAACAGGCAATCTTGTTGAGCCATCAACAAGAGCCATCCTGCCACCTGTTGGCAGCTCAGCAACAGCTCAGCTCGGACGCAGCATCACCGGTCCTTGTGGGAATCAAACTGGCGGCCCTGTTGCTCATAGCTTGCACTCTTCAGCCAATTCTTAACTAACTGAGCCATTCGGCCTGCCTCGATTTTTTTTTTTTTAAAGACATTAATAATACTGAACGCTTTGGCAAATGCTTGAAGCATACTGTAAATATAAAAGGCAAAAAACTACAATGCAAACTCCTTAGAATAATCAAACTCCAGACTAACACAGTTAAGAGATAGCAACATTAATCCAAAGACAATATACAATACATAAATTTGTACAGGAGCTGTTGTTGTGCATTATAAATTACTGGGAGGTAACAAGTGGTTAAGGACACAGAAGCCAAATTCATACTGACTCTTAAATCCTCAATCTGCCACTAGCTGCTATTAACCTTAGAAAATATTTAATCTCTTCTTGTATGAAATGAGGGAAACAACAGTAATTACTCAAGGAATTATTGTAAGGATTAGTTACAATATGTAATGTAATAAAACGTGTGCAATATGCAAGGCACAAAGCAGCATTATTCAAGCCTTTTGCTAATCATGATTATTTCTGACCCCTTACACTTCGCCTTGTTCATTACACAACAAATACTAGAACAATCCATGAGAAACTTTTCACAACCAATTGCTTTTACATTTAATTTCTAGATAGTTCAAAATTACTAGTCAGAAACATTTAAAATATTTTCCTATTGCCACCATAAAGTATCACCTATATATATGACATTACCTGCTATTCCTTAAATAAACTACTTATTCTACTCTTTTATGTTCTCTCAAAAGCATGTTTCTATAATTAAATAGTGGTGATGGTTGCACAACCTTGTGATACACTAATAACTACTGAATAGTACAGGTGGTAAATTTCATGGTATGTAAATTGTATTTTAACACACACATACACACACACACACACACGTGAAATTATCTCTATCACAAAACAAAACACTTAGTTTTTCTGTAAGACTCTCCTTATCTTCATATACTAAGAGAGGGCACAGATTTGTTTTAAAAAATAAAAAAGCACTAGTCATTAAAAAAGTTAATTTCACTAAAGTTAAAAACTGTTCTTCAAAAGATTCCATTAGGAAAGGTAAAAAGGCTAACCAAAAACAGACTGAAAAAGGAACTATTTCCAAAATATATTTTAAAATTATACAATAATAAAAGACAAACTATTCAAATAAAATAAGAGAAGGCTTGAATAGGCACTTCATCAAAATAGGAAAATCAAACAGCCACAAGCACATGAAAATGTGCTCAGCATAGTTACTCACCAGGGAAATAAAAATTAAAGACACAATGAGGTACCAATACACATTCACCAGAATGGCTAAAATTAAGAAAACCGACAACTAAAACTCTCATTTGCTGCTGATGGGAATGTAAAATGATACGACCAATTTGGAAAAGAGTTTGGTAGTTTCTAAAAGGTAAAAATGCCCTATTCGATCACACAAAATTGCACTCAAAGGTACACAGCCAAGAGAAGTGAATGCATGTGTGCTATCAGAGGACAAGGAGAAGGACGTGCTAGGGTAGCCTGACTAATAATTGCCAAAGACTGAAAACCCAAATGCCCATTGGCATTAGAATGGATTAACTATGGTCTATTCGTACAATTGAACCCTACACGGCAATTTAAAAAAGATTACTGGTGCATGCAACAATAAAGAAAAATCAAACTGCTATTTTGTTGAGTAAAAAAAGCCAGACACAAGAGTTCATACAACTAAGCCAGGGTGATAGAAATTATAATATGGCCTGGGAAGGGGAGTAGAGGACAGGAGAGGTATAGACTGGAGCAGCCCATTAGGAAACTGTTTTACTGAAAATATTCTTCATCAGAGCGGTGGTTACACAAGGTGTACACATACATACGAAACAAATCTTTAAACTGTTGATAACTTAAGTGTACTTTAGGCACTTTATTGTATATTATGTTACGTACAATAACTAAAAATTATTTTTCAAAAACATGAGACTTGCCTCAAACATCATGACCTCATCACCTGCTCCTATCTAGAGACAACTCCCACTCAACTCCTAGCCTCAATTATAGTACAGCGACCCTTGAACAACAGGAGTTTGAACTGCAAAGATCCACTTACATGTGGATCTTTTTCAATAGTCAGCCCTCCATATCTGTGGGTTATGCATCCATGGATTCAACCAACCGCAGACTGAAAACAGTATTTTTGATCCACAGTTGGAAATCCACAGATGTGGATGCAGAGGGCTGGGCCGACTGTACACGTGCTCTACGTCATTTTACTTAAGGCACTTGAGCATCCATAGATTTTAGTGCCCTTGGGAGTCCCGAAAGCATGGAAATACTAATCGCTGACTGTGGTTCAGTTTTTGGGGAGTCAAGTTATACACACATTTTCTATAAAATTAAAACTGCTCTAAAATAAAAACCGTATTTAAAAGAAGTAAAATACAAAAACAAAAAAAGAAGCAAATAAAAAAAACAAAAACATTCAGACAGTATATAGTTTACTACCATAGATTCTGTGTAAGAAAAGGAATAAGAAGAATGAGACTATGTATTTATCTGCTTGTAGTTTCATACAGAAATATACTAGAAGAATTCACTAGAAAGTAATAGTGGTTACCTTATTTGAAAAGGTATAAGAAAGGGAGCAAGATGTCTCAATGTAAATTACTTCTTTGTATTTTTTAAATACTTGTTTAAGATTGTCTTTTCAAAAAAATTTATGTGATTTTAAAAAAGCAACTCCATAAGAATTCCTTCCTCTAATGAAATCCAAGGGAAGTTTCTGGCACAGTACTTACTTACCAGTAGATAGTATGGGTTTAATAACTATTAAATCTGCTTAAACACAAATTTTTAATATCTATGGTATATTTCTTCCATAATTACCAAAACATTTTTTTAATTTTTAATTTTTTGAATTTAATTTTTAATAAAGATAAATGGATAATGCTTTTTATTACAACTTGCTCTTTATACAGACTTCCCTGAATATATCCGTTGGACACAGTAATTTACAACTAAGCTCAGTAATATGACCTCAAAATTGAGTGAAAGGGAGCTGGCTGAGTAGCACATTGGTTAAGAGCTGGCTTGGGATGCCAGCGGCCCCAGTTCGGATCCCACATGAGGGCCAGTGACACTGCTCTCTACAGCTAACAACAGCTCCACCTGGAGCTGGGATGCATGAGCCCTGGCGACGGAGTAGGCTGCAGCCCCTGCTGCAGTGGGCTACCCTAGGATACAGTGAGTGGCCGGCAGCCAGTGTGAGCGGCCAGCAGCCTGAGTGAGCTGCCAATAGCCACCGTGAGCTGCCGTCCAGAGGCTGGCTACCGATCTGCCTCATCTGGGAAGAGCGCAATGACGATACCAACATGGGCCAGCGAAGCAACATCCTCTGAAACTAGACTGAAGAACAAAACGACAGCAACTTGTCTGTTCTCCTTCCCCGGTCTCCCAATGCTATTCCCGTCTCCCAATTCCCCAATAAAAATTAAAAAAAAAAAAAAAAAAATTGAGTGAAAGGAATTAAGTCCCTTAATGTTCTACACTTTCAATCTGTCATATAATCATTGTTTGGTAACAAAAAGCCTGAATCTATGACAGTGGGAAAACATAATTAGAGCACCAGGTATTAACAGCAACCAATTTTAAAGACAAACATTCAAGTTGTTGGTCTGTCCACTATTTAAGACCCTTCTCTCAGAGACTTTTGTTCTCCCAATTTTAAAAATTGGATTAAATTATCTTTCCCCCTCTATTTTTAAAATTCCATACATCTACTGGAATGTTAAAACAAACGGTTCTTTTATAATTTTTTATAATGGCAAAAGTATGCCATTAAGAATTTTGTCAACTTAAGTTGAAGTTAAAAGAAAAAATACTCACATACATGCACTTACCTTGAAAGGTTTGTCTCCACTGTGTGTCAGCATATGTCTCTGTAACCAACTCTGACTGGTTGACGGAGTGTTATATACTTTACAACCTTTCCATAAGCAAACAAATACCTGTTAAAAGAAGAGCCATAATAATTTTCATCACTTATTTCAACAAATAATTTCATTCCTTGTAAGCTCAAATGAACATGTTGAAAGTCTTCAATTGGCAAAAAGAGCCATTTAATGTACGAGTGAAATGCTTAAAGCATTTAAACTTTCTGAAGTTCCACTATGGGAGACACAGTATGAACGCTTTCCCTTAAGGCTGCTGGCCATTCCCTCCATAAGGAATTGATGCACCAATCTCAAAGAGCCGCTCAAAAGGAAATATACAAAATATTAACGATACATCCCTAGGAACTCAGATTATGGATCAGTGTTTACATTTTCTATTTATTAGATGAGGGATCAAGCATGTATGAATTTAATTATCAGGGGAATAAAATGGTATAAACAATGAAAATAAAACAGGCAAATATTAGTCAGTGGATACTGACACTTTCATTTTCAAAGAACGAGGAATTATTGAAGTACAGTTGTTCTGCTCTTCAACTCCTATTCTCACATGCATACTATTTATTCTTACATCGTTCTACTCATTAAAAATGACTTTCAATTATCTTGATTAGGAAGCAAAATTTAATACAAAATGTCGAATTAATACAGCTGCAAAAGCAACCAGCATGAGCTCCTCTATCATATAACAGATCTACATTCTTGGGTTCAGGCAACTGAGTATGACTGGGTTTGGAAAAGTACAAATCTAATCATCTTCCTACCAGTATGATCAATTTTCTAGCTGATTATATAGTTCCAGCAAACTGAACACTGAAACTGTTACCTAACATCAGTAAAAGAAATACGAATCTACTGTAATCATCAACCTCAAAGTGCCATTTCTAGGCTCTGTTCTTTTCTAAGTTAAGAACAATTATAAATAGAGCCACACTTTGAAGACTATAATATACTACACATATACAACTGAAACTAAGAGTACTATATATAGAACAGAACGAAGATACACACAAAACTGAACGATCATTGAAGTCAGTTTTAAAATAATTTTTTTTTAAAGCTAGAAAAATCGACAGTCTGAAATAGCTGAGATCAATTTTTATTCAAAACCAAAACCATTTTACATCAGATACGCCTAGCCAGGCAACACTGTTACTGCTGTTTGATGTGACTGTTTAGAGAAAGTTATTGCAAATCCTGATTCCATAACAGATTCCCAATTTTTATAGAAGTCATAACATTTCCTTTCATACTTAAAATTTCTGACTCTAGTATATATTTATAAAGTGATTCCTGAAATTCCAATTAAAAGCTACTTTTCAAATGAATCCACAAAAAATAAAAAATTAAAAAAAAAAACCATAAAGTTACACTTGTATGTTGTGAAAATTATTTCAATAAAGTTTGACCATCACATACAGATGGCCAGATTATTAGTGCTATCAATTTCCTGGCTCAACGCTACTAGACTTTGTCTTAAATTTTCAATCCTAGTAATAAAGAGAAATCAGGGCTTCAGGTAAAATTCCCGTAAGTCATGTCCCATAAACAGAAAGGCCTTAACCCTCCGTTGGCACAACTGATCTCACAGATCCATTGCACACAAATTTTCAAATATCTAACAGTTAACTTAAGTATCATGACTCATCGCTTCTGTATCTTACCCCTCTACCGTAACTTTTCACTAGTTGTGACTTAGTACAGTAAAGATGTATTTCATATTTGAAAATTTGTGTGCAATGAATCTGTGAGATCAGTTGCATCTCACAGAGGATTAAAGCAAGTATCTAGAAACAAAATTAAATATAATTTATATAACTGTAAGTGACTCCTGTGCTGAGTTAGTCTCATAAAAAAATCAGATACTTGGGCCGGCCAAGTGGTGCGGTGGTTAAGCGCTGGCTTGGGGAGCCAGCGGCCCCGGTTCGGTCCCACATATGAGGGCCAGTGACACTGCCCTCAAAAAAAAAAAAAAAAAATCAGATACTCAAGCACTGCCCCTGTCTAACATTACACAGCCACTACATTTGGGAGAAACAACAAATCTATGACTCCTAATGTTTTTCCTACAAATAAACACGAATATGGAAGCAATGGCAAACGCTGTAATTCCATCAGATAATAATTAGCCTCAATTATTAGTAGGTATGGTCTAGACTCTAGATGGAATAATGTCTAGTAACACTATTAGGGCAACACTTTCAGGTTCACAGAAAAACAGTAACCTTCAATCTGGTGAATTACAGAGGAAATGAAATAAGTGTTAAGACACCAAAGCTAGCTGTGTTTAGCCATATTTGGGTGAAATATTGAAAAATAATTATGGGGGAGGGAGAAGGAAGCATTAAACTTCCACAAGGATAGTACTGATACACAGAACAGGCACTAAAAATTCACATCAACGATCCACAAAAACCAAAAATGTTTAAAAGCTAAATTTCCTTTCCGAATTTACATTAGGAAAACCCTTTGATAAAACAGTCCAAAATCCGAAAAAAGGATCTTTCTTCAAATCTGAGTCTTTTTAGATGCACAATATGTGAAAACATTTTTATACCCTATTTTTAGAAATTTTCTCATTGTAAAAATTAACACTGAAAAACCAAACTCAATAGGAATTAAAGTCAAATATGAAAGAAATTATTCGAAAATAAAATCTCTCATGATTCTTCTATACTATCTTAAAATGAATTAAGATTTAGTCAGCTATGTTAATTAGAATACTGAGACAGAGGTTCACAGTCCAGTTTCTCATGATAGACAGATTTATGTTATATTAGGTTGTATTAAATGTAACAGAAATAGAACAATGATCTGAATTCTATCCAGCTCTTTCACACTTTGAGGCTATGTAATCTTGGAAAAATCACTTGTCTATATCTCTATTTCATATCTCTATTTCCTTTCTCACCAAATAGACAATATAAAAACACTTCGGATAATTCCAAATCACGATGAAAATGTAAAATGGTATACTCTCTGAAAGACTAGTTAACATAAAAATTATGTTTACATTAGACTCTGGAGGTCTCTCTCAAAATAACTGCTACCAGATTTTTCTGCCATTGTGAAAGAAACAAGGAAAATGCCACACAGCCATTAAGAGTATTTTTGGACTACCAAAGAATCTTCAAATTTACAATAACCTAACGTATAAGACGTACAGGTCTGCAATTTCAATGTTAAAGAAGGTTTTGGCTTTCTGTTGAGAACTCCTGTAGAACTCATTACTATCAGAGTAGGTCGGTTTTCCCAACAATCTCCTCCAAAATGCCCCCAAATGAAGAAAGCTAGTACAAATCTGGGAACCAAGGGTAATCTCAGTCTCCTTCATTTTGGTCAATCTCCTTGAATAAAAGTACCAGTGTTATTATCAGAATGCATGCATGGCCTACACCTACAACGGCTTGTGTGACAATACAGATAAAGATAAACACATTTACAAATATCTGGTCGCTAACATCTCACACTTGAAGTGTGCAAATGAATCCATCAAAATTTTCTGTTGTTATAAAATTCACTGCTAAGGAATATAATGCAATCTGACAGAGCCTACACAAGCATAAAGCAAATTCAGTGATTATTAATGAAGTTAAAATAAACCAAATATATTCTAAATACAGGCTGGCAAGCAGTATAATTTATATGGCCAAAGAGGAGAGAAAGCCTAGTTTTACTAAAAAAATTAGATTCCATATGTACAAGACATACCTTTCTAAAGGAAGAAGGTTGGATGAATGATTTCATGGTTCCTTTAAGTTCTAATATTTCTCAGAAAAAAACCCAGCTCATTCCTTTACAAAATATGAACGTACAAAAGAGAAACAAAATATTTTTTGTATCTAATTACTTTGTCTCGATTCAGTTAGCTCTTTGAAGATCTGTCCAAAATAAGTTATAATTTTGTATCCCATTATTTTTAGCCACAGTAAGTATACTAACATTTCTAATTTCCTCCGTTAAAAAATATTTATTAAAACAGAGAACAAAAATATTTAATAAAACAAATTACAAGAAAATATTTTTCATTTATTGTAGAAGATAAGACCAATTTCATATTGTGTTCACGAGATACCAGATTGGTAATCAAAATGCAAAGTGACCTCCTAAGATTGATGTCACTTCCTAGCAGCAACCTGATTTAACCCTAAGAGTCTACATGTGTCATTTTACAGAACATAAAGGAAATTGGCCCCATACAAGTCTTTGAATAATATCCCACCATTATCTCCCCCAAAACCTCCATCTGGTCTTTTCCCCTCAAACTTACCAAACATATAC
Organism: Aselliscus stoliczkanus; assembly: GCA_033961575.1. Classification (NCBI taxonomy): domain Eukaryota; kingdom Metazoa; phylum Chordata; class Mammalia; order Chiroptera; family Hipposideridae; genus Aselliscus; species Aselliscus stoliczkanus. The sequence continues at coordinate 174,465,531 of CM066727.1, forward strand.
ATAGGTAAAGTTAATAAAATGACATGTATAAAATAACTCCTGCATCAAGAAACATGAACAGGGCTGGCCGAGTGGCGCAGTGGTTGAGAGCTGGGTTGGGACGCCAGGTGCCCTGATTCGGATCTCACATATGAGGGCCAGTGACACTGCCCTCAAAAACAAAACAAAAAAGAAAAAGAAAAAGAAACATGAACAAATTTCTTTCTGGTAACTATCTTAAAAGTAAGAAATAGTTAAAACAGAAAGAACAGAAGATTAACGGATCTCATTGAGCCACTGAAATCCTACAAGATGAAGTTGCCCAACTACCAAAACATAGGTATATATTAAGAGGACACACTGGGGTTTGAAATTTGATTAAATAGCTCAGTCTAGTTTTTGAAAACCAGTCAGGCACAAATTGTATGGATCCAAAACACAATTCTATTATACTTAACAAAAAAAGATTAAATTTTTTGCCTGTTTCTTTCTTTCTTTTTTTTTGAAGGCAGTGTTATTGGCCCTCATATGTGGGACCAAACCGGGGCCGTGGGTTCCTAAGCCAGCGCTTAACCACCGCACCACTCAGCCGCACCACTCAGCCGGCCAGCCTGTTTTTATTTCTTAAACAAGAGAAAGCCCTCTCATGATTCTTTTTTAAAAGGTTATATTCATAATTTGGTATTTAAATGGTTAAATAACTTTTAATGTAGAGTTAAGTATCCACACACTTTAACATATGAAAAGGTCAAGAAAACATAAATTACACCTGACTTCAGCCTACAAATGAAATTAAAGTCTATGGGAGATAACGTAGCTTAAAGGGGGAAAAAAGAAGTTTCTAAGTTGTTATATGGTTTTCTTTTCCCCGGGGTGAAGATTAGCGTGGGATGAGAAAAATAGGAATTAATATAGCATTTAGATTTTGCTAACTTCCTACTCCAGTAAATTTGTCATCTTTCAATAATTATAAGCATGAAGTCCTCTAGAGTTACCAACTTTTTCCTCATTTCTTTCTGTTTCATTATGACAGTTTAACACTTAGGATAGAAAAAAGAAATATCTAAAGAAAAAAAAAAGTTATGTCATCAAAATCAGCTGTTTTCCACTTATATGAGGCATCTAGAATAGTCCCATTTATACAGACAGAAAGTAGAATAGCAGTTACCAGTGGCTGATGGCAGGGAAGAAAACGGAGATATTGTTTAATGGGTACAGATTCCATTTTTGGAGAAAAAAGATCTGGAGGTGGGCAGTGGTGATGGTTGCACAACAATGTAAACGCTAACTAATGCCACTGAACTATGCACTTAAAAACAGTTAAAATGATTTTAAGTTCCCTTCAAAGAGGCCATTTAATAAAAGAAAATAAAAAATCAGATGTTCTGACCAACAACTTCTATTTTAAAGCATAAAACCAGATGAAGATCTCATATCTAATACAGTAGTATCAGGTTTTCAAATTCTCATTCATACTTTCATTCTGAAGACTATAGCAATGACTGGTATGCAGTACATTTCTCCAATATTTTATATTTGTGGTTAAAAATTAATGATCTTCAAAGGTGAAGACTACTTTCTGTGTTCAAAATAACATTACTCTTAAAATTAACCAGAGTAGTATTATTTGTAATAAAGTAATTTTATGAATAAGTTCAAGCGGGCCGGCCAAGTGGCGCATTGGTTAAGCGCTGGCTTGGGACTCCAGTGGCCGTGGTTCTGGTCCCACATATGAGAGCCAGTGACACTGCCCTCAAAAAAAAAAAAATAAGTTCAAGAAATAACATGGAGGTGTTCATTTCAATAATTTATAATTATTGTAGAAATATTAAGACTTCATGCATAGCTCTGTAATATCAATAAGGTATATGTAGTTGCAGTGATTACATGACACATTCAGTCTGTAAATCATTTTTCTACAAACCTGTAAAGGGCTAAAAACATTAAGGCTATGTGCCAACTCAACGTGTAGGATCCAAGATAAGGAATGTGAAATTCTCCCTTGCTACTAAGAGAAGTCCAGGGATCTTCTACATAGCTGGTGATCCTATATACAATAGCTGCTAAGTGACTAAAAAGCATCATGCCACTGCTCATATCACCTTAGTTGATATATGGTACCAAATGACATTGCTCACTGGTTCACAAAAAGCAACTCTAATGACCAGGAAACCAATTTAGATTAGTTCACACTAAAAATCTGTTATATGTGAGGGGGAAAAAAGACTGTTACCAAAATTGCCTAACCACTGCACTGGGTTATGCAGTCAAAGTACCATACGATGGATACAGTTCATTAATATTCCATCTAGTGTCTACCTGGACACCATATATATAATATTAAATCTAATAAGACAAATGTTTACTCATCAAGCTTGAGTAATCCAAACACCGCTGGCACGTTATAATATGACAACAGCAAATACTTCCTGAATTTCAAATGCAAATACCACGGGTTAAAACATTAGCGGTGTTTATATATGGTTGCATGTTTTCTAAAAAATTAATAATATAACTTAATTATCAAAAAACTTTTAGAAACAGTTGCCTACTCACTTAAACCCTGATGATTTTAATCATTTTAGTATATCTCAACAGTGATGGCAGGCTGATGGGAAATATGTGGCCTAATAAATTATCTGTACTTACAATGTGACATTAATCTCTGGAAAACATACTAAATGTGGTAACTAATCAAGATAAACCTAGATAAAGTTGAAAAATAATAAATAACTAATAAAAATGTTATGAACTGACACAATTAAAGGTGTCCTGAAGGCATATGTCAGTACTGATTAATCAGAACTTTTTATCTAAGGTAGCTCTGACAAGACATGGGAAAGATGATCAATTCTCACTTGCAAATAGTAAGTGTGGGTTGTCATTTAACAGGATTGTATATACGAATCCTGGTACCAAGGCTCTTCAGTTAATTTCAGCATCAGGGATAATTCAGGACCACTCTAACAACAGAAATCCTAAACAGTGCCAATTCCTAAATGTCTTCAACTCAAAACATCAGAACCCTGGAATACACTGTATTCAGTTATAATATTCCCGCTATAGTATTTCGGAAAGTCTGATTTCTTCAAAGTAATATACCTAAGAGCAAATTAAAATCCAACACATATGTTCTATTTAATTGATTCTATCAAGTATGTGGGAAGTAAATAAAAGAAAAAGAAAGAAAAAAAACATCTGAAAAATAGCGCCTGTGTAAAAACAATCCCAAATTACTTCAAGAGAAAAAAAGCCTAACTAGCAATTATAAATTAATAAAACTAATGAAAACAGGGAGTAAAAAAACGAAATGACAAAACCAACCCCTCCTCGCTGACCATCTACATGTATGGAACGGATGTGATCTGCCAGATCTGGACTAGAGTTGAAGCAAGCCTGGCACTGGTCCCAACAACAATTATAGGCAATATTTTTGCTTGAAGAAGTAGTGCTTCCTTGTCCATTCATCATTGCTGGAGTTGAACGCCCACTGGAAATTGTGCTGTCTACATCCATTATAGTACTGCTTATGCTACAAAAGAAGAAAAAAGGCTATGTTATTCCTAGAAATTCACTAACATGAATACGATGTTATAAATATTTAATTAAGATTACCACTCAACATTCTGCTCCATACAAGCATACTATGCCCATATTTTCTATTAGAAAACAACACTGCTTTGAAATTATTTAGTTGGTAATAAATCAAGGCAAAAAAAATGCTAGTACCTCAAAACCAGATATTCATGACAATTTCAACAGCTTTTAGCAGATATCAACTCCCCAATAATACTATATGCAACAGAAAACTGAACACACACACATACACAAACACACAGCTCAAACATTTCATCCCTTCCATAGTTTTAAGAAGCATGAAAAAGTAACAAAGTTTCCAGCTGTAAATAATTCAGAATCAAAAGATTATCTTGACAGTTTTGCAAATCACTTGTTGACCCAAAATCTTTTCTTCTACTTACTTATCTGAGAATACAACTGGTGTCACATACTACCTCTTTCTATCTCAAGTAAGTTGGGAAATTCTGCTGTATTTTCCTTTCTAAATAAAAAAAGCAGAACAGAAAAAACTGGGTGCAATAAAAGCTTCTGATTTTACCAAAGCTGGAATAAAATGTCTTTTCCTGGCCCTCAGCTTTTTTTTTTTTTTAAAACTAATTTCTATCCAACAAGAGACTGAAAATACCAACCAATCCCTTTTACTTTTTATTTACTAAGGAAGTATTACACAAGTAATCCTTTTATTTACCAAAAGATTAATTAGTAGTAACACTAATTGAGTAATTTTCAATATTCAAAATTTCACATCTTGATAAACTATAACACACTTTTGCTTTCATTTAAAAAGCAATTCAGGGCCGGTCGAGTGGCGCAGTGGTTAAGTGCTGGCTTGGGAAGCCAACGGCCTCGGTTCGGGTCCCACGAATGAGGGCCAGTGACACTGGCCTCAAAAAAAAAAAAAAAAAAAAAAAAAAGTAAAAATCAATTCATTTATTTTTTTCAGTATTTTCCCAACAGGGAAATTACATAGCAGTAGTCAATTACAGAAGGGTCAACGGTAAGAATGTTTTCAGATTAAATCATCAAAAACTATATAGCTATTTGGAATTTAAGTACCAGTATATTATGAAAATTATATTATAGTAAGAGGTATGCTTCTCTGACCCAAATTTTTATTACAGAAAATGTGAAAGACACAGAAAGATGTATATGTCTGCACTCAACAATTCATTTTGTCCAACCAGCTATATGTAATTTGTTTTTCTCAATCATTTGCAACTTGCAAACATGATACTTCAACCACAATTATTTCAGCACATACCTTCTAAAATTTAAGAGCATTCATTTATACCACTACAACCTTATTTGCTGACACCTAACAATTAAACTGAATTTTAACCTATTAAATAAGCTTAATAATTAGTGTCTAACTACTAGTGCCAAATGCACCCATTAAAAAAGCTAGCAATAATGGTCTTATAGAATGCTTCAGATATGAAAAATAATCATTTTCCTTTAAAGGACAGTCATGTGTTTAAGTTCATCCAGCTAACTATCTACCAGTCAATATATAGTCTAAATTTCAACTCTAAAACTTCATTCTAAAATTTTGTAATCTCTAAAACTCTCAAATTCAAATCAGCTCTTGAATGAGTATTTATTCATAAATTGTTAGCTTTTGCGACAATAAACTGTGGGTATGTAGTTTTTCTATAATGAATCACAAATTTTTTATTTAAGCCATAGAAATTTCAAGTTTCACGAGGCCCTTAACCATGAAATGGTTACCTATTTTATCGGTTGTTTGATATATTAAAACATTGTAACTGTATGCTCATACATTCATATAACTCCAAAAGTAATTAAAATATTAAGTTTTAAGTAAAGAACCAAATCACACTCAATTTATAAACAATATCAGGAAAAAAGATAAATCTCAATGACCTACTGTGGTGCAATCTCTAAGATACAGTTAAGTTTAGAAAAACACACATAGAAGTGCAAGGTAGTTAAGTTCCAATTTGCATACCAAGTGGAAGAGGAAGACAGATTTAGATATAGCTGTCCTCTATAAGCAAAAGCTCTTTTGAAGGATCCACGAAACATTGTTGATGTTGGGGGTGGAGTACGAGAGAAACTTTCACTAATATACATACATATATATATATATATATATATATATATATATATATATATATATATGAGTCTCTTGACCTTGCTTTACTTTGTCCAATCTAAAGAAAATTGATTTGGTTTCATATATATATATATATATATATGAATATATATATATACCTAAATGTATCATTTTTAACCACAAATCTGTACTGCTTTTATTTAAAAAGTTGAAAATTAGTTGAAAATGAAACCAAATCAATTTTCCTTAGATTGGACAAAGTAAAGCAAGGTCAAGAGACTCATATACTTGTGAGAAATCCAACTAGCAATATAGTTTATCTACACAGTGCTTAACATACTTTTGCTTATTAACTTTACGACTGAAGAGGAACCGCCTCAGTCCAAATATCTATGAACACTAAAAGCACTGTTTAATCAGTCTATGTGCAATATCACTGACTTAATAAACAGTACTTTATGTGGCTAGAATCTCATAAAAGGAAAATGTAATGCAGATGTTAAGAGCATGAACTCCAGAGGAGGTGAGGAGGGGCAGGTCCGTGCTCTGGATGATTTGAGAAGCACACGCAAGGCACAGCATTCCCGGGCCTCCCTTAGCCAGGCAGGACCAGCTGGAGTCCTGCTTCACAGCCCTTCTTAGACTCCCCAACTTCTAGGAAGTGTCCAATCTTAAGCCTGCAGGTTCCCTCTTGGCCCCAGATCCATCCTTGCTGGAATCTGAAGGCAACAATCCTGAAGTAGGGGAGCACAGGAGAAGTTACAGGTGATTTCTCATTGTGACACAACACTGAGCTAGATACATACAGGTTTTATAGAAAGTGGTGTCCTTCTTCCTATAACAGTAAGATAACAAGATCAGAACTAAAAGGAAACAGTCCACCTGATCTTATTATATTGCTAGATTATACATATATTAAAATTTTTCAGGGCTGGCCGAGTGGCGCGTTGGTTAGGAGCTGACTTGGGATGCCAGCTCGGAGCAGTGGGCCCCCGGTTCGGGTCCCACATATGAAGGCCAGTGACACTGCCCTCTACAGCTAAGATGGTGAACAACAGCTCCACCTGGAGCTGGGCTGCTGTGAGTCCCCTGGAAGGCATAGCTGCAGCCCCTGCTGCAGTGGGCTGCCATAGGCTACAGTGAGTGGCCGGCAGCCAGCGTGAGCGGCTGGCAGCTGGTGTGAGCTGCCAAAAGCTGCTGTGAGCGGCCGTCCAGAGGCTGGCGACCGATCTGCCTCATTCAAGAAGAGCGCAATGATGATAGCAACATGGGCCAATGAAACAACGTCCTCCACAACTAGATTGAAGAACAAAAGGACAGGTCTGTTCCCCTCCCCCAATTCCCCAATTTTTTAAAAAAAAAAAATCTTAAAAATAAATAAAATTGTTCACTGAGTATTTATTTTGGATGAACACTTACTGGTTCTGAAAAATGCGAACAAAACTAGACTGGTATTTGGAAGAAAACTTAAGCCAGAAAAATCACTCCCGTTATTCAGGTAGTCTCAATAATCTAAAACAGTGCTTCTCAAACGAATGTGTATATGAATCACCTGGGATCTTATTAATTGCAGATTTATTCACTAGGTTTGGGGGAAGACCTAAGATATTGTATTTTTAACAAGCATCTACTTCTTGTGTGTTGCCGCTACATACATTTTAAGAAGCAAACTTTAAAAGCTCTCTTTTACCCTTATTACTCAACTGAGACTAACCAAAGTAGCTAAGTGTCTCACAGAATACAGCCATACAAACACACCATGACGGCAGAAAATCCACAAGTTTCAAACAAACACACACACACACACACACAGTTAGAAATGTCAATGCAATATTTAAGAAAGGAGGGCCGGCCGAGTGGCGCATTGGTTAAGCGCTGGTTTTGGGATGCCAGCGGCCCCGGTTCGGATCCCACATGAGGGCTAGTGACACTGCCCTCTACAGCTAACAACAGCTCCACCTGGAGCTGGGCTGTGCGAGCCCCGGTGATGGTGTGGGCTGCAGCCCCTGCTGCAGTGGGCTGCCATAGGCTTCAGTGAGTGGCCCGCAGCCAGCGTGAGCGGCTGGCAGCCAAGCGTGAGCTGCCAATAGCAGCGATGAGCGACATCCAGAGGCCAGCGACCGATCTGCCTCATCCGGGAAGGGAGCAATGACGATACCAACAGTGAAGCAACATCCTCCGCAACTAAACTGAAGAACAAGAAGACGGCAACTTGTCTGTTCCCCTTCCCCGATTCCCCAAAGCTGTTCCCCTCCACCAATTCCCCAATAAAATCTTTAAAAAAAAAAAAAAAAGAAAAAAGAAAGGACGCGAGATTATTTTCAACATAACATTCCCTTTTCCTCTTTTCCATGGACCTTGTTAAGAAACTATCTGGCAAACCAGAGTTTTCTATTGTGCTTTAACATCTAGAGTAACTAACTACATGGATTTTATGTAAATAGTTTCCCTTGAGAAACCAACTTATGTATACATACAAGAACAGTCTTTTGAGAACTCAAATTACTTCCAAGCAAAATATCTGCATGGTGGGCTTGACCACAGTCGACAGGGTAACAACACTGAGATGTGAAGATCTGCTTGCTAGATGACAAGGATACAGAGCAGAGGAAGCAGTATATGTATGTTATGTTATCATGATGGAGACGGCCAAGTCCATGGTCTCAATGTAACAGAAGAAGTTTATCAATATGGTTTCAGGTTCCACATTGCAAATAACTTTTTTTTTTTAATTTTTTTTGAGGGCAGTGTCACTGGCCTTCATATGTAGGACCCGAACTGGGGCCGCTGGATTCCCAAGCCAGCTTAACCACCATGCCACTCGACCGGCCCTGCAAATAACTTTTAAAATATCATTTGTCAAGTTTTGGCGTATCATCAAATAGCCACAAAATTATTTAAAATGGCTATTACAATACTCTTTCCTTTCCCACTAAATGTCTGTATAAGGCCAGATTTTCTTCACATAGTTCAACCAAATCAATTCATTTCAACAGACCGAATGCAGAAGCACATATGAAAAACTAGCTGTGAAGCCAGGCATTAAAGAGATTAACTATAAAACAATGTCACTTTTATTTCTTAAACTGGAAAAGTTATATTGTATTTAAAAAATACTGTTTGTTACATATCATTGGTTTATTTTAAAATTAATTAATGTTTTAAAAAAGTCCTTGGTTTTAATTTCCAAACCTATAATAGTGCTAAGAACAACCCACATAAACAAAAGCTCTGTGGATTGTTCAATAACATTTTTAACGACTTAATTGACATATAATTCATGCTGCTCAATATTTAAGAAAGCAAAAGGGTCCTTAAGAGCCAAATGTTTGAGAACCACTGATCTAGACTATCTGAGCAGCGCTCTAACGTCTCTCTGAAACAGAGTGGAATGAGTATGTTTTTACCTGGAACAATTTTATTTTATTCTGAGGTTAACTGCTGTATTTGAAATTCATTCTGAGGTCAAATGGGTAGGAATAGCCTTATCTGCAACCTTCTTTTCAGCTATCTGTAAGGAAATTCATCTGTGTGGTGCATTTTCCTTGGCAAATTTGGGTCCTTCTCTTCTTCCTCCTGCTCTGAAATGACTTCTAGGGTACTGAAATTTCTAGCTTTAAAGAAGAGTTGAGAACAGAGAACTAAAGAGGATTTGGATGTATAATTTACTCTTAGAACTCAAATAAAAATAAAATGTAAGGATCTGCAATTCCTTATAAATATGACATAAACAAAGTTGCAGCTCTGCACTGGTGTTTCCCAACCCTAATTTAGGCCTCCACATGTCCATTCATATGAAATTAGATCTGCAAATCACACACCTTATGCCTTACCCAATTAAACGTCTTCCAAGAAGACTCACAGTTAACTTGCTGCATGCTCTACTCTCCTAGGGGAGTGGCCAGGTGGCTGGTTCCAAATTAAAGGGCTAACATGAAACAATTTAAATTTTACTGCTTAAGTTTGAGGGGCTGGTCATTTTCGCATTTGTGATATGAAGTAAAAACAATTAAGATAATTAAGTGACAGTATCTTTCCAACAAAATTTCCAGACGTAATCCCCTTTTACAGCTCTCAATCAGAACTAAAGTGTATATGGAGTCTGAAAGACAAGGTCCCCATATCTGCACGTCAAATTTTCAAGACAAAGCAGCCAAAAACGGAATAAGGAGATAAACTGAACGCTAAAACTGGCATAAACTTGTATCATCCACAAACCCTACTTCAAATTTAAATTCATTCAAAAACCTTTACTGTTCTGACTTTATAAATTAATGTTAAAATTTTAAACTTATAAATACCAACAAAATGCTATTTTAATATGTCTCATGCATTGGGGTTCCATATAAAAATCCATTTCAGAAAAAAGTTTCACCCATTCTTCGAAGTCTGCAAATTGGTCTCTCAACCACTGACCTCAAAATTGTCAAACTACTGACTATGAAATGGATAGTACTGTTACATTAAAAAGTTAGAAACCACTGGCCTATCTTTTATATAGAGAGTAAGTGACAGAAAGGATACAATGTACCAGAAACTAAAAGAATGTAGCAGAAAAACAGGATGACCCTGCCATCTAACCACTTTCTTCAGGATCTGTAAATCACTGATGGAGGTTCCTCCATGAAAGAACTTCTTAATCTCTATTGGATCAAGGCTGTTTTATTTTTGTTCTATCAATGAAAAACAATCTTTAGGAATTCTTCAGTTCCTAGTTTGTATGTTATTATAAAACAAATATTATACAATTCCAAAGTTTTAAGAATGGAACATGGTCCTCCACATGAAAAGAAGAAAAGCGGCATGAGATACAGGGGGACAAAAATTATACTGGTCTAAGTACAGAACATTTAACAGGGTCAGAGCAAGCATTATAAACTTATGTTTAGTTTTGAAATTGGTGATAAGCTTTGGATATAAGTATGCTGTATATAGTTTTCAAACGATGTATCAAATTGTAGATAAACAACATTATAACCACACACAGGGGATTCCTAATCTACTCATATAACAATGTAAGTTATTACTTGGCTAACGAGCAATGTTCCTTTCATCTGTAAAACAATTGCCACTCACTACTAGAAAGATTACATGTCTCCCACACATATAATCAAAATTATTAAAGGTTACAATTCAAAACAGTACAAAGCATTTAAGGAGATTCTATATTTTTTTAAAGTATCAAATCGTATACCAGGTATCATACAACTTTAAGAGTAAAACTCGCTGAGTTATCCACACCATTCCACCCCCATTGGTTGGAATGGACAATTATTTTGTGTCCTCCTTATTCTAGACATTGACAAAGGGATTAAAAGCTAAAACTGAACCAGTTAAAAGAAACAGGTACTTCAAGAATACTATGGGGCCGGCCGAGTGGCGCATTGATTAAGAGCTGATTTGGGGATTCCAGCGGCCCCGGTTCAGATCCCACATATGAGGGCCAGTGACACTGCCCTCTACAGCTAACAATGACTCCACCTGGAGCTGGGCTGTGCGAGCGCCGGCAACGGTGTAGGCTGCAGCCCCTGCTGCAGTGGGCTGGCATAGGCTACAGTCAGTGGCCGGCAGCCAACGTGAGCTGCCAATAGCCGTGGGGAGCGACCATCCAGAGGCCAGCGACCTATCTGCCTCATCCGGAAAGAGCGCAATGATGATACCAACATGGGCCAGTGAAGCAACGTCCTCCACAACTAGACTGAAGAACAAAAAGACAGCAACTTGTCTGTTCCCCTCCCCCAATTCCCCAATAAAATCTTTAAAAAAAAAAAAAGAATACTATGAACTGCCTATTACATTTTATCACTTTCTCATTAAGGAAAAAGGGGGATTATATAACATAATACATCAAAATCTGTATCACAAAAGGCACCCTATTTAAATCTGACTTCCCATTCTTTATCATAACAGCTAACACCCAGTATTTGCTGTATGCCCTGCGCTGTTCTATGTGCTCGTGCAGATTGTGTTTTCCAAAGACAGCCACACTGAAGTACACCTTCCCACATCACCCTCTTCTTACAATGTGGCACCAGGGAGGAGAATGGGGTCTTATATTACTTCCCCTTGAATCTAAGCAGGCCTGAGACTGCTGCACAAGTGATACTGCCAGACATCTAAGACTGTCCTAAAGGCAATACAGCTTCAGCTTGGCTCTTTCTCAGACACAGAGTTTGGAAGCCCTGAACTACCATGGAAAGAAATCTGACTCCTCTTAAGCCACCATGCTGAAGAGATCCTGTGAAGAAAGTACAGAGCTCGAGAGAGATGCCCAGAGTCCCAGCTGTTTGGGTCTTCTCAGGCCAAGCACCATGTATGTGACAGATACATGCATGAGTTTTGTGGTGCTTGCCGTCTCCAGCCTTTACAATGCTCCAAGCTGACACCAAGCGGAGTAGGAATGACCTAACCCTGCCAAGCCCTGCAGATCATAGGTTTGTAAGCAAATAATTGTTTTAAACCATTAAGTGTTGGAGTGGATTCTCATGGAGTGGATTCTCATGCAGTCATAGTAGTGGATTGGATTCTCATGCAGTCATAACAACCATACGAGATAAGTACTGTACCCTCATCTTACAGATAAGAGAGACTGACAGTCATGTGGCTTGCACAAAATTACACAAGTACAAAACACTAATGGCAAACAATTTAATTGCCACATTTATACAGGTTAAACGACTGATTTAAAAAACACTGAAATGCCGTCTATCTTATATATCAAAATAACTGTCACTCAGTCTCATCTAGTATGCACACACAAGTTGTTTCTTTGCTTTTGTACATCTATAGCATGCGTACACCCAAAAGATATTTAGTATTTACATATAATTGGACTTACCTGGGCAGACAGTTTTACAAACAAGATAAAATAGTAAATTTGATTTCTACAAGTCAATTAGCTTCATAAAAAAATTAATTCAAGGTCACTCATAGAAAGCAATACTACCCTCAGGTAGAGCTTGTCCCAAATTCAGAACTGAAACAGATCTGAGTCTAACAATGTCAATATAAAATCCAACTCCAATATTCATTCTAGGGACAAAGCGGCATTTACTCTAGTTTTTATCAGGAACAAAAGTTAGTTATGAAACTGATCTTAAACTGGATTAAGGAATTTAGCATACATCGGATTTCTCTAAAGCCGACTAGTTCTGCCTTCCAAACTGCTGCAGTGCTGGAGGCTTTTAGATCTTTATACTGAGAAAGAATTAGAAAAAAGAAAAAAGTAGAGACCAATGTGTATTTTATTGTATTTGTTATATATTCTCGAGTTAAATTTCCCCGTGGTCCTGCCTACTCACCTAAGGTAGAAGGAATTCTGCTTCTTTATGATCTGGTTGACCTGTACTATGAATCATCTCTAAACCTCTCATTTGGGGCAAACTCCTAAACCTAGCTGGTGTCCTGCACACAGTGAATGTTCATAGTTTTTAGTGACAAATTTAAGTAGGATTTTTAAGGCAAATAAAATATATGGCTTTATTACACTGAGATAAGCATAAAAATTAATTGGAGGCACACTAAAAATTATTAGCCAAAACCAAGGTATTATTACTATTATTACTGTAATTACAAGGTATTATCACTGTAATTTAAAAAACTAAAATGGATTTTTCTAATCAAGAAAAAGACTACTCCTTATTCCCACAATTATTTCTCTGAATAAAGACAAAAGATTTTCCCAAAGACCCAGCAAAACTCACTAAATTGGCCAAAAGGGACTTCATGCAACAATGATGAAATATAACCTATGGAAAACAAGTAGCCTGCATTATTCTATCACCCACTGTGCACATTATTTTAAATTTGTTTCTCATCTCTAGTCTACTGCCCTTTAAGATTACTCCACCCACGTTTTTCATCCAGTTTAAGATCAGCACGGAATTATCTTTAAAAAGACTAATACTTGAAACATTCTACTTCAATACAATTACACTATAGTTATCTTTTACTTTCTTAATAAGATTTCCAGAAAAATGCCTGTACAAGCAAAAATGGTATGCAAAAAAATTTGCTATGAAGAACAACACCCACTTTATACAGAAGTAATCACATATTTATTTGGTGTTTTTATTAAGTTAGTGTTAAATCATGAAAATGATTTCAGCACATGAGTGCAGTATACACATTTCTGACAAAACTACTACAGTACCACTCAACACCTCAAAAGACATGTTCAAATGACTGCCAACATGAATTTAAAGCACTAAAAAGTCTACCACTGTTTCATCCATTCTCTATACTTTAACAAATATTTATAAAAAGGAATGGCAAAAATTGTGCAATTTAGAAATGAACTAGTAAACATATTTATTGAGGAATACTAATATCCTTTTAAAATCTGTGTTTTCTCTAATTGGTAATACTTCATCTTTCTAGAAACTCAAAATATAAATGAAGATCAGAAAGCAAATCAGAGACTTTGAAAAGTGTTAAAATTAAAAGAAATAAAATGCCAATAAACACTATTTTCCCCTAATGACTGAATAACTACAACACTTAAAAATTAACTTCTGTATTTCATAATCTTAAGAGGGATCTAGGCAACATAATCTAACTATGCATATATAAATAATACAAATGAAAATAAGGCTCAGAAATGTAAATGAATTCTTCGCAAAAGGGACAGGTTTAAAATTTAAACAGCCACTTACTGAAACGATTTTGATTAAACTTCCCTGGTCAAGGTTGTTACAACAATCATAGTAGCTAAGACCTCATCTAGAGCCAAGACTGGCTGCATTCTCAAGGAGCTGTGTTACTTGGGCAAGTTTCAATCTCTGCACCTCCTCGCCTCATTGGGTTGTTTGTGAGGATGCAATGAACTGAACTTCGGAAAATCCTTTCAATAAACTCAAGAGTCAGCAAACTAGACAATTTTCTCCTAAAATAATATGCAAATTTATTTTTTGGTTGGGGAACAAAATTAAATTGGGGAAGTTTGCTCTTTTAGATTATTCAAATAATCACAACTTTTTTCAAATATGTTGTTGAAAAAGTTGGGGGAAGACATAAGGCACAGAATGGTTCTCCTCCTTGTTTCAAGCAGCCACACTGATGACAGAAGATGTATGCATCTGGTACATCCATATTCAGTTTAATTCAACCAATTACTGAGTTACTGAATATATGTGAATGTAGGTAGTTAAGTGATGGAAGAATAAAGATGAATTAATAGGACCTGATTTTAATCTTAAAAGTGTTATAGTCTAGAGATGACAAACAGAAATATATATTTCAATACAACACCATAAATATAAATTAGAATTCTGGTGATTTTTGAACCCAGAAGAACCTATCTGAAGTACCTTTGAGATCCTGGATACAGCAAAACCATACCAGCAATATTCTGTTTGTCTAAAGGATAGATCCAAATTACATTGCTTAATTAAACAAACAAAAAAAAAACTTTTAAGAAAAAGAA
This sequence comes from Aselliscus stoliczkanus, assembly GCA_033961575.1. Classification (NCBI taxonomy): domain Eukaryota; kingdom Metazoa; phylum Chordata; class Mammalia; order Chiroptera; family Hipposideridae; genus Aselliscus; species Aselliscus stoliczkanus. Next base: position 174,480,590 of record CM066727.1, read on the forward strand.
TCAATCTGAAGTTCAGAGAAATGAAATGATTTGCCAAATTTCCTGCACGCATTATCTAGTAAAGCCTGTACTACAATACTGATTACTCATTCCCACTAGAGTATTCTTTCCACATCTGTGTATGAGAAAGAGGAGGACAAATGACTATGAATTAAATACAGCCCTAGGCCCTTTTACATATTCCATCTCGCTTAATCATAACACTAAGATATTTCTATTTTACAGGTAAGCAAACAACTTCTGAGAACTTAAATTAAAATAACCCAAATCTTTCTGACTCCGGGTTCATGTTCTTTTGCTATTCAATGTTCCTTTTGTTATTTTTAGCAATAGGTGTGTCTGGGGGGGGAAGGTAAACTATTGTTCCAATTAAAATCTCAAGAAATAAAACTTTGACCCAGAAATACTAACATAATATCTGCGTTAGAGACAACTCAGGACATTAGCTTTTCTTTCCTTTAATTCAGTTTCCCAAGCATGGCTTTTCCCCCAACTTGTACCCTAGTTCAAATCTCATTTCACACCTGTACTATTCCTCTTACCTCTTAATTGGTCTCTCAGCTCCCAAACCTTCCTTCTTTACCTTTGCCACATATAATTAATTTTCCTGTAAACATGAGTTTCATCATTCATCCTAAATATATTTAAGAATACTTAAACTAAGGGTCAAGCACTGTGCCAGGTGCTGTGGATAGAGCAATGATAAAAACAGACATGGTTCCTTCTCTCGGGGAGCATTCTAGCAGAATGCTAGGGCAGTGAAGAACTTGGAGTGCTAGCAATGTGTCTAACAAAGAATAAAGGGTGGTTTGCCAGAAAAATGCTCAAAGTAAGATGTGAATGTGACTAAGAGTTACAAAGACAAAAACTGGGGAAAGGCAATTCTAACTCACAAATCTATATTGAGAAAGATGTGTATACATGTTGGCATGGAAGGTCCCACTTTAGGCATTAATTCTTACTTTCCAGTTCCACTGTGGATCCTCATCTAGGCAGGAAGTCTCCTGAATATGCTGGGCTCTTTCCTTCATGTTTTTTGAGGCTTTCTAGAAATTCCTATGTCTCATTTAAGCATAAAATCCAGTCCCCCCTCGCCACCAAAATTTTAGTCATTAATTACAATACTCTCCAATTTTAATTTGGTGTCACAATTTACAGAAAAATTAGAAAATAATGGAATCATCTTTTTAAAAATGAATATCTGGTTAAGCGCTGGCTTAGGAAGCCAGCGGCCCCGGTTCGGTCCCACATGAGGGCCAATGACACTGTCCTCAAAAAAAACAAGAACAAAAAAACTGAATATCTGGAAAGGTACCAGCACATCTCCTTCTTATCAATGAACAGGACACAATGATAACCATCAGTAAATGCTTAAAAAATGATATTTTTGAGCATTCAAACACCTATCTGATCTCCTATCCATGCCCAAAATTGTCCATTTAGTTTTACGATCAATATAACTATTGTTATCACAAATGTAAACTATTTAGTCATAAAAATGAATTCAACATATGGTTAGATCACTCCAAATCCATTACCATTACTAGAAAACATACCTCAAAGCTTTTTACTAATACAACAGTGGCTTCACTTACATATTAAAAACTATTAAAAATTTGGGCCGGCTGAGTGGCTCAGTTGGTTAAGAGCTCACTCAACAGTGCGAGCTCTGAACAACAGGTTTGCTGGTTCGATTCCCAGCCCAAACTGAGCAGCCACTGAGCTGCCAACAGGTGGCAGGATGGCTCAGCTAAAAAAAAAACAAAAAAAAACTATTAAAAATAAAAGGTATTATGATACTTTTTCGGTGAACCACACAGGATATACATGTTAATGAAAATTGATTAAAATGCAGATTTTGTAATGAAATATTTTGGTCTAGCATATTCTTTTGCGAGTTTCTGCAGCACTCATTCACAGATACTTGCCACACATTTAACAGCTGGTGTAGTACTTTCTGGCATTTAAGATCTTATACAGTTTCCTAACAATAGATCATTCCTAGCTATTATCAGTTCATTTGTGCAGTCTGTCTCGCCTGCCCATGAAGTCAGAGGCTTTGTTTTATCCACTGCTACATACTCAGCACCTTATAGTAGTACCTGGCACATAACAGAGCTTCTATGTACATCTATGAAATAAATACCTATCACATAGTAAAGGCTTAATAAATTGTGTGCCAAATACTCTACGTGTAATTCCCACAACAATCTTACAGGAAAGGAGCTATTTACTGTCCACACCTTTTGCATATGGGAAACCTGAAATAGTATTAATAGTAAGACGTTAAACAACTTAAATAACTGTCCCATGGTCCCTCAGCTTACGAGAGCCAGAATTCAAACTGAAACATTCTGACTCATACTACACTCTTACCCACTACGCTCCCTATACTTTCTCCCTCCTAACTTCAAATTTTCCATTTAACTTTGATAAAATGTTACGCATAAATGCTCCAAAACAATAGTTGAAAAAAAAAAAACCCTCTGGTGACTACCCATTTCAGATTTCCATCCTCATACTCATTTTTTACAATATGGCTTTTACAGCAATATACAATTTCAGAGTTATCCAATCTTTTAACAAATATTATGCACCTCTGGATCTCCTCTATATTGGTTACTTCATGACTTAGGCCAAACTCTTTTGAAAATGTGATGGAAGTTGTTGACATCTTCTCAGAGAAATGCCCACATAAATTTTGCATACAATCTCACAGGACTTATTTCAGTGCACCCGCAGAGAAAAATTGGCCTTAAACTCACCAATACCAAATATAAAGGCACCAATTACTGGTCCTCATTTATAGTCTCCTTTTTATTTATTTATTTAATTTTTTTGAGGGCAGTGTCACTGGTCCTCATATGTGGGACCCGAACTGGCTTCCCAAGCCAGCGCTTAACCACCGCACCCCTCGGCTGGCCCAACATACTCTCCTTTTTAATATAAATTCTATTGTTGGTATTTCAACTTAATTCTAATATTTGAGTACCCACCATATATATCCAAGATTCTGTGTTAAATACTACAAAGTCGTAGTATGTAACGAGCTAAACTGTCCCTGCTCTCAAAAATATACCCTTCTCCAACAAAAGGGATGAAGCAAGCATTCAAATAACATGGGTTCTTCAAAATAGTTCACAAGAATAGTTAGAAATACACCCTTCGTGGTAAATCATAACATTGTTTTGCAGTTCAGGAAATAAGGCTCAAAGATATTCTTAAAATCATAAGATAGGCAGCAAAGCTAAGATTTTAATTGTTCCCTTTGACTCCAGATTACTGCAATATTCTACATTCCTCCGCCTATAGAGTAGCACCATAAAAGGGGAGGAAAAAAGAACAGAATAAAAATACAGGAATTAAAAGGAAAAAGAAATTAAAGCCAAGTTTTAAAAAGATGAGGAAAGTATTCACTGTGGCATTTTGATGGGTTCTGAAAGGTTGTCTCAATGAACAAAAATCTGAAGCAATTATTATGTATCAGAATATGGATGATAAAAACAGGAAAAACTTACCTGCTAAATGAAGACATATGAAGAAACTATGAGCAGGTATATGCAGGTCATAAAAAGGCATTGTAATGGCTTCTTAACTCAGATCATTTGCTCTGGGGACAACTAGCTATTATGTCATGAGGACACACAAACAGCCCTATGGAGATACTATGACTTAGTGAGTTATAATAACTGAGACCTCCTGCCAAAAGCTACATAAGTGAGGCATCTTGGAAAAGTATTTCTAGCCCCAGTCAAGCCTTTAGCTGGCCTGCGTTTTCATTGCAACCTCATGAGACCCTAAGCCAAAACCACCCAGCTAAGGCTTTCCATTCTTGACTCTTAGAAATCACACGTTAACAAATGTTTGTTAAGTTGCAAATTTTAGGAAAATGTGCTACACAACAATAAATAATACAATAGGCAAGGTGTGAAATCGCTAACTTTGTTTAGAGTTAATGAAGTTTTATGATAGGAGCTATGGCAAAACCTACACCTTAGAATTAAGTCTCACAGCAATATGCAAGATGAAGTGGGAAGCATTTTGTCTTCTTATATCCCACAACAGCTAGTAGCAAACTATTATTATAGCTTACATATCGGATTCCCTGAGCCAACAAAGTAGTCTCAATGTTACTTAAAAGTAAAGTGGCCCCTCAGAATCCCTCCATATAAATTCTATCCTCAAATCGGTAGTTTTTTTGTCGCCATATCTTCCTTAACTGAATGTTACAAATGCTATCAATGAAAACAGGCCTATGTGAAGCTCTTTTCCCTAATTTAATAAAAATAAAAGGGTAGCTAAAAGGGGAATGAGTTCTGGAGAGATTATGTACAGCTGGCTGCTTCAGAGTTGAAAAGGGGTAAATAGTGAAAAGGAGTTTCATCATGAAGTATGAGCAAAATATTACTTTACATAAAATATTTTACTGCTTCATACAGATCCTTAATAAATCTTGACAATAATCTCAACATGCAGCTTTCTAGTATTAATCTGATTTAAGAATTTAGCCTCTATATTAGAAAAAAAGATCTTCCTAATCATACATACTACTAGGAAATTGGACAATACAGCCTGTTTTCCCAGTATCAAAGTAATCCCCAAAGTTAGCAACCCAAAAGGTTGGAAGTCCAAATTTTGATTTAAAAAATGGTAAGAGCCTCTGGCCTTTGCTGATCATTTAAAATAAGTTTCACACTATATGCCCTTCCCTACCACCCCATTCTTATACATGCACTTTTCACTCGACATGTGGATTTACCCAGAAAGGTTGATAAAAGAGGTGTTGGTTTTTTCAAAATAAGTCATGGCTTAAATTCTTGTTGGGGTAAAAAAAACAAACAAACAAGAGTATAAAAAAAGAGACAAATAACCACAAAATAGAGGTTGTTATTATCCATTCACTTATATAGATTAGAAGCTAAGAGTACTTTCATGTAAGTATAATCTGATTCAATAGCTAGAACTAATTTGTAATCTAAACATTTTAAAGGCTAAATTTTAAATTCTCAAGTTGTATTTAACTTAGCCTCTGAAATTAACTTAATAGGTGGTAACTTTTTAAAATACACTGGGATTCAAAGTAAAACTAGTTTTCAGTGGTCCTGCACAGCTAAATACTCCCCGCAAAGAAAACTCGATTACCTCCATAACCAAAGTAAAAGCAATTACCTAGAACTTTAAGGTTTTCTAACTTTACCAAAACAAACACACTAATACACTTAATGCTGGTTTTGAATAACTCTCCTGGGGAAAATAATCAATGTTTCTGTACCAATTGTCATTTAATCATTTTATAGTCCCTTTTCACCACAAAACACTTCCAATAAAGTGATACCTTGGATCACCAGCTTAAGATCTAAGCCTTTCAATTTAATTCTGGGCCTGCCAAGTGACGTGGTGGTTAAGCGCTGGCTTCGGAAGCCAGTGGCCCCGGTTCGGGTCCCACATATGAGGGCCAGTTACACTGTCCTCAAAAAAAAAAAAAAAAAAAAAAAGTAAATTTAATTCTTTCTTTAAAAGCTCTTACAGTTAAAAACATTTAAGATATTTCAAGAAATTCTAAAGTATGTTAAACTCAAAGATGCGATCTAAATTTAGTAATAGAAAAACTGAATAGGCTTTCTAATAGAAACAGTAAATTCTAATGATTAAAAAAAAAAATCATTGTGATGGGAATGCCTCAAGTTTTTTAAAAGCACTTTAAAACCACAATATCCTTTCATCAGTTATAAACAAAGACTTTCTATCATGAAATCAATCTATGAAATCCACATATATTGGTGTAATCTGCAGGACAGTTTATAAGAATTATGAATCCTCTCCAAATTTAAAGTAACTCTTAAAAACAAACGAAAAAAATCCTCATAAGCAATTTCGGAATTAAGATTATAAAGACCACAACCAGTTTAACTATAATAGTAACATAAGGTTTCACACAAATGGTAACCCTTTTACCCTGAAATGGCAAAATGACTACAATATTCTGAAAAGCAAGAATGTTTCATTATCAAATTGTAACCGTATTTGGACTTGTGGCACCAATATCTTTCTTACTCTGAAATATGATATGTGAAAATTAGATAATCAAGTGAATATCTAATACACATGAAATGAAGTACATTTCATAATACATATGAAATGAAATATTTCTATTCCTGAAAATATTACTTGACCAATAATTCCTTGTCCTCTAAAAGGATGTAGTAGACAGATATTACCTCAAAACAAACAAGAAAACTGACACAGACAGCTTGTTATTTAAAGTGAATTATTCTAACTCTTGTGAAGTGGATATAGCAGGGGACTTGAGAACCTTTGTCCAAACCCAGGTCCACCACTACCATTCTAGACTTACTGTTTTTAGTTAAGACACTCATCTTGCTTCTTCATCTGTTAAATGGAAGTCAAAATAATACCTATCTTGCATCACAGTTGTGAGAAATGAAAATGACTGCGACACTTAAAATTGTGCAGTTAGGCAAGTGAGTAGTGAGTGAGTGTGCGTGAGCGTGAGACAGTGTGTGCGTGTGTGTGTGTGTGTACACACCAAGTAAATGGAAGAACCGCGGTAGGTGTTGGCTGTATAACCTAATGTCAACTTTCAAACATGTCCGAGTACCAACGAAGGAGGATATAATAAAATGATAATTAACACATACTTCACTGTGCAGTTCACATCTATTTTTAATGTTCTTGAAGACATTCTCCTCCCTGCCATGCCTACATAGTTCAGTGCAATTTTCCTAAGATTTGTACAGTCTATTTTACCCCATCCAAGATGTTTTCTTAACGAGGTATTAAAGTAAGCGTCAGATTCTAATGCTTTATTTTCAAAATATTTAGGGCCTTGTAGTCCTCATTACATTTACTATAAACTAAAGTATTCATTTCTATCAGTTAATCGGGAATTCCTAGTACTTTAGAATTACTTAAAACTTTTAGATTCAAGTCAGTACCGATTGTTAAAAACTCTACTGCTCATCAAAACAGCAAGTGGTTGGAATAAATGTTAATATACTTTAGAAGCAGTTCTCCATTTTAAAAAAGTACAAAAGCCAATTAGTTAAAATGCAACGTTTTCCAAAGAGATCAAAAGTAATAATAGTAACAGTTGCAACATACTACTGCAATAAATTTTAATGTCAGGGAAAAAAATGAAACACATTATTTAAGTCAGCCTCCATGTTACTTCTAAAGAGCTTTAGAAAAATGCTGATTCCTTCAGAGATCTCTCCAACACATGACTTTAAATAGTATCATCTAAAACCATGACTCTCACGTTGAAGCATTACTCTATAAAGATTATTAAACAGAATACTACTAGGTTGTACCTTGAAGACTGTATTTTCACCGGTCCCCACTCTCTTTGAGTCCTCAAATTTACTTTAAAAGACCTCAATTCATTTTCCTTTTCTACCATGATGGATTCGTCTTTTAAACTTTCTCCCAGATTCTCATCACAAAACCAACAGAAGTTATTAAAAATCCGCTTTGGAGATCATATAGAATGACTCCCCACACGGAATGTTGGAAGGACTGATTAAATATTTAAAAAATAGTCTCTTCTTTTTTAAGTCGAGAGACGTAATCGTTGGTGGGGGGGAGGGGGGTTTCTCCTTCATGGAAAGGAGGTTCTGTTAAAATCCAGGCGAAACCAGCCATGTTGGAAAACACTTGTCAATTAAGAGTTCTGACAAGTTGAAGCTAACCTTATTTATGTACCGAGGCTTGTACATCAAGAGCCCCTTTTGCTCCGCCGGAGGATCTAGGCCTGCTTTTTTTTTTGGGGGGGGGGTTATATTAGGTTTGTAAGGAGCGCAGAGGCCAGGGCGAAGAGGGCGGGCAAAGGCGGGTTGGTGGGGGGAATGGGGCTGGAGAGTTTGAAGCCGCTATCCGCCCAGAGAGGGGTGCGGCGGAGGCCGGGAGAGATTGCCGAGTTGAGCCTGGGGGAGGGGCCGAGAATTCGGGGAGCTGGGGAACCCTCAGCCCCCCCGCAAAAGTCCCCTTTGGCCCAGGTGTGCAAGCGCAGGAAGCGAAGGGGCAACGCGTCCGCGCACTGACCTGTCCTCCGAGTCCATGCGGCTCAGGGGTTCCCCATCCGACGACATCTCCAGGCTGCCTCTCCGGCCCCCGGAGGTCGCGCTGCTGCCGCCTCCCCCGGTCCCGTAGCCCTCGTCGCCGCCGCTGGAGACGACGCTGCTGCTGCTGCTGCCGCCGCCCCCGCCGCCGCCGCCCTGGCCGCCCCGCGGTCCCTTGGGCTCCTCCAGGCCCTCCTTGCCGTCCCCATCCCCGCTGCTGCTGCTCGCGGCGCCGGGGCTGAGCGAGCGCGTCTCGTCGCTGCTGCTGCCGCCGCTGCTGCCCACCACGCTCTCGGCGCTGCTCTCCTCCTCGCCGCCGCCGCTGCTGCTGCTCTCGTCCTCCTCCTCCTCCTCGTCGTCCTCCTCGTCGTCCTCGTCCTCCCCGGCCTGGCTGGCGCTCTCGGGGCTCGGCTCCGACATCGTCTCCGCCTCGCCGCCCCCCCCGCCGCCGCCGCCGCCGCCGCCCCCCGCGCCGCCGCCGTTCAGCAGCAGCGCCGCCACCGCCTCGGCCTCCGCCTCCTCTTCCTCCTCCTCCTCTTCCTCCTCCTCCTCGGGGGGCTCCGCCCGGCCCCGAGCCGCCGGGCCAGGGCTGCCGGAGGGCAGAGGGCTCAGGCGGGAGAGCTCCTCCAGGTCGGCCATGTCGGTGATAGCGGCGGCCATGGCGGCGCCTGCTCCTCCTCCTCCTCCTCCTCCTCCCTGCCGCCGCCGCCGCCTCCCTCCCTCGACTCTCGCCCCCTCCCAAACGCCCGAAACTCCGCCGCCGCCGCCGCAGAGCAAGAGGAGGGCCCCGCGAGCTGCGTCAGCCTGCACACGCGCTACGGCGCCCGCGCGGGGACAGGCGCGCCACTGCGCGCACGCCCGCGGAGACGGCTGCGCGCTTGCGCGGCGGCGCTCGGTGGCCCCGCCCCCGGCCTCGGGGTCCGCGCCCCGCCCCCACCCGGGGCCCGCCCCCGCCGACGGCTCAGAGTTTCCTGCGGGCCTTCCCACGCCGCTTTTCCCCCGCCTGGCCGCGGGCGTGACACGCCGAAAGAAAATCTGAGCGCTTGGGAGGGGATTTTCACAGCCTTCTGAGTTCTCACGATCAAGTCCTTCATTCCCGGGTGTTTGGGGAGCGTCCCCTGGGTACAGGCACTGAGCCAGGAATGTAACAAGTCCTTGGTCCTCTGAGAGCTTACAATCTACGAGGAGAGGCGATTACAATGAATAAACATAACAATACAAAGTACTAAATCTATGCGCAACATAGAGCCACAGGTTTTCCTCTAACACTGTTTGAACACCTCGAGGAACGGTTAAATCACAGCCTCCGAGCAAGCATAGCTTTCATGTTCAAGATCTCCAAACTATGTGGCTCGCGAGCCCTCTAAAACAATTTTGTACATCCTTATACACTTACAGTGATACATATATATGTTGCCAGCTTCTTATAAATGTTTTGTAACACACTTTTTAAAATGTAGCCAATAAATTCTAAAGACCATAGGGATTTACTACCCACTAATATCCACTTTTTAAGATAAAATCTCTAATCTTTTGGAACTCATCTTAATATTCCGCTTCCCCTCCAGAGCTTTTTCCTAATAATATGTTATTTTTTGAGCTGTTTTATTGATCAGCTTATAGTTCCTTGTAATAAAAATGCGTATATAAATTGAAATTTAAGGGTAGTTTTTAAATTTCCTGTGATCATAAAACTCTGTCTTATTTCAACTGATAAAACACCTATATTGCAAATATTTATAAATAACTATTAAACATACATAAAATTTTGTTGGAAGTGCATCTCACAGAGATGGAATTGGATGAATTTTTTTTTTCAACCCGCTTATTTTTATCAGTGGATGATATGAATGAGACTAAGACTGAGAATGAGACTGAGTTCAGCATCAATTCCAGTCCAAGTTTTCAGTTCGATGGATGGTAAGCACTGAGAAAACTTGTCTACATAAATAAGTAGATGAAAATGAATGGAGTTTTGTTATAGTAATGCCACTACATTCTTTGAACTCCTTCCAAATTACATGCAAAAAAAAAATCACATAAAGATCTAACACAAAATACTTGTAATGATCTATCAGCTGACAACTCTGATTAGGTTCTCTTTCAACTTTGTTGAAATAAGTAACTGAAAACCACCTGACTTGTAAAAGGATGTGTTACTCATTCTCTTTTCCAGTCAATTGATTCATTTGGTGTCCTGGAGGTTTTGTATCACCCCTAGTGTATTTCACTTTAGTAAGATTTGGGATGGGGAGGAATTATGCCTTTCATTTGTAAAGTAGGGGAGGGACACTGGAATAAGGGAGGCTTGAAAGAAGGGCACTTTACACTCTGACCCGGGCACATTTTCAGGCAGATCCGTTTTAGGGTTGGCTACCTAAGAGAAGTATCAGAGGACTACCTGCTTTAAAACAAAGTCCCCCTGCTCATGCACATGTTTGAAAGTCTTCAAATACCGTGAGTACCCCAATATTATGTCTTCTGCCTTAGGCTTTTGGACAGGTATTATATTTTCTATATATTGCCTCAAGGGAAAGCAAAAATAAAAATAATAAACAAAAGTATAGGGCATTATGGTTTACAGATACCTTCACACACATACAGCGCAAAATATTAACTTCAAATATCTTAGCCTCAAAACCACTCTGAGATAGACAGGAATGTATTATCATCCTGTGTATTCTAAACTAAGAAATATTAGAGAGTTTAACTGCAAAGTGTATACTGTATTAAGTGTGTGTGCAAGGTAGTATATTAAGCCCTGGAGATTAGTGTTAACGTTTAGCTGAGTTAATCAAGGAAAACATGAATGTAGGATTTGAACAGATGCATATAGTAAGATATATAACTACATCTAAGTTTAATTAATTTGAGCTGGATCTTGAAGAGTATACAGAATAGAATTCTGTGTGAGGGGAAATCCTAGGACTAAGAAGCAATAATGTGGAAAAGCATAAACATTTATTCGTGTTAGTGTTAATTAGCCATGACAAAGCAAAGCTACAAAGCAAAAAGAGTTAAAGATTAGATTGCAGAAAATCTTGAATAAACTGTATTAAGTGTGTGTGCAAGGTAGTATATTAAGCCCTGGAGATTAGTGTTAACGTTTAGCTGAGTTAATCAAGGAAAACATTGAGAAACAACAGGTAGGTACTGAGATTAGTTTAAAAGGTATGATATTATTACAGTTATCTTGGAAGGGTATCTAATGTATGGGAGACATGGTAAAAAGAGTGAAAAGTGAATGGAAATTAGACACATAGTAATGGTAGGTATCTAAGCCACAAATGAATGTTCTAGCTGCAGTATTTGTACTTAAAGAGTAAAATGAGCTATCGTGGAGCTGGCTTTTTTTTTAGAAAAGTATGTTTTCCATCACTGAAGGGTTTTTTTTCTTAAATTGGAAATTTTCTGATAATTTGAAAAAAATTGAATAATAAAAACCCCTATACCTGCTTAGATTCATCAAATACTAACATTTTGTCACATTTGTGCAGGCTTTGTCCCTCTGTCTCCTCTCTCTCTGCAGTCTTTCCTGCCCCCTCTCCATCCCCCTCTTACCTTACCCCTACCCCTATTTCCTCTGTTTCTCTCTCTCCCCCTTCCTTTAGTTACAGACATCATTATTCTGCATACATGTCCTTAAAACAAGGGTATTCTTCTACATAACCACAATGTCGCAGTGTCATTATCCCACTCACTGAAGTGTGTGACGAGGTGGGACCTTTGGGTGACAAACTTCCTTCAGGTGGTATTAGGTAAGAGAGGTTGATAAAACTGTAAGAAGAGTGGTCTGCAGACCAGTGCCGATTCTCGATCCATTTGTTACAGGTCTGCAGCTGGATTAAGTACTGAAATTAGCTCTGGAAACTTTTATTACAATTTGACAGAGTAATTTTATGTCTGCTGAATCTAATAATAAAAAATTGGGGGGCCGGCCGAATGGCTCAGTTGGTTAAGAGCTCGCTCAAGAGCATGAGCTGAGCTCTGAGCAACAGCAGTTCAATGCCCAGCCCGAGCTGAGCTGCCACTAAGCTGCCAACAGGTGGCAGGATGGCTCAGCTAAAAAAAAAAAAAAAAAAAAAAAAAAAACAATTGGGGCTTGTATTTTCGATGTCATCAGTTTATTTTTATTTTATTATTCTGGTAATTCACCTTTACTGTATTTTGCAAAAGTTATCAGTCCACTACATATTTCAACAACAAAAAAAACTGTTCCTTCATAGATTGAGTTTCACTGTCTATAGTTCCCTCCTTCCTGGTTGGAGTGTATGTAATTCTATGTAATTATAAATTACCCAGTAACACACCATTGCAAAAGAGTTATTTGATTAGGAATAGCATTCAAATACATTGATTACAGTACTAATGGTCAGATTAGCAACCATAACCTGAATTTCACAGACTGTCTTACCTACCGAGCCTATGAACATAGTAAGGACACCTCCAGCTTTCTGGGAGCTTCTGGGGCATGTATGAGAGGGGTCCCTCATATATTCACACATTCCTCCCTCTCAGTGCCCCCTTCTGCTATGTTCTTCTAGGCACAGCAGGCTCCTACCAGGATATGTTATACAAACAAAATAGCCACAGCCATGGCATAGCCTACAGAAATGGAGATCACTTTGCTGACCTCTTGTAGGGGAACCCCAAAGCAAACTGCTTGTGCTCAACGTCTTATACAGTTTTCAGTGAAACAGCTCTTTATGTTTTTACTCAGAGCTCTGTTTCTCATAGGGACCCAGACATGTTTTCATGGGCCTAGATTGGCGACAGATTTGAGTAACAGCTCCCCTAAGCTGTATTTATTACTCCCCATTCAATGACTAACTCTTTCTTATAGGGCTTCCCTCTCTAATTCTCTGTACCACTAAAATGAGTTCTGTTCTAGGAAGCAGTCTTGGCCCCCATGTCAGCAGGTTTCTTTCAGTCCTGACTCACTAGTTTTCCAGACATGCCCAGACATGCTTGAACCCCAGCAACAGACCCAGTTTAGATTGAGATTCTTGCCACACCACAAGTGAGATACTTCTGAATTTTTTTTCTAAAATATGCAACTATAACACGTTTTATACCTCTGTTTCAGGTTCCTCATTTTGCCTGTTGATACCGCCATATTGAACAGGATCAATAGTAGCATAATGAGCTCATTCTCTGATTGACTTGGAGCCTAAAGAAAGTATGCATGAAACAAAACAGAAATAGACTCACAGATACAGAGAACAAATTGATGGTTGCTAGGTGGGAGGGGGGTTTAGGGGAAAGGTGAAGGGATTAGGAAGTACAAATTGGTAGTCACCACACAGTTAAGGAGATGGGAAATACAGTATGGGGACTATAATCAATAATGTTGTAAAGATCATGTAGGGTGCCAGATGGGTACTGGACTTATTGGGGGGAACACTTTATAGATTATACAAATGCCTAACCACTGCACTGTACACCTCAAACTAATATAAAATAATACTGAATGTTAACTATAATGAAATATGTATATACCAGGTGCCAAAAAAATGTATACACATTTTAAGAAAGGAAAAAACTATATTAATATATACTGAGAACAAAAGATGAACACAAGTCGCGTTTGACTCCTGCAATTACAAGAGGCACTCAAAGTGGTTACCATCAGCATCCAGGCATTTTTGATTATGATGAACTAATGCTGGAGCATTGTTGACCAAAGTGTTAACATCTCTTAAAATGTGTATACATTTTTTTGACACCCCAGTACATATAGTCACAGAATGCAAGTAAAGTACGGCATAGTGAATACAGTCAATTGTATTGTAATAGCTATGTACGATGTCAGATGGGTAGAAGATTTGGTGGGGTTATCACTTAAGGGGTGCAGATGTCTAATCATTATGTTGTTTTTTTACACCTGAAATTAATAAAAAAAAAAGTATGCATAAAAAGAGAACATCTTAGAGGATGATGGAACGATAGGATCTTAAAGCTAGAAAGAACTAGAAATCTGATGAAAGCTTCCCCAATCTGTCAATTACAATGCAACCAAACACAACCAAATAATGATTACAGTACTTAAGTGAAAATATTTCTGTCAGAGCAACCATTTTGAGACATAACTGCTTTAGCTGGCAACTTTCCACAATAGGGAGATCATATGCATGTCTGGTATTTCAAGTAGTTTCTCCTTTTGAGTTTAGCAAAATGTTTTTCCTATGAACTATCAATGAAAGTGTAGGGAAAATATGAAAAGTGATTCCCACACATACCATATTTTTTTTACCTCTTCATGTATTTTATATCTGACTGGTTAACCAAATACTTTTTTCAATGTTTAAAACTCTCTCAATTATTAAAATTGGAGTTGATGGATTAGTTATTGGAGCATACAAGTTAAAATACCAGTCAGTACTTTATCCATCAACTCTCCAAGAAGGCAGGGAAGAATATAAACATAATACTGAATGGGTGAAATATTTGTAAAAGTATATCAGCAGTTTGGATAAATTACCTTGGCTTCAAGCCAAAAACAGAAAAAAGGCAACCCACCTCCTTCCTTTATGAAAGTACATGTGGCATCTATTTTAACTACTAATCTTACTCATACTCTTTTTTTTCCCCTCTTCTTTCCTTTCCCCATTATTTTATTACTTGCTTTTATATCTACCTTGTATTCCTTTACCCATCTTGGTAACTTACTTAAAATTATTTTTTAAAGTGAGTTTTGTTGAGTTGTTTGGTTTTTTGTTTGTTTGTTTGTTTGCAGAACCTGCTAATCTTCCTCCATTTGACTCCCACCACTGGTATCTGCTGGGCACATGACCTTCCAGCATAATTTACAGCTAGGTTTGGCCATGGGACTAAGTTCTGACCAATGAGCTATGAGCAGAAGCGATCACATCCTCCCATGGAAGCTGCATGCTCTTCCTTCTCTCACTCTTCCTGTATCCTGTCCATGGGCTACAACACAGACATGATGTTGGGGGTGAGCCTTTCGGCAGAAAAAGTCCTATAACCTACTCCTGTAAGATTAAGGACATTCTCACTCTGTCCTCAAGCATGCCTACAACCAACTTGCATAAGAGATTCACTGAGTTGGCTGCAGCAATAACCAGAGAGCAGAATTTGCCAAACTTCTATTCAGATCTGTCAGTAGATGTTTCCAAGAATTGAATAGAAGGCATGGGGAAATGGGGGATGACACAGAATCAAATGAAACTTAGAGAAGGTAGTAAGTTGCTGAGCTTTCCAGCAACTTATTCACCACATATTGGATATATTTAGTGTCTACTATGTATCAGGCCTTATTCTTAGCACTGAGTATATAGCTATGAGTAAAGTCAATAAAAACCCCTGCTGTCATGGAATTTACATGTCAGGTGTTCTTATACCTCATTTACACAAGAGCAATAGGGCTGTGAAATCTTTCTAGCTAGCCATATATCTGGGACACCATTTATTTCACCAATGAAAATGTATTTCTAACATCTCTTATGCTAATTAATGAACCTTCTGGTATAAATTTCAATAAAGGTCTTTGAAATGCTTAAGTAGCCACCTGGGGCGTATGGATTTCTGATTAGGGCACTTCAGATTATAACTAACCACCCCTAGAGTGTGAATTCCTAATAGGTAACTCTAATGATAGCTAACCTCCCCTAGAGTGTAGATTAAAGTTAATTTACAAAGTGCATTACATTGTTTATAAGGAAGTATTTTAAAGTAAATTATAACAGATGCAATATAACAAGATGGCAGGAAGCACGGTTGCCCAGAGCTCCAAAGTTTCATATACAGATTTTAAAATAGTGGAAATTACCACCTCTCTTTGGACATCTAGTTTCTTCCCCAGGATCCAGCAACTACCAGGATAACAAAAGGAATATCAGGGGTCTCCAGGATCCTCTTACTATAACAATCACTAAATATTTTGAATATCACTCTTGCTTAAATCTTTAGCCAAGAAGGAACTGACAAGATACTCTGAATCTCAACCCCAAATACCTTGGGGAAGGAGTTATAACTGTCCCAGCTTAGTCTGGGATTCACGCCAAAATATATTGGGGTTGTCCAGGTTGTAGGATCTTTACACTTTCCTTGGGTGGGATGATGGAGATGGTTGTAGACCTTCTTTAGGGGTCCATGACAGGCATATTGGATTGCTCCAGTGTCAGGGTTTTGCCAGGAGGGCAAATCAAAAAAGCAAAAAAACAAAAGAGATGATGTAAGCAGGAGAGTGGACAACGGAATATTGGGTAGAAAGGGAAGTAACAACAGGGCTTTATTAAATCACTTGTAGTGGAGAATTTTATTTATATCAAAAAGAGCTATCGATGTGCATTTGAAATGCTATAGGTTCTGGTCCATTTATATAAATAAACAGATGATCTGATGACAGTATTAATAACTGCTACTTTAAAGCAATGACATTTTCCGTATCTTATTGAGATATTGTGATATAAGAAATACATATTGTAGTAGGATGGCTCAGCTAAAAAAAAAAAAAATACATATTTTGATCTTCATCCCTAGCTCTTGGCCAGAGCTCCTAAAACATTTGTAATTTCCTAAGCAATAACAATGCTCCAAGCACCATCTACTCTAATATTTGTTCTTTGACCCTGGTTCCTGACTTAGAGTTCTTAAATAAATTGGAATTTACCCTGGGGGATAGGAGAATCTTTTGTTCTAAAGAAGGGACTCTCTGGGTGGGCTCCTGGGTAGCTTCAAGAAAGTGGCTAGTCACCAGAAAGACCAAGCCATGATTAGAAGCTTGGACTTTTCAGTCTCACTCCCATCCTCCAGGAAGCGGTAAGTGGGTAGAGAGTGAATAAATAATTGATCGAGCCTCTGGGATGAGACATCTATAAAAACCCCAAAACTATGAAGCTTGGAGACAGCTTCCATGTTGGGGAACATATCTACATGGCACTGAGAGACACAACCCCAACTCCACAGAGACAGAAGTTCCTGAACTTGCAGGATCCTGGACCTTACCATATGTACCTCTTTACCCAAACGTTCATTACTTTATTATACGATATTATATAATGAACTAGTAAATGTTGTATTTCCTTGATTTCTGTGAGCTGGTCTAGCAAATTATTGAACCCAGGGAGGGGTTTTGTGGAAGTCTGATTTATAACGCATGGATCAAAGCACAGGTGACAACCTGGGGCCTGTGATTGGCATCGGAAGTGGGGGCAGTCTTATGGGACTAAGCCCTTAACTAGTGGGATCTGACTCTAATTCCAGATAATTTCAGAACTGAGTTGAGTTGTAGGACCCCCCGTTCGTGTTAAAGAACTGGTTCACTGGGCCGGCTGAGGGTACGGTGGTTAAGAGCTGGCTTGGGAAGCCAGCGGCCCCAGTTCGGATCCCACATATGAGGGCCAGTGACACTGCCCTCTAAAAAAAGGAAAAAAAAAAAAAAAAGAACTGGTTCACACATTTGGTGTCAGAAATATTGTGAGTGTGAGGTTTAAGAAAAACAAGGTGTGATTTTCCTTGATCCACATAATAACAAGGAACATAAAACATTTTTGACATCAACTTCTGAAGAATATGGACAGAATGGGTCTTCAAGAAATCACAGTATTCATCAGTGTTTACATTATGTCCACCACTTCTTTTCAAGAAAAGAAAGTTGTATGGGATGAATTTAGAAGACCTAGCTAATCATTGACTAATCAGTTTAGCCGGAGTGTATGGTAAATGAAAGAGAGTACTGGGCATTGTTGTTGAAAAGATAGCTAAAAAGACTCCATGTTAGGGGCCAGCAGAGTGGCACATTGGTTAAGAGCTGGCTTGGGACGCCAGTGGCCTCTGTTTGGATCCCACATATGAGGGCCAGTGACACTGCCCTCTACAGCTAAGGTGGTGAACAACAGCTCCACCTGAACTGGGTTGCTGTGAGTCCCCGGGGACAGCATAGTTGCAGCCCCTGCTGCAACAGTGAGTGCCATAGGCTACAGTGAGTGGCCGGCAGCAAGTGTGAGCTGCCAAGAGCTGCCGAGAGCCACTGTGAGCGGCCGTCCAGAGGCTGGTGACCCATCTGCCTCACCCGAGAAGAGCACAATGATACCAACATGGGCCAGTGAAGCAATGTCCTCCACAACTAGACTGAAGAACAAAAGGACAGCAACTTGTCTGTTCCCCTTCCCAGTTCCCCAACATTGTTCCCCACCTCCAATTCCCCAATAAAATTAAAAAAAACTAAAAAAAACAAAAAAGACACCATGTTGGGTGGCCAGTTAGCTCAGTAGCTCAGTTGGTTAGAGTGCAGTGCTCATAACACCAAGGTTGCTGGTTCAATCCCCAAATGGGCCACTGAGATGTGCCTTCTACAACTAGATTGAAACAACTACTTGACTTGGAGCTAATGGATCCTGGAAAAACACACTGTTTCTCAATTAAAAAAGAAAAAAGAGGGGGCTGGCCGAGTGACGCTGTGGTTAAGCACTGACTTGGGAAGCCAGTGGCCCCGGTTCGGTCCATGCGAGGGCCAATGACACTGCCCTCAAAAAAAAAAAAAAAAGAAAAAAGAGAAAGACACCATGTATTTCAGATTATTTATAATAGCAAAAAGTTCAAAATTGGGGAATGAATAATGTGTAAATATTGAGAATCTATTATGTGCAAGTCCTATCATGCAAACCAACCTTAGCCAATTTGGCCATGCACAACTTATAGGTTCTTTTTGGTAGATACAAGTAGCCACAAAAACTCCTCTTCCAGTAAAAGTCAAGATTCCAGAGGGAGAAGTGGATTCCAGAAGACTCCAGTGTCCTTGACCAGAGATACCTTGAAGGATTTAGCTGAGGGCATCATTGCTGCGAGCATAGACTATAGGCCTTCTGGGATTCCTACACTCTACTTATGCAAGGGCCCCAAGCAGAGTCTCGGATATTTTCAGATAATCACATACCTTGAATACCTTTCATTTTGCCAGGAAAAATAAAAAACAACAACAAAAACCTCACTTCCAACATTCATCAAGTTGGTCAACACGCCAGTTTTTACCAGTAAAACCCATTTCTTACATTTAGTAGGAAAATTACACTGTCATTGTTGTTCAAGATACTGGTAAGAAAAGCGTTTGTAAAAGCTGCCTCTGAATGTCAGAAAACCAATACCATTGGACTATGCATTCTTTTTTCCTTTCAGCTTTTCATTATGAGCATGTTTGTAAATACAGAAGATAGAATAGTATAATGAACGCCCATGTACTCATAATCTAGACTTAATACGTCTTAACATTTTATCATATTTACTTATGTATTATGTAGTTAATTATAGACATCGTGACATTTCACTCTTAAACACTTTAGTAGGTACTTCTAACAACCTAAATACATTTCCCCATGATCACAATACCATTCTCACACTTAATAAAATTAACAGTAATCCCTTAATATCCTCTAATGCTCAGGACGTACTCAGATTTCCTCCACATTTGCCCCAAAGTGTGTTTTACAGTTAATTTAAACAAAACAGACCCAACAAGGATTTTGCCTTGCATTTGGTTGTTATTGGCTTGTGCCTTCTGGATTAGAAGGCTGGCAGCATCTGGGTGACGTTAATAAAAATGGTACACACAAAATATCACAATGTATCTGCTGAAGTATAATAATAAACGTGCAGACCTCACAATGACTTTACTACATATCTTTAGTGACATTATCTCATTTATCTTTTTCCTAAAAAGGAAGACGTTTTGCAAAGGACTCAGCCAGGCTAACATGTATTCTCTGTAGAAAAGACCTTTTTAATCACTTTGGGAATTCTGAAATTAAAAGAATAGATGATCCCAACACCACACTTAGAGAAACACTTACCCATGAATCGCATGCAAATTTTCAGGTATGACGACTCTGAAGGCTCTTTCTGATTTGGCATCAAACCACTTTTCTACTGTCTTTTGTACCCACACAGGTATCCTGAGCTAGTCAGTGTTTACCAACATGGAGAGAAGCCTGGGACAGAAAATGGGCAGGAGGCAGCACTCTCAGTGCCACATCTGTATTTGCAGGAAATGAGAGTAATGTCTCCTTAAATTTTTGTCCTGGGAACCTCTCTTACCTCGCCCTAGTCCCCGCCTCTTCCCTGACACTCTCAGGCACTTCACATGACCATTTCAGCCCATTCTGAAAACCCACTGAGTTTGAGAGTCTCTCTTATAAAATCTTTGGAAATCAAAGCATGCAATCTTGATGACAGGGTTCATAGGTGACTTGAATTTTGGTACAAGATGTAAGATTCCCAGAGCTGCTGAGACTCTAGAATATGTGACTTCAAAAAGGCTCTACCTAAGGACAGACAAGTCCTGCGGAGGGCACATGCTGGGCAGACAGAGGCTAGGGAAATGCAGCACCCACATGGCGGGGATTTATGATCCCTTACACACATGCCCGTGATGTGAAACAAGGACCGGATTTAGAGTCAGACTTTTCCAAATTTAAGCCAGTCATTTGCCGGGAAACGTTGGGCTTCACCTTACTTGGTCTTGTGGAGCCTGTTTCCCCATCTATAAAGTGTGGATAATAATGATGACTTTTTTAGAATTATTGTGAGGAGTAAAAGAGTTAATATATGTAAAGTGCCTTCGGCCTGTAACAAAGTTGGTGTTCATTAAATGCTAGTTTCCCTAGAAGAGCTTCACAGAAATTTAATAAATACGGTTTCTTCAGGAGACATTCCAGCAGTGGTGGAGGTCTCAGATCTGTCAGGACTTGAGACGATAATAATAATAATTAGCATTTATTCAGTCTTTACTTCTGCCAAGCACTGTTCAAAGAACTTTACCTGGATTAGCTCACTCCCAATCCCATGAGGTTAAAATTTGTAAAAATCCCTTTTTAGACATGCAAAAAAGGCCCTACTAAGAGGCCTGGGTCTTGTCAATGCATCTAAACCTGTAGAGAATTTTTTATAAGAGGTTTTTTGAGCCCAAACTAATGACATATGCCAGGGAAGCAAGATCTCCAATACTCTAGAGAATAGCAGATTTTTTTTTTAAAATACTGATTGCATTACTTTTACTATGCCATTGTATCTTCCTCACACTCAATGCAAGAAATAAAACAATATGACAAAAAAGGTCCTCATTATTATTCACGATAAAAAGGACCTGCTTCATTCTGCAGGACTGAGTGTATTGTATAATAGGGACACATCATGGCTCAAGTGGATCAAAGTACCATTTTGATTCTGATCCACCAAAAACAATCTCATGCAGATTTGGTGACCGGACTAACTCCATGGGAGCTGTGACAGACTGAACCCTTTCTGCAGTATGCCCAGATCTCAGTATATAAGAAAAATCCTTATACAAGAAAAGATAACAATCAATCTATCCATAAACTACATATATAGGCTCTTTCTTTAGTGTAAGGTGGGAAAAGGGGCCCTTTCTTTTGAGCACATGGATATAAGTATTGTTGTCTAAAGACTGGACATATTGTTGTCTAAAGATTGGATCCATATTGGTCTGTTATAATGAATCTGTAAGCATCAGATTAAGAAACGTCAACAACTTGTCTTAATTTTTCAAATAATGGAGCAAGTTCCTCTTCTAGGCTGACAATTAGTCCTGTGTTGGTATTGCTGCTGCCTATGAAACTCACTATCAGAGGTAAGTGATTGAATTGACCTACCTGGTAGGTATTATGGTAACAGATGATACTTTAAAATTTTTTATTTTTTTTTTTGAGGACAGTGCCATTGGTCCTCATATGTGGGACCTGAACCAGGGCTGCTGGCTTCCCAAGCCAGCGCTTAACCACCGCGCCACTCGGCCGGCCCGATACTTTTAATTTTTGAAAGTCCAAGTTTGCTCCCTTGGTCTGTTAAGAAACCAGCTCTTAAAGCATGCTCTAGAGTATTATTGCCAGAGGTAAATGATTGAATTGAACCACCTGGTAGATATTATGGTAACAGATAATACTTTTAATTTTTTAAAGTCCACGTTTGCTCCCTTAGTCTGTTAAGAAACCAGCTCTTAAAGCATGCTCTAGAGTATTATCACTGGCCACTTCAATAACAGGCACTCATCTCTGACACAACAGCATGGAGCCCTTCAACACTTGGTGATTTTTTTACACAGAAGTCGCTTTAGGTCATCCGCCATAAGGAACCCCTTGTTCCTGCAGGTTCAATATGCACACTTAGTTTCTGGGCTGCCTGGTTCTCTGGGTAGCAGGGTTCTGAGCAGCCTGCTGTCTGTCCTTCAGGGACAGCTTCAAGAGAGTTTCCTCTGAAAACCACCATCACATGACTTGTGACCTCCTGGATCTCTAAGAAGCACTTCCTACCCCTCTGAAGCCCGGGACATGGGTAGAGAATAACAGTCTTGCAGTTTTATTCATTTGAAATTAAGGAGGGAACATAAAAAAGACATCATGAAGGTGGAAAAAGCAAGGCAGGGATTGGATTATGGAATAACTAACAAGATTATGTGTTCTCTTGAGGACAGTTATATTTTAGAAGGAGGGATCTGAAAAGAGGCATTTCAAAGGTGTGTTAATCTAGATGTACAGACACAATGGACAGGGCTGGCTTAAGGCAAAGATAAGCCTTTTGCTAAAAAGTTATATGCCTAGGGCTTGACTACCAAATATGACTTGCCCAGGTAGGAATTTATAACTTGTTATAGCACCCCTTTTTTTGTCCACAGGATCCTCTGGCTCTGTAAGAGCTAAGAATTAAAAGTAGAAGAAATTCTCTTTGCATTTTTATCCTTCTCTAGACCCTGTGGCTATCTATCCTTACGGTGGGGTCTACCCATCAGGCACACATGCTGCCTGTTCAGAGGCTCTCCATGCTGATGGCGAGCTATGTCCTCCCCCTTGACCAATTTCTAACACTGGGAATTCCCAGGTAAGCTGTATAGTTCTTATAACACTTGAGCTAATAATGAAATCGAGGTCCTTTGTGTTTTATGAAATATGAGAGTACCTTTGTTTGTTTGTTAGCAGACAGTTTCAGAAGATCCACTCCCACATACGGACTTGTAATCATTTGCTAATAGCTTTGCCAGTACTTTAGTTTATCTGTCAGTAAAATGGGTATGTGTTCACATCTGTTAGTGTTTCCTGCGGTCTTTCTATAAACCTAATTATTGCTGTCATAACTCCTATGCCATTGATATGGAAGTCAGCTTTAATTTGAGTAATAATAGTTAGTTTGCCCAAAACAAATTATGCATTTTGACATTTATAAAGCATGTTAAGCCTTCCCTCTACTGCCTCAAATGCAGCTATCTACATGTATTAGCATATACTGACAGAGCTCTTGTAGGTGACTTTAATGAGAGGTCTTCAAAACACTTACCACCCCAGAAATCCTAGCTATCAGGATCTACAGAGCAGATCATTTCCAACAGCCTGGCAAACAGGTCAGATATTGCCATAATTTAGCATTTTAATTTCTTCAATACATATTTACTGAACACCTACTATGTGCCAGGATTTGTAGGATCTCTAGCAAAGAATTTAGATTTTTTTTTTTTTTTTTTTTTTTTTTGGTTGGAGAAAGGGGTGGATAAAGCCTAGAAACAGGAGAGAAGCAATTCCCGGAGGCACCAGGAGGCTGGGGAGAGAATGAGGGTGTTCTTATTGGCTCCCTCTGCTAGAGAAACCAGCAGGAAAGGACCAGACACAATGCAGGTTCTGTCTCAAATATTTGAATCGATTCCATCTACACTAGTTGGCTGGCAGGAAGTCCCTGCTCTCTGTGGATTTACTAATGGGAGACACAAACCTTCAACATAATGAAGTGGCAGGAGGTGTGCTTTACTCCAGCTTCCCTAGAAGGGAGAGAATAGTGCTTGAAGGGAGAGAATAGTGGCCGTCATTAATCCCAGGGCACACATTTATATGTGGGTGCCCATGCTGGTATGCAGTCATCTGTTAAATCCAACAGGCTGCAGCTCTGTAAGATGGAGTAAATTAATTCATTTATATTTTCAAACAATAAGGAAAAGGAGACTTAGCAGTGAAGTTAGGACACTGGGCCTTATCTGAGAATGAGACAGTCTGATTGATCTCTGAGAAGTTCTAATTGTACTGTTTTTTTTGCCTAGTCTGCTCCATTCTTGCACATTTCTGACAACTACACAACTAGCTACAGGATGAAGTCAGTGCCCTTCAGCATATTTTGCTACCAATGAATCTGGAGAAAACTCTACATTTTAGAAGGTGAAATCAGATGATAATTTAGAAAGTTTGCTTTTAAGAAGAAGCAACATTAATTATTACTCAGGAGAAAATTTTAATGTAGTTCAAGGATAATTAGCTCCAAAACCTAAATTAGATGCAGTACTTGCTAAACTGATTCTGTAACTTGGAAAAAAAATATTTCTAAGCAAAGCCCACAACATTGTAATGAAAAAAGCCATCTACTAAGCCTGGTCTGATTGACTTGGTCAAATGGTATATAAATTAAATCCATCTGAAGAATCTGATCTCCAAATGGGATTTTCATTTCCATAAGACTGCAGTATGTGAGGTAAGAAAGTATGAGTGAAAACATTTTCCCCCATGGCTGGTGAACTTGGCAGCCCACATGGAAAATGAGCCAGCTCTTCCCTTGCTGAACAAATCCATGCAAAATGATTTCATAGTTTTCCTTCCTCATCCTTTGGAATGTGGAAGCCATTTTCTAGTGGGTTTAAAAATTTTGTCTGAATTTAACCCTTTGAGAGAAGATATTTATTCTCTTTTTAAAATTTTTCCAAGAGTGTATAGAACAATGCTATGGGGATTTTTTTTTTTTAAAAGCACAAATGCTATAGGCAGAAAGTTGATTCAAGCTTGTTTAATTAGAACCCAAGGGGAATAGTTGTGCCTAATATAATGCGAAGTTCTGTAATTGAACTAACATGATTTTTCAGCCACCTGCCAGGGAAATACCAATGCAAGTAGATTAAATGATACAGGATTTTTTTTTCTTTCATATTGCAAAATTACATAAGCTAATTAAAAATTACCAATTGGAGACTGCTAGCTTTTGTAGTCAAGTTGGATTCTTTTTGGAGTGTCATTTTTCCCTTGTCTATTTCCCTCCCATCCTATGCCACATTCTATTCGAGGTAGAAAAAATATATACATATTTGCTTACACGGGGGTACACATAACTTGTATTCATCTTTTGTTATCAATCTATATTGAGTATCACAATTTTAATAGTTATTTCCTTTCTTAAGATATGTATACATTTTTTTTGCACCCTCTGTATATGCATAAAATACATCTTCTAGCGAAAACTTTTTAATTTTTGTATTTTTCTTTTCTTTTTTTTTTTGTATTGATTAAGTTAGTTTGTATAATGGAACCCACAAAGTCAGCCCAGTCACAAATCCAAGCGTAAGTCAGCCTGCATGTAAAGAAACTTAACATACACCAATCACAATCTTCCAACTCAGCTTTAGCTGTTCACCTTACCCTAGAAATAGGAACTGCTAGCCTTATAAGGAAATCCTGAGCACCTAGTCAATCATGCCCCATTTCCCTGTTGCCTCTTCCATCATTCGGTGAAACTCTAAAACTCACTCTTGTCCCGGATTCCCTCGGGAAGAGGACCCAACTATTTGTGAGCTGTCTTTCCCCAACCCATGGATTATTTTCCCTTGAATAAAGAACATCAAGCTCATTGCTAAATTGTTTTAGTTTTGTCATTTGACAGTATAGGTAATTTATTCACATTAATCCAAGTTGAGGGAAGGTATACAGGAAAAGTCTTTCCATCCCTATCCCTCAACTGCTCAAATTTTCCTTTCTAAAGCAACTAATATTTTGGTTTGTTTGTTTGTTTATTTGTTTACTGTTGCTGTAAAGAGTGTAACTTTTTCCTGAGACATGATGTAAAAAGAAACAACAGATCAAAATGGAGTCAATTATGCTAAGCCATGTCACCAAACCAAAACTTAATAATTAACCTAATTGCAGTGGCAGACTCTCCCAGGAGTGGAATTTTTAAACCAATCAGTCTGGAATTTTCTGGTCAGCACTAGTGAGGTAATCTGCCTGATAAGACCCCCTGCCTTTCCCTAAAGTGTCCTTGCCTGAACTAATTCACTCTTTTAATTTCTTAGTCCCACCCTCTTTCTGCCTCTAAATCTCTTCCATTTTGCACAACTTCTCCGAATTTTGGGAGATTGCTTGATTCATGAATCACTTAACAGTGCCAATTAAATCTTCAAAAGCATTCAGTTGAATTTTGTTCTTTAACTGATATTTTATGGATATTTAAGTTGCTACAAACATGAATTCTCTAAATGTCAATCTTTATTTTTGTACAAAGAGTAGCATAGCAAAATATTAATTTGTGCCTCACTTTTTAATGAGCTAAAATATATGTACATATATTTGACAAAGGAACATAGGCTGGAACAACTAAATATCCACAGGAAAAGAAAAGACTCTAAACACAGACCTTACACCCTTCACAAAAATTAACTCAAACGGGTCATTGACGTAACATAAAAAGGTATCAAACTCCTAGAAGATGACATAGGAAGGAGAAAACCTAGATGATCTTGGGTACGGTAATGTCTTTTTAGATACAACACCAGAGGCATGATCCATGATAGATATAATAGATAAGCTATTCTTTATTAAAATTTAAAAAAAAATGTCAGCTCAATGAAAGACACTGCTAAAAGAATGAAAAGACAAGTCACAGAATGGGAGAAAATATTTGCAAAACACATAACTGTTCTCTTGAGTTCTGTGAGCCATTCTAGCAAATTATGGGACCTGAGAGGGGTTCCTGAGAACTCCTGAATTTATAGTTGTTCGGGCAAAAGTGTGGGTAGCTGTGCACTTCATTTGGAGTTGACATCTGATGTGGGGGCAGACTTTTGAGAATAAGCCTTTTAACTTGTGGGATCTGAGACTGCAGGTAGATAGTGCCAGAAATGAAATGATTTGTTGGACACCAGGTTGTGTCATAGAATTGGAGAATTGATTGGTGTTGC
The DNA here is from genome assembly GCA_033961575.1 of Aselliscus stoliczkanus. Taxonomy (NCBI): domain Eukaryota; kingdom Metazoa; phylum Chordata; class Mammalia; order Chiroptera; family Hipposideridae; genus Aselliscus; species Aselliscus stoliczkanus. The sequence goes on from CM066727.1 coordinate 174,507,614, forward strand.
AAACAACACTGTATACTTGGTATATATCTTCTATCTGGTGACTCTCTTTTAGAATGATTTACAAGGGCAGACCCAGTGGCTCAGTTGGTTAAGAGCTCACTCAAGAGTGCAAGTGCTGGACCTGTCGAGTGGCGTGTTGGTTAAGAGCTCGCTTGGGATGCCAGCGGCTCTGGTTCAGATTCCATATGAGGGCCAGTGACACTGCCCTCTACAGCTAAGATGGTGATCAACAGCTCCACCTGGAGCTGGGCTGCCCTGAGACCCCAGAATGGCATAGCCGCAGCCCCTGCTGCAATGGATTGCCATAGGCTACAGTGAGTGGCCAGCAGCCGGTGTGAGCTGCCAAGAGCCACTGTGAGTGGCTGTCCAGAGGCCGGCGACCAATCTGCCTCACCCGAGAAGAGCGCAATAATGATACCAACATGGGCCAGTGAAGCAATGTCCTTCACAACTAGACTGAAGAACAAAAGGACAGCAGCTTGTCTGTTCCCCTTCCCTGGTTCCCCAATGCTGTTCCCTCCCACAATTCCTCAATAAAAATCTTTAGAAAAAAAAAAGAGTGCAAGTGCTGAGCAACATGGTCACCGATTCGATTCCTGGTCTGAGCTGAGTCTGTAGCTAAGCTGCTGCTTAGCTGCCTACGGGTGGAAGGATGGCTCAGCTAAAATAAATAAATAAATAAATAAATAAATAAATAAATAAATAAATAAAATAGATAAATAAATAAATAAATAGAATGATTTATATTACTTTTCCTGAATTAACAAAAAAATTTTGAACAGGTAATAAACCCTAATATTTATTATGCAAGTAGAACTAACTTATTTAGTACAACTGTCTGACAGCCACTAAAGTATGTTTTACATACTTTAATTTCTCACAACCATCCTGTGAAGGAGGTTATATTATTATCTCTATTTTGTAGCTGTATGAATTGAGCCACAGAGAAGTTAAGTAACCTGTTCAAAGTCATATAGCTAGAGAGAGTGGAGCTAAGAATTATAAACAATTTGGCTTCAGAGACCTTCTTCTTGCCAAACATTGTATTTTATTTATCTTATTTAATTTTTAATCCTTATAGCCCTATCAGATTAAAAACTATTAAACTCATGTTACATACAGGGGAACTTAGGCTAAGAGAAATTAAGGAATGTGCCCAAGGTCACCTACCAGTCCCTGAGTTACTAATATTCCAAAGCAGACCTGCTTTCCATTATTCCTTGCAAAATTTCATTTTATCTACCAGACTGCATTGTTTATGTATCCATTAACTTGATCTTTCGTCAAAGGTTAAGAAATCTTGTAATCAGAGCTTCTGATGAGGGTGGGATAACCAAGGATACCATATTGCCACATATCATTTCAGTAACATTTTGGTTAACCCATGAAGCCCTATTGTAGGGAAATTTATTATTTTCCTTGGGCTTTTAGGAAGTGGCATAGTGCCCTTTTTTCATTCCAGCATCTTGAAAGGCAAAGCTCACATTCTCATGAAAAATTGCAGCCCTTTCTTCTCAGTATACTATAAAATACTATTAATTTAACATTTGTCATAGAACAAAGCACTATCCCAAGGGCTGGGTTACAATTGTGAACAAACAGACATAGTCCCTATGCTATGGGAGCTTCCATTCTAATGGAGAGGCAGATATTAATAATCACTCAAATTTATAATTATGAGCCATGATAATTGCTCTGATAGGAAGTACAAAATGATTTGAGAGCACATAACAGGGCAACAAGTCTAGTCTTGGTGCATGTTGGGGGGAAGGTGTCGAAGACAAATCTCTCAGGAAGTACTATCTGAGCCAAGACCTGCAGAAAGGAGTGATCAAGGAAGCTCGGGGGTGGGCCGACCGAGTGGTGCAGTGGTTGGGCACTGGCTTGGGAGGCCAGAGGCCCCGGTTCGGGTCCCACATATGAGGGCCAGTGACACTGCCTTCAAAAAAAAAAAAAAAAAAGGAAGCTCGGGGGTGCCTGGGACATTGGTGACAAATGAGAACAGCTCACAATAAGGCTGAAGAGTTAGGCATGAACTAGAGAGCATGCAGGGCTTTGTGCGATGGTAAGGGATTTTGGTCTTTGGCCCCAAAGTAGTGAGAACTCTTTGAAGGGTTTTGAGCATTTCTTACTCACAATGCTTCTGACACCAAATGAGATTTTTTTCCCCTTCCTCATACCAAATACATGGTGGCTTTTCCAACACCACTTCCCCAACTCTGACACCAACTGGGTATGTAACAATTCAATTTAATTCTGATACTATCTACCTGGAGATGCACAGACCCCATAGGTTAAAGGGCTCAGTTTCACAAGACTGCTGCCAACCTCAGACACCAATTTCAAGTCCAGTGCACCCTTACTTCTGACTGACCAACTATAAATCGGGGGTTGCCACAACCCCTCCACAGGTTTGATAATTTGCTAGAATTACTCACAGAACTCAGGAAAATGCTTTACTTACTGTTACTGGTTTATTATGAAAGACAGAATTCGGGAACAGCAGAATAAGAGATGCACAGGGCAAGGTATGGTGGAGGACAACAAGGAGCTTCCATGTCCTCTCCAGGTGGGCAGGCCACTCTCCCAGCACCTCAATGGGTTTACCAAATGGAAGCTCTCCAAACCTCATCATTTATGGAGGTTTTATTATGTAGGCACAAGTGATTAAATCATTGGCCATTAGTGATTGAACTCAAGCTCAGGTCCCTCTCCCCTCTCTAGAAGTCAAGTGGCACAGCTGAAAGCTCCAATCCTCTAATCAAATACTTTGGTCTTTCTGGTGAATGCCCCCACCCTGAGCCTCCCTCTCACTCCCCACCGCTTCCCCCCACCATCAGTCATCTCAATAGCATCCAAAAGACATTCTTATCACTCCAGAGATTCCAAAGATTTTAGGAGCTGTGTGCCAGAAACCAGGGACAAAGCTTAAATATTTATTTTTTTATGATACCACAGGTTTTAAGTGGAAAAATATACTCAGGTTTCCATTTTTGAAAATATGACTCTGCAGGGTGGAAAATGGACTAAGGGGGAGATAAAGCAGAGTGCTGACAGTAGCTTGATTTAGGAAGAGATGAAGAGAAGGGCATATACTTGAGGAATATGAAGATACAACAGCACGAGTGGGAGATAGCTGGATGTCAGGTAGGGAGAATTATGTCAGGGACAGCTCTTGGGGTCTGTCTGTACAACTGGAAAGATAATGATACTAGTCTCGAGGTAAGAATCGGAGGAGGACTAGGTTTAGAGTGAAAGTGTGTGAATTCAGTTTTTAGCATGTTATATTTAAGGTGATTTGGAGACATGCAAATGGCGATGTCAAACGAACAGCTGGAGACATTTATTTAAGACAATGATGTGCTCCCTGATATCTCTGACTAGAGATATTCACAAGATCACCTAGGGTCAATATAAAATGAGCAAAGCTGAAGGCTGAAGCATGGGCTGACTATTGCATTGTCGGAAAAGTCATGACGTATTTTTTTCTGTTTTTCGTTGCAAAAATGCATCATGACTTTTCCGACAACCCAATAGTTCATGAATCTCACCAAATTCTTTTCTGCCAGTCTTCGTATTTGGTCCCCAATAGATACTGAATAATCGTTTGAAGAATTGAATATTCTAATATTTTCAATGAGTATTTGGACCTCACATGGGCTGGTCCTAAGAGCAAGTAAAATATCAGTTGGTATACCTACATCCCTCATTCCCACTCAATTACATGTCTTTTTTAGGGCATGAAAAAGAAAATGCTAGGAATCATTCCTTTGGTGTCTGGTTGTCACAGAGGGAAACAAGCGCGGAGAATCATCCTATCAAATCTCACTAATATTTTTCTCTGGAATAAATTTTTCTTGTCCTCTCCATCCTATAGGAAACCCATCTTTGGATCTCCCTGTACTCGGACATACTTCCACTGTAGCACCACCCATTAGTCTGTTAGAACATCGAGCATTTTTTGTTTTATTTATGGGTCTGTGCCATTACAAGACTGTGTGCCTTTTAAAGGAAGATATGTTGTCTTAATTCATCTTTGTATTACACTAAGTTTCACTCTTGGTTTGTACATTCTGTGGATCTGAACAAATATATAATGATATCCACCATTATAGTATCATACAGAATAGTTTCACTGCAAAATTATCTGTATTATGCCTATTTACCCTTCCTTCTCACCTCTAACCCCTGAGAAATACTCACATTTTTACAGTTGCCATAGTTTTGCCTTTTCTGTCACACAATTGGAATCATACTGTATGAAGCCTTTTCAGATTTAATTCTTTCTCTTAGTAGTATGCATTTAAGATTTCTGCATGTCTTCTCATTGTCTAAAAGCTCAGTTACTTTTAGTGCCAGATAATATTCCTTTATCTGAATATACCACAGTTTATCCACTCACCTACTAAAGGACATCTTGGTTGCTTTCAAGTTTTGTCAATTATGAATAAAGCTGCTATAAACATCCATGTGCAGTTTTTCGTGTAGACATAAAATTTTAATTTATTTGGGTAAATACCAAGGAGCATAATTGTTGGATTGTATGGTAAGAGTATGTTTAATTTTGTAAGAAACTGCCAAGATATTTTCCACAGTAGCTGTACCATTTTGCATCCCCACCAGCAACGAATGAGAGTTCCTGTTGTCCCACATTCACACCAGCACTACTACATACTTACTAAAATGGCCAAAATACCTTAAATTTTAAAAAAATTTTCTACCTAAGCGGACAGATTATTTACTGGTAAATTGATGTAAATTAGCTCAGAGTTACGAATTACTTAACTCTGTTGGAAAACCCCAAATTCAACTTCTAAAACTTTGTGAAAAATTAGATTCAGTTATAAAAAGTAGATTTCATTTATTTGGCTCCAATTAGTATATAACAAGTATTCTCTGTATTCTTACAACAAGCATAACATAGGCAGATCAATAAGGACAAGAAAGAACTAGTTACTGAGTATACCTGCAGGTTGATTAGTACAAAAGAAAAATCTAAATGAGGAAATTAATTAAAAATTTAAAGGATGGGCCGGCCGAGTGGCGTGGTGGTTAAGCGCTGGCTTGGGAAGCCAGCAGCCCCGGTTCGGTCCCACATATGAGGGCCAGTGACACTGCCCTCAAAAAAAAAAAAAAAAAAAAAAAAATTTAAAGGAATATTTTGGGAAATATACTCATCTTTGCTGATTGACAAAGATTGATACTAATTTGTTGCTCCGTATCAGTTGGGAAGAAATAGGACATTAGGTCGTTACTGTTTGCCTGTTTGTAAGATGACCCCACCTCATAACTTATGTCTATAATGCTGTCCTTATTCACTTGAAATGCCCTTTAATATCCTACTAAAAAACTCCTATTCAATTACTTAAGAACACTTTGACTTCATAAATTGTGAGCTGTTTGGACAGATTGATTCAATTAAGAGTATTCAAAAAACCCCATATAACTATTGTCATAAAATTCTTTAAAATTGTGCAAAAGCCATATGATCTTCCTGAGGTAGGCCTGAAACACAAACAGAGCTGTTTTCTTTCTACTGTGTGTTATTAAGTTTAATTGCTTCATTCTCCTGATTGCTTTTGAAAGAGAAGAAATCAATCAAGCTTTCACCAAAAGTGGATGCCATTGCATTATGTATGAGGTTGGCAAGGGAAGAGAGACCTGTGACCTAAAAGGAAATCAGGATCTAAAGCACTTACAATTGGGAGGCTCTTCCACGTCCAAGCCTTTATCAAAAGGCATGTTACTTTTAAACATGAACCTCAACATTATTCACTTAATATACATTTCTCAAGTTTATTCTTAATGATTGAATGTAAAGAGGATGATACTGATACATTAAAACAATATATGGACACACTTTGCCCAGGAGTGTTGAAAAGGCTGTCTACACTGCCTCCCTTAAAGCCCTTGGGAACTTACCGCATTCATTTTTGAGATGGCAAAGCCGGATTAGGGGTGCTGATGATGGAAGAAAATTTGCCTTTGTTTGAATCTCCTGGCCCCCTGGGGCAAGCCCTTGGCCTCATTGGCACCAGAGTCCAAAAAGCAGAGATTCTTCATTTAAATGCCATTATTTCACTGGGGGGGGGGGGGGAATCCTTCTGATTCTCCCCTAATTTCCAAACCTGTCTCCACATTAATGAATCTATTTCCTCATTATAACAGCAGATCACCATTGGAACCAGCAAACATTCACAGAGATTGATTGATTGATGGAATTGAGATATACATTCACAGAGTTGTTTTTGTTTTTGTTTTTGTTTCTTTTTTGAGGGCAGCATCACTGGCCCTCATATGTGGGACCGAACCAGGGCTGCTGGCTTCCAAAGCCAGCGCTTAACCACCGCGCCACTCTGCCAGCCCCACATTCACAGAGTTTTAAAGCCATGTTATAACCCATATTATTCACCAGCATAGCTCTAGAGCAATTTCTGATTGAAAGCCTTCCCATCCAGAGAGACTGGGCTTCATTAATGTGTAATTCGTTTGCCACGTTTGTAGGCAAAATTTAGTAGGCAACAGAAACAGGTAGCAAAGGCAGAATATTTTAGATAGGGTGGAATCTCTAGAGGGAAAATAAGAATTTGGTAGAAAAAGCATCTTTTACTGGACTCCTCTCTAGAGAAATCACATTGTTTTCTGGTCTGACAGAGATTTGACTCTCTAATCATTGTCATTCCAGTGAACTTATCTATCATTACCAAACAACTCAAAAGCTATGTTTCTGTAAAAAGACGCACTCTTAAGTGTCTAGTTTCCCTTTTATTAAGTATAATTTTAGGGCTGGCTGAGTGGCGCGGTGGTTAAGAGCTGGCTTAGGACACCAGTGGTCCCGGTTCGGATCCCACATATGAGGGCCAGTGACACTGCCCTCTAAAAAGAACAAAAAAGAAAAAAAAAGTATAATTTTAGTCTACTAAATGGTTGAACTTTGAGCCAGACTTACTGAACACACATCGCCTCTTTCACCTTTCACAGCCCTTAGTAGGATGGGAAATCAGAAAAGGGAACTAACATTTTTGAGAGCCTCATTAGGGAGAGGCACAGATCTGGGTAATTTTCCAACTTTCTTTTAGAATCAGATGAGGAAACTCTGGAAGAAGTTTGTCTGAGAATAGGCAGATGGTTAGTAAACTGTCAGCAGGAACCACAGTCTGTTCAGGCCACTGTAATCTTTGCTGGGAATTGGTCCCTGGTAGGAAGGGAGAAAGGCAGGCGTGATTGTTGTGCAGCTAGTATAGAAAAGTGATGAAGTTGTGGGTGTCCCTATGCTCAGGCAGTGCTAATAGAGTGTCCTTTTGTGCTGTAACTGTGCCTTATACAGCTTATACAGCAAGCAGCACAGTGCTGGGTCCTCAAAGGAGGTTTCTGGAATTAATTCAAATTAGCATCATTTAAGACATATGTTTCATGTCAGTGTCACCATTGCTGTAAACAGATTTTGGGCATCACCTGAGTCCATTCTCTTTAGACTGCTAAATACTATTGCTAGAACATAATGACATGAGCAAGTGCTGAAATGTGAGCTCCCATTGCAATTCCAGTGAAAAATCTATTATTAATATCATATTAATAGCTCAGAATTTGGTTAATCTCTTAATTAAAAAGCACCAGGCAATAAAGACAAGCTGACCCAAATAAGGTTAGCTGTCAGGTGCTGAAAAATCTGTCTCCACGTGCTGCAGAATTTCTCCATGGAGTGTCCTCTGATTCATTTCAGGGCCCTGAAAGCCTAAGGTGAAAGGATCAAATGTCTACAGTACTACTTAGCAGGTAAGAGGAAATGGAAGAATATATTGAGTGTGAGAAACGATCGGCATTGCCAGAGAGTAGGAGAGTAGCAAACGGGCATCCAGCCTCTGGGACAAAAGGTCTTATTTGTTTTCTGAAGTTAATAGAATCATCTAAATTTGGAAACATGCCTTTTCTCTCACCCCCCTTTTTTTAGAAGAGACGTGGGGGAAGAAAGTGCTCTCTTTTGCACAATTTTATAGCGACTTCAATGGGTCGTTGATTGACTAAGTTCCCCACAAAAAACTTAAGTTCTCAAGTTTGAATACCTCAAACTTGTATTAGTACTCTATTACTAGTGTTAGTACTAGTGGCCTAAAATGACACCCGTTTATTAGCTCACAGTTTTGTAGGTGAGACGTCCTGGTAGGCTCACCTGGGTTCTTTGCCTCAGGTCTCACGAGGCCAAAATCAAGGTATCAGCTCTCCTGGGTTCTTGGTTGCAGGCTCGGAGGAAGTTTCTTTTTCAAGTTCATTCAGGTGATTGGCAGAATTCAGGTCCTTATAGCTGTGGGACTAAGGGCCCCCTTTCCTTGCTGGGTGTCAACCACGGGCTGCTCTCTGCTCCTAGAGGTGTGCATTCCTCCTTATGTGGCTCTGTCCATCTTGAAACCAGCAACAGTGTGGCACTGAGTCCTTTAAATCTTAGCTCACTGACCCCTCCTGTTACTCAGCAGAGAAATTTCCATGACTCTAAAGGATTCGTTAGGAAGATTGGGCCCATCTAGATAATCTCTGTTTTCCATGTAATGTAACCTAATCGCAGGAGTGTGGGCTTATCACAGTCACAGCTTCTACCCACTCTCAAAGGGGAAGAGATAACACAAGAGCAAGGTCCAATGGAGGTCATTTTTAGAATTCTACCAACCCTAAATCCCAAAGTCTGTTTTTCAATCCCTGAAGGTAAAGAGGCCAGCAGGCACACCTTAAAGGGCATCAGTTCAATATTTCCTTTTCAACCTTCTTTAGAGGATTAGAAAAGGCAACATTGCTTATCTTGATGGCTCTGGGCATACTACCTGGGGGTGAAGAGCTTGGTGGGTCTCAACTTCCCACTGGAATGTGTTCTTCTCTCAGAGCCAGGGTCAGGTTTTTAGAATTAATGCATTTCCTGTAACAACATTCTCTTCCCTATCTCACATTTCTGTAGCCTTAGGGGAGAGGGAGATAATCAAATCTGATTATTAAAAACAGTGAACAATATTACCTACTTAGTCAGCAATGCTTTACTATGTGCAAGGCACTCTGCTAAGCATAGGGATACAATGATGGTACATGTATTTGCTGAGTTACTAAGTGCTATGATGGAGGAGAAGCTACAGCTGTGAGGGACACAGAAGGTGTGGTTCATGCCAAGAGGGATGATTCAGTCAAGGGAGTCTTCTAGAAGTAAAGAGGTCTAAGCTGAATCTGGGTAAGTAGGAGATTCTTAGACAAAGGAAAAGAATGTGGATGAGGGAGTACTTGCACGCCTGCAGGGAGTGTCCCAGGTAGGGCGAACATCTTATCTTTGTGGTCAGTTTAGATCGCCACACTCCCTGAAGCGTGATTCAGCAGTAAGATTTCAGGTGACAGACAGTCAGAGGATTGTTGTAATTAAGTACACAGACTCTTAAACCCTCTGTCTTTTTCTTTTTAATTATGATAAAATACATGTCACATGAAATTTACCATTTTAAAGTGTGCAATTCAGTGTCAATAAGTACATTCACAACTATCTAGTGTGCAAAACATCACTACTATCTATACATTGGGTTGTCGGAAAGGCATGACACATTTTTCAACAAAAAACATAGAAAAAATGTCACGACTTTTCAGACACCAACCCAATAGTTACAAAACTTTTTCATCACCCCAAATGGAAATCCCACTTATTAAGTAGTCATTTCTCATTTCCCACGTTTTCCAGCAATTGCTAGCCTGCTTTCTATTCTCTATGAATTTGACTATTGTACATATTTTGTATCAATGGAATCATAAAATATTAGGCCTTTAATGTCTGGCTTCTTTCACTTAGAATAATGTTTTAAGGTTCTTTCATGTTGTAGCATGGATCAGTACTTCATTCCTTTTTTATAGCTGAGTAATATTCCATTGTATGGCTTGCCCATAGTTTGTTCATCCACTGATGGACATTGGATTGTTTCCATCTTTTAGCTTTGTGAATAGTGCTGCTATGAACATTTGTGTACAAGTATTTTGTTTGGACGCCTGTTCTCAATTCTTTTGGGTATATACCTACTAGTAGAATTATTGGGTCATGTTTAACTTGTGGATGAACCACCAAATTATTTTCTATAGTGGCTGCACCATTTTACATTCCCACCAACGAGTGAGGATTCCAGTTTCTCCATATCTTGCCAACCCTGTCTGCTTTTGAATCCTGGCTCTACCATTCACCAGTTGTAAAACCTTGGCAAGTCCTTAGCTTCTCTGTACCTCAGTTTTTTCATCTATAAAATGATGAAATAATAGTGTTTTCTTTCCCAGGTTGTTGTGAGGATTAAATTTAGTTAATATGTACAGGGTAGTGTTTGGCATGAGTTGATGGACCATATGAAGTAGCTGATTGGCTATTATTGATATATAGAAAGGTAATTTTATATGACTAAACCTAATAGAAAGCAGTTTATAACAACTTGTTTTATTTAGGAAAGGGCCAGCTAAACATAGTTTATCTTTCGTCTGACAGAATTAGGACCATCATTAAGGGGTTATAAATAGGGCTGTGATTTGATGACATATAAAAAATAGATAGGGCCGGCTGAATGGCACGTTGGTTAAGAGCTGGCTTGGGACGCCAGCTCTGAGCAGCAGGGCCCCAGTTTGGATCCCACATATGATGGCCAGTGACACTGCCCTCTACAGCTAAGATAGTGAACAACAGCTCCACCTAGAGCTGGGCTGCTGTGAGGTGCCGGTGACTCATCTGCCTCACCCAGAAAGAGTGCAAGGATGATACCAACATGGGCCAGTGAAGCAACATCCTCTACAACTAGACTGAAGAACAAAAGGACAGCAACTTGTCTGTTCTCCTTCCCCGGTTCCCCAACGCTGTTCCCCTCCCCCAATTCCCCAATAAAACCTTTAAAGAATAAAAAGGAAACAGAAAATAAGAGGTAAGTCTGCATTAACTTGGGGGCTGGTGTAGTAATCGAAGTGGGAAAAAAAATAGTGGCAGTGAGGATGAAACTAAGTAGACACAATCAAGAGTTTTAAAAGATAAAATGGACAGGAAAAGCATAGTGATCAGACGTGAGCATATGCTGATTCTGTTGATTTTTATCTCTTAAATATAAATATTACACAAACATAGTCAGTTTTCTCCATCTTGTTATCACTTCAGTCCAAGTTATCATCTCTCAAGTAGACTGCAATCATGATCTCCTAATAGCTTTTCCATATAAATTATTTTTATTCCATATCGATTCTCAATTTTCCAATCCACTCTCCATATGATAAAGTGGTATTTATAAAGTATTTCAGATATACAAAAAGGAATAGGGAATAATGTATATTCATGTCTCCAACTCATATATTAAAAAATAAAAATACATGTGGTTGTGTCCTTCTTGTAACTCTTTCCAATCATATTATCTCCTTCTCGTTCTATCTGTAATTAAGTATTACAAATGGAGGCAACTATTATCCTGATTTTGGTATTTTTCATTTCCTCACATATCTTTATCCTTTTACAACATTAATATGTGTTTGTGTGTGTATTTGTGTACTTTCTGGAATATCTTAATGCTTCCTATAGATGAGATCACATTTGTATACCAGGTCCCAAAAAATGTATAGACATAACTTGTATTCATTTTTTGTTATTCGTCTATATTATTACAATTTTAATACAGCTTTTTTCCTTTTTTAAAATGTGTATACATTTTTAGGGGGCTATATTTCCTTCTGTTATTTATTCCCCAACCTTACCCCACTTAATCTCATATTAGTGTTAGGTTTTCATGCTGAAACATGTTATCCTTTCCATTTATTTTTCAGTGCAGTGGAATCTTTTCATTGTAAGAATATACAAAAATGACAGTTATCTATTCAAAGGGCAAATCTGATCATATCAATCTCCTGCTTAAAATACCTCAGCAGTTTTCCACCGCTTTGAGGCTAAAAACTACAAACAGGCCTGGCTTGATTTCAGGCTCCTTGTATCGCCAAAGATTCATTTTAAGCCCCTTGCTTGTACCCCTTCTATTCAGATCTCAGCTCAAATTTACTTCGAGAAAGTCTTCCCCACCATCACTATGCCTGGTGGATCACATTTCTTATATGCTTTCAAAGCACAGCAATCTTTCCTTTACAGCACTTACCAGAACAAATAATCACATGATTGAATTAATGTTAGTTCCTCCTTCCCCCAACTGGAAATTAGCAGAAGCCATGTCTATTTTTGCTCATAATTTCACCTCCAAGAGCCATGCACAGTGCCAGGGACATAACAGATGTTCAGTATAACTTGCCTGAATGAATGAGAAGAGAAATAGGTACTAGAAGTCTCTTCCTGCCTAGTCGGTATATTTTTCTAATTAATTCTACTGAATTAAAACTGAAATTTAAATACCGTTAAAAAAAATTTCCCAATTTACTGATCTAGTAGGCTTTTATTTGGTGATTCATGGATTTGGCAGCATATCATCTAGCAGATAGAAAGGAACTACAAAGAGCGGTATAAGGAGAGATATTTTTATGGACCAAGCTAAAGGGAATGAGGAAGTTATATTAGTCACTTGTTTATTGGTTAAAGCAGGATGACTTTCTTTATATGGGATAAAGGAAAACTTGAACACTGGGTTAGGTAACGTGTGCTGAGCAGGCAAAAGATGAATGGTTGACCTAGGCCTTCCTTTTCTGGGAGAACTGAGCATAAACCTTAGTTTAAGTTTTGGTTTGCTGACTTGAGGCTTTTTAGTTTAGCATGGGTGACTCCATCCTGGGCCTACTTTACATATTTTTACAATATATATTCCAGAATTTAATCTTGGACCATGGTGGGGTGGCTGGGACTGAACACAGCCTCCCTCTGTAGACAATTAGAAAACTGGACAAAATAATGAAACCTGTTTTCAGACACTGGACAACAAGGAATGCAGGATTGTGACCCTTGAGAGAAGAAAAACAAATGAGGCAAGCCCTACCATTTTTTTTTTTTTTTTCTGGGCAGTGGTGCAGGGAGGAAGATCCCAAGCAGAGAAAGCATTCAATTCAAAAGAAGCAAAAAAGGGAAAAGGACTAAAGAACAGATGGTACGAAAGAAAACAAATAGCAAGAGGGCAGATTTAACCTCAACCATACTGATAATTACATTAAATGCTAATAGTCAAAACACTCCAATTAAGAGGCAGAGATTGCCAGGTTGAATAAAAAAGCAAGGCCAAGGCCGGCCAAGTGGCGCGGTGGTTAAGAGCTGGCTTGGGATGCCAGCGGCCCCAGTTCGGGTCCCACATATGAAGATACATAGAGGGTAAAAGTAAAAGGATAAAAAGTATACCACGCAAACCCTAACCATAAAAAAAGCTGCAGTTGCTATGTTAATATCTAAGTGGCTGTCAGGACAAGGAATTCCACCAGAGTTAAAGAATGATATTTTCCAAAGACAAAAAAAAGTCAATTCATTGAGAAGACAGCAATCCTAATATGCATCCACCTAATAGCAAAATTTCAAAATTTACTAAGCAAAACCTGACAGAACCAAAAGGAGACAGACAAATCCATAATCACAATTTTAGTTGGAAATTTCAATACTGGTCTCTCAGTAATTGGTATAATTTTGGGGATCATGGTTTTCTCTTTATACTGAGTTAAGATCTGGAGGTCACTTGGAAGCAAGAAGTCTTATCCAATGGAAATGGTCTATATCTTGTGATAGATGTTACATGGGTATACATACATATTTGCCAAAAAAATTACCTACCTTTACATTTATTATAAAATAGGTATGTTTCATGTAAATAATAGCCCACTAATAGTTTATTTACAAAATTAAATGGTTAAAAAAAAGGCAGCTTCCTTGGATACACTTGACTTAGTGAATCATAAATTTGGGATGGTGGGGCTCAGAAATTTAAAACAAAACAAACCTCCCAAATGAATCTGTTGATCAGCTAGGTTTAAGAAATGCAGATAGTTTAGGAAACAGAGATAGTCAGGCACATTTTAAAATTTGATTTTAAACTGTAATGTATTCTTTGGGTTTCACCATTTATGAAGCTAAGTGAACTCTACACTTGAGTGTTTGACCTTCATTATTCTCCTAGCCTCAACCTGATCTACCCTCTGATCCTTGCTCTTTTCTGCTACCAGTCCTCATGTTCATATCCTTATCTTTTCCAGATTTCCACCTTTTTTTTTTTTTTTTAAGATTTTATTGGGAAATTGGGGGCGGGGAACAGACAAGTTGCTGTCTTTTTGTTCTGTCTAGTTGCGGAGGACATTGCTTCACTGGCCCATGTTGGTATCGTCATTGCAGTCTTCCTGGATGAGGCAGATCGGTCGCCGGCCTTTGGATGGTCGCTCACCGTGGCTACTGGCAGCTCACGCTGGCTGGCAGCTGCTCACACTGGCTGCCAGCCACTCATGCTGGCTGCTGGCCACTCTGTGTAGCCTATGGCAGCCCACTGCAGCAGGGGCTGCAGTCTACACCGTTGCCAGGGTTCATGCATCCCAGCTCCAGGTGGAGCTGTTGTTAGCTGTAGAGAGCAGTGTCACTGGCCCTCCTATGTGGGATCCGAACCGGAGCCGCTGGAATCCCAAGCCAGCTCTTAACCAATGCGCCACTCGGCCGGCCCCAGATTTCCACTTTCTTTACTTCCTTTTTCTTCTGGATTTCTTTTACTTTTGTAAAAGAAGGTAAAGGGACCGTAGCTCATATATTCTTTCCACAAAGTGTATGTGCTGATTCTCTTATGGTTCATCCACAGGAATCTTATGAGAATCGATTACTGTCACTTTCAAAGCAATCACAGACCTCCTTTGAGTTTCTCAGAATGTTTTCAGTTAGCATTACAGTAAAAATCTAGTGCCGTTTCAAATCTGAGGATTTATGAACAAGATGGATTTGTGCTATTATTATTATTTTAAAGTTTATTGAGGTGACAATAGTTAGCAAAGTTACATAGATTTCAGGTGTACAATTCGGAAATACATCATCTATCTATCACATTGTGTGTTTACCACCCAGAGTCAGTTCTCTTTCCATCACCATATATTTGTGTGCTATTATTTTTTTAAAATAGGACTAGTTTTGATTTAAAAATAAATGTACCTCTGCACATTATTACAATGTCTTAAGTTACTTATGAACCACCCCATCAGCAGCCAAAGAAAGGAAATCACTTGAAACTCCAAGGAGAGTCAATGTTTTATGTTCCTGTTCCTGAGATTTCCTCAGAGATGACACATTTACAGTATCAAATTCTACCAATTCACAAATAACTTTTTACTTAACATACTCACCATGACTTCTTTTTGGCATGCTGATCAGTCTTCCTTCGGAATCAGGTTGTCCATGATTTTGAGCAGAGCCTATTTCTGAAACAATTATCACTTGGCTTCCCTGACTAATCTTTGGTCAGACAATTGAGGGTAGGCTGGAATTTGTCCTCTTAGAAAAGACAAGTGAAATGTTAACAGACTGCAAATAACTATATTTTCCAAAATGACTTGTTTATGGTTTTCTCCTTATACTTGGCTTTGAATCAATTTCAAAAGTTTTATGGCTAAGATGCGAAGGTCACTGGGGAGGGCGGTAGCAGGCCTCATCAGTCGGATTTTAGCCGACTAGTTTATCTCCTGTTTCAGGTCTAATGAGAACTTAACAATGAACGCTTAACTTACTTAAAAAATATTTTCTTTTTTATTCTAAAACTAAGGCATGGATGCTTAAGAAAAAGATTCAGAGAATGTATTGGGTTGTCGGAAAAGTCATGACACATTTTTGCAACGAAAAACATAGAAAAAATACGTCATGACTTTTCCGACAACCCAATTCAAGCCTTTCAAGATCCAGAATGAACATTATCACGGTTATCAGGTTTTTCTGTAAATGTATGTATACTATACACATGCATTTTTAGGAAACGGGATCCTGTGAAACATATTATTTGATAATATACACTTTTCACAAAATATACAGTGAACAAGATTAACCACACCACAGTAAGTGGCTGCACACAACGTATGTTCTTTAATGTATTTAATCAAATCCTGACAGGTGGACATAAAGGTGGTGGGCTATTTTTTGCAGTTTGGCTCGCTCAACAGCCACGTCAACTCCCTTCTCACTGCCCTCCTCTATTCTAAAGGCTGGAAAGATAAACACTTGCTTCCCAGACACCCTTACAGGTCAGGTGGGCATGTCATTTGGTTCTGGTGAATGAGACAGAAATGGTAGCTGCTGTAATGCCTCCTGGGCTTTCCGCCCTCCACAGATGGCGCTGCCCAAGGTGTGTCAGCACTGCTGGTGGTACAGCAGGAGACCGGCGAGAGCATCCCTGTCTCCAGCCAGCGCTCGCTTCTACCATTGGCACTTCCTATGGTGTGAGATGAAACGACCCCTTATTTAAACCACTAACAAAACAAACTACAGAAGACTCATTTCATGATTTCTTTAAGATAAATTAAGATAAATTCTGTTTCGAATTAGTGTCTTGGGTGTTTCAAGATAAATACATAGGTGTGGAATTGCTGGGTCATAAGGTAATTCATTTCCAGTTTTTTGAGATACATCCGCACTGATTTCCATAGTGGCTGCACCAATGGCCTTTGCGCTGTACATCTGAAGCTGCCGCTGAATAATAATATATGTCAACTATAATCTAATACATATATAGTCATGGGATATGGAGTATAGTGTGGGGATGGAGTAAATGGAAGTGTAATAGATATGTATGATATCGAGGATGGGGGGGCAGTGGGTGGGTGGAGGGGGGTTGTGACTTTGTGAGGGGTGAAAAGGATAACTAGTGCATTGTTTTGTACACCTGAAACTAATAAAAAAAAAAGTTTTTACTCAATGTGGAGGGAAAAAAAGATAAATTCTTTAAGTAGAATTGCTCGTCAAAGAGTATGAGTGCTTAATGCTTTTGAAAGGTTTTATCAGTTGAAACTCCCACCAACTTCATACGAATATAATATGAACATACCCCTTTCTCTACACCCTGCTAACTCTGGACATTATCACTTTTTAAAACCAAAACAGCTTTATTGCAGTATAATTGGTATATGAAGATCTGTACACATTTAATATGCACAATTTGATGAGTTTGGACAATCAAGATAACAGACATCCAACAATTCCCAGAGTGTCCTTTCATCCCTTTGTGGGTTGTTTTTGGTGTGTGTGTGTGTGTGTGTGTGAGTGTGTGTATGTGTGTGTCCACGTGTGGTAAGAACACTTAACATGAAATCTACACTCATTTTTTTTCTAGTTTTACCGAGGTATAATTGATGTAACATTGTTTCTCTTAACGAATTTTGAAATTTTGAGTGCAATAATACCATATTGCACTCTTTTTTTTTTTTTTTTTTTTTAAAGATTTTATTGGGGAATTGGTGGAGGGGAGCAGCGTTGGGGAATCGGGGAAGGGGAACAGACAAGTTGCCGTCTTCTTGTTCTTCAGTTTAGTTGCGGAGGATGTTGCTTCACTGTTGGTATCGTCATTGCGCTCTTCCCGGATGAGGCAGATCGGTCGCTGGCCTCTGGATGTCGCTCATCGCGGCTATTGGCAGCTCACGCTTGGCTGCCAGCCGCTCACGCTGGCTGCCGGCCACTCACTGCAGCCTATGGCAGCCCACTGCAGCAGGGGCTGCAGCCCACACCATCACCGGGGTTCGCACAGCCCAGCTCCAGGTGGAGCTGTTGTTAGCTGTAGAGGGCAGTGTCACTGGCCCTCATGTGGGATCTGAACCGGGGCCGCTGGCATCCCAAAACCAGCGCTTAACCAATGCGCCACTCGGCCGGCCCACCATATTGCACTCTTTTGTGTATCATTTCCAAACTGAAGGGTTAAAAAAAGGATATTTCATTGTTTTAATTTGTAAACCACAGATGAGCATCTGTTTGTATGTTTATTAAATGCTTGTATTATTTTGTAAATTTCAAGTTAGACCATTGCCCTTCCTGGAGGGAGTTGCTTTCCTCATCTTTGCTTGTGGGCAGTTTTGGGGGCTATGGCCTGGCTAGGGGCCACTTTGCAGCTCCATTACTTCCCCATCACTTTCCAGTAGGATATGCCAGGCACGCGCTCTGTCTCAGGCCCACTGTTTGGCAGTTTCCAGATGTCTTCACAACCCCAACACACTTGGAAAGGATCTAGGTGATATGTTATTTAAAAAAAGAGACCTAGGGGATTCTTGAACATCTGCTACTTAGGGCATTCATACCTCGAATAAGTTTCTGGACAGCTTTAGTTGCTACTTCAAATACAAAGGAATGAGTCTTTCATTTTCTTATATTGGGTAGAACCACACAGCTCACAGACAGAGGACAGCAATTTCTTGTAATACAAATATCTGTATAAATCACATAGTTCAAATAATA
The DNA here is from genome assembly GCA_033961575.1 of Aselliscus stoliczkanus. Taxonomy (NCBI): domain Eukaryota; kingdom Metazoa; phylum Chordata; class Mammalia; order Chiroptera; family Hipposideridae; genus Aselliscus; species Aselliscus stoliczkanus. The sequence continues at coordinate 174,525,960 of CM066727.1, forward strand.
TAATTTGAATAGATAAGGACATGGATTTTTTCACGGCTGCTACTCCATTCTGACATGGAAGAATGGCTTCAATTACTCATTTTTTTTTTTTTTTTAAGCTGAGCCATCCTGCCACCTGTTGGCAGCTCAGTGGCTGCTCAGCTCAGGCTGGGCATCAAACTGCTGTTGCTCAGAGCTCAGCTCGCGGCACTCTTGAGTGAGCACTTAACCAACTGAGCCCCTCGGCTGGCCCTCATTTACCCATTTTTAATTGATATTTTTGTAACTAATGAGAATCGGGTAGTTTGAATTGGTCATGAAGGCTAGATTTAAAATCCAAATACACCTGGGGATCGAGGCAGGGCCAAAAGTGTGTGTGGAAGCTGCCACAGAAACAGGGCCTTAGCCTTTCCTGACCTTTGCATGTCTGGACGCTGCTTTTCTGAAGCATTTCCCATGAATGATTCACAGCCTGCAGGGCCTGAGAGGGACCTACGTGCTCTGGGTGGCATTCAAACACTGGGGCTTTCTATTCAAGGGGCAGATGCCATGACTTGCAAGGGGTAGCAGCAAGCAGCATTTTCCTTGAGAAGACGGGCTGATATCTTCTATTCGTCCCTCTATATCTTGTATTTTTTGGCTGCGCCCTATCACAGGAAACTGATTGATTTGGACTATTAGGGGGAGGTTCTCAAACTTTTGGGTCTCAGGATTCTCACATGCTTAACAACTGTTGACTTGAACGAGCTTGTTGTGTGGCTTATGTCTATTGCTATTTATTGTAGTAGAACTTAAACCTGAGAAATGTTAAAATATTTACTCATTCACCTAAAATGAGTAATAAACCCACTACATGTTAAAATTAATAACATACTTTTTAATTAAAAAAACACATTGCTTTCCATTTTTGTTAATGTCTTTACTTTCTGAATTAGCATTTCACATCTGCTTGAAACATCACAGGGCAACTCTACTATTCACTACAGAGAGAATGAAAGTGAAAAAGGCAAATAACATCTGTGTTGTTATGAAAATACTTTTCACTTCAAGGATACCCTGAAAAGGCCTTGGAAACCCCCACGAGTTCCTGGCCACACCCAATACAAACCCTGAGACCTCTGAATCCTGCTGGATTCAGCCAATGGGAGCCTGGGCAAGATGCCGGAGTGATGAAAGACAGCGCCATCAGAACATGGCTCACTCCCAGTAAGGCTGCTATACTAGGGCTGGCTTTGTCCCTTGAAAACAGAGGAAGGGCTTGTCTCAAGTACAGATTCCAGTTCCTTCTCTCCTCATCCCTCTGGACCTCAGGGTGAAACATCTTTTGAGTTGTTGCATTACCTTTCTTAGTTTTTCTACACTCTGTGCACACCTTTGTAAATAACTCCTGAATTTACCCTAATGTTATACCATTACACATAAATAAAACAAAACTTCAACCGACAATGCAGAGCCTTCTTATATGCCAGTGGCTCTCAAAGCGTGGTCCCTGGAGCATCAGCATTAGTATTACCAGGGAATTCATTAGAATTCAAAATTTTGGACCGTACTCCAAACTGACAGAATCAGAAATTCCAGGATGGGGCCCAACAATCTGTGTTTTAACAAGACTCTCAGGTGATTTCACTGCATGCTCAATTGTGATCCAGTTTGAAAACAAACATTGCTTAAACAAGGTAATTAATAATAGTGCCCTGGTAAATTTAGAAGCTGTTGTTAACATTAGCCCTGAGTTAACAGGTAATGGTAATAAGCATTTACACGGTGTACTGTTCAAAACACTTGACATAGTAACTCATTAACAACAATCTTAGAGTGTAATAATATTAGTAGACCAATTTTTGACATGCTGAAAAAAATTACACATAGAGAGGATAAGTATCTTGGCCTAAGGACACATAACTAGTAAACGCCAGAGCTAGGTTCCAGCCTAGGCAATCTAGTGCCATTGTCTGTGCTCCCAACCCAAACACAGTAAGGCCACAGAGCAGTAACAAGGGTCTGGAATGAACTCAGTGTCCCCAGCCAGAGTTGGTGGAGGGTGCCTCCTCCATTCTGCCTAGCTAAGATGATTGCCTGTTTCCCAGCACTGGGAAAACTGAGGGTAAGCCCCTTCTAGGAAAGAGCTGGAACAGTGAGTCCTCACTAATGTAGACTGGATAGGTAAATCCCAAGAGAATGTAAGGGGTTTACCAGTAGCTTGTGAGGGGCATAGTTCGGGGGTTCTGTCCTACACTTAAATGTGTTGTCCCAGACTTGAATTACATGAAACAGTTTTGCTGTGTTCCCCTCATGCCTCTGACCCAGTCTTCACCTTATGTTTTAGACTGGCTTTCCATATGAACTCCTCTCTAAAGTAAGATTACCCCCAAACTTCCTGAGATCAAGGCATCCCTTTCACATTAACTCCTTTTTCCTTTACACATGAAAAAAGTTACTTCTCTGAATCTTGCTTTTTAGACCTCAGGGTGGTGAAAAAGTGAATGACTACAATGACTAACAAGATTTCACAGAAATGTATAGAATTAGAAATAAGTAAACTGGGGCCAGCTGAGTGGCTTGTTGGTTAAGAGTTGGCTTGGGAGCGCGAGCTCTGAGCAGCACAGCCACCAGTTCAGATCTCATATGGGTCAGTGATGCTGCGCGCTCTACAGCTAAGATGGTGAACAACAGCTCGACCTGGAGCTGGGCTGCCATGAGTCACTGGCAACAGTGTGGGTTGCAGTGGGGCTGCAATGGGCTGCCGTAAGCTACCGAGTGGCTGGCAGCCATGAGCGGCCGTCCAATGGCTGGCGACCGATCTGCCTCAGCTGAGGAAAGCGTAATGATCATAGTACCAACATGGGCCAGTGAAGCGACATCCTCCACGACTAGACTGAAGAACAAAAAGAACAGCAACTTGTCTGTTCCCCTTCCCCGATTCCCCAACACTGTTCCCTACCTCAATTTCACAATAAAATCTTAAAAAAAAAAAAAAAAAAAAAGAAATCAGTAAACTTAACATACAATTTGTTGTGATCAAGTATGGTGAAAGAAATAAAAAGTAAATATAACTCCAAAAAGAAAAAGGAATGATGTAAAATTTTAAAAAGCTTGTTTACATTTTAAAAAAATGGATGACGAGGAGTGGGCCAAGTGGCGCGTTGGTTAAGAGCTGGCTTGGGATGCCAGTGACCCGGTTCGGATCCCACATACGAGGGCCAGTGACACTGCCCTCTACAGCTAAGATGGTGAACAACAGCTCCACCTGGAGCTGGGCTTCTGTGAGTCTCCAAGAAGGCATAGCTGCACCCCTGCTGCAGTGGGCTGTCATAAGCTACAGTGAGTGGCCAGCAGACGGTGTGAGCAGCTGGCAACTGGTGTGAGCTGCCAAGAGCCTCTGTGAGCGGCCGTCCAGAGGCTGGTGACTGATCTGCCTCATCCGGGAAGAGTACAATGATGATACCAACATGGGCCAGTGAAGCAATGTCCTCCACAACTAGACTGAAGAATAAAAGGAAAGCAACTTGTCTGTTCCCCTTCCCTGGTTCCCCAACGCTGTTCCCCTCCCCCAATTCCACAAAATCTTAAAAAAATAAAATAAAAAAATAGTTGTGTGGGTTTGCAAGCAAAAACGTTTACAGATCACTTGTTTATGGTTATCTGTTTGATTTCTGACTACCATAGGAATTTGACTGTCAAACTTTCTATTAATTGGGGACTTTATGATGGCCGAGTAACCAACCCAACAAGGCACTAAACTTTGGTGCTTGCTTCCACATCTGTGATTTCCCCCACGTGGAGTAATCGTCCTCTTTACCATGAACCTCCCTATCTCCTGGGTTCTCTGCAGACCTCTCCCAAAAGACAGGGGGAGTTGGTAGATGAGCCTTAGGTGAGAAAGTGCTGATATAGTTCAAAAATTTTGAGAACTAGCAGTCCCATGCACTATATCTTGTAACATGTCCCTGTGCCAACTTACTGTTTGTAAACATGATTTTCATCTGACTTTCTCAAATGTTGACAAGTTACAACTACTTTATACTGCTTTCTCCAAACTCCATTGGCTTTCCAGTATCCCAGTATGGGATCCCTTCTTGAAACAGTGAAAAAAAAAAAATGTGCTTAATTAAACCAAAACAAAACACACACTACACATACAACATAAAGACAAAAGCCCCACAGAAAACCCCACAAAACCCTCCAAGAACAGTAACTGTTCCTTCAACACACTGAGAAGAGATCTATACAAAAGATTTCATTGTAACTAACGGGAAATAATCTGTTCACTATTCCCTTTGATAAACCTTGTGTGTGACATCTTTAGGTAATGGCAATATGTGTAAACATATTTATACGGATACACAGAGCTAAGCACTCTCCTTTCATTTCAGCCTCTCTGTTCATTCACCTCCTAAAATATAGGCCATATCTATTTGCATTTCTTTTTGTGTATGTCTGTTTGGAGAAGATGAATTTTTATACATCTGCATTTTGAATTAAATCTAAATCCTCTTGAATATAGCATGAAGAAAAGGAAGGCTGACCAGTGCCAATTTAGTTTCAGCCATTTTACATAGGAATCCAAAAGCATCAAATTTCCTTGCACTCTGGGAACAATATATAACATGAACAAAAGGTTACAGAGGGAAGAAAATGTAATTGATTCTGAAGAGCGTGAACATCTGCAAAGAATGAATTGTAAGAGAAAATGATCTCTGAGGGTCCTACTTATGATGAAATGGTTTCTAGTTACTTGTGTCAGAGAAATAACCTTCTGCCAGACACTAGCCTCTCAAAGTCCAATCTACTGGGCGGAGCGAGGCTGCAGAAGCTGGTTTCCACAACACGGAAACAAACAGAAACAGGTGTAAAAGACTTCACAAAACTAAATTTGCCTAGTGGTGCTGAGCTTATAAGGCCATAGGGGAAAAGTCAGAAAAACTATATTCTGGTCCAAATTCTGTCATTCAATGAAATGCGATTGTGGCCAAATCAACTTCTCTCTCTGTGCCTTCAGGTCCTCAACTTTGCCATGGGAGGGTGGGACTAGATCGAGGTCAGCAAACTTTTGAGGTGGAAGAGCTACCAGGGATCAACTGTGGCTCACGAGTGTGTGGCTCTGACGCAAAACTGAAAATGAAAATAAAACTATCATAGTTTCATTTATTAAAATTTTAAAGGGTATTAGTCACATAATGGGGATTATGTAAAAATATATTTATGGCTCTCGAATTATTTCTAAATTGTTGTGAGGGACAGGATTGGCTCTTCCAGGGGTCAGCAAACTTTTGAGACAGGACGTACCCCGAAGAGCCACATGTGGCTTGCAAGCCGCAGTTTGCCGACCCCTGGACTAAATGACAGGAAAGGTCTAGAAGTCTCTTGGGCCTCAGATTTTCCATTTTAGATGGAAAGAGCAAAAATTCTAAACAAGTGATTTAAGAACATCAACATTTATTTAACATGATAAAAAAGAAATGAGATATGAACATTTGCATTTAAACAATAGTAAGTAGCCTTTAATACTTACATTACATGTGCTCATTGTATAATATATACACAATGAACATAATTACATTTGTACACAAACTAAGTACTGGGTTTGAAAACCTGCTTATTGCTGTACACATCTAGTCCAATGAAGTATAATCCCAGTACTTCAAAATACCTACATTTTAAATTGTTTTTCAAGAAGTAAGCGGTAACATTTGTGTTTATGCTGACAAGAGTGTGGCAGTAACTGCTGACATTGCAATCTGACTGAAAAATAATTATAGCAGAAAACAGGACATACTTCACTTAGCAATAATAAAATGGCACATTTTAAATATATATATATGTATATATATATAAAATTTTTACAAATCAAGTATGAAACAAAGCACTGCAGTAGCCAAAATGGGAACAACAACAACAACAACAAAAAAAAAAAAAAAAAAAAAAAAGGAAAAGAAGCTTCATTGGAAATAACTAAATTGATGTACTGAAAAGCAAACAGAAATATAATTCTACCGAGGCTTTCGAAATATCAAAATCTGGAGATGAGCAACTATGTAAGCTCTCGCTGTAGACTGCACAGGAAAAAGCACCTTTACTTATGTGCTCTGAAATCATAGCAGCAAGCTGGTGTCAGAAGAATAACCTTGAGTTTACGGAGTGTACATATGGGCCATTAAAGCTGTTTTGGAATAAACATTTTCCAGAAGTGATAAAAGGATGCTCTGTGACCAAAAGCATCAGAACTATGAATTTCATAGATTTAAAATATACTGTACAATATCTTCTCACATTGCCGGAGGTCATGTCCTTCGGTGTAAATGGTTTCATCAGAAGTCAGCAGAGCTAAAAAATAAAGAAGGAAATTCACTTTGACACCTGCAAGTTAATGAATGACCATTTCCTAAAGTAACTAAAGGTGACATTCTGTAACAATAAAACTGACAAGCGTGGCCATGAAAATCCTAAAACATAATACAGTTAAAGGATATTTTTCTCTTCTTTCCATAAGCTTAATTCACAAAGCAAAGGAACATAATTCAATTAACACACTGTATGTGGGAAACAAGTAAACTCGTCATATAGCTTTTTATGCCCGATTACAAAGTGTATGTGGGAAACGAGTAAACTCGTCATATAGCTTTTTATGCCTGCTTACAAAGTGTTAAATATCAATTCAGAATAAAAAAATGTACCCACATTTGTGGCTGAATCCAAAAGATCAACAAAGTGAGCAAAGATTTGCATAACTTCACTAAAATATGTAATAATATACTGAACTGCCTACACAGCAGTGCCATTTGTAAAACTTTCCTAAGCCCTTCCCAAACTACTTGTACAGAAAGATGACATATGCACAATAGGAAGATGTAAAATAATTGAAGTTTGAGTGTAGCTAGTTGTTTGTGGTGGCTGCGTGCCATAAAACTGGAAAATATCTGGTAATAATTGTACCTCATTCCAGTATGTAATGCCACTGGCTCTTGGAATAAAAGTAAAACAGAATAGGGGCCAGCAGAGTGGCATGTTGGTTAGGAGTTGGCTTGGGACGCCAGCTCTGAGCAGCAGGGCCCCGGTTTGGATCCCACATGAGGGCCAGTGACGCTGTGCCCTCTACAGCTAAGATGGTGAACAACAGCTCAACCTGTAGCTGGGCTGCCGTAAGTCACCGGTGATGGTGTAGGCTGCAGCCCATGCTGCAATGGGCTGCCATGAGCTACTGTGAGCAGTCGGCAGCTGGCGTGAGCTGCCGTCCAATGTCCAATGACTGGCGACCGACTGACTGCCTCAGCCAAGAAGAGTGCAATGATCACAATACCAACAACATGGGCCAGTGATGCGATGTCCTCCACAACTAGACTAAGGAACAAAAGGACAGCAATTTGTCTGTTCCCCTTCCTGGATTCCCCAACACTGTTGCCCTCCCTCAAATCCCCAATAAAATCTTAAAAAAAAAAAAAAAAAAAAAAAAAAAGGTAAAACAGAACAAAATCCAATAATAACAACTTATAGAACCTGTAAACGTATTTGAATTTTCACTGTGAACATTCTTTATTATCAGAATAGTCTGATACAATGAATTGCAACCTGTTTATTGAACCAAAAGATAAGGAGAGTAGCTTTAATGTACATTTTCTCCACTAAGACAGACAGAGGCCACTGATCAACTCTTTGCACGGGAGGAATCAAATGAGCATAATGTTTATGTCTGGTGTTATTCTGTCACTAGTGGCAACTGTCACTTCTGAACATAATAAGTGAAAAGTCTAAATACATGAGTGACAGAAGTAAGACATAGGTAAGACTCGAACAAATAGGTTGTTTGCAACTCCAGAGAGGATGTCAGTCCCGCACAGATACCAACTGACAGCAAACAAAGGCTTCTTCTAGGCTCCAAGTAGACATAATCTCAAATAAAACTACAAATATGACAAGACAGTGAAATATAAATCCTTCTGGCTGAAAGGAAGGGCATGGATTACAGCTGCTATAAAAGGTGTGAATGGAAGTGGATTATAGAACATAAGCAATACTGGAGAAAAGCAGTCAAGTTAGTACTTGTACTCATTTACTTTGAGAATCTAAAAATCAAAGAATGTGTTAGTAACAATGCTCATAATGTCTCCAGGGGGTTTCGCTACTTCTAATTGTGTAACAGAAATTGGGGGTAATCTTAAGGGACAAAACATTACTATTAAAATACTCACTCTGTACCTCACAGCTTTTCTGAAAAGTTAACAAAAGCATATATCTAAATGTGCAGAAGTGCAGGCAGAATTTAGCCAAGTGTTTAAAAGTAAACCTTAAGAAATTATTCTCAGTTCTGAAACTGTGGCTTAAGGAACAGTATTTAAGAAAGGCTTTCTCCTTTTCCCTGTCCCCACCCATAGTTTTTTTAGTAGCTATCTCCCTGACTTAAAAAATTATTTAGAAATGTTTTCTGATAGATATTAAAGATTTTAATATTCCATCTAGCTGGCTATCCCATAAACATTTCTTTGTCCTTTAAAACAATTAAACTGCCAATGAAGTAGATATGTCACACTAGCTCTAAAAAGGATTACTCAATCAACATGTAATGACTTAAACAGAATTCTCAGATCTGACTACGGAAAGGAACATTAAGTTGGGAGCACAGCTGCAAAACACCGTGAGGCTTGTCTTGGAATAGGCCGTATGCTCCAAGTGTTGCAGTTTTTACAGATGATGAAATAAGAGACAGAGAAATGCTGTCACATAGCAAATCACTGGAAGGACACCATGCTGGAAATGGGAATTACTGCCCATGGTTTAAAACACATGGCCTACTTGTTCTGCCAACTATATCCCTAACCCACAATCCAGAATTAATCTCAGTCTTTATTCATGAAAACAACAAATGAATAAAATTCCAGTCAGAAATAGTAAGGATAAAGCAACGTGAAACAACGTACTTTTCTGGAGACTACACACACATGAAATGTGATCCTTCTGTGAGCTGCGGCTGAGTGGAGGGAACCGGTGATGCTGAGCACTCGGGAGACGAAGACACACTTTTCACTAAAACACACCAAGAAAACGGGGGAAGATAAAAAACTGTAAGACGCATTTCAGGGAGGAAATCTGATGCTGTGATGCCACACAATAAAGAGCATGTTTTGAGAAGGAGTTAGTTGTATTTGGGTTCTGTTATTTACTAATCTGGTAACTGATTATTCAAATATGAAATTCCACTCAAGAGATTGTTTGAACCATCTTCTTTCTTGTATAAACTCATACAATGTTAGATGTCAATCATATCCCAATAAAATTGGAAAAAAAATCTTTTTTTTTTTTTTTTTTGCTTTAAGGTCACTTTTCATGTGTCTTATCAGTGACTTACTCTTTACTGGGTCTCACGTTTGAAAGCCTCTCTAGTTCCATGAAGCTAAAAAATACTACAGATGGTTTAAATGTTGTGGTTTTAATACACCCACACATCACTTTGACCTAGACCTGACACAACAATAACTGAAAGTGGTCAGGGACAATTTAAAAAAAAAGTGAGAATTACAGTGCACACATTCTTCTTATAAAGTGACAGAGATAAAGGAAAAAGACAGTGCTTAATACTGGTTTCAAGGGAACATGATGATATAAATGTCGATGTTATATGCATGTAAGATACAGACAATGCTTTATCTAAATAGAAGAATCCTACAGAACCGAACTTCACTGTATTTACCCTTCTGCAAAATGACTGCTGGTGGTGGGAGGGAGGATTACTAGGGATGATTTTGTAAGAAGCGAAGCTGATAATATGCACTAGTAGGTAGTATGATACCCTATCCCCACTGCTCACCAAACATCCTAAAGAAAGAAAAAAAGATACATGAAGAGTCTACAAAACACGGAAGAACAGCACAGAAAATTTTAACTTTTGACATGCTGTGAACCACAATATTCCATGCAAGACAATCCCAGAGGTGGATTATAATCCATTACTAGAGTAGGGGCTAGAGAAAACAAACCCATCCTTCCTACCAGTTTAGATATTCAGTCTTCCATAGTTTCCAAAGTGATAGGTTTGTGAACACTCTTGAGAATCCAGCCTTAGAGATAAACAGGTACATTTTGCAACTACTAAAGGATATTCTTATTAGAAAAAAATGATGGTATGTGTTCTGATCAAAACCAAAACCAAAACTGAACAAACTGATCCCAAGCCAGGATGGCCTCTGTGTGGATGTGGCTGGTGAGGCAGGGGTGGTTGCCCTTTCCTTCTTTGTCCAGGTGCTTCCTTCCTGAAGGTGCTTGTGGGAAGGCAACGGTTGATTAATCTGTACTCAAAGTACTTAAGTGGCTCTCCTGCTAGAATCTCCAGAGGTTCAGAGGAAGCACCAGTGAGAAAATCATGACATGTGGAATATCTACCTGCCATTGTTTGGTTTCCTCTAGAAGCCTCAGGAGTTTGTTCATAAGAAACAACACTTTCTTCCTGCTCGTGAATATTGCCCTTTATATTTTCTTCAGGTTGGCCTTCTGATTTATGATTTGTGATCTGTGTCTCCTCTTGAGTGCTAATAAAAATAGAGTGGTATTTTAAAATTTATTACAGAATGCTATTTGCTTCCAATTTATTGTTATAAAAAATTTTAACTATACAGAAAAGATGCCATCATCTATATTTAACCACTGCTAATATTTTGCTTGCAATTAATATCTTTTCTTTCCCTCCCCTCTTTTCTTACAGAAATTATAAACAATAAAAAAAAAATTAGTGCCAATATGAAACTGTACCCTGAGCTTCAATAATTATCTATATTTGGCCAATCTTGTTTCATCTAAAATCCCCTAAATTATTTTTAAGGCATATTCCAGACATATTATTCAATCTGTAAATACTTCACTTTGCATTTATAATACCTTAATATCACCAAATATCTAATTAGTGCTCTAATTTTCCTGATTGCCTTATAATTTTTTTTGCATTATTAATTTCAGGTGTACAAAACAAGATAATGATCAGACATTTTCATCCCTCAAAAAGTGATAACCCCAACAAATCTATTACCCATGTGACATCGTACATAGCTATTATAACACCATAGACCATATTCCCCGTGCTGTACTTTACAGCCTGTGATTATATATATTTTTAAATTAGGTTGACATTCAATGCTATTTTATATTACTTTCAGGTGTATAGCACAGTGGTTAGTCATTTATATAATTTATGAAGTGATCTTCTCAATAAGTCTAGTACCCATCTGACACCATACAGTTTTTACGTTATTGGCTATATTTCCCATAATATAATTTTAATAATGTTTGAATCAGGATCCAAAAAAAGTCCACACAGTGTATTTGCCTGAAAAATCTAAACACTATTTTAATTTAAAATAACCCACCCTGTGGACTGGCTGGAGGACGTATTGGTTGAGAGCTGGCTTGGGCCCCGGTTCGGATCCCACATATAAGGGCCAGTGACACTGCCCTCTAAAAAGAAAACAATAAATAAAATAACCCACCCCACACACCCCTTTCAGTCTTTGCCATTTATTTGTCAAAGAACCTGGTTTATCTGTCCTATAGAATTTACCACATTCTGGATTTTGATTATTGTATCTCTCCTATTTTTAATAAAGCAGTGTAATTTTTGAAGTCTGATCATATCAAAGTTTTGGGATAAAGAAGGTAAGTAATGCGTTATTAGGTGGGTGTCATGCATTATTGCATTATCTGGTTGTTAACTTTTGTGATGTTAAAAAATGATCCCTGAGGGCCGGCTGAGTGGCTCAGTTGGTTAAGACCTCGGTCAAGAGTATGAGCTCTGAGCAACAGGGTTGCCGGTTGGATTCCTGGCCTGAGCTGAGCTGCCAAAGAGCTGCCAACAGGTGGCAGGATGACTCAGCTAAACAAAACAAAACAAAACAAAAAACAGGGCCGGCCAAGTGGCACGGTGGTTAAGCACTGGCTTGGGACACCAGCGGCCCCGGTTAGGGTCCCACATATGAGGGCCAGTGGCACTGCCCTCAAAAACAAAACAAAACAAAAGCAAAACAAAAAAATCAAAAAAACAAAACCCCAAAAATGATCCCTGAGTTCAAGACTTATCAGCTTGATCCATTTATTACAAGGTTCCCTGTCAGATTTTTTTTCATCTAACAGCTTCAGCAGCCACTGAGAAGTTTAATTCAAATCCATTATTTCCTTAGAGTTAATAAAGCGGTGATATTCAGTCTCTCATGCTTCATTGAATGAAATTCTTCAAAATATAAAATATTTCCACATAAACTCTTTGGTTGTAGTTTGTTTAGGGAAGGCAAAATAAATATTTGAGTCTTTCTCTTTTTGAACCAACTTTTAGAACAATAATGATTTGATTCCTAAGCATCCCCCAAAGTGGCCGACAAATTATTTTTTGTTGTTGGATCATATGAACTCATAGATTTTTAATACACTGGATGTCTTTCAATCTATGACTATTAACAAAAATTCAGCAGAGATTTTTTTCTTATCAGCTATTGCCAAATGTTTTTCTTTTTTAAAAAGATTTTATTGGGGAATTAGTGGAGGGGAACAGCATTGGGGAACCAGGGAAGGGGAACAGACAAGTTGCTGTCCTTTTGTTCTTCAGTCTAATTGTGAAGTACGTCACTTCACTGGCCCATGTTGGTGTCGTCATTGTGCTCTTCCTGAGTGAGGCAGATCAGTCGCCAGCCTCTGGATGGCCGCTCACGGCGGCTCTTGGCAGCTCACACCGGCTGCCGGCCACTCACTGTAGCCTATGGCAGCCTACTGCAGTAGGGACTGCAGCTACGCTGCCGCCGGCGACTCACAGCAGCCCAGCTCCAGGTGGAGCTGTTGTTCACCATCTTAGCTGTAGAGGGCAGTGTCACTGGCCCTCACATGTGGGATCTGAACCAGGGTCCAGCTGCTCAGAGCTGGCATCCCAAGACAGTTCTTAACCAACGGCCAGTCCCGACAAATATTTTTCAAATTCAATCTTGCTATTCATTGAAGAGATAAAGGCATTCCCAGTAACAGAAAATCACAGCATTTCTCTTTTCTAGCACAGGTTATTTTTCTTATTTATTTATTTATTTATTTATTTTGAGGGTAGTGTCACTGGTCCTCATATGTGGGACGCGAACCGTGGCCGTCAGCCTCCCAAGCCAGCACTTAACCACCGCGCCACTCAGCTGGCCCTAGCACAGGTTATTTTTCAATGGAGGGTGACACAGAGGATATGTACTTAAGAAGGCTAGTTAATAAGACTGAACACAGCACCATGAGCTTAGAGGCCACGAGCTGCAGATGGGAAGCCAGATAACGACCGGCGCCCTCCACAACAAAGACTGAAGAACAACAACTTGGCTGGTCCCCTCCCCCAATTCCCCAACACTGTTCCCCTCCCCCAATAAAATCTTAAGAAAAAAAAGAAAAAGGCTAGTTAACAAATACAGCTAAAAAGTAAATAGCAAATCACTATAATTTCTGGAATGCTTACTGATGAGACAAGAGTTAACAGGAGCGGGGAGCTTAAAAATTAATCGCTTGGCTCGAATCCTTCGGCTAGCACTGCACCTGTAAGCTGACAAGCACCTTATATCCATCATAGGTGAGAACAGAACAGTTCCCAATTGCAACGGCAACCCCCTACAAACTGACATCCATCATAGATGGGAACAGGAGGGTTGCCAGGAGAAGAGTCGTAAGAGCAGCTCCCCTGTAAGCTGACAAGCACCCTACATCCTCCTTAGAAAAATATAAAATTCGAGCTAAATAGAAACCCACTGCAGCTGTCCCTATTGGGCTCTGCCCTGGCAAAACTCCCTTTGCCAGTTCCAAAGAGAACGCTCTCTCTGCCTGACTTTCAATAAAGCATTCTTGCTCTCCCACTTTGTAGAGTCATAGAGTCCCGTGAATTCTTTACATGTTCTGTGAACGACCACTGGTTAATTTTAATGCCAAGACACTTATCAGACAACTTAGACTTCTGATAAATGTCTATCATGACATAGGCAATGCTGAAGGGCTTACTTTGCTACAGCTCATGTGCTTTTGGGATTTTAAAAAAAGGTACTTACTGAATACTTCTTAGGTAGTAAGCACAGTGTTAATGTTACACATGTATTTTCTTATTTAATCCTTAAAATACACTTGTAAGATAGATATTTTTATTATCCCCATTTTCATAAGTGAGGAGCCTATAGCTTAAGAAGGTTATGTAACTTGCTCAAGATTTTATAGCTCCTAAGGAGCTATGCTGGGACTAGAATCCAAAACTTTCTGATGCTGAAGTTCACCATTTTTAAGCAGTTACATAAATTTGTGAATGATTCTTTTGTTTGTTTATATTCCCTAATTATTATTACCTGTATGAAACATCCTCAGGCATTTTTTCTTTGTTTTTTTCTTCATCCATCACTTCCTTAGAATTTACTCCATTTGGCTCATGTTTGAAATGTGTTTCATAAAAAACATTTTCAGTTTTTTTAAACTATAAAATAAGAAGGAAAATTTTTTTTAAAGCACTTGTATCACATTTAATATTTACTAGTAAATCTAAAATGATCCCAATAAAAGTTTATTAAAAAATCATATCCTGGGGTCGGCCGAGAGGCTCAGTTGGTTAAGAGCTTGCTCAAAAGTGCGAGCTGAGCCTGAGCAATAGCAGTTTGATGCCTAGCCCAAGCTGAGCTGCTGCTGAGCTGCCAATGGGTGGCAGGATGGCTCATGTAAAAAAAATAAAAATTATACTCTGTCAATATTTACTGAAATATAAATTTAGGGTGCAAGTATACTAAAAAGTATTAACATTGTTTACTATTAGGATAAAAAATTATTTGTCGGGCCGGCCCAGGGGCTCAGTTGGTGAAGTGCTGGCTTCGAGCGCATACTCTGAGCAACACAGCTGCCGGCTCAATTCCCACATGGGCCAGTGAATGCTGCACGCAAGCTGAGCTGTCACTGAGCTGCCAACAGGTGGCAGGATGGCTCAGCTGGTGTAACAACAAGATTGCCTGTTCAATGGTGGGCTATGCCTGCCCGCAACTAAGACTGAACTCGGTACCTTGAGCTGAGTTGCCACCCTGATGGCTCAGTGGATAGGGAGTGCGCTCTTAACAACAAGGCTGCTGGTTCGACTCCTGCATGGGATGGTGGCTACGCCCACCCGCAACTAAGACTGAACTTGGTACCTTGAGCTGAGCTGCCACCAAGATGGCTCAGAGAATAGAGCACATGCTCTTAACAACAAGGCTATGGTTCAATTCCCACATGGGATGGTGGCTACGCCCACCTGCAACTAAGATTGAACACAGCACGTTGAGCTTAGAGGCCACGAGTTGCCCACGGGAAGCCAGATGGCGACCAGCGCCCTCCACAACAAAGATTGAACACAACAACTTGGCTGTTCGCTCCCTTAATTCCCCAACACTGTTCTCCTCCCCCAATTCCCCAATAAAATCTTAAAAAATATAAAAAAGTTATGTCCAAAGGGATGAAGCTATAAGCTAGTTGTTTTGGGATATAAGATTCTTTTTTTTTTTTTTTTTTAAGATTTTATTGGGGAATTGGCGGAGGGTAACAGCGTTGGGGAATCGGGGAAGGGGAACAGACAAGTTGCTGTCTTTTTGTTCTTCAGTTTAGTTGCGCAGGATGTTGCTTCACTGTTGGTATCATCATTGCGCTCTTCCCGGATGAGGCAGATCAGTCGCTGGCCTCTGGATGTCGCTCACCGCGGCTATTGGCAGCTCATGCTTGGCTGTCAGCTGCTCACGCTGGCTGCGGGCCACTCACTGTAGCCTATGGCAGCCCACTGCAGCAGGGGCTGCAGCCCACACCATCACAGGGGCTCGCACAGCCCAGCTCCAGGTGGAGCTGTTGTTAGCTGTAGAGGGCAGTGTCACTGGCCCTCATGTGGGATCCGAACCGGGGCCGCTGGCATCCCAAAACCACCGCTTACCCAATGCGCCACTCGGCCGGCCCGGGATATAAGATTCTTTAATTGGGTTAACTGTAATTTAGTCCACCCTTGATTGATCATGTTTTAAGTTTTCAATTAATCAAATTATTCAAAACTGATCATTTCACTTAAATCTATGGCCTCTGTGACAGAATGAAATGTTACTTTACCTCTTGATCTAATCTTCAATAATCTACCCCTTTGGAATATCTGTCTTAAATAATCTCTTTACCTCTTTGCCAGAATCCGTATTTTGAGGTTCAGCTTCTTTTAGTCGAACAATTTCTGCTGCAGGAGTTTCGTGATTTGGTTTTACATCATTTTCTCTAACGACAGTGTCCAGTTCCTTAGTGTCATCATCCTTCCTTCGAGTCTGTCCAAAAGATACACAGGATTCTTAGATTCATACCAGACAGCCATTTAGATAGCACCTGTTCATTTTGAAAAAAGCTGGATCTTCACTCACAATGTTTCCTCATGGAAATTAACAGAGGAAATGTATATATATGAATACATATTAATATAGCTATATCATTATTTATATATTAATATATAATAGTAACCTATGGCAGTATTCCACACACTTTTTAAATTCTCATCTCGTTTTAGATTGCTCATTTTGTAATTTGTAGAATGTGCAGTTATTCAACTGTTAATGAGTGGACTCCCCATTAGCAATGCCTGCTCATGGTTAAATGAAAAGGAATTTCTGTGAAGACAGAGACTCACTTTCAGCTGATCCATGTCTACTTACAGGGATAGACCAGACTGAAGCTACTACAAAGGTTTACTAGTTGGCTCTGTATTTATGAATCAGGGTAACAAACAAATAGTAAGACACAGAATGGTGTCATTTTTTCAAGGTTCAAACCGAGACATGAGGAATAGCAGAACTTAAGAAGCTTTCGCCTGCTACAATTTAGGTCATGTTAAATTAGGACACAGTAATACACATTTTATTGGGAGGGGAATTAGGGACTATATTGGAAGCTGCATGGCATTTTACATTTGCTGAAAGATTTTTATCTTCTTAGTATCTCTGTGAAGTAGATAGGACAGGCTGAATCATTATCTGATTTACAGCAGAGGAGATTAAGCCCACAATGGGTACAAAGGCATCAAGTAATTTAGCTCTGTTTTTTTTGAACCCAGGACAATTTCCATTTTATTAAGCTGTCTTAGCTTAATATTATAAGCTTAAGTAATATAAAATAACTATCCATCTTGTAGTCATTTGAAAACCCATACAAATATATAACTATGATTCTAAGATTTAAGTGATATTAGATTTTCACACAAAAATGATTAAAAGCAATTGATATACCTGGGTTACCCTGAATGGATTATCCCTTAAATTTGAAAGACTTTGTAAGGTTGATTGCTCTAAAGCACCAATGACATTTAACCCCTTTTTCTTTTCCCTTAAGCATGCTTGTTGATGTCGCCTTATTCTTTCCATTTGTTCTTCCACAGTCATCCTAGGTCGAGTACTTTCAGCCAAACAGAGCTGCTCCACTGCACTTCTTGGTCTTTCCTTTATTTTAAAAAGAAACACATGAACATATAAATATGGTAACTTCAGAAAAGTTATGCCAGAATAAAAGATGTTCTAAAATGCATTTCTTTGGTCTTCAGAATCAAAAGTGGAGGCTTTGAATGTCATTTAGATAACACCAGAAAGGCAAATTATTTTATCCTTAACGGGTAATTGGTGATGCATGGTCAATGATGGAAAGAGAGAATAAAAGGGGAGGTATGAGAGAGAAAAGAGGGTATTTTTTTTCCCCCCTAAATAATACAAAAGGGTATGGCAGCTCTGGATTGATCCTACCCCATGGCCCTAAAACAGGACACTGTATAAAACTCAAACTAGGACAAAACATGGGACTCAATGATTTCTTTTATTTTAATGAAAATGTTATGTTTTTAAGCCACAGATTTACTATGAAAGACACCCTTAGTTTATAACCAATAATAAAACTATCGAAGTATCTATTTTCTATAAACCGGACAGGTTTAATTAATTAATTTTTTTTTTTTTTTGAGGGCAGTGTAGTGTCACTGGCCCTCATGTGTGGGACGCGAACTGGGGCCGCTGGCATCCCAAGCCAGCTCTTAACCACTGTGCCACTCGGCTGGACCCGGACAGGTTTAATTTGAAAACATTACATACATATGGCTCATTTTTATGATTTACTGAAGGGTTTAAAAATATTAGTCACATTAAACAACCAATTATCTTTTCACTTTCTTACTAAAGATATAACATGATATTGGTATAGGATTCAAAATGAATACTTTGATAGTTAGTCATACGCGAATTTTATATAATAGAACTTTTTTTTTTTTTGAGGGCAGTGTCACTGGCCCTCATATGTGGGACCCGAACCGGGGCTGCTTGATGTCCCAACCCAGTGCTTAACCACCGCGCCACTCGGCCGGCCCTCTACATAATAGAACTTTTAAAGATCAAACCTATTCTAGGAACTATAGAAGAGAATCCATAGGTTTCTTTGCATCCTCTGGGGGGTGAATTGGTGGGGACTTACTGAGACATTGGAGGAGTTGGAGTTTTTTCAGAGAACCCAGGACATAGGTAAGTATTTCTGTGACTAACCACTGTGTCAGGCTAATGGCTAAGATCCTTTTCTTTCCACCTCATCTGACAAATGTCTGCAGGGCAGGAGCTGTAGCTCTAGAACTATTGGGTTGTTGGAAAAGCGTTGATGTGTTTTTCCTATGTTTTTCGTTGCAAACATGCATCACGACTTTTCTGACAACATAACATTTTCTATTGTACAGAATAAATATCTTAAAGTGCGCAAGTAAAAACTAACAGGAAAAGGAAAAATGAAAAGCCTTAACAGGCACAAATGATGATTCTCATATTTTCCATTACAAATCCCTTAAAAATAACTGATTTATATTTATTCCTCTATATTATGTAACTTGTCTATTACACTGTAAGTATTTTCTTTTGGCATTGATGTTACTTAATAAAGGTCTTTCTTGTACCAGTATTATATAACTATCGTTTTCTATACTTTACCCCAAAATATGGTTACGTAAAAGTCTTTACTCAAGTACTCAAGATAGTTATTATAGTTATTAAAAAGATAGTCATAGAATAATATAAATCCATTAATATCTTTCTGCTTGACCGCAGCATGCATTTTTTAGTCCTTTTTCTGTTGATTTATTTTAATGTTAAAATTTCTAAAGAAAGCACGCTTCTAATCTGCAAAAGATGTCTAATTCTATGAACAAACAGTAGTATTATAGAAGCATGACCACTAACATGAATACTGATAACATAGCTATTATTTTTATTCTATACTAATTATTTTTATAGGTCTTCATAATTTTGTACTAATTTAAAATATTATATATAAATTTGTCATATTTTTTAGCATATACTTTGTAGCTATACTTTAATATTTCAAGAATAACCAAGGGTTAGTCGAGTAGCTCAGTTGGTTAAGAGCTCGCTCAAGAGTACAAGCTGAGGTCTGAGCAACAGCAGTTCGATGCCAAGCCCGAGCTGAGCTGCCGCTGAGCTGCCAACAGGGATGGCTCAGCTAAAAAAAAAAAAAAAAAAAAAACCAAAAAAAAGGATAACCAAAAACCTTTACTTGTAGTACCTGTTATTCTTTACTTTTAGCTTAAAATTATCCCATACCAAATAAGGAGAGAATTTATAAAGATAAAAAGTAGAAGTTCTTGGGGCCTGCCTAGTGGCAAGTTGGTTAAGTGTTGGCTTGGGATGCCAGTTCTGAGCAACAGGGCCCCCCAGTTCAGATCCCACATAGGCCAGTGACGCTGCACCCTCTACAGCTAAGATGGCGAACAACAGCTCAACCTATAGCTGGGCTGCCGTGAGTCACCAGTGACAGTGTAGGCTGCAGCTTCTGCTGCAGTGGGCTGCCGTGAGCTACCGTGGGTGTCTGGCAGTTGGCGTGAACTGCCATCCTACGGTGGGCGGGCGACTGCCTCAGCTGGGAAGAGCACAATGATAATACCAACATGAGCTAGTGAAGTGATGTCCTTCACAACTAGATAGAACAAAAGGACAGCAACTTGTCTGCTCGCCTTCCCCAATTCTGTTCTCCTCCCCCAATTCCCCCCCGCAAATAAAATAAAAAATAAAAGTAAAAGTTCTTTTACAGATCAAATTTTTAAGACTATTTGGTGAAAGGGAGGTAATCGGCCTGAGAATCTTCCCAAGAAGATTGACTGCCAGTTTGAATTAGATGGATCTCAGATGAAAGTATGAAATACAGGATTTATTTCCCAGTCCCAACTCAAATTTCCTAGAGTAACCAGAGGATTGGCAAACTCCAAATCTACCACAGTTAAAAGGCCCTGCAGACTCAGGCTAGCTTGGAAATCCATTAATTTGGGTGATCACAGGACATGTCTACCCTTCTCATCAAGGAAATTCTTTGATGTGTCAAGGAGTCAAACACAGGGCAGCTATCTGAGAATAGGTTCCACAAACTGTGGACTAAGCCCCATGTCATTGCTGAAGAAAGGCAACTTAGATTAGTTACTAGGTAGGTCTGTCTTCTGAGCTGCTAATTCCCTGAATACAGCTTTTAAAAAAGTAAGATTCCTAAGTTTTGCTTAAGAGTATGTAAAAATTTTTTTTGATAAAACACTAAAACTGGAAACATATATACAAAAGCAATTAATAGCTTTGAGAATCCTCCTACAAATAAATTTCTAATTAAATACCGTTCTTGAATCCATCATCTTCTTAGTTTTCCTTAAGGTTACATATGAGGCTATTGTTGAAGATTCAGGCGTTGGTGATTTTGTTCTTGGAGGGACTATGCCAATAGGAAAGTGGGAACCTAAAAACGAAAACATCAGTAAGTTCTACAGAAAACCTCTCACACAACATGGTTTCTTTTTTTATTTTTATTTTTTTGAGGGCAGTGTTACTGGCCCTCATATGTGGGACCCGAACCGGGGCCGCTGGCTTCCCAAGCCAGCGCTTAACCACCGCGCCACTCGGTCAGCCCCCTTTTTTTCATTTATTTATTTATTTATTTATTTATTTATTTATTTATTTATTGGCTTCTTTTGACGTACTCAATTTTTGAGGCTTTTAAACACCGAAGGAAAATTTATTGTTTGAAAAGAGCCAGGGAAAATGTAGTAGCCTTCCATTAGTTATTTTACCTAATAAGCCAGCCAATGATACTAGCACACAAATTTAGTTAGATTTAGAGATCAAGTCTACAGATTAACAGATGATATTAAAAATTAATTGTAAAATACAGTATATTTAATGGATCACATATCCTCACAACAACCCTGTAAAAAAAAAAAAAAAAAAGGAAGGTAAATGTACTGGGTCAAAATGTAAACTGAATTTATTGCTAAAAGGCCTCAAAAACACAGGAGATAAAAACGGGTCCTAAATGCTGACCTTTAACTGAAGTTTCCATTTCTGAAACAGGTTCTGATTTTTCTTCTCCATTAGATTCATCAACTTCTGCCACTGTTGTTAACTCTGGTTCACTCTTGTAGAGTCTATAATCTGGACCCTTGAAAGGAAGATATGCAATTACAAAAAAAAAAAAAAAAAAAAAAATTGCTGAAAGTTTCTTTTAAAATGTTTACTGCTAAAGACTCAAATCAAACTCTAAAAATTAAAACCTTAGTCAGCAATCTTGAGTATAACACAGCTAATATATATGTTACAGCTAAAGTAGAAAAAAATTATAATTGTATCATAACTCAGTTGGTCCTATTCCTTTTTTCCTTATTTTCTTCTCCTTGCTTATGTTTTACATGTATTTGTTTAATTCCAAACTTGTTATTTCCAGTTTCCACAGGTAACACCTCTCTTTTGGAATGTCCACATGCTCTAATAGTTTTCCTAAACTGAACTGACCACATCCCAACCCTTTTATCATTCCTAGTAATACTCGTTTTTCTTTCATGCTTCTTTCT
Organism: Aselliscus stoliczkanus; assembly: GCA_033961575.1. Lineage (NCBI taxonomy): Eukaryota > Metazoa > Chordata > Mammalia > Chiroptera > Hipposideridae > Aselliscus > Aselliscus stoliczkanus. The sequence goes on from CM066727.1 coordinate 174,547,810, forward strand.
GAACTAAAGATTTCATTTCGTTTCTGATATCTTGAAATGGTATATTTAAAATATGACTCCTTAGACAAATGCAAAGTAACCGTTTTATGAAAAATAAGAAATTATGAGTGATTATTAAAATTGTGAAAATATTAAAAAGTGAGAATGGTAAAACCAAAACAGGAAAAACAAAAGGATAACATGATAAACAAAATGCAGTGGCTAAAACTGGTGCTATAATAAAAACAAGTCTAATGTAAAATAAATTCACTTTCAAAAATGAGTATGTATGATTGATTATTCTGTGGCTATAGCAGCCACTTACACAGTGAGATCCATTTCTTGTATATCCTTGAACTTGATGAATCTTCTTTTCTTCAGGCAGATGGACTGGGCCCCTGCTATAACAGAGCAAGGAGCTGCTATCACTGGGCAGAGGGGGGATTATGGGAGGTTGCTCTGTAAAGTCATAGGACCGAGGAAGTGGAGGACGAGGTGGGACTACTTCCTCTTCCTAAAGATTGTAGAATAGTCACCTTATTTAGATAAGCATATTGAATTAAATATATCTAAATTCTTTGCAATGGTAAGTTAACTTAAATTAGCTTTAAGATAAAGGGACACTGCCAAGCCAAAAGTCTCATGTTGAATGTAAAACCAAAAATGTTTAATAGCCAATAATTGGGCTTTAAATGTGGTTATATTTAAACTTTTTTTGTAACACGCAGGTTAACTTCACTCTGAAGTTCAACATCAAAATGCTGTATGAAACTACTGTATTTCATTTTAAAAACAGGAGAATATAATTAATTTGAAAATCTTACTACCTATTTTCTTTTTGCAATGTTTAAGGGGAAAAAAAATGAACATTTCTTTTTGATTGGCTTTTATACAAAATTCAAGACCACAGATCTTTCAATCAGATTGACAGTATCTCTTTGTAGTTGTAATTTCTTTATAGTATGCATGACACACAACCAACTTATCTATCAAACACCCCACAAATTTTACCAAGTATAAGAAGAAACAATATTAAAATTACATACATTAGAAAAAGTATGACAATGTTAAAGTTCTAGCATAGATAAAAAATAGTGATTCAATTTTTTTTTTTTTTGGCATTAAAAAAGGGGAAGAAAAATCACATTTGTTAGAAGTACCAAATTACTAAACCGGTGCAATTTCAAGATTAAAACAATGACTTAAAAATATAGTTAGAAAACATTTTTGTTACGAGTAGAGAAGACAATTCTAATTTATGTTTTAAACATTTAAAATAACATATAGTTAGACAAATAATCCAAACTTACCTCATTTTTGTACTTAACTGTTGAGAAAGGCTTTGATACTGCCATACCTATTAAAAAATTATAAAACATAACTTTACTAAATCTATCTTTCTGAATCCATAGAAAAAAGGAATAATTTCATTTCACTTATTTTAAATGAAGCCTTCAGTTTGTTATCCCTCATTTATTAATGTTTGCAGAATTTGAAACCAATTATATTAAAAAACACAAATTAAAGCAACTAGTTTAAACACGAGTATAAGAGATGGGTTTTCTCAAACATTCACTAGCATGCTGATACAATCTTTTAGGGCAATTTGGCTCTGCCTATCAAAATGGAAAAATGTGTGCTCATTTCCCACTTCTCGAAATCTATAAGCACTATCATGTATGTTTAGTTATATATATATATATATATATATATATATATATATATATATATAATAATGGTCATTACAGCATGGCTTATGACAGGAAAAACGAACAAAGAAACAAACTTCAAAACCTGAAAACATGTTCATCAACACAGAATGGGTACATTATAATTCATCTATACAATGAATTCTTACACAGCTATTGTATTGTAGTTAAGGAGAAAAAAAAAGCAATGGTTGAAAATAGGTATAGAATGATTCCTTTTTTTGTCGTGGGGGGAAAAAACTCCTAAAACCAAAACAGTGTGTGTGTGTGTTTATAATTGCAATACACGTTAAAACCATGGTTTATTTTTGAGTAGGTGAGGCTGGCAGAGCTTTTGCTTTTTACTTATAAACTTGTGTACTGATTCAATGCTACAAAGAAGAGTGCCTATTTTCAGATGTCAAAAATATACTAAAATAACAAAAGTAACCCAATTCTATGTGTCATCACATTTAGATGTAATATTATGGTCAGTTATCACAGAATGAAATACAAAAGGCTACCTTACCTGTTTCTGCAGTGCCTCTTTGCTGTTTGTGCTTACTCAGTCCTTCCATGACATCTTGGATTCTCCAAAGTTCTTTCTGAATTTGTGCACGCTGAATGCCTGCTGATTCAGTCTATCGGTAAAAACATATCACACACAGGAAAACACAACCATTAAATAAAGTTATAAATACCACTAATTATAGATTAAAAAATCAGAATTGTAATGGATTAAGTTTTCAGAATATTTAATCCATTTTCAACAATTTTGCAAGTTCAGCGGCAAAAATAAAGCAAAGAAAAAACTCTTTATTTTTCAGCCTTAAGTGTACTATTTCATATCTCTTCAGTAAATTTTACGTTGAGTTATTTGTGATCCCAGGAAGAAATACTGATCAGAAGGGAATAAAAATGGAAAATAAAAACAAAACAAAATAGAAACTCACAAAACCCAAATAAAATAAATACATACATATTTTCTTCTGGGGGGGAGGAGGAAATGGAAAGTATACCAATTCTTAAGTTGTAGAACATAAGGAAAAATGCCAAAAAAAGAAAAAAAAAGACAATTAAAAAATATATTTCGAAGAGTTCTGACTCATGGAGTTAAGTGTATTGGCATGACTAATATCCGATATTCTAATCTAAATCTATCATTGCCATTTTAATTCTATTCTAAATTATATCCACTTTCTTAGTTCTAATACCCCATTTCATGCTCTCAGGCTAAATAAGAATCATATTCGTTTTCAGTTACAACTGTAATAGAACACTATGACTCCTATTGATAGACATTTAGGATAACAATAAGTATTTTTAGGAATGTAACTTTATTTAAAAAAAATAGACAATGAAGTATAAAACCATCATATTACCTAGAAAAAAAATTTTTCATTGAATATCAGTTCTTGACAACTGTAGATATTACTACAATCAGTATTTCATTAGTAAGCTAAAATGTCCTCTGAGGGGTAGAAATATGTTTTCAAAATCTGTAAACACAAGGACTATATACTAACCCTGACTCAAAAAGGCACTGTACAACCTTAGTTATCCAGTTTTCCAAGCCACTGGTTGAAAAGCATCAAAGTAAAAGAAGTATTAACACACCACCCAATACAATAACAACCCAGATATGTGAATACTGATACAGATGTATACGGAGGAAATATCAACTATAAAAGTCACACACTTGCACATATTCTATATAGAATATGTATTACTCCTGCAATAAATAAGAATATATATACATATTTTTGCCCATCTGAAGTATACAAGGAAAATCACATTTGTTTTACTTTGCACTTCTCTAGTTACTAGTTATTCAACAATTGTTAGCAATGAGTTTTCCTTTTTTTTTTTTTTTAAGCTGAGCCATACTGCCACCTGTTGGCAGCTCAGCTCCGGCTGGGCGTCGAACTGCTGTTGCTCAAAGCTCAGCTCACACTCTTGAGCGAGCTCTTAACCAACTGAGCCACTCGGCCGGCCCTGAGTTTTCCTTTTTAAGAATTAAAACTATTCATGTTCTTTGTTCATTTTGCTAATGTACTGTTTCTCAAAGAAAAACATTCTTTGCAAATCTAGATAGCAACTCTTACTGAATTTTAGTGATCAAGATACTTCTTTCCAGTTTAAAGTTTGTCTATGTTGTCTTTATTATTTATATAACAAATACTTAATACTTATACATTTTATGTGCCTGATACTAGCTCAAGTGCTTCAAAAATATCAACACATTTAATTTTTATAATAAGCCAACAGGGAATGGTACTATTATTTTCATTTTACAGCTGTGGAAGCTGAAGTGCAGAGTTGTTATGTAACTGGTCTAATATCACACATGCAATGATACTTCTCATAGAGTGTGCCTTTTAGTTCTTGCTTTCTTTTAACTGCTTGTGGTCTTTATTATACCTTAAAAAAATTAGATTTTGTTAATTTTCAAACTGCTCTGGCCTGTAAACTAAAAAACACCCAAGATTATGTGACAGGGTGTACTAAAATATTTACTATTTGACTGTTTACAGAAAAAGTTTGCTGACCCCTGGTTTATCTTAGGTAATTATAGTTTTTTTTTTATTTAGTTGTATTTAGTATCTTTATCAGTGTAACTTCAGTCACCATCACATGTGGATATTTAAATGCAGACAATTAAAATGAATTAAAAGTCCAGTTCCTCAGTTACATTAACAACATTTCAAGTGTCCAACAATTATTGGGTTGTTGGAAAAATCATGACACATTTTTGCAACAAAAAACATAGAAAAAAATACGTCATGACTTTTCAACAACTCAATACATACGCTTAGTGGCTACTATACTGGACAGCACAGGCTGAGGACAGTTGATTTTTATGAGTCAACTATACTAACCTTTTGTTTGTTATATTGATTTGTCTCTTGAGCCCACTGGGTTTCCAATGCAGATGATCCAATTTACATAGGGTCACAAGCATGAAGTGACTTTTTAAAATTCCTTAAACATATCTCCATGTTTTAGAGCAACACTTTAAGACAGGTATTATTATAACCATTTTACAGGGAAGAAAACTAACACCTGAACTTGGTCCCATATCTGCCTGTTTACAAAACTGGATCCTTTATTCCAAATGGTGCTGCATCTTCCCCGTGTCTAATACTATCGGTCAAGATACTAGACTAAATACAGCTTGATAAAGAAGAGGCATTTAATATAGAACTAGAATAAATTTTATACAAACATAAAATATCCATTATTTGATAAATCCATAGAATTCAATACCTCAATACCAAGTGACGTACAATTAGCTAGGGAGCAACAGACCATTACAGGACTTATGCCATGTACCCAACAGAATAAAGAACTTTTTAAACAATGAGAGATGCGCTACTTTATTAGACAGTTAAGATTCCTATCACTGAAAGTATTCAAACCCAGGTCTGAGGTGGCCTATAACGTAAAAACTGTTAAGGGCATACACGAATCTAACAAGGTGTCTTGTACAGTACCAGTCAAAACCAGTTAAAACACTGTAAAAAACATCACACTTTAGTACCTGAACTTCACCGAGGCGATCTAGCTGCTCTTGCATCTGGTTCCTGGTTACAGTTACATCATATTCTAACTTATCATAGTCTCTCCATGCTCGTTCCAGTTCCTAAAATCAAAGAGCTTGAATTACTTTAATGGGGAAAACGTACTTTTATGTTGTTATCGCTCAATTATCATGTGGTTTTAATGGGCAAAATAAAGACTTTTATAACACATTTTTCTTTACTGTTAAAGCTTTTTCTTATATGCCCTGATTAAAAGTTCTCCATGAATAAAAATACTAAATAGGTTGTATTTTAGCCTGTTGGGTTTTTCAGTAACACCAGAAGCCTGACATGACTTTACCTAGAGTGAATTTATAGTAATGTAACAAATCTAATGCAGCTAACTAAGCTAGTCAATGAATCCTGCTTATAGACACTACCCACTTACACTTTTTTTGGGTATTGGTGGATAGTGTCTGTATTCACCCCCAAACAAACACTAAAATCATAAGAGAAGTTTTTTATAGTTGGTCTTTAACCACCTATTATTTATTGAACATCGATTAATTCTACAAGTGCTCAAAAACACATCATCATTTCATTGTTTCAGGAATGCTTTCTGAGGGAGTGTAGATACTCTTCTGTGGGTTGTAGTTACTCTTCAGAAATTTCAGAGTGGTATGAGGTCAATAAATTGATAAACTAAGGGCTGGGACTATATTTGATTACTTTATCGCCAGTATCTATTGTGATGCTGGCACATGTAACACAACCAACAAATACAGGGGGCGCCAAAAAATGTATACAAGTGGACACTTTGGTCAACAACGTTGCTCAAGCAGTAGTTCACAGTAATCAGAAGCGTCTGGACGCTGATGGCAACCACTTTGTAACTGCAGAAGTCAAATGTGACTTGTATTCATCTTTTGTTATCAGTATACATTGAGTATTATAATTTTAATAGTTTTTTTCTTTCTTAAAATGTGTATTCATTTTTTTTTTTGAAGGCAGTGTCAGTGGCCCTCATATGTGGGACCAAACCGGGGCCGCTGGCTTCCGAAGCCAGCGCTTAACCACTGCGCCACTCAGCCGGCCCCAAAATGTGTATTCATTTTTTTGGTTCCCTCTGTATTTACCGACTGCTGTTGTAAAATAAATTAGTAACTCTTGTCTAAGAACCTCCCAGGACCAGGGATTTCTTGCCTTGAACTACTCTGAATGGAGTTCCCTTGGGAAATGTCAGTTTAATAACAGCAACAGTCTGGGGATAAGGAAAGAGAACACTGAGTGTGGAAGAAAGGTTACTTAAAATAACCTTAGTTTTTTTTTTAAACAGCAATATCTCAAGCTCCTAAAGGCTCTCTTTTAAAAAGCTATTTTATTTTGTATATTCTGTAACTAGTTTAAAATCACTAAAAAACTTAGGCAGTGAAAAATTACTCAAAGGTGCATACTTAAAAAAACCCCGAAGATTAAAATCTTGCCATTTGGAATAATTGCTTTATGAATTTAAGATTCTCCTTGAACAGGTTTTACAATGAGAATTATATTTTTTAAAAAGCAGAGATAAACTGCTGGAGTTTTTTTTTTTTAAATCATCTCTCTAGTATATAGATAATTGAAGAATCTATTAAGGAGATTTCAAAATGAATTAAAATTTTAAAACAGCAAAGTGATAATGGACTAAAGATTTTTATATCATCTATATTGTATAAATATTAGCCTCGTTAGTTTCAGCAAACTGTTTTTACCTGAATAAATAAGCATATTGATCTCCTTTAATGACAACTGCTTCCTTCGAATCATCTTCTAATTTGTGTAGTTCACAAAAACTGCAAATTTAAATATTGGCTTTTGAAGGTTTCCAGGAGGGTAAAATGAGGATAAGAGGCCAGATGACAGCCCAGTGACAAAGGAAGATGGCATTGCCAAATAACACCTAACTTCTCTCGTAGAAATGCCAGAGTTCAGGGTGGGCCCAAAGGTGCTGTAGCAGTATCTAACTATAAGAACACTGGGCCGGCCTAGTGGCGCAGTGTTTAAGCGCTGGCTTCAGAAGCCAGCGGCCCTGGTTCGGGTCCCACATATGAGGACCAGTGACACTGCCCTCAAAAATAAATAAATAAATAAATATATAAATATAAATATAAATATAAATATAAATATAAATATATATATATATATATATATATATATATATATATATGAACATTTTGGGATGGTGGGAATCCTTGTCTTTCTTACAGCAACATGAGAAACAGAGATTGAGGGCTAGAGATTACTGATCTTTTAGGGGCAAAGAAACACAATATACTTTCAATTTTCCTAACATGGGAAGTCCTGTTGTTTGCACTATATCATTTGGCCTGAGTTTCACAATCCTGCTGCCTCTTTCCCTGCACCCCCCCCACCTGCAATTCTGCTATTACTTCTGGGCTCCTCAAACATGATTATGCGTGGGCAGAACACAAGTCAAACGAGATGGCAAGAAAAGGGGCAGCACTGGTATAACATCAGTTTCCTCCCAACACCTGGCTGAGTATTTCATTAAGGAATTTAATGGATTATATAAGCACTGTGTTAAAATCTTTAAATTATGACCTTACTATTTTTTGTCAAGAAGATAATATATAGGTACATGAAGGTGATTAAAAGGTATAATGATGTTCAAATATACAATTATCTTAAAATCACAGGCACAAGTCAGGAAACAGTGCTTTCAATAAAAATGTGGAGAGTTTCATGCCATACAGTTAAGACAATGAACTCTTGCAATCTGCAACCACCTGGATGAACCTCATAATGCTAAAAGAGGGCACAGAATATATACCATATGATCACACTTCTATAAAATTCAAAGTCAGGCAAAGCTAATACATAGTTTAAAAGTCAGGAAGTGGTGTTTTTGTGAGGGGGCAGTCACCTGGAGTGGGGGCTGCTGGTATGCTAGTTAAAATTCGATGTCTTCACATGGATGTCAACCACATCTCTGCACTGACCCTGCGTACTTTTCTGAGAATATGTTCTATTCTCACAAAGGTTAAAAAAAAAATGTGTGTGCAGGTGTGGGATTGTTTCAGGGATGGCATAAGTTTTAAAAAAACATCTAAATTTAGGGCATAGAGCAAGTAAATTTTAATAGTGGATTACTTTTTTATACTTTACTGAAAGAGGGCTTGGCCACTGTGGGAAAACCAAAAACCAAAGCTTTAAATAGATCTGCAACACTCAGATTCAATAAAATCCCAGTCTACCAAAAAGATCAATGAGGATTTTAATATATAACTACAGAGCTGTAACAGCCACATATTGTGGGCTTTATTAAGAAAGGATTAGGACTAATGACTGATTTCCAAGTTTTTAATGTAACAAGAACTTTCCTTTTCTTGTCCAGAATCAATGGCAATTTATACCAAAATCTACCTGTGAGGAATAGTTACACAATATGCTTAAATAAATAAATATTACCACATTATGCTTAGAACTAATAGAGACTGGTTTACTACTGGTTTGCCTCTCAATTAGTGTTTCTGAGTTTAATCTAAGAAATGGTAATTAATGGACAGATTTACAGTTTCAAAATGGAGAGGGGAGAATAGTATAAATGTAGTATGGTTATTTATTAGCTTCTTAAGGTAAGCTTCAAAACTCTAGAATTTTTTTTTTTTTTTTTTGAGGACAGTGTCACTGGCCTTCATATGTGGGACCCGAACCGAGGCCGCTGGCTCCTGAAGCCAGCGCTTAACCACTGTGCCACTCGGCTGGCCCAAAACTCTACAATTTTAAATATCACGGATTATGTCCATTACTAAATCTTGGAAAGTAAAAGCATTGCAGTATTTAAACTTACTATATATTTTGACAATTAGGCACAAAATATGTTAATATTTGTCTTTTATGATTTTCTACTTGCCTTGTCATAACTGCATCTTGAATAAAAATCACTATTTACTAAACAAATGACAGACCTAACTAATAATGACTGTACTGGATTTTAATCATGACTGTACTGGATTTTTTATACCTAAAAAGATGTTTAAAAGGGATCAAATTCAAACTGCATAAAGTGAGTATCATTAAATCAGTCACGGTTAGAGAGATACCAATGTTTTAAATTTCTAGTTTATGATAACAATGATAGTAATTCTACTTTTGGGCTATCTATCTATCTATCTATCTATCTATCTATCTATCTATCTATCAATACTTCACTAAGCATTTCTTAAGAAAAGAAACAAATATGAAAAAACATAGACTTTTTAAAATCATTAGTAAGTAATTCTTTAAAAATATGTTTAATTAAAATACCACCTCCCCATTCCCTTGTTACTTGTTTGTTGTAGAGAATGGGTCACTTGTTCTGTACAATTTCTCCTATTCTAGATTTCGCTAATTGAATTCCTATGGTATTGCTTAGCATACTCTTTCGTTGCTTATATTTCCTGTAAACTTATAGTTAGATATGGAGGCTTTTTGAGATTCAGATTTAAATTTTTTTTTATTTTGGTAAAAATACCTCTTAAGTGTTGCTGGGTACTTTTTACTGCAGTGCATCAGGAGGCATATCACATCTGGCTGTCTCTTTTTTGGGGGGGGGTGTTATTTTACAATCATGAAATAACCAGGGAATTTAAAAATCATCTTAAAATCTTTCAATGCATATTCCATGACAATTCGTGGATGTCAACAGACCTACTGTAAAAAATTACACTTCGGTATAGACATGATTCTCAGTAGCTCTTTATTAGATTGAAAATGATTATATGAAGACATTTAGTGTAATACAGTTCATTTGTCCTGCTTCCCTTTCCCTTTAAGTTTACAATCCTAAACCTAGTTTATCCACTGTAGTCTAAACTCAGTTTCCTCCTTAGAATCTGGTTTAGCACACAAGTACGTTTAATGGAAGTCTATCCAAACTACATCTTCACTATATAACTCTGGGCACTCTCTGTGCCTCAGTTTTCCATTTTCTAACATAGTAATAATAATACCCATGTCATGGGGCTATTATGTGGATTAAGTGCATGTAAAGCACTTATGATGGAACCCTGTACTCAATAACTGCTCCAGAAATATTCACAATTATTACTGTATTTCATGCATTGGTATTATTTCACAGTGCATAAATGCATAAGCCATCTACGAGCGTGGTTCAGGATGACTTGTTCTGATGTCTGACATTCCAGATTTTTGAGTAATAGAATATAGATTTGATCCCAAGTCCTAGAAAGTACACGTGACCACGGGGTGAAGTGGAGTACAAAGTACTCCCTAGATTTAGGTGTTGACTCTGTTCCTATTAGTTATGTCACCTTGGCAAGTCATTTAACCTCCACGAACCTCAGTTTCTTCATCTGTGCAGCAGAGGTAATAAAAATGAAAATAAAATGAAGATAATAATTGTATTTATTTTGCACAGCATTTTCTTAAGGCTCAAAGCAGAAAACATTTGAAAAACAAGAAATGCAAATATAATTTGCTGCCATTATTGGAATAGTCAGAAATTCTCATCTGTAGTATGTGAATGCTATCTGGCTTCTTGAATTGTTCGGAAGAATAAAAAAAGCAGCACTCGTGGAGCTGATAAAACATAAGACGGTATCTTTTTACATTTAGAGCTAAGGCCTAATGTAAATTCCCTAAAGGAGGTGACTGTGGCAGACGTTTATGGACTCCACACCACGTATCCCTTGCCCACCTGATTGCAAGGAAATGTGGGACAGTTCCATGCATGCCAGTGTCTCATGATGAGCTAAGGAAGTTTGGAAGTGTGGGTGAACTAAGGACCCTGGGACAATTGTGACCAATGAGTGATAGATACTCTAGCCTCCCGGCCTTTCAGTGGGAAATTCTTAAGCATTCTGCTCATTTCCTCAGAGTCCCCAGTGGGATCACACTCTTGTTGTCCACAGTGGCAACCAACTCGGTACTGAGACCTTTTTATTGATGGTTCTCCCTCCCTGTCTCACTCTCCACACTCCCTTATTGCTGCTTCCTGGAATCATCTCCCAAACAAACCTGAACCCAGTTCCTCATCTCAGGCTCTGCTTTAAGAAGAGAACCCAAACAAAGACCGTGACACACTGAAAAACTTCAAGGTATAACTGACTGTTTTACCAATCTTTCTCACTAATCAGGCTTAGATAAAACAAAGTAGAGGCCAGGAGAGAAGATGTAGTTTCAAGAATTAAATTAACCTGGACCGGCCCGCGGTGGTTAAGCACTGGCTTGGGAAGCCAACGGCCCCGGTTCGGGTCCCACGTATGAGGGCCAGTGACACTGCCCTCAAAGAAAAAAAAAAAAAATTAAATTAACCCTAACACATGCTTTACATGTTTACCTTGTGATAATCCTAGTTTTATGCACCTTCGTGGCCAGCCAGGTGAGAAGATGTTCTCTGAAATCAAAGCTTTGATCTACGGATGCTTTAATGTTATACTTCTTATGCTATTGTATCTTTTATACCTCACAACTTGGATTTGAAACAATGCCCTGAATCAACTGTGAAAGAATTCGAGAACTCCTTTGAGATTCTGCTGGCATAAATGTTATTTCAAATTTAAATCTAATCAACATCAACTGAGCGCCCACCATAAGCCCAGTATAATGTTATGCATCATTTGTAGCCTTAAGCTGCAAATATGAGTAAGTTTACAAAAAGGCACAAATAACGTAGTTTGTATTCTATGCAGTAAGGCACATCTGAGGAGAACATATTGAGGATTTGTAATGATCATTGAACAGTGCTGAAGGCAACGAAAAAAAAAAAAAAAACCCAGGAAAATGATTTTATACAATAACAACCAGAAAACAGTATACTCAAACATGATTGATTTCTCTTAAAATATTTTTAATAAACTTCAATCAAGGCTGGAGTTACCTTGGAATGGAGCAAATTCTAGCCATACTAATGAGATTTAAGTTACTAAACAAAATGAACAATATACATCCTTAGAATTTTCTAAAACAGACACCAATCATGAAATAGTTTTCAACTAAATTTTGATTTGACTCAGGTTGTCACAGGGAACTGAGCTTTTCATTAGGTTGACAGTAACAGCTTACCCATTTCCCCTTTCTAATCTCATATGCCCGACCCCCTATTCTAGTCAGTCAGTCCTACTTCTTGCTTCTCCAGACACATCTCCTATAGTCTCATTTCTGTGCCGCTTCCAGTTACTTTGTCCTGTATGGACCGCTTTTCATTTCCTCTTTCTTCCTATCCAAATACTACCTCTCCCTGATTAACTGACTACTTCTTTGTAGACAACATTTCAGATGCGTACATTTTTCTTTGTGACTACATTATAAAAATCTGTGTAGAGCTTGGTCTACAGGACTATGGTTAGAAGATCTGGATTTGTGTTTTAGACATAGCCTTTATTAGCTATGTAACAGTGGGTAAGTCAGATCAATCATTCATCAAATTTTTAAGGCACATCCCATAGCGCAAGATGCTGGAGCTACAAGGATGAATGGGATATGGTTCTGATTTCCAGGAGACCACACTGAAAGGATATTAAATTCTTTGAAAAAAATCTATAAACTTCACAGTGTAATTAAGATACTAAATGAGAGAATTTAAATCGTAGTATTTTAAAACCGGGAAAAGGTATGTTAAACATAAGATAGTTAAGAATCACAAAATCTAAAACCACATGATGGACAATTGGGGGGTTACAAGCAGTTTATATTCTAAGAAAAGCCATTAAGAAAAATATCCATTTCATTTTTATGCTCTCTGATTGAAAGGACTAGTCCTTTGTGCATGTATACTTTTGTTTAATGATAGTCCACTATCATTGGCATACTATCCTTGGCAACTAATGGCATAGTTTGTGAAATTTCTTCATTAATTGCAAAGCTGTGTTCACATGTAAGCTGGGTCATTATACATAGTAAAGAATACTCTGTACTCTATATTTCTTCCATTCATAAAAATAACAGTTTCCACAATTACATTTTTCTAATATCATGTGATATAAGCAGACTATTTCATTTCCATTGTCAACATATAAACATATAAAAGAGAATAAAATGTCAATGTTTTATTTAAAAAAAAAAGAATCACAAAATAGAAGTCTTGATTTATTTAAAACCATGGTGTAATATATTACTTTAAACATTGCTCAGGCTCGCAACGTTATTTTAGTGTTTAGAATGGAAGCCATGTTGAGATTCTGGTATCTTTCCAGTTTGGAAATACCTCTCTTAGTTAAGCCGCAATGTCTGTGAACCTTAAAAGGTAGCTGTTCCCCTAAAGAGCCCATTGAAGGTACAGACAAGGGTTTTTGTGTTAGCAGCTTTCTTTGACAGGTGGCTTTTGAGAGGATTTCTCTTTCAAAGGGCTGCTTGGGCAGGTGCTCTTACTATGTTTAGAGATGACTGACTGCATCATAGGATCTAAAGCAGACCCTTTAAACTCATAAAACACTTGATTTATAAACTATAACTAAGACTTTTGGATTTGGTAATCCCAAGAGACTCTTTATGAAGTGACATGACTATGGGTTAAAAGGTTCTGCTAATTACATTTCTTACTCAAACCTATCATCTAAACTTAGATCACACTGCAGCTATGAGACGGTAATGCTGATGACTTCTTAAAAGCATTTCACAGGTACCTTTTACTGAAATGGATGGTAAAAGTGAATCTATTACCATCTCCCCCAAATTATTCTAACTCACCCTAAATCCACAAAATATTTATTTTCTTAATGTAATAAATTTTAACATATCTAAGAATTTTTCATTTACATAATACATAAACAGGAATATGTACCTCTCCTGTAAAACAACTATTTCACATAACAAAATGTCTATTATCAGAGAAATAAAGGCCATTCTTTATTTTTGATATCAATAACAAATTAATTTCTTGTTATAATAGAGAACAATCCCAAAGACAGTCCAATAATTACTAATATAAATTAAATAGAAAAAAGGAAAAACAAGAACTGCATATTTTAGTGACCCTCACTATAATAAAAGAAAACCGACTACTTACAGCAGTGGCTCGAGAGAGTTCCCGACATGTGCTAAGCAGTCCATTCTGTAAGTCATCCCTCTGCAGCACCACATTCTGAATGGCTGCTGGGTTATCTGCATTCATTTCTATTTCTTGGCTGGCCGATAGCAAAGCTTGTTCAAGCGTGTACTGTCATAATAAAAATAATTGAATTTAATGTTCTGCATCATTGCATTAATCAGTTTTTACTTTAGTTATCAGTGTCCTGATGATAATCATATACAGTAACATCAATTGTAGATAATAAACATAATTGTCCTACTTTCTCCTTGTGGAGCTGCTGAAGTTTCTCTTCCAAAGCCTGTACCACTTTATCTTGCTCACATAGACGGCTTAACTTGGCCTAGGTTATAAGAGAAGGTGTTTTTTGTTAGCAATTTTTATTTTTCCTGTAATTGGAGGTAGGTAGTTATCACTGCTGTAATTGGAGGTGGTTACAACAGGAAAACAGCTATGGAATACCTAATTAGGTGAATCTTTACTTCAAGGAGTAAAAGTTTAAATGTATCTTATAAAGATAGAATGATTATCAAGTGAAAAAGCATTTCAACCATACTATTTAACCTACATAGTTCAAAATATTCTTAGTAGTCTCATATGCTTTTAACAAGTCATTTCAATGTGGTTAAGATTTTTTCCCCTACAAACTGCTACATAGGTTAAGTAATATATGCAGTACGTAATTAAATCACCAACCGGGTTCTGTTTTTTATGTTTTTAAAATTATGCTTTTGGGCCGGCCAGGTGGCACGGTGGTTAAGAGCTGGCTTGGGATGCTGGCGGCCCGAGTTCGGATCCCACATATGAGGGCCAGTGACACTGCCCTCTTTAAAAAAAAAAAAAAAGAAAAAAAGGAAATTATGCTCTTATGTTCTTAGAAAAGAGTGTAAATGAAAGGTTGCTTCTTCTAATTGTAATAATATAAATAAAAATACTGCTAGTGGAGAAAAATCACTTTCAATATTTTAATGTTTTAAACTCTTGGTACTATCCCAATTTTTAAATTATGAAAATATAAGAGTACTCTAATAAAATTTCAATACTACAATAAATCAGTTCTTCACACATCTGAAAATAAAAACCTTGGACAAATGTTACTATGTCCCAAACTTGACTGCATAATGAAAAAATAATTAAGAAATGTAAGATTTTACTTCCTTGCCATTTACTAATATATATTGAAGTAACTACCTTATCTTTGTTAGACAACAAAACTTAAGCTACATCAAATGGTATACAGGAGTCCTCCCTTATCTGAAGGGTATAATCTCCAAGACCCCCAGTGGATTCCTGAAACCCTATATATACTATGTTTTTTCCTATACATACAAATACTTTACATCTTCTCTTTGGCATATACAAATTACCCACATCATTACTCTTGTGCTTTGGGGCCATTTTAAGTAAAATAAGGGTTATTTGAACACATGCACTGGATATCAAGATAGTCAATCTGAAAATCAAGATAGCTACCAAGTGACCAATGGGTGGGAGCTACCAGTGTGATTCACATCTTGGGTGAGACGGAGCAGGATGGTATTGGATTTCATCACAATACTCAGAATGGCATGCAATTTAAAACTTATGAGGGCCGGGCGAATGGCGCGGTGGTTAAGCGCTGGCTTGGGAAGCCAGCGGCCCCGGTTCGGTCCCACATATGACGGCCAGTAACACTGCCCTCAAAAAAACAAAAAAAGTTAAAAAAAAAATAAGAATAAAAAATAAAACTTATGAAATGTTTATTTCTGGAATTTTCCATTTACCATTTTCAGACTATGTTTGACCGAGTAACTAAAACTCGGTCAAAACGAAACTGTGATTAAGGGGGGACTACTGAATATTGAAATGAGAAAGAGGTACAACTCAACATAATAAAACCAGGGGAAATGAGGGAAGAATAAGA
Source organism: Aselliscus stoliczkanus (assembly GCA_033961575.1). Classification (NCBI taxonomy): domain Eukaryota; kingdom Metazoa; phylum Chordata; class Mammalia; order Chiroptera; family Hipposideridae; genus Aselliscus; species Aselliscus stoliczkanus. The sequence continues at coordinate 174,563,932 of CM066727.1, forward strand.
TATAAATAAGAATGCATGGCAAGTCAGCAATATGAAATATGATTTATAAAAAACAAATTTAATTAAAAAAAGGAAGCAGTGATTGAATTTCTAGAGGCTGGTATTTTTTCTAAGAGACACAGACAATTTTATTTTGTTTCCAGTCCTATATAACTTTTCATGAAGTGGTCCTTTACTTTCATTTACATGATCCTTAGTATATTCAACTACTAATTATGGAGGTGAGGGTGGGCAGAGAATAGACTGGGGAGTGAGCATTTAATTGAATCTAAGTGCAAAACAACATGCTAATTTATTTGATGTCGTTTTGGAGGGCATGCTTATTTACAATGTCTGGCAGAGAATATGACAGGGCACTGACTGACAATATACAACATATTAATACTTACATCAATATCTACTTCTTCAGGTCTATATTTGTATAATGTGCCTCTGCATTCATCTTGTGACAGCTATAAGGGAAAATGTCAGATAGCAACTTTAAAATTAATATTTTAAAGTATATATATTTAGCCTACAGTTAATAGTTTAGATTGATATAACAATAATAAAAATGGGATTTTTTATGGTTCTTATGCTTTTAGAAGTTTAATTCCAACACAGATCATTACAAAAGTAGAAAAATATTTAACAGTGATACAATATGCAAGATACATAAGAATGATGTTAACTTAAGCTTGCCAAACAAAATAATAAGCTAGTCGAACAAAATTATACAGCACCTTATATTTTTCCATTTGTAAGACACACATTATTTTAATGAAAAATTGACAAACACAATTATAGCAACTGCATTGAATGAAATATTTGAATCAGGCATATTTCAACAGTCAAAACCATCCTTTAGAGTATACACATCATCACACAACTGTGTATGTGTACACTGAAATGCCAACACATCTTAGCACAATTTTACTAACAAAATCTATACATATTGTATACAGATACATAATATATAAAACACAACATACACAATATAGACTTATCTTGTTCTTCTGTCTTAAGAACTAAAAGATAATGGAGGAAAAGGATGGGTTTAATTGAAAAAGAGGAAAATCATTCAAAACCTCATAAAACTGAAAGCCTATGTAATAAACTGGATAGTCAAATTTCATAAAAGCTTACATGTGTTCACTGACACCATTTGTTTTAGTATAAGGAATAATTATTCAGTGTATTTAAACATTGTTTATTCAGCTTCTTTTGGTCAAACACATCCTCATTTCTGATCCCGCTTACCAAGATTTCAATAGCCATTCCAGTCAGTTATACCACAGACCACATCACAGCCTCTGCAAGGCAGTATTTCACTATCTCTCTTGTCTTTTGACTTAATATATTGACTGCTACACAGTAACAAAGACATAGTAGGAAAAATATAATTGGGGCTCACTGCATGTTTACCAAATGGCACACTTTTTCTCAAAGTGGGAACATGAGTAATGTATCCCAACTACATTCTAGATTGGAAAATTAAATTTGATATACATACACACACAAATGTATAAGAATGTATCAATTACAACTACATATGCCCTCTCTTTAAAAAACTGCTCAACAGTTACAACTTTAGAAGGAGGCATAATTTAAACAGCAGATAATTTTGAATGGATCTAGAAATGTGGGAATCAGGAGGTTAAAGACGTAAGCATTCCAAACATACAATAATAAATCCTGGATTTGAGTGTTTCATTTCAAGACATGACTTTCACATACCTCATGCAAATGAACCTGTGACTATTTAAGGGTTTGTACAATTATTATTAACCACAAAACTTTCATAGAAATGAACATTACATGAAAAATGAATTTAATGACAAGTCAGAATACTTGTGCACTATTTTAAAATAAACATCACCAAATGTCCTGAGGAGCATCAATTACTCTAAATTAAAGCACCTAGATCCAAGGAAAGAATATATACTCTTATTTGAAAAAAAAGTAATGAAAAATTAAGTTTTAAAATGCTTAGATAGGGCCAGCCGAGTGGCGCAGTGTTTGGGCGCTGGCTTGGGGGGCCAGCGGTCCCGGTTCGGGTCCCACATGTGAGGGCCAGTGACACTGCTCTCAAAAAAAACAAAAACAAAAACAACAACAAAAAAAACCAAAAAAACTTAAATTCATGATAAAATGTAAGATAATGACAAAAATTTTCTCATTTATAAGAAATTAAAGATATAAAGCCTTTACTAAATGTGCAAATATATTTTGCTTATTTAATATTTAAAGTTAAATGCATAACAGCTTTACTAAGCCATGGAATGTATAATTTGAACATAATTAGTGAAGACTGCTACATCCAGATTAAAATATGAATTGTATCCTACTAGCCAGAGTTACTAGATAAAAGACTAGTAATTTTAAATGGAAACCTAGTAATCCATAAGTATTTAGGATATTGGTATACTACTTTTATTTAGGGAATTTTGTTTTTTAAATTTCAATTTCAGTTACTTTTTAAAATAATGCTTTTAAATTTTCCAATTACAATTGACAAATATTATATTAGTTTTAGGTATATATATCATAGTGATTAACCATTTATATACCTTATAAAGTGATCAACCTGATAAGTCTAATACTATTTAGGGAATCTTACTTCATATTCACTTTCATATTAGTTGGCATATTATAAAAATATATACTGTATGGCTATAATTTTAGAGCGATATTATCTTTGTAGACATATAACTATATTACACATACAAATTAAAGTTTTGTTTTATCCATATTTTTAGCACCACTATAAATTTTACTGAAACCTTTTATCAAGTTATTCAATAAAGATATTCATTGTTAGATACCAATTAACAAAAACCTTAAAATAATCAACCTTTGACTATACATTGCTTGAACCTGTCAGAAGAAAAGCATAATAAGGTTATTCTTTAAAAATGAACTTGTAGGGCCGGCCGAGTGGCGCGGTGGTTAAGCGCTTGCTTGGGAAGCCAGCAGCCCCGGTTCAGTCCCACACGTGAGGGCCAGTGATACTACCCTCAAGAAAAAAAAAAAAAGAAATATAGAAATTAACTTGTAAGCATGGTCTATTTTCCATTACTGATAATAATTACTGGAGCTTTTCTTAAGGTAAAAAATGGATAAAATATAACATATATTAAAAAAACAATTTCCACTTAGAACTGAAGAAGTTTGCTAGTTAGTCCTCAATATAAGAATCCTACCAATTAGATGAATGTAATTTCATAAATATTCTGATTTACTCAAGTTCTGCATCAAATCAAGTTTCATGGCAACACTTTTTTTTTTTTATCATTTTTCAAATTCATCTTTAGCAAAAAAAAAAAGCTCTAGGTACTTGTTGAAGTATCTCAGCAACACTAGAAAAGCAAATGAAAATGACTATGTAGTAATTATATAAGCTTGAGCAGGGCTCAAGCATTAATTAGAGAAGTGTATTATGCAGACCTTACTGGCTATAAGGATATGTGCTATATTTTATTTAGAAAGTCAACTTTTTCATAAGGTATCTAATAGTCTTTTAAAAAAACTGGCTTGGCATTAAGTTAAAACAAAATTACTTTTGTTAATTAAAAGTAAACTTTCTACAGTATCCCTTTTAAGTATGTGTAATGTATGTATATACATACATACATACATGTATACACAAATCCCAAGGAGGATTTTTGGGGAAATAATTGAGAAAATTAGACATCATATCCTAGGAGGACTCAAAAATGCTTATAGGGTTGTAGATAATTGCTAATTTAGTCTGTATCTTTTTAAAAACATTTATCAGGTGATTAATTTTATTGTTATTGTCATAAAATTTCTGGTACAAAAATGTAATTATGAAATGTGGTAGGATGATTAATAAACTCAGAAGAATTTTTCAACTTGATGCCCACTTATTTACCATTTGTTTTGATTGAATTTTAGGTCCTATTATTGGATTAATTTTAAGATAATTACAACATAGGTAATTTCTCAGGTGTCCTTCCTTTGTCTAAGAAAATGCAAACATAAAGGTCCTCCTGAGAGAAAACCTGAAAGACACTCTACTGTCACTATATTTTCGGCTAAATTTCAGGAGCCTATTAACACAGCATTGTAATGCAGTGTCAGAAAAACAAACCATAACAGTGTACAATATAAACTTTCATCAAGATTTTCTTTGGACAATAACACAGTGAGGGAAGGCTGGAGAAAAAACAAGATCCAATTTCAATTTTATAACAGAGTGTACGAAATGTGTCTGTCACTTCTACCTATCAGTGATGATCTACAGTGATTAAGTATTTTGCCAGTGGTTGCTTTAAAAAAAGGACCCCCTGAAGATTCCCTAGACTTGACAGCACTGAGTCAACATTGATCATCTAGCAATTGGCTGCCCACCTCATGCCCGAGCATGGCTGCTGACAGACACTCCGATCCAGTTCTGTATAATTTCAGTTTTTTTCTTCCAAGTATTACTATGAGGAAATATATTTACATAAATCTAACGCTCTTTTAGTATTCAAGGTTAGTGATGCAGTATAAAACCAGTCTCAGAAATTTCCACACTTTTGAAAAACTCCAGTTAGAACTCTCGGTACAGCAGTAATTTTAATTAGCAATATGTCTGCATCATCAACCCTGATCAGTGATCAATATATAAAAAAAGGAAACACAACAAAAACAAACAGGCTGGCACTCCTATGTCAATTTAGCATTATATAAAATGATAAACTGATAGCTTCAGACACTAACGGAGGATCAGTTCCAATAAGCGCTAAGGTTCTCAGTGTGATATTTTGGAATGGAGTACAATCAAGGTTCTCTAATCTGGTGACTTTAAGAATGGAAAGATTCTATTTTCTTTGGCAGAGCAAAGCTGTTTAACTTTAAATATTTAATACTTCATTTATTTCAAATGAAAAACTATGCCAAATTATATAACATACTTTATATGTTTTGAAAACTGCTCAGAAATGAGTCACCCCCTCCAGCAACTATTTCAATCTCACAGTTAAAGGCCATGATGCAGATCCCCAGGCGACTAAAGCAAACTGAGGCCTTATTTAAAGCTCAAGGTGCTTAAAAAAAAAAACAAAAAAACAAACAAACAGGCATTTTACAGTTTTTAATGAAAACTCATATTCATTTTTCATGCTAGTCAATTTTCTTCTGTATGATTTAAGTAATTGTAACAGGTTATAGGTCACAGTAATTTGAGACTGTTGAAGTGGAAGAAGCTGATGTTGCAAAACACACGGCTAAGAACATTTAGACCATGAAATACAAAAAAATTGGATAGGAATGTATAAAATGACTTCTTTTGCAGATCTGCAGGTTACCAACGTCCTAAAATAAATCCAGCTAACTCCATGGTACATATTTTGAGTGAGGGAAAAGAATGGGGTAAAATAGGACTATCTTGATAACTGCGTAAGAAAGATAAGAACACAGGGAGAACAAACTCCCAGTATGTTAATAAATGGTCATCTTTAAGTTTTACCACACCACAATACACAAACTAGGTTTAAAGAACTCCCATACAAATGTAATCTATTCCTAATACAATGAGGCAGGGGAGGGGTTGCCATTAAAAGGAAAAAAAAAAAATTTTTTAAATTTCCCCTAAAAATCTTTATAATGCTTTTAGAGTTAATCAAAATTAATGGCAATCTAGTAAATCTTTAAAAATGTACTGCAGACCTCCAAGTACATATCAATCAAATACTCTGCACAAAACTTCGGGAAAATGGCACACTTAATATTCAACAGCAAAATGTTCAGCGAAGCCATGCTAAGAATACTGCAGCGTCTTGAAAAGCGTGGATGAATTTGCGTTTTTCCAAATAGACATAATAAACAAAAAATGGAGTAAGAAAAACACTAATGTTATGAGTAACTCTGAGGATAAACCAAAACTGTCACTGAGGGATTTTGCAGATGATAAAGCAGTATCATTCACTGTCCAAGACCTTACTTGCTGGTACAGTTGGGGTCTTAGCGCCGAGTTCTCAATCATTGTGTGAACCATGTTGATAATAGGTTCATTTTCTTTCATCTATTTCAAATCAGGAGGAGCATACAGCAAACATCAGTTTACAGCATAGCTAGATTTGAAAGACGACACTGTAAATATAGCCTCTACTTAAATATCTTCCTAGTGCAGTTGTTTACATTTTACCTCGAAGTTGTACAGATCTAACTTATATAAAACATTCTGAACAAGTATCACATGCTGTAAAATGCTGTAAAATACTTTCAAGGTTATAAAAAAAGCTAATTGCAATATTGCTGCAAGCAGATTTTACTTTATAAAAGGAGAAAAACGGCATCATTTAATTGATTACTTAATCAGTAAAAAAAGCTTAATGATATTCAGTTCTTTCTAGATTAATCGGAAAATTTAGTTCTCTACAAATATTAAAATTTTATAATATAATAATATATCTTGTCACTTAAAAAAAAATCACACATTTTAATTAAAGTTAATCTTGATAGACAGTTTTATATACTCTATTTTGGATTTTCTCACAGTGTAACACCATATGTTGCATTATTTCAAGGACATGCAAAGTAAAATTTACTTAGCAAAGACTCAGAATATTTCCCTAGCTCCTAAAAAGGCTGAAACCATGTTTCACATTTCCAGCTATGTTGTACTTAATTACTGCCTCTAGAAAAATATTTGTTTTAGAAGGCTCTGGACTCAAGAGTTAAAGCATTCAGAAGACAACCATCATGCTATATACAGTAAAAGGCCTAAGAGTTTATACAACTTGTAAGCAGATAAGTCTGTTTATAATTTAATTTGTGATAGTTTACATGATTTTCATCTTTGTGTTATAGGAAACAAGTATTCTCATCATGATTAACAAATGCTACTTTAGAGATTTAGCTAAATCCACAACAAAAATTTACTAATCTTAAGATGAATAAACACAATGCATGTAAAAAATGTACCTTGAAACTGTGTATCTAGACAATTTGATTTGCAGCCTAGTTACCAATACTTCATGTCAATAAAACCTGTTTTGGTTGTCAAATTAGAAACTTCCTGTCACTGGCTTAATGTACTTCAAAAAAGTTTTTCTGAGCTAAATAACTTATTTTTAAATCTACACATCCACATATTAAACTTGAACTTCTACACATCAAACTCAAATCTACACATCAGTTAATCTCAAACCTTTCTTCCCCCCTTCCAATGTTATCCAGTAAGGGACCAAGGCATTAGTAAGTGACATCTCATGCACCAGAGAAACAACTGTTGATATGAAGTACAGAATAAATTTTTTACAGTGTTGGATAATAACTTGTAAATAGACAACTACAGATACAATTTTTTCTTTAGCAGGAAACCCTGATTACAGAAATGTAAGGCCTCTATATTTTAAAGTACTCTCTATGTTTTAATGGAGTGCTAGTCATTTTATCTTAATCAAATGTTGATCTTGGAATAAAGTAGAACTGCTTTTTGGCTTACCCATTTGACTGCACTGATACATATTTTGTATAATACAAAGTAGCTTAAATATTCATTTTTGGTATTATTTATTTTTCAAAGCAATCTTATCTATACTCTATACTCGCTATTTTTCAATAGCTTGTCATGGAAATTAGACAGAACAGTACCCGACTCAGATTATTGGATAATAGGGGTGGGAGTTAGAAGCACAAATGTCTAAGAAATAATGGAAGATCAGATAGTATCCAAATGTAAAGGATACTCAAGGTCAAACTGAAACTGCCCATTGGAAATCTAACACTACTGATGGGCCACTGTGTCAAATGGCTAGCTGTCAATATGGTTCACAGCTTTAAGTGGACCTTCAATATGGGACAGATAAGCGATTAACGTTCACACTCCAGGCCTGAGAAATTTACTTAAAAATGTATTTAAAAAGGGAGAAGGGACAAGATGGTTTCTGTAGAAGGATAATCAAGATTTATTGTGCTGTTGGAAAAGTCATGACGCATTTTCGCAATGGAAAACAAGAAAAAAATACGTCATGACTTTTCCGACAGCCCAATATTTAGTGGAATACTTTGGGAGGGTAAATATGCATATGTGTGTGACTTAAAAATGCCTGTTTAATTTATAAGCCAAAGATCATTAAATATGGTCACTGAGAAGGGATCTTTGCAAGAAGTAACTAGCTTAGGAACAGAAAAAACTAAAAGCAAAAATCATATTTAAAGTATACAAACTGCAGAGTGTCTCAGAGATCACTTCTGGAATTGGCTATTTTTCATTGTGAAAAATCTTAAACACACATATCAAAACCCTAAAATATTAAAATTAGAAGGCATCGCTCTAGAAGTTGACAATTTAGTACATCATTGGAACGAAAATGCTAGCAGAAATTATTTCCAACTGTGGTAATGTGATGATTTTTCTTTCTCTATAATTCTCTACATTTCCCAAATTTTCTCTACTGAGTAGATACTACTTTTATAATAATAAAAAAGAAAACTTACTGAAGCATCAAGGATAAAAATATATAAACACAAAATAAATTAAATTCATCCTCTGGCAAATACCCTTGGTGACATAAAGAGGTTAAGAAAAATTTTAGGAGGCCGGCTGAGAGGCGCGGTGGTTAAGAGCTGGCTTGGGATGCCAGCGGCCCCAGTTCGGATCCCACATATGAGGGCCATTGACACTGCCCTCTTAAAAAAAAGAAAAATTTTAGTACTACGTGTTCATATCATGTTCAAGGCTGGGAGTTATGGTAGAAGAAACCTATTGGAATCCTCTAGAGCAGTGAGGCTATGATCTAGAGAACTAGTCTCAGAACCATTACTCTCTGATGAATCTATACCCACATTAGAAATTTATTGGAAGAAATGTTAACTAATTTAAAAAAGTAAGCTACCCAATGCATTTGTCAATACAGATGACTATCTTGTAATACCTTTTTCCCCCCTTTTTATTACTGGCTACTTCAGAAAGCAAAGTTCAAGTTTATTAAGACCAGCGGTTCTTAACCCACATCAGAATAACTTGAGGACCCCGAAGGGAATACAATCCCCCAGATCATTCTAACGCGCATCTTGAGCATCTTTGATGTAGACAGTATCATTAAAACATCAAGGTGACAGGCTGGTCTCAAGATTCCCTTGGGAGAAGTAAGTAGGATGCTGTCAAGGTGTTCAAGTAAAAGTCAAATGCAATTTGATAATAGTGAGTGTCCTTCAGCTCACATACTCCTTGGAAACCCATTTTATTCAAGTTGAGAAGAGATGGGATAAGACTATGTGCAGAAAGAAGTAGGAGGACCGTTTCAGAATTCTCTCGGGCATCCCACTCATTCAACTAAGGGCCCTTACGGTGTCTGGGTAGCAGGCTGCAAGAATGATCTGCGCAGGTGAGTGGTCCTGTATGTGATGGTTTTCTCATGCACATGGACTCAACGGCTGAAGTGAACTAAGCACAATAATCAGAATCCCAAACAATGGGAGTTTGGTCCCTATTAAACAATTTCAGTGATGTGATTGAACCTTCACTCTTTCCAGATTTACGGAATTGGAAATACTAGATCTGCTTTGTCTCCAAATATAGCCTAGAAATAGGCTCGTGGTTCCTTTCACTAAATTACCTCTGAAATATTTGATATCTTAGTATTTAGAAATAGACTTGTTTCTGTAACTTACACTGAGAGGCATTATTTTAACTGCCTTTTGCTATGTAAACTTTATAATAGTTTTTGAATTAAAGCAGTAAAGTATAACCTAAAATAATAAAATGTAGTGTTCCATAAACACTTTGAAAGAACATGCCCAAGTTCTTAAAAAAAAGGAATATCCAATAAATCTCCTCTGGTTTGAATTCAAGAATCCTAGACAGCACTATAATGGTGTTAACAGCTGACATATTTTAAGTAACCTGAACTACAGAAAGATTAATTAGTATGTGCAGGATGTTTAATTTACTTGAAATTGAGTTAAATGCTTTGCTTCCTGCTTTAATTCCTTCTTTGAAGTAACAGGTAATACAGGTTTAGGTTTCAGTTAATTGCTAAATTATAGAAGGCCCATTATTTTTTAATAATAGAAATGAGAACATATTATTCAGGCATTACACTCTTTTCATAATTTACTTCAGCAATAAATAAGAAAAATGTAAGTGGAAACATCTTGAAAATACACTTAGTTATGTCAATGTATTTCTGTTAACCACGAAAACACATTTTTGCCTAAATTTGTAAGTCCAGGTGTTTAGAAAAGCTACCTAGAAAATATGATACTCAAGCCTCTTTCTCAGCTTTGAGGTCTATTATGTAATATGAATATAAAGCATCCTTTGATGTGAGTGTAAGAAATACCTTGATTTAAAAACCCATCACCAAAAAACATTTTCAGTATGATTACATGTAACCGTGTCATGTTTGCTAGGATCTTGGAGCAGAACTTCCCAACCGATACCTACTGGCTGATAGTGGGTTGCAGGTGTGTGGACAGGGACCTCCTCAGTTCCCAGGGGGCCTAACATGCTCCTGACAGTACCTTCTCCAGTTTCTTTCAAGGCTGTACAACTACTGTCCCTTTCTATGTGTGCCATACATGAAAAAGGTTAGAAAGCACTAAGATAGTGTTTCTATTTCAGAAAACCTACAATTTTCTTTTTTATTTGGTGTTCCTTGTGACTGTATCTCAGTAGTTCACAAAGCTGACTGGAAAAACAAAATACTTATTGAGACTTTAAAATATATGCAGGGCTGGGTGAACTCTGGCAATTCTACCTGGGACTGAGGGAAAGAGGACCCCGAGTATCGTACATTTTGTTTTTCTCTTTCTGAAGATCCACTGGCAGTTCTGACAGGAAATCAGGCCTGAGAACCATGGTTCCATTCTGATGCTAATCCAAGTAACTGAGGACTAACTCACCCATCACCAGTAAGGAATTTTTAAGATCCTGATGGGTCATGCAAAATGTTGGTCAAGATATCTGCACAACTATCGAAGGATGAAAAATTTCAAACAAATCTAAACACAAGTATTACATCTAGATTAAAATATTCTCGTTATTGTATGAGACATCGTACTGAGAAACTTAATCGCCTCTAAAATAATAAACTGAATCTTCTTAGATTCAAATGATTCAGGTACAAATGTAGAAGGTACAGGTTATTGTAACTCATGAGATAATGTGCCTAAAGAATTTTTTAGGGGGAAGGGTCAGAAAGAGAAAGATTAGCAGTCAGCAGAGCCAAGGGATCATTCATATAATTTATCCTTGGAAAACATTAATTCTCCAATCCACCTTTACGCACAAGAAGTTCTTAAGTAGTGGCTTAGTTGCTCTTTTAAATCTTTACATAATAAATCATCTAGAATAGCACCACCCAACGGAACTTTCTGTGATGATGAAAATGTTCTATATTGTAGTCCAATATTGTAGCCATCAGCCATACGTGGCTCTTTAGCCATTGAAATGTGGCTAGTGTGACTAAGGAAGTGAATTATACTATTATATAAAAAAAAAATAACTAATTTTAATGTAAATTTATATACACACAGATGGCCAGTAGCTATCATACTAGATAGGTCTAGAAATTCTAGACCAGTAAAGTAAGTATCATCTCCCCACCCCCACTCCCAATCTGCATCTCATTCTCACAAGGGGAAAACATTTGCTCAAGCTGTCTTATAACACAGCTTCCTTGAGTCTGAATCTGTGCTGACAGCTCCCTCCTATTTTTCTTTGAGCAAGCAGTCTGGATCATTTCTATCTGCCCTATAGAGCTTTTGTCCTTCACTGGTAACCAGTGAGAATACCCATTTCTGTGCTGTCATTTTCCATTTAAATGGAAAATGGACTTTTCCTGAATTCTTAATGACATCTTAGGAAAAGAATTTTTAAGTTGGGAATCCACCTTAACAATAGCAAAAAGCCATGATAGCCTAATCACTGAAAAATCCATTTCTCAAGAATGTCCTCCTGTGTCTACATCAATAAACTCTTAAGATGTGTGGCAAAACTAAAAAGCTCAAGAATTTGACATGCCTAGGGTGAAGCTTTTTAGGAATGCAGGGATCTTTATAAATAGGTCATTTAGATAATGACAATGAAAATGCCTTCCACTCTCAATGGAGGCACATCTGAAAGTCCCAGAACCTGAGATTGAAGGGTATGACTACCTATTGAAAGTCTTCATTGTTTAACAGGAAGCAGAAAAATGTGAAGTGACTTTTAAATAGAAGAATGAAAATAAGTCTCTCCATAACTGATGGGGCAAAGTACTGAGGTCTTTTTAAAAGTTTTGAAGCAATCAGAATATTGTCCCTTCTATATATGTTTTCTAAAAGTAAAACTTTGGAAAAATACTACAATTGTTATATATTCAGAAGAATCAATGGTACTTTAAAAGACGTAGCTAGACTGTATAATGTTTCTTTGTTTTCTTCAAGGGAGAAAGATGAAAGAAAAAGGAACAACAAGTTACTGGGACACTAACAGAGGAGTCAAACCTATCTGACATTCTCTTAAAAGAAAAAAAAAAGCATTTCTAAACTGGCTGATGCAGTAAGTTCTAGCTTCAGGAATACCTATAAGCTCACTTACATTGTGAAAATACTCTAAAGGCAGAACAAAGAGGGTAATCTTTATACTCACAGCCTGATTGATATTGCTGAATTTTTAAAGCGATCATTTTGAGACATATACCTGGTGCTGTATTTTGAAGGAAAACTTTGAAGGTCTAGGTTAATGTCTTTCCAAACAATTTACTTACAGTGAGTTTCATCCTCCTCACCCCCTTTTAAAATCTAAATGTCTTTAAATGAAAAACCTTTTGCCTATAGGATAAATTTTACAAATTTGATTTTTACTTTAGTGGCTTAATCTATTTTCCTTGTTTAGGGACTCTTAATCACTCACTGTTCCTTTAACTTCAAGTAACATATTATTATCTGATGCTACCATGTTCATTCCCGGCATTCACAGGCAACTGGAAATATTAAAAGAATTCAAAATCCATTTTGTAAAAATGGTTTATAGTGGACATGTTTGAAATTGTCATATTTTCCTCCTCTTTGCAAATATTTTAACAATACCACTTTATAGGGACAAAACATTTCAAAAGCAAAAATCTTACATCTCTCTTAGTAAAATAAGGTATATGTTCTGGCCATGGGTAAATCTACTCAAATATATTTGAGCTTTAAATCAAAATATCTTCTAGATATAAGGATCTGGATTTTATTAATAGCAATTGTATTCTTGCTGAGTTACAACTGATACTGAGTAGCAGAATTCCTGCCATTAATTCAAAGATTTATCAGTGTATGTCTTAACTACATAATCATACCCATAGGTCAATCCTAGAAATGTTTTTTGGCATTTGTGCTCAACTTTCTTTCTTTCCTAGGCTTTGAAAATCATTTAAGAATTCTTCCTTTGTAAGCACTAACTTCCTGCCTTGCACAGAGCTCCACAAATCTTTGCTGAATGAACTTTCTGAAAATATATATGAAAATAAGATAGAAGCAAAAGCTACTGTAATTGAGCTATAAAAATATTTGCTTTGTAAATACCAAATAGAACTGTATAAATATTATGCATTTTAGGAGGGGTGGGGAACATTTTTTTTCCATTTTCCTATCTTACTAGATGTAACCAGTATGTAACCAGGAGCTCATACTTCTCAGGTAACAACGATTAGCAACCTGAAACAGAACTACGCTAAGAACAATGCCATTAATGTTAAAGGAAGTCAAGACTGATTAAACAAAAAGGAAAGAAAAATTCATTAATACAAGGTATTCATTCTAACCGTGATTTTGGGCAAGTCATTAAACCTGACTGAATGGGAATAAAGGTAACCAACCCACATGCTGCCGAGGCTATGGATGAGAAGCCAAGTGGGATATTGTACCTGACTATGCTCAGAAATCAGTAAAGTGATACTTAAACTATTAGGATGGACAAGTGCACAATGTAGAGAATGGGAGTGCTTTTGAAGTGTTTGAGAAAAGGTGAGTTGCTGGATGGAAGAAAGGATTCATAGGGGAGGAAGTGTTTCACAGGTTGGGGGATGATGGTGGTAGAGTGAGGGCTCGAATGACACACCAAAAAGAGGCCCTACTTTGTACTTAACAGGGAAGTTTGTGAAATTTCTTAAGTTAGATGAAAGACATAATGGGGCAGGTCCTTTTTGTACTGCCGAGGTTTGGTAACTAAATGGTAATGAGCAGCTTAGCACATGTAGGGTGTCCTGGTGTATTATCCTGATGAAACACCATGCAGATTCCCCACCCTGAGAACCAAGGCCAAGGATCTTTTCATCTTGGGTTCTTCCAGGTTGCTATTTGTTTTTCTTTTCATCCACCAATCAGCTGTGATAGATTGGTGTCAGGCTGTCCTAGTCATAGCTAGAGGAGGAAATTTTCCTGGGGTCTCACTTTCCTGGGGGGCTTAAATTACTTACAGTTCTAGGTGTAAACTAACAGTGAAGGCAAAGGTCAGTGAGCTCCTCCCCAAGGATGATGTGTTCAAGAAATGATTGTTACATCAACATCACAAGGGTCAGGGTGACCAATATTTTGAACCATTTTGGCTTTTATGTTTTTGGTCAGGGAACTGAGGGATAAGATGACAACCCTAATTTTGGAACATGTTGGGGATGTACTGAAGGCAGGACTTCCAAAAGGAGAGCTCCATAAGCAACTAGACATACATAACTGAAACTGTAGCGAGGTATTTTAGACATCTTCCATGTCCCTCTCTACATCCTATCAGCCCATTAACCGATTGCGTATGACGACCCACTAAGTCAGGGTTGGCAAACTGCAGCTCGCGAGCCACATATGGCTCTTCGGGCACGTTCCAGCTCCAAAGTTTGCTGACCCCTGGAAGAGCCAATCCTGTCCCTCACAATTTGAAACTTATTCGAGAGCCATATATATAGTTTTACATAATCACCATTATGTGAATAATATATTTTAAAAATTTTATAAATGAAACTGTGATAGTTTTATTTCCATTTTCAATTTTACTTCAGAGCCACATGTATGTACCCAAAGAGCCGCATGTGGTTCGGGAGCCACAGTTTGCTGACCACTGGCGGCTCTTCCGTCTCAATTTGCCGACCCCTGGGCTAGATGCTCATGTATGTATAACGTCTGTGTGCTGGAGAGGTAGTCTCATGGGGCAACACCTGGCCAATGGAGGATGAAAGCCAGTACAAATGCTTCTCTCTCTCCTGTTCAGTTGTGTATTTCTGCAGTGTATCTATTCATTTGTCAACAAATCAGCCAGATGAAGCCCAAGGTGCCTACTGTAGTTGATAATATTGTATATTCCCCCTCCTCCCTTGCTCACTCTTTACTCCAGTCCCAAAGGGAGCTTTCTGCAAACAAGCCCTTATCAAGGAAGCTCACATCACAGGCTCTGCTTTCTGGGAGAAACCCAGAGTCTAGAGATTAAGAATAACAAAGAGACAACTAGTAAAATGATGAGTAGATGAATGCTCAGATGAGGGAACACCAAGATAAAAGGAACATCTCCCGTTAGGGTTGAGATGGGTGAAAATAGTTAGCAAAAAGGGACAGATTAATTCCTGGTAAGAAACAGAACCACGATAATACATTGTAAGCACTGGACAGACCAAGGTATCAGGATAGTGACACATATTTTAAGTCTCTCCACATTCTAAATTCTAATCTACCCATTGTCCATTTATTTAGTCTTCTTAGAATTCTGTCATTATGATGTCATATTCTGCTTAAGAACTTTGAGTGTCATCCCCTGCACCCTCACTACTTCTATATGATCAAATACTCAGAGGAAGTGAGAGAAAAAGAAAATACGAATACAGTTACGAAGGAAAGAGAGGATCACTTCTAAAACAAGGCATTAAGAAAATACAGAAATTCTGTACCATGTGACTAATTTGGGTTAGCAAGTGTTAAATAACACACGTTTAATTTTCTAGTTTCCTTAGTTTGCTTTTTCCAAATGCCTATTTGATATCCCCCAGAAACATTCCTTCTTGTAGCTCTCAATCATCCTGAAACATAGCAACTCCAGGACCCCTTAAAATATTAGAGAAAATGGGATCTTGCTTAATAGCTTGGTAGAATGAAGTTGCTGAATTGACATGAAACAATGAAAGCCATCAAGAAATCTTTTCAATCATCTTGTTAGCATTTCTTCCCTTATTGGAAAGCTGTCTTTCATGAACACAAAGAATAAAATTCACGAAGTACTTGTGGATTTTTACCTTGAATGGTTTTCAGTACCAATTACATACATCCAGCTAATTGTTCCTTTTTGCATTTCCCTTGGCATAAGTATGTTTAAAAGTGGTCAGAGCTGTCTGCATAGTTTTCTCATTGTGGTTTCTTGAAAGGATATAGAAAGCATACTGATGAGGAATGTCCACAGCAACCAATGACAGCATATCAGACGTCTTCCAAAAGTCACCAATGATTTTAGTATATAGTTCATAAAATATTAATATTTATAAAAAAAGAATCCCATCATACAATCTGAATGCTACCAGAAAGCTTTTGCAAATTAGAACGTTTAGCTTACTCTTCAAGATGTTTTAGAAGTTAGTATTAAACAAAAGTGATTTTCTTATCTTTCCCACAAGCATTTGATATTCTAAAAAAATACACAGATAAAGATTGAAGGATTTAGCTACCAACTCTTGCAAAATTTGAACATTTTCGTGTGACAAAGAACAATCAGTATGCTTACGTGGTTTTTTTCTTTAATTGTACTATGGCAAACTGGTTTGTCATGAGAATTTAAGGATAAGGTCTCTTTTAGCGCCCTGGTGCTAGAGAATTGAGAAAATTGATATAAATGGAGTCATCTCAAAATACAGTTGGAGCTGTTGCCCCAGAAGAAAGGCCTTGTCATCTTGCTCCTTGAACCTTCGGAATATTTGAATTGGGCAAAATAACCTTAGGAATGGGCCTAACCACCACTGTATTCCAAACAACTATTTGGAAAGCTAATAGGAAAGCAGACATCCTGACTGTGAGAACTGAAAATTAAGGACATTCTTTATAAGTTGCACCACCACGTAGGGCTAAAGAATAACTTAGCTTATTAGCACCAATGGAAATTCCTTCCTTCTACTCCTTTATTTTTTTATTATTTATTTATTTTTAGCTGAGTCATCCTGCTATGTTGGTATCTCAGTGGCTGCTAAGCCAGGGCTGGGCATTGAACTGCTGTTGCTCAGAGCTCAGCTCACACTCTTGGGCGAGCTCTTAACCAACTGAGCCACTCGGCTGGCCCCCTTCTAACCCTTTAATTATTTTTTTTTCCCTTTCTCATAAAAAGCCCTTGCCTTTCCCTTGCAATCAAAACATAATTTGGGTTTCTGCCTGAATCTGTGCTCCCACATTGCAATTCTTTTTGATCTCAAACAAATGCTTATTTCCTCTCACTTTGGCGTTTTATTTTTAGGTTAACAGAGTATACACTATTTGATGCTATATTCAGAAATGACTTAAGGATATCCTAGCTGGGGGTAGATAGCTCCAGCTCAGAAGAAGCATATGAGTTTCATTAATTATGGTGGCCGAGACATATTCTTTTCCCAAAGAACTGTTGAGTATATGGGTACAGGAAATCCCAACCTAAGTGTGGCTGACTGAGGTATGTCCCTGCCTTTCCCATTCTCATGTAGATGTTTCTGATGCAATTAACAATAGTGACTCTTGAAGGGACAAGGGTAAAGGCAGCATGTCATAATTTTAACGGCAATTTGTGAAAGCATATTCAATGTTACAATATAATTTTATATTTAAAAGATGAAAAAAACACCTGTGGCAATACCAGTGCAAACAAGCTCAGGTTTGTAGAAGTTAAAACTCAATTTACGGTAGCAGGTATTGTCAAAGAGGGTGGGTGGCTACTGGAGTGGTATAATCATAAAGGATGGTGGGACAGAGAAGAGGGTTGGTAAGCTTAGTTTACCCACAAGGGAGCAGCATGCTTACAAAAGGCATGTGAAGTATGGCTCCAAGTTTCTAGATCCTTTTTCTATCCCTACCTGCTTATTTATTTCTCAGCATCTCATTTTCTGTTATCATTGACTAACATGGAAAGCTGGCAAGAAGGTTTTAGGAAAAATGCAAAGGCAACATCATCTAAATTCCCTAAGAATTACTTTTCAATCACTAATAAGGAAAGTTAGAAAGAAAAAGCAAGAAAGGAAGAAAGAAACAAATGGAGGAAAGAGTTAATATAGAAGTGAGGAAAACAGATAAAGGGATTTGGGAACACATTCAACAATCATTTCCCCAATGCTATTAATCCCCCACTTCATGACTGATCAAACCAGCTTTGTTCCACCCCTTGATCCATGGAGAAGACTTCCCCAATTCCTCTTCTGCTCCTGATCCAATTTCTAAAACCCCAATTTAATTCCCTTGCTCAATCCAACCAATCCTCGTTCTGGTTACAGTAGCCAAGCACTTGACATTGGTGGAAATCCTTATAAGTGACAAGATTAAGGAACCTGAAGTCCCTACTCCCAGTGTTAGACATGCCAAAGAAGATGGATGGATGTGTTCCTAAGATCCCGGGTTGGCACTCTGAATACATTTTCTGAGAGACGTTTTCCTTAACACAGTTAAGGTGTATGGTATCGCTAGTCCAGTTTTTAGGTATATTACCAGGCTAAATATGGCCATTTATGGGCTGCGTTGGGAATTTAACCACCAGGGGTACTATTAAAGACACTTTAATAACCAGTAGGGTACAGGAACCAAAACAACCCTGTCTGTGTCTTACAGCTGAGTATCAGACTGTTGACTACAATGTGCTTCTATGGAAACCTGCTATTTCAGTTTCAAACAAATGATTTACATTTGGCTCTATGGAGATATCAGGGACTCCTAACCATCAAACACTTGTTCAGCAGGGCCATAGAGCTCTAAAACCCACACTCAATCTGCCCTATTTTGAAAAGAAAATACATCAAGATATTCTCTTTTCCCTCACTTTCAAGGAATTGCAACAGGACACTTCATTCTTCTTCGAAGATACCATTTTAAGTGCTGATAATCTCGAATTTACTTCCAACTTCCTGTGTAGTACAGTTCCACTGCAAAATATTACTTATGGCTCTCCCCACTCTCTTCTGTATTGTTAGGCAGATGAATCAGATGAATAAACAAGAACAAAGCTAATAAGTCTTAAATCTATTTCACAGTTACATTTTAGAATGGTTTGTAAGTTTCACTTAAACTGTAAAAAGTTCCTTTAATATTCAGGGATAACTAAGCTGAACGAGAAGGAAATAAGTTACTGATCTATTATGTACTTATTTATTTTTAAAATAGAACCTGGGTGGGGTACATAAAGTATACAGTTAGGATTATTGTTATGTTCACAGGTTATACTTTGGGGCTATGTTATCTTAAAATTCACAAAAATGACCAATAAACCTATGCTAGTCTTATTAAATGTAGGCTTTGGATAGTCCACTAACTGAACTATAAAACCATAAACAAACTGCAATACTGTACTTCAAAATGAAAAAAAAAACCAAAAACCTGCAAGAAAAGTCTATTATATAATTAGCACAGCTTTTGTTATTTTAAAAAAACACCTTAGTACATGACTCATCTTCCTAATGGTGGTAATTAGAAACTAAAGTATATTGCTCAAGCTACAGGCACCAGAAATCACGCTTTTTGGATTGATTGTATGTATAATACGTAAATCTTCAGAATTTCACATAAGGTGCTTTCTTTTCTTTCTTTCTTTTTTTTTTTTATAAGTATTCTGGTAATATAAGAAATGAATTTACCTCTGAAAGCAACTCAGAGACTATCCTTTGATTTTATTTTTTGTGAGTAGTGACAGAGATTAAAGAATTTAAATCAATGAAAAATTTTCTTTTGATAATGGTGCTAACTGACAAGGGGCAGGCAGAAGACTCCATTTTGTTGCTGGCCTTAGGTTATTCTAATAATTTATTAGAGCAAGCAGATGTAAGTGTTGAAAGTGATTATCCATTAGTACAGGTTCATTTGGTAAAATAAATATGACCAGAGCCTTTTCCTTTTAGATTTTAAAATCTACTTTCCAAGTTGTAGTTATGTAAAACTGATGAATCAATTTATAAACCCAGGCAACCAATAATGCCTAGAAGATGAACAGACCTAGTAAATCTAAAATGGCAGTAACAAGATTAAAAGCTGGAAATGTTTGATCTGAATAAAAACTTTCATTAAAATTCAAAATTATCAAGAATTCCTTTTATATAACTTAGTACCCTTACTACTGATATGAAATATAGGACAGTTCAAAAGTAAATATTTTATTTATATTAAATGCAATTATTTGATACCATAAAAAAATTTTGATTTAAAGAGGGATTTTTTTTAGGAAACCCAAGGATATATATACATTTAGACATATCTGAATTCATGGGCAAAGACGCCACCATGTTTTTATTTATTGTCTAATTATTCTCCAAAAATGGCCCAATTTTTGCCTTCTGATCAGCACGGGAGTTTTGACCTGCTCTGTTTTTGACCTGGGCAGGTTCACACCTCCTTAGGCAATCTGGTGGTTCCACCC
Organism: Aselliscus stoliczkanus; assembly: GCA_033961575.1. Classification (NCBI taxonomy): domain Eukaryota; kingdom Metazoa; phylum Chordata; class Mammalia; order Chiroptera; family Hipposideridae; genus Aselliscus; species Aselliscus stoliczkanus. Next base: position 174,584,438 of record CM066727.1, read on the forward strand.
TCTCGGGAAGTCACCAAACTGATGCCAAACTTAGAGTGGACATCCAATGGGCACAGCGCACTGAAGCCCAGGACTCCTGGGCTCAAGTGATCCTCTTGCCTCGGCCTCCCGAGTGGCTGGGACTAGGGGCGCGAGCCCCAAACCCAGCAATTTTAGCCTTCTGAAATAGTCTTATTTCAAAACAAATTAGCATTCAAGTAATCAAATTCTGTAATTTTGTCCACTATCATAAAATCTAAAAATTGAGATACTATAACTTTATTTTTGGATCTAACGTAAGAGAAAGGTGAATTATTAGAAAACCTCTGCTGGCATGTTGAGAGAACACAGAGAATCAACAAAAAGTTGAGATTTTTTTCTGAAGCCACCTGTGGGACCCCTAGCATGGCGTGCCAGGAAGGGCTCAGCAGAGTACGCTTTGGGAGGAATTATGGGAACGGGATGTAAACCTTAACTGTGACCTGGGTCATGTAGGTAAAGGGAAGGAACTGATTTCGACCCGGGAAAGAGGGTAGAGGAGAAGCATCTTAGCAAATATAGTTGTATTTTTTATATATTTATGTATTTCCCTAAGATTTTTCTAAAGTTCTATTAATTCCAGTTTTGATTACTGAGGTGAGAAATAAATTATAGTAAACCACTAGGTTTATTTCCAAAGATTCTACATAACTTCAGATTCACTTTTATATCATTGTTGGTTTTTTTTTTTTGTTTTTTTTTTGAGGGCAGTGTCACTGGCCCTCATATGTGAGACCCGAACCAGGGCTGCTGGCTTCCCAAGCCAGCGCTTAACCACTGCGCCACTCGGCCGGTCCTATATCATTGTTTTTTAAATCTAATTTTTCTAATATCCTATTGTTTTCTAGAACTATCTCTAGCTTTACAGTCAAAGGAGCTTTCAAGAAAGTTATTTTCTATGTATCTTAGTAGTTTTCTGGCAGTGTGGAATTGTTGAGGGAAGACTTTTCTACTATTTTATGGGCTAATGGGTCTTTATTAGACTGCTTTCAAAGTATATGATACACACTGTGATTAAATTTCATTAGCACCAGTCTCTGGAGTGAAGGTCTGAATTTGGATTCATGAAATGCTGATTTCTAAAGCATTCCAAGAAGCAAAATCATGAAGAAAACATTTTGTGGGAAAATACATAAATTTTTTATTAACCAACATGTATTTTTTTTAATTCAAAGAAAAAATGATTTAACATCTTTTAAAGGGTTATCCTAACATAAAATCCCTCTTTAAACATAAATAATTAAAAGCAGTACATTATTTTGGTTCAAACAGGCAAATATAAATATGCAAACATTTGTCTTACTTTCCAGAGTAAACTCTTTCATTTGATAAAATATTCAAGTTTGAACACTTTAAAACAAGCTAAAACAAGGTTTAGCTTAATTTATATTTAAAAAATGCACTCCCTATTAGAAATTCTTTGTTGAAGAACATATCATAAAATTCTGCACAAATTAAAATTAAATAATAGAGAATTTCACAAACACTAAAACAGTTCTTGTTTGCAAACTGCCACTCACACCTCTGAACATTCACCTAAACCAATCACATTCATTGCCACCACTGAGGTAATGCTAGGAATTGTAGGTCACTGCAAAACTGACTCTATATTAGCTTTGCAAAGATCAAATACTGGAAGGAGGTGATGAACAAGGAATAAGGACACACAATTAAAAATTATCTTCATGACACATTTCACCCATCTTTAAACTCCCCTTTGGGAATACGGAGCACACACTACACCTGCCCTCCTGGCCTTCCAACAAGGCATTCACAGCTTGGTGTCTCTTTAAGCAGGTCAGCTCCAAGCTGAGATAAGCCTGCAGGAGTAGAAGTTTTCTTGGGATAAGAAAGAAGTCTAGAGAATTCAGGCTCTCCATTTCAAGTGACCCAGCATTTGTATCCCTGAATTCACCTGGTTGGGGATTTCTTATTCTGTGACTTGTAAAACTCATGTTATGAACTCAAGATGACTGAAATACCTGAGTAGCCTGAAAAACTGTACTACATTCAAAGAGTTCTATTAGGTATTATATGTAAGAAAATTCTACAAATCCCACCTGATGATCCAAATATATGGTGTTCCTTTGAAGATGATGTGAAAGAATTTCATTCTAGTAGGCATCAATCAAGAAACAAAGGAATAGAGAAAGAAGGTGCAGATTTCATGAAAAGGTCAATTTTGAAATATGAAAAACAGGTAATGTACCACAACCTATTATATCACAGTACATGACAACTTTCACACACATGCTCCCCTTTAAATGGTTCACATGACATATTAAATTATTATAAAATTACACTTTTAAAAGATAGTAAATAGACATGCATATAAGCTGAAACATTAAGCAGAAAAATCCTTTAAATAGTTTTAGCAGACTCAATGTTAGAAGCTTTACAGAGTAATTCTTTTTTGCAATAAGGAATTACCTTCTTTGGATATTTGTCATATAATCAGAGGCTATTAAACCCTTTGAGAAATGCTTACATTCGTTCATTCTCTTTAATTAAGAACAAAAGAAATATCTTAAAATTCATCTTTGTCATTTAATAGGTAGTATTATTAAAACTAAAGTCAATTTTCAGTTTATTATTTTATGGGAAACTGTAGGACTTTTCAGTATCGGTTTTGCCAGATGCGCAAGTTACAGTACATTTGGTACATGACAACATTATTTTGAAGGCTGTATGCATTTCCTTCCTCATGACCAAAAGTTGGCAGGGGAGTGGGTGGGTGGAAGGCTAAGGAGAAATGCATCCTACCTGTATTTTCTTTTCATCATGTAGCAACAAGTGTATTCTCAAAGGGTCAATAGGAGATCCTAAAGTTGTTGCAATGATGATATGGGCTCATGCTCGACAGTAATGGCACTGACCAAGCTGATTAATGAGCGGCTCGAAATAAGTGACAATGGCAGATGACACAGACAAATCTCTTCATAGCTGACCTTTGGGCTGTGGGCCTCAAGTTTTAGCTGCATGAGCTGTGCTAACGTATGCTCCCGGATACTATTCAGTTCAGCTTGCTGCCGTCTCAGCTTTATAAGCAGCAGCGTAAGCTCCTCTGGCTGAAGGAGTACAATTTAAGAATCCAAACAGTGGAAAACAGATTAATTGTTGCCTTAAGTGACAGATATTAAACCAAAATTTCTTGGCAAGTTTCCTCTTATGGTTGACATCAAACATAGTGCCTAGGCACTATGATGAGAGGTCCTACATAAATGCATAGATATCTAGAGAAACAGAAGGAACAGTGTTACTTGAAAAGGTACAGCAAAACGACAGTATGTTAAGGCATTTTCTCAGAACTCACGAGAGAAATTTAAATGTTAATCATAAAAAACAAATAGCAAAGGTTTGTACACGAGAGGTATTAAAAGATGTTTAAACAAGATGTTTAAAAATGACACCCAAGACTTTTATACCAACAGAACATACTGGAACGTCCAACACTATTTTACAGAGCAGAAGGTAAATTTTGTACTTTTGTAGGATATTTTATATGACCAAAAGACCAATTTTAACTCTTTAAGAAAAAAAATAATGCATGTAATACATACACATAAAAAGTTTCCATGGGTGCATACACCTCCTTCCACATTCTAGGGAAAGCAGAAAACCTTTTGGCTCCTGATTGGTTGCTATGGTCTCCAAGGGGATGAAAATTTCAAAGGTAAGAGAGAATTCCTGAACAGGTCACTCTGATATATTTTTCTTTGTTAGAAATGCAGTGAAGTATGGACATTGGCAGTGTTATAGGCCATAAAATATTATTTGCTATTTCTCTGAGCTTTGTTATGATTAAAAACTGCAGACGGGCCAGAGGCAGGCTCTCCTCACTTAGGGTCACAGTGTGCTCTTAAAATTTCCAGCCAGGTCCGGCCGAGTGGCGCAGTGGTTAAGCCCCAGTTCAGGTCCCACATATGAGGGCGAGTGACACTGCCCTCAAAAAAACAAAACAAAAAAACTTCCAGCTAAAAGCATCCCTGAGACTTGCTTTGCCTACACCACAGCATTACACTTGCTCTCTTCTGTTCTGCTCACTTGCTGTTGCCTTTTTTTTCCCCCCATACAATTTTGCTTTAGGGACAGAAATCATTTTTAACTGTTATTTGAGAGCACCGAATCCTAACCACTAGACCACTGGGGAACCTTTTAACTGTTATTTGAAATTATATTAGAAAGTTTGGCCTACAGGTGAGAAAAAAATGTCAAGAAGTAAATCACAGTTACTATTGGATTCTTTCGATAACATTGAGCGTCTATATAGATGTGACAGGAATCTTTTAAATAGTCCAAGAATGTGTGTATGAGCTGAAGGCATTTCGTAACAGAAAAAGAATGGCTGCTTTTGATCTGATGCCAGCCACATCTTGTGACCTCATCACTGTGGGATAACCCATGACTCATGATCATCATATCAAGTTCTTGAAATCTATCCAGGGAGAAGGGAGGGTGGGGTAAGGAATTTAGATATTCAAAGACCCAGATATTTGACAAAAAAACCAAATGAAAAAGTCTTGAAACTCTGGTTTATTATTTATGGAATTAAAGAGGTAAAAAAATTTTTAAAAGCGTGAAAAATCCAGTAAGTTTGTATTTAAAACTTGAAGCAAAATAAAAAGAGGCACAGTTGACCCCTTCTCCCCACCCAAAAAAAGTAGGAGATGGTAAATACATTTTATCTTAAATAGCCACAAGAGGGAGCAAGGCAAAAGAGAAAATTTCATAGTATGATATTTAGCATTATCTTATGATTAATGCCTATTTCTCTGTCAGGTCAACAACCTCAAAATTTTAAATTCCAACTTTTAAAAGTTTTTATTTTAGTCAAGCAGTATTTATAACCTTTAATAAATAAGTCACAAGTAGTTTAAAGCCAGGAAATCTTCCTTATATCGAAGCATGTAAAAGATGAAAGATAAAATAAAAGAATGTCTGCAAAATACATACAAGATGAACTGTATTTTTCTTCTTTATTACTGCAAGAAGAGTATTTTAAACAAGGAACAACTACATCCGTCCTCAAATCACATCTTCACAGAAAGTGAAACTACCTACTGATATTAAAACATAGTTCCCCTAACAAAAGAATGCTATTAAAATAAAATGAAGTGATGAAAACTCATCTTTTCTCTTTAATTTGAAGAATAAGTGTCCTGGTAATATAACTCCCTCCCAATTTGAACATAACACTGACAATGAAATGATAATGGTAAGTGTTTTTATAGTCTCTTTTTCTGTATAAATATGCAAATCAGTTCTTTTCCCCTCTAAAGTAGTTAATCTAAAATTCCATAGGAAAAACTTAATAGGCTTGTAGTTTGACTACACTTGATTACTTGCTGGCTTTGTTCTGCTAATAAACTACTCCAACTTCTGTTTTAAGAATGACAGAATTAACATCCAATGAAGTAAAGACACACACATATATACACACACGTTATACAATAAACCTTGAAAATATAACCTTATATTTAGGCAGTCAGATATTTAGGGATATATCCAAAAAGATTCTAAAATGGCTACATGATTCCAAATTCTTCTCATGAGCATCTCTTCCACAAAAACAGTACTGTTTTTCCTTTGGGAGGCACCGCTCTGGAAAGTCAAACTTAAGAGCTATGTCAGATATGTGCTATCATGTGTAGCACATAAATAAAACACGATATGGTAAATAAAGATATCGCACTCACCGTTTTGCCTTGGAGGTTCTGGGGATTAACAGACTGTAAAGTTAGGCCAGCTGGCATTGACCTCCGGTCAGGCACATAAACATGCTGGGCAAATAAAGAAACAATATAAATTGTATGGTCCATGTCAGTGATGACAAATCTTAAGACTGTAAAATGCTATTTAAAAATTGCTGTTAGTGCTTATGAAAGAAGGTAGATACTAAAACTTCTTGACTAAAATATATATGCTGATGAACAGAGTGATTCGATATAGTCTGGCTCAGTGGTTCTCAAACTCAGTGGTCTCAGGACCCCTTTATAATACATTCTTTAAAAGAAAATTCAGTGAATAGAGTGGTTTTGTTTTACAGTTTTGCAAATCTCTAATGTCTAGCTAGATTTTCATATCTGCTTCTGTATTCAATCCGTTGTGATAATCTCTTTTAATGGCAGTACATAAAGAAAATCCACCCTCGATATACATACTGAAAAGGAAAGAGAACTTTAATAACTTTTCTGGATAATTGTCGATATTCATCTTTGATATTGCACTGAAGCTCAAAAAGTGGTATTTTCTCAGCAGTTAGGTGCAAAGTGGTATCTGTAACCATATCAACGAACTCTTTACAGTAACATGTTAGTGTATTTGTGCTTTAAGTGATTTTGTATTATTAAACATTGGTCACATGGAAAATACTGGTTCAGTGAGTTAGGTAGATGTTTGCAATGTTGACACAGATCAATATACAATATTAGTAACTCACATTTTAATACCACCACTGATCTTTAACCACTGGGAAGCTGTCAAGTTCACCATAGCAGAAACAAGATTTTTTTTTTTTGAGGGCAGTGTCACTGGCCCTCATATGTGGGACCCAAACCGGGACCGCTGGCGTCCCAAGCCAGCGCTTAACCAATGCACCACTCGGCTGGCCCAGAAACAAGATTTTCAGAATTCTAATTTGTGCTTGAAGGCTCAAATGTTGTAATCAGTGACAAATACTATCAGCTCTTTACCTTGAAGTGACAGGCTAACATTTCACTTTGAGAAGTGTCTCTCAAATACCAAGTCTGGGCTATAGTTTGTCTGTCATTCGTAGTTGCAAGTAAAAACTTGTTCCAGGAAAAAAGCAGCTAGTTCAGCTTGCAACTCAAATACTCATGCAAACTTTCTTCTGGGAGACAGCCACTAGTACTTTGGTATGCAACAGAAATTCCTGAAGTATATTATATTTCCCATGCCGTCACACAGAATAGTAAAATGATAAAATTATCCTTTACTGTTTCATCAAAGGGATTCTTGAGTGAAACTGCTCCTTTATTTATTTTTATTGTCAAGTATGTGGCAGTGAAGCACACAGTGACTTCTAACATGGTTTGAAGCTTCTCCTTTGATTTCTGCTAAGGTGCCAGTGCTTTTACACACCATTGCTTTTGCACTATTAGAAAATGGCAACATAAGAAATAATACCTTGTTGTTGTTGTTATTATTATTATAAAAATAGTTTTGAGCTTACTAACAGTTTCCCTGAAAGCATCATGGGGACTCTCAAGGATGCCCCCCACTTCCCCAGAAGTCCACGGACCATACTTTGAGAACTGCTGATCACATCAAGATGATAAGACAATTTGAAAGAAAAATTTGGCAATATTGGCGTTTTTTTGGAAGGAGGAGTTAAATGGGACCTTGATAGAGAACACACATGCATCTCATATTTATTGTTGAAACAGATAAATTTTGGCCAAGAATATGAAAAATACTAAGAACTATGAGAATACCTTTCAACCACACACTGTGAAAATATATTTGATCAGATTTCTCTTGAATATTGTTACTATGTTTATCAAACAGGGTTTAGCCTTTGGATGTACAAACAACAGTGAACTTTGTTATAAGAAAGTTCAAAGTGAGTCACCCTCATCCCCCCTTTTTTTGGTGAGGCAAAATAGAGCTTCTTCCAAAAGAAAATTCCTGGTTGAAAAATCAAGGAAATGCTTTACACAATGATGTAGGTGAAGGATTCTGCCTGTCACAAGGTTAAGAACAGGTCAATTCTGTAATGGTACAAAGCAAGACATTCTTTGAAATTAAAAAGAAAATGATAGGAAAATTCCTTTTCACTTTCAAATAGACATTAGAGAACTGGCTGTATACACCGGAGTCTGATCAAAACAACCACTTTAGCACGATGAAAAGCTGATCGATACAAAGCAATGGGAATACACTTACAATAACCTACTAAGCAATGCTTAAACCAAGATGAGGTACACATTAAAACATGATCTCTCTCTGCACCTTAATTTTTTAAAAGTACATATACCAGGTAAGCTTTGTCACTCTGCTATTAAGTTGGGAATCTAAAGAGGTATTTCAATATGCCATATATCCAGTTGGTTAGAAGATGAGGCAGGTACTTTTAACTTAGTCAAGAACAGGATGAGCTTGATAGGAGATTGCAGATATGCTAGAAAGGGCTGTTGTAGAATTTGCGAGTGAGTGAAGAGCCAATAAAAATGCATGTGGCCTTAACCTGCATGGAAAGCTGATGAGATATGCTATGAAGTAGAGAAAAATGCATAATGCCATCTGCTCAAAAGAACCATTCCTGTGCTCCCAAGAGATGAAGCATTGCAAGCTCAGGGAGTGTACATGACATTTTGTCACTGTAGGATATTCTTCCTTAATTTAAAAAACAAAAAACCATCTACACTACCTTGCTTATCTCCTCCCTATGTTCTTGTCTCTCATATATAAAAGAAAGAATAATGTACTCGAAGGAAAACAGAGCCTCCATAAAATAGTAGTTAACACAAGATTAGCAAACATCTCACCTTTGGGTGATGGGTCCTGTGCCTGCGGTCTATCGTCACATCTCCTCTCTGAATTGGGGAAGACACTTCTGATCTGTAGGTCCGCTGAGGGGAGTATCCCTGATAAACAGCTATTGACCCATGGGAAGGTGATGTGGGAATAGAGTGCATTGTCTGGTCCGAAATATTAACCATGGTTTTAGGGCTGGTCAATGTACCGTGACGAGGGAGGGTGCTCTGCTTATTATAAAACCGACGCTGTTGCCATTCATAGAGCTGCCACATCGTGTCGTCTCTTATTGATCTCCGTTTCTCTTCTGCTCCAAGTCCTACTGTTTTATCATGAGTGGAAGGGGTTACGCTGCAGATACTCTCGGGCCTGGTCTTGCTGTTTCTCGGGAGTGTTCTATAACCTTCAGGATAGCGGGCCACAACTGGCGCCCTGTGGCTTGGCATATTTCTTGGTAATGTTTGGTAAGAAATTACTCTAAAACAAAAGAATAACCGAAATGTAAAAATGAAGGGGAGGTTCTAAATTAAGAGTACACTTTGTTTTCTTCTGGTAAGTAAAATATATATTAGGACTTGTTTTTTAAAAGATCAAAAATTAAAATAGTGAACATTATACAAGGTATAAACTATTAATGATCAGATTTTAATCTTTGTGAAATTCAATTAGATAAGTTTAATACATTAAGTAAACAGTATCTATGTCACTTACATAAAAGATTATTAATTCCATACAATGTACAGTTTGGTTTAAAAAGAAAGAATACTTGCTATACTTCTTTTAGAACTAAGAATAGTCAAGATCTAATTGTCTGTCTCCATAGCTTACTTGTTTTTATATAAACAAACTCTTATAATCTCATTCTCATACATCTCATCAGAACAGTTAAATAGAATTTCTGTGTGTGGATGGAATACTGAAGTTTTTGAGTTGTGTGTATAGAGAATGAACACAGAAAATGAAGTACTGCAGGTCTGTGTGACTGCTCTGCTGCACCATTTCCTTCAGGAAGCATGACTATTCATGGGAAGAAGTGTCTCAGTACACCTGTGGTTTGAAGAAATAATTTTCCTTGATAACTCTTCTTAACTTGAAATATAAAAATGACTTGAAGCTAAAGTTCAAAAGTTAAAGACAGGGCCAGCTGAATGGCTCAGTTGGTTAAGAGCTCGCTCAAGAGTGCGAGCTCAGCTCTGAGCAATGGCGGTTCGATGCCAGCCCGAGCTGAGTTGCCGTTGAGCTGCCAACAGGTGGCAGGATAGCTCAGCTAAAAAAAAAAGAAGGCATAGCTACAAAAGTTAAAGACAAATTACTTAAACACAACAACATTTGAGATATAAAACTGCAAATCCCAGAAATTTTAGTGTTTCTGGCATAGAAATTAAAATTCCATCTCATGAATGATTACCAACATATTTGGGGGGGGGCTTTATAAAGCAATCTAAAAATTTATGTACATTAAGTATCCAAAATAAAGTTCTTACAAAATGCTAAATTTTTGGATATGGATACATAATAGCATATTACTAAGCACAGATCATTTCAGTTTCTTAAAAGGAAAGAATAAAATAAAATTTCAATTTACAATTAAAAACTTTGATAAAAACACTCTTTTGAGTCTATCAAAAAATCCTTATACTAATCTCATGCTAGGTCACATCCATTACATGAAAAGGATTTGTAAAAGTCAGTTAAAAATTCTAGATAAAGTTAGCATTTGTTCCCCCATTATCTCTAGAAGTAGGTATAAGGTATAATTACAATTCAAATTTTAAAGGCAAGCACAATCTGTTAAACAATAACCACAATAAAATCTAGACTAAAAAGAACAATATTAAATTATAAGTATTCATCTTATGCCACCATCCCCATTGGCATAAATTTACACCCTAATATCAAATGTAATTCAATGAACCAACCGTGTGGGAGAGTTAGGACCCCATCAACTCAGGTTTCCTTACCTCTCCTCTTCTTTAAATGTTTAGTTAACACCTTTCCCCTGCTTATGGTATTTCCACCATAGAGTGTATTTTGGAATTGGGCATGCATAATTACACAATATTTTGTTGCCGTCTATTGGGTATCAAAATGTCAAATGTGTTCGTGACTACATGGGCCAGAAGGAGTCCCATGTCTAACTTGATGTGTAATTTAATTGACCATACTCTTTAATAATCTGAGACTCCATGGCTGTTAACCTGGATTACAGAGCTCTCTTTTGACCCAAGGACCGATTGTCAGTAACAATACATAAACACTAACGTACAAGAAAAAAAATTTCGTTGTGATAAGGTGTATTGAATTGGGTGCATCCTGGGCTATGAGACATGGTCATAATACAAATCCCGGCATTATTTGTGTCTACTGGGGAAGTAAAACTGTTTACATTCTACAAACCAAAGAAAGTCTCATGTTAAATACACCTTTTTGTGGCTTAAAGCACCCACAGAGGGGATAAGGCTGTGAAAAATATAGCAATACAGTGGAAAAAGGGTGAAGTAGGAAAAAGCAGCTAATCAAAAATCAGGAGGACCAAGTTTTCTTCCTGCTTTCCTACTAAGTAAGGAGACTACATAGGAATTACTTCCATATACTGGGAGAGGGAGAGGAAGAAGGGGAAGGGGAGGGAGGGGGAAGAGGAGTGGAGGGGGAGAGGGAGAGGAAAGGGTGGGAATAGATCAGGAGATTGTACTCCTTTTAACACTTGAGGTTAAGGAAAGAGTTGGTGAACCAACTAGAACTAGAATGCAGGCCTCTTCTTTATGCAGCACTCTTCACTATGCAAATGCTTTCCAGACTTCTGGATTTAATGAAAAAGTAAAACAATCCTTTTATTTTTAAAATTTTGCCAAAAGTATGGAAATTATTAAAGAAAAAATCTTTTTGATCGCAATGATTTAATTAGAAATAAGAAGACACCCCCAAATCAGGAAGGGCATAATCTAGAGGCCTTCACATGCTACCCAACCTGACCAACTGAAGCCTTTTGAGATTTGGTTTTCTCGTCTAGAAGATGATTTGATTACGATGTCATTGCTCTAGGAACCCATGTCTTACTCGATGTTCAAAAGACTTCCAATACCTTAAACCTTTCCTCCTAAACTAAATTTCCTTCATGATGCAGTTGTTCTTCAGCTTTTCAGTGTTTCTGCTCAAAACAGGCCTGCTCAAAATTGAACAAACTCCTCCTAGGCAAGAACCACTGCAGCGAGGCCCACCATCTGATGACTCTGGGGCTGAAGTGATGGAGAAGAGGACCTAATACTCTGACAGAACCACTATAAAAAGATAAATTCTTTGCTGCTTTCCCTCCACGTATATTTCCCATTTCTCCCCTGCTTGGTCTTCCTCCCTATCCCCATCTTCTCTGTTAATATGAAAGATAGAAGCTGGAAAATATCCAGAGCTGGGAAGCCCATGGCGATCTGCTTAGGAAGCTTGTGAGCCAGGGAAAGCTGATTTCATCTAAGCAGGTCTGCCCTCATACTAAAGCAATTTATACCCCAACATACCTTGGTTTATTCGATCATTTATAAATTCAAGAAATACTACAGTGACCTCAATACGCAAAAGGCTCTGGAGTAGGCACTGAACTGTATCACAAAAGCACATGCTGAAAGTATAAGTGATATTAACTTTATAGCTAGTTTAGAGATATGTGAAAAGATCATTTATAATCATAAGGAAGGGGCATACATTGTTAATCTAATACACACTAAATACTGCCTAAAAACTGATGTTTAAATTCCAGTTCAGAAAACATAATTACATAAAACACCTTCTGTCAGTGCTCAGAAGCATTTACAACATGTGAGCTGGACCCTGCCATGGAGATGTATATTGAACTTGAACCAGAATCCCATCATGATCATTAACACAGGCTATTTTTCTACTAAAATTGATTAATTAATGACTACAAAGTTTAAAGAGCTCTTCTGCCATCTTTGACCACTCAGGGAGAATTTTAATAGAAAATTAGGTTATTTACTAAGCAAGGCTATTTCCATCCCATATACTTTCTCATGTTTTTGAGACCTGTTTTTCAAAAGCGAGTTTCCTTCAGTGTTCTTCTGCAAAGAAATTCAAATTAAGCAAAAGTGTGATTTACTTGTAAGTGAAAGCTTAAAGAAGTGAACACTGTAAACTCCTTCATCAGGTTCGGCACTCCATTCACCAGCAGCTGCCTGTCAGGCGCCATGAAAACCTGCCCCTGTGATTCTGCCATGCAGAACAATGGCTTAAGGCACTATGCATCTTAACAGTGCCTGCCACTCACAAAGCAACGGGAAAGCTCCCTTCACAGATGCAGGGGTCTACTATGTGACTATGTATTAAACCTCTTTTCTTTCTGGCAGAACTTTCATAATAAAAGCAAGCCTTTCATAAAAGTCTACAAGATGAATTGTACCATGAATTGCCATTATGCATGTTTCCTCCAATAAAAATGATTTCATTACAAAACATCACAACATTTTTCTCAGTGTGAAGTTTATGTATTAATGCAGATGGTATATCTCTGTGATCCAAACTGGACCCTGGCCAGTGAACCCAAAGTAGGAGGACGACCGCAGAGAAGGCTTTAGCTCAGAATCATCTAAGACCAACCTTCTGTGCTCAGAAGGAAAAAAGTCACAGCAGTCTTTATGTATGTTAATTACACCCATCAGGGGCCTAAAAGTGCTTGGAAACTAACATTTATGCTGAACAATTTTAAAACTACCTTCCTGATATTTGTTGAACCCCTGTAACTATATATTTTCAACCTAAGAAAGTATGATTTTACTTGAAGGAAAGTGACCCACTAAGAAGTGCGATTTACTTTGCGGGGTACAGATTCAGTTAAGTCTTCTGGCTGGGCTTTTTATTATTGTCTCCTTGAAAATGATTACTTCCTTAAAAAGTATTTCCAAACATCCTTTCATTCCCCTTCCTGAGCCCAGAACTACCCTTTGGCTTCTCTTCTATCTAATCAAAGTTTACTTTTGAAATAGCGAATATTTCTCACAATTCTCCCTTGGGAAATTAGAAAATGAGCACTGACGGTGGAGAAGAATAGGAACATGAACAACACAACACAGACGACCGTTTTTGCAGCCTTGGTTAAGATGACAAAAGATGAAGCCAAGTGTGCTCAGGCTTTTGAGCTGTGCTGCTGAAAGAAGGGACTTTGGCTGACTACTGCAGATGTCATGCATGACACTGAGCAAGCCGGAAGAACCTTCCTATACCTCAGAAGTTTCACTATTCAAATAAGTTAAACCTTCATTTAATCAAAACTATTAATATCATTGTTTCCTGGTTTTCTATTACTGAGAGGCAAGAGTTTCAATAACTCTTCAGTTAATTTTTATGTATATTCACCACGACATTAAAGCACTTTTTTTTTTAAGGGCAGTGTCACTGGCCCCCACATATGGGACCTGAACCGGAGCGCCTAACCATAAAGCACTTTTGAAATTTTGCACCATTAAACTCCCAACTACTGCCTGAACACTTCTCATCCATAGGTGCCTGCTTTTCTCCATCTTCTCTGGCCTTTATTTTGGTCTCCTTTGCATAATCCCCCATTCCTTTTTTCCCTTAAATGTAATTGTTCCTTCAGGTTTTCCTTTAGAAGTTTCGTTTAGAAGTTATCCAGCTTCGTGCTGAATGATTTTATCTACACTCATCCTTTCCTTTAAGTACTTGTGATATAATGAGGATGCTGCAACCTTATTAAATCCAGAACTCTCTTTGGGGATACAGACTACTGGTACCACAAATTTAACCTGTTCAATCATTCATTACCTTCTCTTCCCCCAAATCTTTTCTATGCAGTAGAAGTCAACAGACAACCCTTGATGACCAGGCCCAAAAGCAGGGCGTCATCCTTGATTTCCCCACTCACTCAAACAAGACTTGTCAATATCTTGAATGCATCCCCTCCCTCATCTCATTTCACATACTCCAATAGCTTTTGAACTTCCTCCAATTCCTTCTCCAGATTTGCAACTTGGGGTCTTTCTGAAACACCAATCTGACCTCATCTCTTCCAGCTTCTCTCTCCAGCCTTGTTTCTCATCCAGCATTATAGCACTTAAAACTAAGCCATACTGGATGTCTTTGGACTCTTTTTGCTGTTCTCTGTCAACCCCAGAGTCCTGCATTATCTAAACCAAGACGAGTGTACCATCCTTTATATCTCACCTGTATCCACTTCCTCCAGAAAGGTTTTCCTGAACCTTAGATTGTGTTTGTTGACCCTGAAATCTGTCCTTATAGCATCCTCCTCTTTCTTCATAGCATTTGTCACAAAACACTGCACTGTTTATTTAACTTTCTCCTCTCCTAGATAAGAACCTCTGTGAGAAATCTGGACTATACCTTTTCATTATTTTAATTTCTGGTTCCATGATTAGTAATAGTTACACAATAAATCCATATGAAAAAAACAAATGTGTGCATGAATAACTAAATGCTTAGATGAATGAAAAGAACACTCAGTCATGTGCATTTCAAGTTAAGAAAGCAAGGGGATGAGCAGGAGAACTAGCGAACACAACAAGCCTTTACTGCCTCCATATCACTCGTCTGAGGAGACCTGTGCATTGCATCACGCTGTACAAGTTACTGATAGAAGACAGTCAGGCCCAGGAGGTGGTGGGGGAAGCGGTGGGGAGGAAGAAAGGAGTAGGGCTAGGTCTTGCTCCCTTCCCCATCCCAAACATGATCTCTACCCACAATCTAAGACTTCTCTTGTGCTGGGCCAAGGGACAATGACTCCTTGCCATTATTAGTGAAGTTGGATGACAGCACAATGGGTGACAGAGAAAAATCACTGATATGTGATTACTATGAAAAAAAAAAAATAATAATGAAACCATAATATCTAAATCACAATTTAAACTAATATTTATCGTTGGCATCTCAGAAACCAATCTCCATACGCATAGCATAAAAGAAACACAGTGCACAACACATAACAACAAGACACTTACCCCCTGGTTTCTTCTTCATAACCCCTCCCCTTCTGCATTTTAATCCACTGTTCCAACTGTTGCATTGAATTGGTTCTCTGTATGACTCGATCAGCGTCAGTGTTTGGGTGAGTTCCACCTCTAAGGTCTGCCAGGCTAACATTGACTGTTTTGTTCTCTGAACTATTCACATTCACTGGCCTGTAGTGTCCAGTCTGAGCTGGGCATGTTGATGCACTCTCATATTCAGATGGCAGAGAATTCAACTTCACGCTATTAATTTTTGTTAAAGGTCTATCTTGACCATCCTTCTGAAATCCGTATTTTTCAGCTTCTAATGCCTTTTTGTCTTCATTTTTGCTTATTTCCTTGTTTTTCTGGTTATTTTGGGCCTCTGGTTTAATTAGCACTCTATGGTTGGGAAAGTTATTGATTTCTTTAGCTGGTGCATTTTCAGATGTAATCTTGTCCACTCTGAAATCAGAGAAGGAAATCATAGTAAATCAGATGAAGTAATGCACCTATTATTTCTGGGATTCAATCTAGGAAGAATGTAAAATTACCTTTGACTTTACGAAAAAACTGAAAGGGTCACAGAGTTGATAAGCCTGCACAAATCCCCAGTGTTGCGGTATGAAAATTCAAGCACAACACTACAATGTGTAAATAGAAAGGGGGAAAAAACCATCCAGTATAAAAGCACTGGAAGATAAAGTGATGAGTATCTCACCATTAGAAATCTGGATCTAAAGCAAGTAAGATTGCCTTTTGACAGTGAAACCACAAAATCCTCACTTAAAGAACTGCAGCATTTCGTCACGTGAAATAAACAAAATGGCTTCCAGCCAGGAGGGTGAACGTATCATGAAACAAACATGAGTCTGGTTTGTGGAAATGGCTGCACCAGGAAATTACAGTCTGGGCTGTCAAAGATCTGAACCATATGACTAACTCTGTTTGTATTCAAGCAGACCGGAGTTTCAGATATTAGCTCTTGGAGCCAGGCTGAATGTATTAGCTTCCAGCTCTACCTCTTATTGTGTCTGTCCTTGGGCAAGGAGTAGAAATTTACTGTGCCTCAATCTCCTTTTTGGAAAATGGGGATAATTGTAGCACCAAAGTTACAGGATGTTGTGATGACTAGATGAGTAAGTCAGTAGCTGCCAGACTGTATTCTCATTGTCACCCCATCTCATCAAACAATTTTGAATTAGAATCTGGCACCCAATGACCATCTCTCACCGGAAGAATGTGCTGTTTAACAATGTGTCTGGACCACTGGACAGTTTTACTGCTCACCATTCCAGTTCCTATGTCTTGGTCTTTTTGAAGAGCATCAGCAGCCCTGAGACCAATCACCTCCAAGCTTTGATAAGACCAAGCTGAGTGTCTGAACCTGCGTGAAACTGCCAAGAGCAAGCCATGGTGTGAAGCCTCTCAGGGACTGGCCAAATTTCAATACATAATAATGCTCGATTGGATCTTCAGTGTATCATTGCTGCCAGTTTCAGTGATGTGTAGAAAATACATAATCCATACACATACAGCTATAGATAATTTGGAATATGATGAGAAAAAAATGAAAAGTAACTATTTTTCTTGGAGTAAAGTTATGAACTATCTATACGTTTAGGTTAAACATGTAATTTATAGCACTTAAACCGAAGAGATATCAGATATTGAAAAGTTTACTAAGACAGGCATGAAACTCCTTTCCTTGAAAGACAAAAGTCAGAGAAGACTTACACTAAAAGTACAATTCAGAAGGAAGGAGGGACTTTTAACATTGAATATCAAATACCTGAAAAGATTTTTTTTTTTTTTTTTTTAAGATTTTATGGGGGAATTGGGAGAGGGGAACAGACAAGTTGCTGTCTTTTTGTTCTTCAGTCTAGTTGTGGAGGACGTTGCTTCACTGGCCCATGTTGGTATTGTCATTGTGCTCTTCCTGGATGAGGCAGATCAGTCACCGGCCTCTGGATGGTCGCTCACCGAGGCTACTGGCAGCTCACACTGGCTGCCGGCCACTCACTGTAGGCTATGACAGTCCACTGCAGCAGGGGCTGCAGCCTACACTGTCGCCGGGGCCCGCACAGCCCAGCTCCAGGTGGAGCTGTTGTTAGCTGTAGAGGGCAGTGTCACTGGCCCTCATATGTGAGATCCGAACCGGGGCTGCTGGCGTCCCAAACCAGCTCTTAACCAATGCACCACTTGGCTGGCCCCTGAAAAGATTTTTTAAACTTAATCACATCTAGTCTATCTAAAGCTATACTTTAAATTAGAACTGCATTGCCTTTTTTCACTTTATTTTCTCCAAAAATTTATCATTTAATAAATGTAATAAAAAAGACACATGCTGACTTTCTCTAAGTGGAGTAAAACAAATTCAGAAATGTATGCTAAAATAACATTAAGTGTAAAACTAGTCATCTAATTTTAAAAAGTGACATTTAGGTTATTACAGAAGATACATGGAAATATAGAAAATGAAAATGGGCAGAAAGATAGAAATTATTCAGAGAATGTATATTATGCTTAGATTGCTTTATGCCCTAAATGATCTGCACATGAGGGGACTATGATATTGTATTAAACAGATTATAAAATACTTTATGAATTTAGAAGAAATGAACTATCTAGTTAAAAACTAGATGTGATTATCTGTTTAGGTGATATGCCCTGATTCATATTTGTAAGTATTCTGCCTACACAGGAAAGAGAACCTATTACTCTAAAAACAAGCAAAGAAAATCTCCCTATAATTCTGAAATGAAATAGTACAATAATTAGGTACCTTCAATGTGAATAATCAAGATTAAAATGCGACAGTTAGAAGCAGAATAAAATAAGTCATCTCTACCGGATAATGGTGACTAACACCAGGCTAGGCACATAGGTAGTATTCAATAATTCCTGGCTAACCAAGAAAAAATATCAACATACAAGTGGCTAAAAATTGTTACGGGCACATAATCAATTAACTAACAGGAGGTCAAAAGTCGAACCAAAATACTGACTCTGTCATCTTTATCACCCTCAATTATGAATACTTATTAATTTTTATTTTTTTTTTTTTTTTTAAAGATTTTATTGGGGAATTGGCGGAGGGGAACAGCGTTGGGGAATCGGGGAAGGGGAACAGACAAGTTGCTGTCTTTTTGTTCTTCACTTTAGTTGCGGAGGACGTTGCTTCACTGTTGGTATCGTCATTGCGCTCTTCCCGGATGAGGCAGATCAGTCGCTGGCCTCTGGATGTCGCTCACCGCGGCTATTGGCAGCTCACGCTGGCTGCCAGCCGCTCACGCTGGCTGCGGGCCACTCACTGTAGCCTATGGCAGCCCACTGCAGCAGGGGCTGCAGCCCACACCATCACCGGGGCTCGCACAGCGCAGCTCCAGGTGGAGCTGTTGTTAGCTGTAGAGGGCAGTGTCACTGGCCCTCATGTGGGATCCGAACCGGGGCCACTGGCATCCCAAAACCAGCGCTTAACCAATGCGCCACTCGGCCGGCCCACTTATTAATTTTTAGAGTGGAAAGTACAAGAAAAGAAAATGAGAGGAAGTTGAAATTCTGAGGTAAGTACAATATACAATATTGAAATTATCTGGAAATCAAATAGTTTATTATATTGATTTTTGTATTGCAAATAATTTCCTAAAAATGTTACTTTGAAATTAAAAGTTATTTTAATATTTTGAATTAATTCTTTTCACCTACATATTTTCTCTAGCAACCTCACTGCTATGTCCATTCTGGTCACTTTTACACATGGAATTCCAAAAGCAGATTTTCCTTTTATTAGCTCTTGAACCTAGACTATGCATATGGCTGAGGTAGTTTTTCTTAAAAAAAAAAAATAGGTACTGTAGAATTTTCTTTTTTCTCCCTACTTTCCCCTGGCTCAATTGCTACTGATTGGCTAAGATGCTTTAGACTTAATATTAGAAGAAAGAAGAAGAAGAAAAAAAAGAGGGGGGGAAGGGGAAGAGGAGGAGGAAATATAGAGCATCAACTTAAGTCTTTTAATCAATATGTCATAAGACTTTATATGCATACTAAAAAAATGACTAAAGATTTATATTGTAACAATCTCCTAATTCCCTGAGAAGAGACAAAAAAGGCCAAACTTGCAAGTTAGCATCTTCCTTATATAAGACGTGCTCAATTATCGCTGACTGGTAAAAAAAATTTAACTGCATCATAAATCTTTCTTTAAATTTAAGGAATATAAAAAATATTTTTAAAGCACATTATTCAGCTGCTATTTACATAGCTTTAGAAACAGATTTCCTCTCACCAGTTCTTAATATAGCTGAGTATTAAAATGATTCATATGCTCAAGCAAGGAAAAAAAAAAAACATCACACAGATTAATTTTAACAGTACATATTTATATTATCAAGGAATCTGAGTACTGGAGTTTTAAAAGAAAGAAGATAGAACTCATCAAGAAATAGACAGATATATTTAGAAATAACCTAAATGTTTGACCAATTATTTTCTGGAGACATCCATCAGAAAACAATCAGAATTAACCAGGAAGCGCTGAAGGAATAAAACTCATCACAAAATTATATTTCAATTTATTAAACTTCAAAAACATACAATATAATTTAAAAAACAATGATATTAACTTCATGAATATAAATCTTTCTAAGACTTAGGATCTTAAAAAACACTCTATTATGTGGTTTGAGAAAGGATCTTAAAAAACACTATATTATGTGGTTTTAAGATAACAATTAAAAATGTACTTACCGGAAATTAAAGGTAATTCTGTAAGAAGAAAGAACATTCAGTTTGAATGTTAGGATTCTGGATTCACCTCAGTACACTGATAGGTGAAAATGAATAACGAGGAAAGGTGGAATAAAAATGCAGGTGGTAGCTCAAACTAACTAAAGGTGTGTTATTTAATATAAAACATAAATTAATCCTTGCTTTCTGAAGAAGAAATGACTTCATATTGTGACTACTAAAATGATATGTACTATGATAATGACATACTTGAAAGGCATGAAATAAAATGTAAGTGGAAATCACCATTATTTTCCTTACAAGCTTTTACCTTTTCACAGGTTCTGTCTGTACCAAGGCAGCATCTAACATGGCTTTCATCCACAACTCCATCTCCTTTCCTGTATCAGTGCAGAAATAATAGGTCCGCATGTTTGGATGGGCTGCCTGATTGAAAATGATACAATCATTTTGAATAGGAATATGAAATCTGTAAAAGAAAAAAAAAGGAAGTTAAGGATTTTCCTGCACAGATCATTACTATCAAATTTCAAAAAAAAAAAGCAGACTTGTCTTATATCCAGATATAGATATGAATGACTTCAGAAAGATATAATTCAATGTTGAGAAATGTAATTAGAATTTTTTCTCCTAACTTTATGGTTTCTCTTTAAAAATTAATAAAAGTAAATGGGAAGGAAAACGAGGAAGAAATGAAGCACTTAGTCATACTTGTTCCACGTACAAATTCCTAGCAATTTCCATCTACTACAACTCATACCACTGTATTCAAGAATGTTCCACAGCGAACGGCAACAAAATTAACTGAAATGTACGCATCACAGTACTTCCCGCTTGTGTCAGTCATTCTTTAGTCCTCAACAGATACTGTTAAAAGCATCTGTCTAATCCTGATAGACACCTATACACAATCGTAAAATATTTATAAATAATCCAAAATGGTGCTTCCCTTTAATTTTCATTCTCAACTCTCAGAGTTAAAACGTAGATGTTTTGAATTTGAAAAAGATGGTCCATGTA
Organism: Aselliscus stoliczkanus; assembly: GCA_033961575.1. Classification (NCBI taxonomy): domain Eukaryota; kingdom Metazoa; phylum Chordata; class Mammalia; order Chiroptera; family Hipposideridae; genus Aselliscus; species Aselliscus stoliczkanus. The sequence goes on from CM066727.1 coordinate 174,605,686, forward strand.
AGCGGTAAATAGATTTCTTTTTTTATGGTGGTTCAATTTGTCTCTATTCAAGAGAAACAGAGAAAAACAAAATGAAGAAGAGGCTGACCAGGGAAAGATGGACTGCAACAGTAGCTGAGTCAAAATAGAAATGGCTGAGGTGGGAATTCTGTGGGGGAAACATTCTTTTTTTTTTTTTTTTAAGTGGAGCCATCCTGCCACCTGTTGGTGGCAGAACATGGGCCAGGAATCGAATCAGCGACCCTGTTGCTCAGACCTCACACTCTTTTTTTTTTGAGGGCAGTGTAACTGGCCCTCATATGTGGGACCGAACTGGGGCCGCTGGATTCCCAAGCCAGCGCATAACCACCGCGCCACTCGGCCAGCCTTAGAGCTCACACTCTTGAGTGAGCTCTCAACTGAGCCACTTGGCCGGGCCACAAACATTCTTAATATCAAACGTCTGCGAGGTAGGAAGAAAAGGGTAAAGAGGGTAAAATATATGGTGATAGAAAGAGACATGACTCTGGGTGGTGAGCACACAAAGCAGTCTACATATGATGTATTATAAAATTGTACAATTGAAAGCTATATAATTTTATTAACCAATGTCACCCCAATAAATTTAATAAAATTAAAAAAAAAATAAGAATGCCTGTGACAGTTTCTTATTGACACTAAAAGACAAGGAAAAATAAACAAAGGCTCTTTCAGCACAGACCGAGGTAAAAGGAACAGTACTAAGTATGTCATCAGTCTGCTAAACATAAAAAGATGAGAGGAATAAACTTGGAGCCGCATACTTGATCCCAACATCTTGACTATCTGCTTTATCTACAATGTCAAATTAGCTTCTTCAAAACCTTTTCCAGAAAGAATCAGGATAGAAATAAATTTAATAAACACAGTGATCAAAATAACTACATAACCAACAAATTTTACTTGACCATGTAAAAGTTATAACAAAAGCTGTCTGCAGAAACAATTCAAAAGAACCAGCTCACAGGGTACAAGCTGTTAAAATGATTAAAACCACACGTTACAATGAATCAAGTGTTGGGCAGGCCGAGTGGCTCAGTTGGTTACGAACTTGCTCAAGAATGCCAGCTGAGCTCTGAGCAACAGCAGTTCAATGCCCAGCCCGAGCTAAGCTGCCAACAGGTAACAGGATGGCTCAGCTTAAAAAAAAAAAAAAAAAAAAAAAATTCAAGTGTCATTGGACTGTGTGAGTGGGGATTTGGAGAAATGAATCAAGATCACTGTCCATATCTGTGATCCATAGAAGGAACACTGGTGCTGAGAAGATCCAGTTGGAGCCATGCCTGACACACTAACCAACTACCAGTCAAATGGAAATATTGACTAGATGATGGCAAAACTCCCTTTCTAGCTTTAGGTTCCAGAGTTGTGCTCAATAATCATCTATGAATTTCTACTTACCATTGTGAAAAGCAGTAGCATCAATGTCAACAGACTTGGTAGTAAAAGTGGCTCGTAAATTCAAAGAGAACAACATCGCAGAAGAGAGAATTTGAAAGAGAAATTACTATCTTTGTTAGATAAAACAAAATTAAAATTAAATCAAATAATCACAGAGAAAATATACTTAACATGCACAGTCACTTTTATTTTTCTTTTAACATACTAGTATGGTTTTCTAAGAACCCAGCAAAATGTCCTATGAGTAATACAAATTCAATAAACACTTGCAAAATTGATGAGCAAACAAAAACATTTAAACCCATGGCCCTATAACAGTGTTAGTATCACAGTTCTACATGTATACTTTATAAGGTTATTGTTTTAAGCTATCAGTATTAAACTTTGTTATAACATCTTAAAATATTTAATTGTTTCTCTGGTTCAAACGTTAATAAAATGTATTACAATAATGAAGCTTTCCCCTCCTAACAGTAGGTCTTTGCTCAGCTATTACCATCACATTGAGACCATCCATCAACCCCACCACCCTGGTTGGTACGTTTCCTGCTCTTTCTTCTCCATAACGTTAATTAGCAAAAGTTGTAAATCAGACACAGTCCTGAGTATTCTTTAAAAGTGGATGGGAATTAAAAATTAAATCAATTTTATAATGGTGTAATCATTTTCATTGCTAAATAACAGCATGTTACTCTTATTTCCCCTTTCCCTTTAAATGAAAAAAATTTTACATTAAACCCTTAGGAGTTCTTAATTTAAAACTGACAAAAAAGAAAAGTTGACTTCTGAAATTGATTTCAGCAATATCATAAAGCAAAGAAGGCAGCATGGGTTTTCAAAATGAAAACCAGCCAACTTAGCATTAAAGTGGCCTCTTACTTGAGCGAGTTCCCCAAACCAGCATATCACTGAGATGGGTGGGTATTTTTAGGGTGAGAGAGAGAGAGGGTGCTCAGGTCTGCTTGGATTTAGTAAGTTTTATGCCTTCAATATTCTCTCAAAAGTACCTGATGTTCATGATGTACTTAGACCCAAAAAAATCTCTGCAAATATTTTATAAGACCATAAATATAAATATTAATAAACTCAGTTGTCTCTTATAGTGTTCTCCTCCTTAATTTTATTATGGAAAAATTCAAACATATAGTAACCTTAAAAAAATAGTAAAATGACCACCAGGACACCTACAGTTATATCTAGCAACTACTGGCATTTTAACATATTTGCTTTATCTACTGTAGAACCATTTGAAAGTATTATAGAAATAAAGACACACCCCTAAATATTTGAGCATGTGCTTCCTAATTAAAGGGACATTCCCCTACTCAACCATAAGACTATTTTTTTTTAAAAGATTTTATTGGGGTATTTGGGAAGGGGAACAGTGTTGAGGAATTGGGGAAGGGGAACAGCCAAGTTGTTGTCCTTCAATCTTAGTTGTGGAGGGCGCAGCTAGCTCAGCTCCATCCAGTCGCCATCCGGCCGCCCATTGGCAGCTCACGGCCACTCAGCTCAAGGTGCCAGTGTTTAGTTGTGGGTGGGCCTAGCTCACCATCCCATGAGGGAGTCGAACGGGCAACTTTGTTGTTAGGACCACGTGCTCTCACCAGCTAAGCCACCCTGCCACCTGTTGGCAGCTCTGGTGCAGCTCACTGGCCCATGTGGGAATCGAATCAGTGACCCTGTTGTTCAGAGCTTGTGCTCTTAACCAACTGAGCCACTTGGCAGGCCCCTCAACCATAAGACTATTAATTAATATATTTTAAATATAAAAATGAGGGTAACTGAAATATCTTTTTGTAATCATCTATAGGTCAATATCTATTTTTTAATTAATGCAAGATTCAAATACAGAATAAAAAAGTATAACTGTTTCCTTACCTTAAAAGCATATTTGCGATTAATGTGATCCTCAGAGGTAAGCATAGCGATCTGAAAACTAGGCAATAGTATGCTTCCTAAGATACCCTCTTCTTTCTCATCTAGGAAATAATCGAATATCTGATTAGAACTTTAAATGTCCTCACAAAGGAGAATAAATATTCTCAAAATATATCTTGACCAAATCAAAAGGTCCTTATATATAAATGAACTGTGTTCATGTATTAGATAGTTCTTTATAAGGTTTTAAGGAAAAATATTAAATAACAGAGGTATATATTCTTCTTTACTTCCAACAAGCTTCCCTACCCTAAGCAAATCAAAATTGGTCCCACACGTCAGAAAAATGTCAATCAGACATAAAAACAGCATACATTTGTTTGGCATATACACTGCATTGTATAAAGCCCTCTGACATAACTCATTTAAAACAATTAGCATATAAGTAACTACACAGATACTTAAGAAAATGAATCTACCCACATTTCTATTAGGATTTAAATGCCCAACAATTTTAAGCCCAGACAAAGATGCAGACGTCTCACTTGCTCATATACTTCAGCCTTGGGTCAAATGGCTCACCAATGAGGCCTTCCTTTACCTATTTTATTTTATGTTTTTTTTTTTTTTTGAGGGCAGTGTCACTGGCCCTCATATGTGGGACCTGAACTGGGGCCGCTGGCTTCCCAAGCCAGCTCTTAACCACCGCGCCACTCGGCAGGCCCCCCTTTACCTATTTTAAACTGCTTCCACCCGTAGCCATCCCAGAGCCCTCGCTTTTCTTTCTGGAACTTTACCATCCCGCACCCCGCCAATACCTCTGATACACTATATGTTTTGGTTATTTATCACCTTTTTTCTCCCACTAGAATGTAAACTCCATGAGTAGATGTTTGAAAATGTTTGAATAAATGAACACATATATGTAAATATATTCTAAACTAAACTATGAACAGATATGTCTATATATATATATATATTTTAGCTGAGCCATCCTGCCACCTGTTGGCAGCTCAGCGGCTGCTCAGCTTGGGCTGGGCATCGAACTGCTGTTGCTCAGAGCTCAGCTCGCACTCTGGAGCGAGCTCTTAACCAACTGAGCCACTTGGCCCAGCCCTTATCAATATATTTTAAATATACATATGTTGAGTATATTACGTGAGTGTATTTTAAAAAACATGTAATTTTGAATGTTTGCTTTTACCAGTCATTCTGATACATAATCAAGTTATGGGAGTCAATTACAGGCCTACAAAGCAAGCACATAAAATGAACCCAGGACAAGGATAAGATTTTCATCTTGGCATAGTATAGACTCACATTATTAACTTGATGTTTGAGGGCAGAGACATTCATAAAAGTTGAAATATATATAGTTCATTGTTAGAAACCCATAAGACAAGTTAATAAAGCTATGTATTAGGCTGATGAACTCACCAATGAGGACTACCATAAATGAGAAAATAACTATGTTTATAATGCTAGCCATGTTTTTTTTTTATTTTCATAAACTTAACAAGGGATTTTATTTATTTTGCCTATTTCTAGAAGCTATGGTGAACATCCAAAACAAACGAACAAAAAGTTGCCTTTAATAATGGTAATTTCTATAGCTTTTCTCCTAACAATGGAACAAAATCTTGCTTTTATTATTATACTGTGCTCAGTCAGGTATAGTTCACAAATACAAGAAAGAATGAACAAAGGTGCAAATTTAGTTTAAATGGGAAAAAGAAGTAGAAAGCAGTGATCAATGATAAAGAATTCATATTCTTTATCAATTTAAAAAATTGATTCACATTCTAATTTTAAATCCAAAAAAGTCATTATCACATAATACATGTTCCTCGTTGCAAAATTTGAAATTATAATTTTTTTTTTTTTTTTTTAGCTGAGCCATCCTGCCACCTGTTGGCAGCTCAACGGCAACTCAGCTCGGGCTGGCCTCGAACAGCTGCTGCTCAGAGCTCAGCTCGCACTCTTGAGCGAGCTCTTAACCAACTGAGCCACTCGGCCGGCCTTTCTCATTGCAAAATTTGAAAAACTGACTTTCCTAAACTTATTTCGGAACAGGTAGAGGTAGTATAGCATAGGGTGACTTCACTATATTTTCATGATGGTTTCCCAGCCAGACACTATACAACTGTGAGATGTTGGGCAGTTTATTGATGCTGTGTATCTTAATCAACTATAAAATTGACTATATAACAGGACTTACCTCAAAGGATTGTTGTGAGGGTTAAATGAGTTAATAGACACAAAGAACTCTATAATTGACTCAGTGCAAATCAAGTGCTCAATAAATATTGCCATTATTACATAAAATTAAAGACACTACATATAAAGTCTTCATCCTCTTTCAAATGACTATCCTAAGAGTTCACTAGAGTCTTCAAATATTCCTAACTAAGGCATCATTCTGTTTAGTTCTCTATCAAGCCTGACCTAAGCAACTGTCTTATTTTCTATCACCTGGAGGGCTTCATATGCTGCCAAGGGAAAGGCAGGTAGTAAGTAGTACTTAGAAAATGAGTGACCTCTTTATGGGGGGGTCAGCGGGGTCTTTTTAAAACTGCTTGGCAGCCCATTTCTCCCTCTGCCCCATCCTACTTCCTTCCTTCCCTGCGACAGGTAGTGGCCCCAAGAACACTCCCCAAAAAGCCTCTTGCATGTCAATCTCCATCACAGACCTTGCTTCCTGCAGCACAGAACCTGGGACAGGAACCAAGAGTCTCATCGCTCTACTGGATTCAAGTGAAATTTTAGAGCCCTCTTTTCTATTTCTGCTTTAAATGTGTTTGAGAACAAGAAAAAAAACACAAAACGTACAAATTTACTGACTGAAATATTATTGCTAATGATCAATGCTCACCTAGAATACTTCAATACTTTATTAACTGGTCTCTTGGCTTTTTTATTTTTAGTTCAAGTGCTAAGGTACTTTTCCTAAAACGTGCACTTGACCCTGTTATTCTTGCATTCAAGATGGAGTTTAAATTCATTAGGATGGCAAACAAATGCCTGTGTGCCTTGATCTACTTTTTAGCCTTTTCAGATATAACCTTCATTCCAGCAAAATAAACCCAATGTGTAATTTTTACAAATATGCCATGTTCACTCATGCTTTGTACAAGCTAAGCCCTTTGCCTGGATCACCCTTCTCTCTTAATCCCTTCCTTGTACAGGCCTGGTCAACACGCATTCAACATAAATGAACACTCTGACATTTTTCTCCCACACTCCTTCAGCTAATCCGTGAGTTCCATAAGGACAGAGGTTTATATTGTTCTATATCCTACTACCTAATGTCTGACACATCAAAAGAGCTCGCTGTTAGCTACCACCTTAGTCTAAACCATCATCATTTCTACAAAATAACTCCTAACAGTCTGTGCTTCCTTCCTTCCCCTTTATAATCCATTCTCCAATAACAGCTTGAGAAAGTTTTCAAATATTAAATCAAAGGATATCACATTCTCACACTTAAAAACATTCAATTGTTTCCTTACAAAGTTTACAGTAGAATTCACACTCCATTCTACATTAGTGCAATCTCCATTTCTCCCATCCATCCATCCATCTCCTTCCCTACTGCAAGTCCCTCAGCTAGGTATACTGGTTTCTTTCTGCTCCTTCCAGACACTTTCCTACCTTAGAGCCTTTGTACTATTGCTCCCCTTGCCTGGAATACTCTGCTGCCTCTCGTTCCTCCTTGTAATTGAGATCTTGCCACTTAAAAATATCTGCTCACAGTACCAACCCAAAGAGATCTTTCCCCCATGCCTGTCTTTCATATTATGACTGTATTTTCCTAAAAGCACTTATCATGGTCTTGTTTACTTCTCTGAGTTTATTTACTGTCTCTCTGACCTCTCTAGACTGTAAGCTTCATGAGAGCTTTATCTCACTGCTGCTTTTACAGCAGGTCCTGCTCAATCAATATTTGTTGAATGACTTAAGTCCCATGGTAAGCTTCATCAATAACTATAGAATTGGGCAATCTAAGCGATTTATCATAGTGGGTTCATGATCTGCCTGCTATACTGCAAGGAGCAGTGGGAACTTGGGCTTGCATCTGGTGTGTGTTACCAACCATTGTAAAAAAACAGAAAATCACCTATTCTCTAGGTCTTATTTTTCATATCTGTAAAACACGAGCTGATCTGTTAAAAAATTCTGAGAGCACACTCTGTATATTAGTAGACTACATGTTTTGAGAAATACAGAAGAAATGAATGAGGCCATTGCATCCAGCATACAGGCAAGAGAAGGTCTGGACAGGGCCCAAATCTTGTGGTTAAGAAAAGTACCCGGGCACAAATCCTGGCTCTGACACTTACCCACAGTAAGGCCTCAGGCAAACACAAACAAACTGACTTCACTGTCCCTCAGTTTCTTTTTGTGTGAATGGGAATAATAAGATTTCCCACCTTATCAGGTGGCTGGGAGGAAGAGATGAAATAGATCATCTGTGTTACAAGGTCAGCGAATATATATAGAAAACACTCAAAAAAATCCTTGCTATTGTGATCATTTCACTAAAATCTGATAGTTAATTAAAATCTGACATTTTCTGCTGATAAAATCATGAAAGTGTATAATATCATATATTTCTTTCCAACCATCTGAAGAATATTAAGTGAGTTAAATGGTATTTCTTTCCTTTCTATTTCTTCTTCTTCTTCTTCTTTTTTTTTAATATTACTCCTATCTGGGGAACCATACTAAAATTAATACATACACTGGATATAAAATGCATAGGATATATTTTAATAATTATATTTAATAATTATAATAATAGCATGGAATCTCATACTCAACATAGTTTCTGAACTTACCTCTACTTTTCTCAAATTAGGTGAAAAGTTTTTCTATTTTAATAAAAGTGATGAGGAGAACCTTTCCTTGAGCAAATCACAAGGAATTCAGTGTTGTTTTTGTTGTAAATTAACATTAAAAAATTTTTGCATGAGAAGTAGTAACAAACATTTTCTTCTGATTTAAAGCTCTAAGCAGTCTATAAATATACTGAAATATTACAAATTATAAGCTTAGGAATAATGCCTGAGTTATAATTTCTGACTTTTCTGAAAGAGTGGGAAAACCTTTAAGGAAAATTGTACTGTAAGCTTGGCACTTAACTGAAGATACCACAATTGCAGCCTGGCTAACATTTCTATGCCAAAATGAAATTTTATATGTTTGGTCAGTTCTGACTCAGCAGTACTTCCCAACCACAGTTTGCAGCGGTGGGGATGACTATAATTCTAGTCATTTAAAATTTGAAGGATAATATTCATTATTATTGCTTTGACAGGTAACTGTAGAATGTGGCCACACTTTTTTGGTAACTACAAAGTAAACTTTAAAACTGCTCACTGGTTCTAAAATCCTCTATCTTGTGATATACTTATCTAGAAAAGTTGCAAATTATTAGTTACACATTGACAAGCTAATTCTTCAGTGACGGCTTCCAAACAGGCTTTCAAGTAGGGAAGAAGAAGTGATTGTCCAGATTCATGATTTTATGTTATAGTGAAGCAGATTTCTATGAATAACACAATCTATGTATACCCTCCATTGTTAGGCCCAACTTTGTAGTAGCTAAGAGATTTATACAGCACATGAACAGAGAGTTCGGCTTAAAACTGCATTAATAACTTGCTAACCTAAAAAACATAAATAAAGACATTTATGATATCCATAAAGGATAAATGACTGCATAAAAGACTGCTATTCCATATTTAATACTTTTATTTCTTTACCAACATCAAGAGCCTGATATGTATCTCTTTCGCAACTTCTCTCCATGTTTCGGGGAGGCTGTCATTGTTTGTTTAAAAAGTGGAGGGAGCACAGAAAGGGGTCATAATAAATACATTTATTTGTAATTAAAAAAAAATGGACCAACACGTCATAGTAGCCTTTGATATTCTAAAATCATTTGCTGAGAACTGGGTGCTCAATGGACCGACCAACAGCTAGGTCTGACAAAGCTGACATGTTTTTACATGTCACCAAACAATCTCACCAAACACATGATTTTTATGTATTAGGCAATGAATTCAAAGATAACATTATAGAGTGAAGATCCACATCTCTGTGTGTGTGTGTGTGTGTGTGTGTGTGTGTGTGTGTGTGTGTGTGGAAAGAAACCAGTTTATTCAGAATGCTAGTCTTCTGGGTGGATAGTGGACTCCGGTCCATAAGCCACCCTGTCACATGCTCTTTACACAAATCATATTAACAGCATCAGATTACAAAAACTGTACCAAAACTCAGACTAATCGGCTCGAAGCACTATATTGTCTTCTGTCAAACCTCAATTAATCAGCATTATACATCAATGATACTACTTCTTAATGCTATTTATTAATAAGAAAATACAAAAAGAATTGTAATTTTTTTCTTTAAAAATGTATCTGATACTTAACATGTTTTCTATAGCAATTATAAAATAATACACTAAGACAGTTTATGGTCCACTCACCTCTATAATAAAAGAGACAAAGGTCAGAAAGCACGAACCAGCGTTTCTTCCATAGCTTCATGCCAGTACTGTCCTGCATTAAATTAGCACATGGAAATTTTTTTTTTTGCAGTTCAGAAAATTAAAATTCATTTCTGGTGCATTTATTTAAAATAAGTTTTAAAAACGAGGTGTCTGATATATGTTACACAGGAACCTAATTAAAAAGCCAATCAAAATTGTGGAGTAGTTGTCTATAGACTTGTATCATATTCAGATAGTCCCAAGTACACTGGTCTCTGAAGGGTAATACTATCATGTGAAAGGAATACTGCTGAAGCAATCTGATTTGGTTTCATATTTGTAAGGAATGTGAAATTCACTCTCCTAAACACACATGTATGCTACCATGAGGATAATGTAACCGTACAGCAGTATGTGCATTCTGGTAAACCAGATTTATTAAATATGTTAATATTCAACAAGAAAAATGTGAACTGAAATTATTGCAAAGGCAATGTGATTTAAAATGTGCTAAAAGAGCCTCAGCATATAAATACATTCCATAAACATTTTTTTCTTCTTACATATACAGTTTGGGTTTTGCTCAACCTGCAGAAATGAGCATCTATCTGGCAGTTCTTTTGAAGTAACTTAATTCATAAAAATACCAAGTTCAAACAAAATTACAATTTGAATAAAAAATTATCTTTCCACATGCAAACAGCAAAACTGCTAAGAGAAAATGAAACATTGATACAAGGAAAAAAAAAAAAGGAGGCCAGTTTGGATGTGCATTAATACATCTCTAGTTGTGACCATCATCTAATAATGACGTTAGAACTAAAGAAATTATATAGGTGAAAAATCTCTCGAAGTAAAAGATTTGTCCTTCAAACCAATAGTTACGCCAAGGAAAGGAAAAAACAAAAAACTGGTATATGATACATTTAATTTCCTAATTTTTTTCATTCTTTAGTACAGATAAATTTTAGAAGTTTAGATTTTTAAGCAGCTCTGCAAACAAATATTCTCTAGTCACAAGCATCTCTCTCTGAAAACAAATATTCTCTGTAAGTCAAATCTATTACAAAATAAATACGGTAGAGAAATTGATTATAACACTTTTGCAGTACTAAATTTACCAAGGGATCAAGAAACAAGAACGAGAATCATTTCCAATAAGGAGTTCCCTAATCTCTCTTAGGCTCAATATTGCACTGAGCTACTTGAACATAACTTGGTCTTACCGGTGAGAAACCGAATGTTTGAGAATTCTCTGGCTTTTAAGATGGCTCTCCCTCTTCCAATACATTAGTTTAGCTGCTACACAACTTTCAAGTGGAAATGATGTTTAGTGACTGTTTCATATCAAACTCATAATGAATTTTAATGATTATAATTATTAGGTCACTTAAAAGCAATTAGCGATATTTGACAGAGAAAATATGCATCATCAGTGAACTATTATTTAACTTGCTCTGTATCATCTGTACACATGTAGAATCAGAGAGACAGAACAAAGACAGATAAAAGTCTTGCATGACAAATAGATCATCTCAGTTATCCAGTGGTCACTTATCTGAAACCCAGCTGCAAATCAACAAGTAAAAACAGAAAACACATCCTTTAATCAGTCAAAATAGATGTCACAAAATTCAACATACATGCATCCTAACTAATTCCCAAACTAATGACAAGGTTCCATAAAAGCTTAGTTATCAGGTTTCCCAGACAACAGAACAACATAAATCCCAACTTATCAGGGTGTCTGAGAGTGAATCATGCTTGGGCAAACAAGAAAAGTAAAAGAAAAAAATAGCATAAACACTTAGAGAAGTTTTGAGAACACAGAAGTAAAAATCTGAAAAAAAATTAGAAAACTCTCAAATGATGATCAGATCTCTCTATAAATCAAAGCAGAGAAGTATATAATTGTACATTTCTCTAATGATTTTTATACGAATAGAAAAAGGAACAATACCTCTGTATGTTTTTTTATCCATTTAAAAAATATTGCTGCCCAGATAATTTTACCATGTTATTCCTAATATTTCATACAGCATATATTTACTTTCAAATCTAGAAATACCTATAACAAACACACTGACAGTCTCTGTTGTAACATACATCACCTTTTCTTTCTTCACTGTACCCCTAATATTCTTGAGTGAAAATAAGAGGTGAAACAACCTGGATGACTTCTCTACAGTTCCTCCTTCATTTTATATAATTGTCTTAAGTAGATTCAGCCAAAAAAAAAAAAAAATCCATTTTGATTCTGTCCTGTTTGCACACCGAATAAGTAAAAAAAAAAAAAAAAAAAAAAAAAAAAAAACCTGTTTATAAAGCCAACCTCGTCTGACCACGGGTGCATTAGGATTCCTTTTAATTGAATTTGATCTCTTTCCAAAATTATGAACTTTTTTTGAAGTCCGTGAAGTCTAAATAGAAAAAAAGCAAAACAGACAATGTGGTATTAAAGCCTAGATAGTTGAGTTTATATTCCTTCTTCATAATTTAAATCTTTTTTCAGGTTCTTCTGAAACTTGTCAGGTAAATTCTTGCAATTCTGCTTTTGCTGGCTGAGTTCTTTCAAGAATAAGAATTCTGCACAAAGATTTCTTCCCCCAGGATATTACAAAAGGGTCACAAGTTTTACAATTTCTTCTTTAAAATCTGGATATACAATTTTTAAAAAGGCAGTGTCTGTGGCAGTGTTTTGTCCTACCTGCTATATAACAAATTGAATGAACCCTGAGTAAAAATTAGTAGAATAAGCCAAACGACAGAATTTTTTGCTTTATATCTGCATTTAATAGTGTTTCAATTGAAGGAAACTAGCAACAAGTCATAAGAGAAATACTCAGATATAAAATATAAACAAACATGTCGCATCAAGTGAAAGCAAGACTGGAAGGACCTGCTTAATGTCATGCAGTGTTTTCTTCCTTATGGACAACTCGAATGATACCAAACAGATGGTGTTTACCATGTTCTTAAAAATACACATAAGGATACACAATCTTTAAAGATACTGCTATGTTTAGCATGAAGATTTATTCTGGCAGAAATGGTAGTAGAAACCAACAAGCAGAAAAACAAAGCCAAATTTTAATTTCTCTATGAAAGTAAGTAATATCAAGTCATCTCTTATTTTTCAACTTAACCGAGAATCTTTGGAAATCTAGCGTATTGCACTAGAATTTTGTTTTGTGAAGCTTATATTAGTGCATAATAGAATGATAAGGCCCAATATCAATCACATTTTTCCTAAAGTATGTTTTTTTAAAACATAAATTTTAATTTACTTATGAACAGATAACGCTTAAACACAATATAAAACTCAAATGGTACAAAAAGGAAAACTTCTCTCTCACACCTAGGTACCAGCACTGAAATAACCCCTATTCACAAGCCTCCGAGCCAACCAACATCACTGTGTGTGTCTGTATGTCTATCCATCTAAAATAATTTTCATAGTTATGGTGTATCTATGTTTTCTCTCAAATGACTTCATATATAATACTTTGCTTCTGTTCCACTATTTCTTGGAGCTCACTACATAAAGAGAATGCTTATTTACTCACACTGTTGCCTGCGCTATATATATATTTTTAATCTTTGTAAATCACGTAAATGGGAAATGGTGCCCTTTTGTGGTTTTAACTAGTATTTTTCATATTATGAATGAATTTGAGCATCTTTTTCATATATTTTAAGAATAATATTCTCTGTTTTCCCCATGGAAAGTGATTTTACATATTTGCCCATTTAAAAACTGGGTTGTAAGCCTTTTTTTATTGTTTCATAGCACTTCTTTAATTATAAAGGAATTATTCTTTGTTACATGAATTACAGATATTATGCATGCATGGTAATTTCATATACTTGAATTTCTCAATTTGACATATTTAGAAAGTCCATCTACATTCTAAGTCTCCTCCCTCCCGGTCTTCCCTTGTCTTCCATTGTTTTCTGTGCTACATTACAAGGGTTGTTTTTTTTAGGGCAGTGTCACTGGCCCTCATATTTGGGTCCAAACCGGGGCTGCTGGTTTCCGAAGCCAGCGCTTAACCACCGTGCCACTCGGCCAGCCCTACATTAGTAGTTTTATTGTTAACATTTCAACACCTGATCTACCTGGAAAATTTTTGGTGTAAAGTATGAGGCACAGATCCAACTTTATTTCCAGACAATGACTTAGTGGACTTTAATTCACCTATCATATTTCTAGATTTAATTAAAATATGTTAATGAAGCATTATAACATCAGTTATCCTACTAGCATTTTATGTTATACAAGAATTAAAAATTAACCACATTTTTGGAAATTTGCATTTATTTGTAATATTCTACAAAATTACATTTATAAAACCATAACAGGCATTTAAAATAGATAATTGTCTATTGACCATTTCTTTACAATAACCATAGTTTACTATTACAATTGTTTAACTATTATAAAATATTAATTATTTTTTAAATAAATAAAGAAGAGATTATTCTTTTTTTTTTTTTTAGCTGAGCCATCCTGCCACCTGTTGGCAGCTCAACGGCAACTCAGCTCGGGCTGGCCTCGAACCGCTGTTGCTCAGAGCTCAGCTTGCACTCTTGAGCGAGCTCTTAACCAACTGAGCCATTCGGCTGGCCCTAAGAGATTATTCTTTATCATCTCTTGATTCTCTCGCTATCCATTAATTCAGGAAATGAGCAGCAACTTTAAGGCAATTATTTATTTATTTAGATTTAGTAGCAAATTATCCAAGGGTTTGAAGAAATTTTTATATTAACATTGTAATTTAAAATAACATTATAAAGTATAAGAAGCAATAACTACAAGTTTTAAAGTACACACACAATTCTAGGATCATTGACTAAACAATTAACATTCTTGTTTCTGATTATAAAGAGAAACCACCCATTTCTGTTTCCATATGGCTACGGCACTTTTCATACAATGGACTCTTCTAGATACTTCCTGGTCATCAAGCACACTGGTATAGAGTTTCCATTTGATAGTAAGGGATTTTACATATATTTTTAAATAGTGAAAGTCTGCTCAATCTAGGCATACCTAATAGTCAGAAAATAGAATTTCTAGGGCACTATTATACTGGGGGTGCCAAAAAATGTATACAAGTGGTGTCTCAAAACGTTGCTCAAGCAGTAGTTCACCATAATCAGAAGTGTCTGGACGCTGATGGTAACCATTTTGAGCATTTTTTGTAATTGCAGAAGTCAAATGTGACTCGTATTCATTTTTGTTATTGGTACATATTGAATATTACAATTTTAATTGTTTTTTCCTTTCTTAAAATGTGTATACATTCTTTTGGCACTCTCTGTACCAATCTTCAACTTCAAAACTTAAGCCGATTTAATACTGCCATTCTCTCTTACAAACATGCATTACACAATTGTAAAACTATTTAAAATCTGAACTCAATAATATTTTTAAAAATGTAAGTCATTAAATTATTAAAATATAATCTTATTACATTATATTCCAAGCCATTGCTTCTTATGTCAATTACCTTCAATGTAATTAGGTTCATGTAATAAAAAGATGAAATGATTATTCTATAACTCTAAAGTCCATTAAGAGTAATAGTAAGACACTGATTACCAATTATATCAGCTATCACTTATTAACAGAAAGCAAAGTAACTTACTCTGCCTACAGGGCTCACTGGATGCACTGTGTAATCTGAACTCATGTTATAGTTGGAAGCTTCGTTTATCATGCTTATAGGTCGTTCCTTCTTTTCTTCAGACGTCATAGTTGAAACAGTCCTGAAAATACAATATGTCAGAATGCTAGAACATGCTGTACATGTAAACTGCTTTACAATAAAGATTCCCTAGAGTTAATAATGCTGGTGGTCCTACTTTTGTAAAACAGTTAGATACTAATTAGAGCTTAATAAACTCTATGGTCAGAGCTTAATATTTACAAGTACAGTAATACCTTGGTTTGTAAGCATAATTCGTTCTGGAAACAAACTACTCTACTCGTATTGCAAGACATCGCCCATTTACGAAGTTAAAATGTATTAGAAATGTTTGCTTGTCTTGTGGAATACTCGCCAACCAAGTTACTTGCAATCCAAAGTTTTACTGTACTTTAAATATAACTAACACTTCTCCTAATCACAACATAAAAAAAATATCACATTTACTTTAATAAGCATTATTACAGATACTCGACTTGGTCATCTCACTGGAAACTTTAAAAATTTAGTTACAAAACAGGTATTCTAATAGTGAAAACAATACCTATCAATAACTAATATTTGTGAAGAGATTAATAGCATATAAAATAGTTACACACATACTTCATTTGATGCTTATAAAAATTCTGAGAAATGTTAATAACTACTATCTCTGATTTAAGGATGAGAAACACTGAGCCCAAATTATTTTAACAATCTGACCAAGTTTACGGTTTCTAACCTTGCACCTTGGGCTCTTGAGCTTACTCTCTGTTTGAGTGACTGTAAAAACAGCTTCTGAAATTACATTCCACATTAAAAAAAAAAAAAAAAAAAGAAAATTTAAGTTATGTTTCTATACCACACATAGTAAACCAATGGCATTCTGTTATTACACTTGACTTCAAATGTCCATGTGAGAAAACTGATCAATAATACTGTATTAAATATGGATAATAAGTAATCTCAATGTTAACTCCATTTTGAATAGAGGAATTTCATGAAACTCTTTACTTACTGTTCATTCAGTACAAAAATACAATTGTCTTGTGATGGCTGTCCTGTGACTGGATGTTTACAGGTTACTTTCCTTTCATTATGGCTGAAGAAAAGAAAAAAAGAGAAAATGTACGTTAATTCTACTATCATAAATGTACTAATGTTCTGGTAGCAAAAGTCATTTCTTTATTATAACAAACAAGTTAGTGAATAGAGGAGATGAAATTCAAACCTCCAGGTATTGAAATTTCTAAATACACCATTTCTATTATCTACTGTGTGTATACGTGTATGTAAATGCTACTTACAGTTTTACAATACAGATAAACTCACCCTTCCAGTCCGATCTGACCTCAGTTCTTTCTTCCCATTATTTTATAAACAAAGGTAAGTATGTGGCTCCCTGACCATTGCATTGTACATTTGACAGGTGGGTCACAAAAATAAGTATGAGTATCTACCCACCTTCGTGTTTCTGTATCTCAATGTAAACACCTAATGGCAAATTCACATATAAAACAAACAAAACACAAAAAATCAGTACTCTATATGGGCACCAGTACATTAAAAAATAGAGAGTACCATGGGAACAGTAATAATTTACGGTGTTTTTGTTTTACAAGAGTCTTTATATACATAATGTAATGGGATTGATTTCTGTGATACTTAAGGAAAATATGCTACAGAAAAATGAAATCTGAAGGAGAAAACAAAAACCTTAAATGAAATATACAAATGACAACAGAAACAAACAAACAAATGTACTGATGTTTGATGAAAAACAATTCGCTTTGAATTAAAGGATGATTTTTTTTTTTTTTTTGAGGGCAGTGTCACTGGCCCTCATATGTGGGATCCGAACAGGGCTGCTGGCCTCTCAAGCCGGCGCTTAACCACCGTGAAAGGATGATTATTTTTGTATAGAATAAAACTTTTGCATAAGAAATACTTTCTTTCAAGGTTGAGTGATAAGGCCTCCAATGTTGTTCCTGAAATGAGAGTCCAAAAAAAATCCCCAACTAGGCCGGCCGAGTGGCGTGGTGGTTAAGCGCTGGTTTGGGAAGCCAGCGGTCCCGGTTCGGGTCCCGCATATGAGGGCCGGTGATACTGACCTGGAAAAAAAAAAAAAAAAAAATCCCCAACTATTCATCTAAGCCCAAAAATAACAGAGGCCAAAATAATATACAATATACATTGATATAGTAAACACATATCATTTGAAAATTAATATTTTTTTCCATTTGGTTCTATACCATAAATCAATCCATCATTGATGTGCCTGACCTTAGAAAATTTACTTTCATTACAGAGAAAATGTTCAAGATGTTATACTGAATATTGCTGTGTTAACCTTAAATGAATATTACATGTGATCGGGATTGCAGGAAGTCTGTAACCACCAGCCACAAACTTTCTGGCCAACTTTAGATACTTAGGTTTCTTTCCCAAACCTTAAGTTTCTTATTTTTATTGGTAACTCAGTACTTGAAATTCCAGCCATTAAATAAAACTAAAACCATACAAAAGAAAAGGTATACAGTGTTTTAAAAACATTACACATTGACAATTGTGACAGTAGAATGATGTATGGGATATCATGTGCTTGTATTATTCCT
The DNA here is from genome assembly GCA_033961575.1 of Aselliscus stoliczkanus. Taxonomy (NCBI): domain Eukaryota; kingdom Metazoa; phylum Chordata; class Mammalia; order Chiroptera; family Hipposideridae; genus Aselliscus; species Aselliscus stoliczkanus. The sequence goes on from CM066727.1 coordinate 174,623,784, forward strand.
TCAGTTAATTGGTCTACTAAGCACATCGGACTACTAAACTATCAGCTTTTATGATAATAGCTCGTCTTTATACAAACACATTCACTAGGTGTTAGGATTTGGTGCGTTTTAGATTTTGAAAAGTACAATAGTGGAAACTAAACTCTCATGTGGGCTATGAGTTTATGAAATGAGCAATAAATTGATAACAGGATAACTAAGAAAGTATAGTCTGGAGATAAGTGGAAAATAATTGAAGTATCTGAATGTGTCAAGGTATACAAATTCTGATGTTTAAACAGAATACTGGGAAGAAGGGGGTAAAGTGACATGTGATAGGGTTTAAACACCTTAATAATGAAAAAATGGAGGATAGCTTTTTTTTTTTGAAGCTTTTTCTTGGCAATGATCATTAAAGAGTTAGACTTGATTGAGTGATAACTAGAACAGAAACATACCAATCCTTTCTATAAAAACCAATATTGCAAAAACGAAAACAAACACCGCCCTATACATTGCATTATTTCCCTATGCTATGTCATTTTACCTGGGAGGACTACAGTAGACTCTAAAGCCAATATTCCAAAAGCTCTAAATTATAACAACATGGCTCTGCAATGGCTATTGGGCTAAGAGACTATACTGACTTCCTGAACACAATATAACAGATTTGAGTACCAGTTAGACAAGCATATCAGGCAATGGAGATATTTAAATAACGCATGATTAACATGGAGCCCAAACATTATTTTCCCCCAAAGTGGACGCTTTTTCAATTAAATTGACATTTTTATCATGCAAGCACTTTTAAGTTGTAAAACCATAATGTCTTAAAACTAAATAAAAATGTTAGTATTTCATCTTAGTTAAAAGACCACTGACTAAAACAATATGAAATATGAATATCCAATGTGCTTTATTTTATTTAATGTTATGATATTAAATTGGTATAAACATTCATATAAAATCTACAAGGACACTCTAACACAAAAGTCTTACTATTTTTTAAAGAAAGAAATAAACTTTCCAACTGCATCTGCCAAATTGTTAGCATAAAGTAAATAAAGAAGTCCTCTGAAATGTTTATTAATTGTTCTGACTTACACAATACTCCTAAAATCTGGCTCTTGGATACTAATTAAAAAACAAACAAACAAACACACAAAAACCACACAGCGCATTTTCTAAAATGTTAAATCCCCAAAATCTGTACAATGATGTATTTTAGGTTATAGTCACTGAAGATTACTAGGTTTCTATAAAATTCAAATTCAGAAAAATGAGATTTTACAGGCAAACAGAATAAGAAAACTGTCATCTCCAAATAAAACATACTCATCACATAGAAAAATCAGAGTTTTCTAATGATCAAAGTGTTCTAATCATTTCAACCAAAAGGAATTAAAAGAATGACATACCAAAATTTCAATTCCAGTCTTGACTGTTTAAATGTGGTAATTTTCCGCTACCTATCAGGACTGTCCATCCTCAATGCTCTTGTGAAAATGTATTTTTATATACATTTTATATATTTAAAAACTTATTTTAAATATATTTTTAAATTCTAAAACCATTCCTTATTATATTGGCCTTTACACTTCATTTTTAGAGTATATTGCATTTCTTAAGCACTGTAATGGCAAAGGATAAACATAATTTATAAATCATTAACAGAAAAGAAATATATGAATTAAAAATACTCAGCAAATAAATGAACTCAATGTAACTGAAATCCAAATGAGTTTTTTTTTGGGAAAAAAAATTCCAAAAGGGCATCTCTGTTAATGCATAGAATTCTTTTAATACACAATCCATTGCTTCTTTACTACATATAGCAGCTGGGAACCCTGGGAGGTGGCTGGCCCACTGTTAATATCAGGTAGTGATCACTGTCCTTGGCTTGGAAGAGGAATGGCTGCTCAGGACCATGGGGGAGGGAAGGGGAACAATGATTGTCAGCCTTTCCTCAATTCTACCAAAGTTTCTCCCTTGCATTATTTAAAAAGCATATATGTGTTCATCCTACACTTGCCATCTTTTTTGTAGTCCACAGGGTTTTTTGGTTTTTTTTGGGAAAGGCCTCAAAATCCTAATCAAGAGTACCATCAGTTTCACTGTGACACTAGTGTTAGTAGCATGTTCCAACACACTTTATATATTAGGGAACAATCTGAGCATCACATATATTCCCCATTTGTTTATGCATGATCTTGTCTGTGAGAAACCCTGATGAATGCAGAAAACTGCACCCAATGAAATTCCAGCCATACAGCACTACACCAATCACGCTACTGCAGAACTGCAAGTATCTACCAGCTACTTGAGCTCATTCCCTATTATATGAAACATCCCATCCATGTGTAGTGATAAAACTTTCTAATTTGAGACAACCCTACTTCCAACACTTCCCAATAACACACAAGCTGAATCCAATGTCTACTTCTGCAAACTGCAGGTCTTTTTCAAGGCAAAGAGTATTTGTAGTATTTTTGTATTTCCTAACCATTTATTTTAACGTGTGAAACTGTGCGAGCACTTACTAGGTTCCTATGGTTATTTGTATGTGTCACTACGAAGTTTTTGAGTGGTATGCTCCTAAACCCATTTTTCACAGAAGTCCCATGCTTTTCACTGCTCGATTTTGCACATAATCGCACGATTATAAATCGCACGATTTCAGCAACATATGTGTTGTGTTACAGCAAAACCAACTGTACTACTAAATTGGGAACTAACATACTTCTATCTACTTGAAATGCATTGGAAACTTTGACAGACAAGTATCACTCAAAATCCTTGCCAGGGATGTTATGCTCTTAATAAATGAAAAGGAAAATCTGCAAAGATATGGTTTTTACATAAATTTGTGTTGCTAGAGGAATACTTATAAGCAAGGGATAAAATTCAGGTCTTGATATAACACATACTTATGGTCGCAGAACAAGCTAATTCCCATCTTGTCTCTGAACTCACTGTGGCACAGCAAGTCCAAACTTTCCTAAGATGACACCAGGTGCTCACCTACTCCTACTTCCAGACTTCTATCTCTGATATTTTATTTATTTATTTATTTATTTATTTATTTATTTATTTAAGGGCAGTATCACTGGCCCTCATATATGGGACCCGAACCGGGGCCGCTGGCTTCCCAAGCCAGCGCTTAACCACCACACCACTTGGCCAGCCCTATCTCTGATATTTTAATGTGTAGGTTTAGATCAATGGTTTTCAAGCAAGAGTGATTTTATTTCCCAGCAGATATTTGGAAATGTCTGGCAATATTTTTGAATGTCACAACTGGGACGATGCTACTAGTATGTAGTGGGCAGAGGCCACGGGATGCTCCTAGCCATCTTACAATAAGCAGGAAAGCTTCTGACAAGAAAGAAGGATCTAGATCAAAATGTCAATACTCCTCAGGTTGGGGAAACCATGCACTAGACTGTCATAGCCCTCTAACAATGACCTCTAATGAATAAGCCACATTTATTAGTTCTCTAGAGACAGCAGAGGCTACAGGGAATTATGGCAGTTGAGAGTACAGGTTCTACAACAGAATCAGGTTTGAATTCCAGTTCCTTCATCTACTAGGGATTTGAACTTAGGCAAGTGGCTTTACCTCTCCATGACTCAATTTTCTCAATTCAGTAACAGGAGCTATGCTACAGGTTGGTGGTTAATTTTTTCAGAACTGTTCTTGGTACTGGGGATAGAAGTGAACAAAACAAAAAAAATTATTGTCCTCATGGAACTTTCTTTCTAGTGGAGATGTTTAATGAAGATTAAGGGTGAACAGTATTAACATGCCCCAGAACAAAATAAGTCCTCAATAAGTATTTTTTTTATTATGAACCACACAGGACTTTCATTATATGTTGTTAGCATTAGATTACTTCCCAGTCAAGTGCTTACATGAAAACAGTTTAAATTAGGACCTATTCAAGTAATTGTTTAAAACTCATGTTACTCTACTACTCATTATATACTGTAAAAGAGTAAAATTGTGATCTCTCTTGGCTTTCCTGCCTTGGTAAAAATACCTGCCCCTAGTATGTCAAAAAGATAGAGGAGAAAAGCAATTGTAATATAAAAAGCCCTGAGGAAGATAAGCTGTGTTTTTATGCTAGCAAAGGCAATATGCATGCGAGAAGGTTCTTAAATAGTGACAAACACTTAAAAAACTGAACTCAGACCATAGGCTACAGTGACTGGCCAGCAGCCAGCATGAGTGGCTGGCAGCCGGTGTGAGCTGCCAATATCCGCGATGAGCGGCCATCCAGAGGCCGGCGACTGATCTGCCTCATCCGGGAAGAGCACAATGATAATACCAACATGGGCCAGTGAAGCAACGTCCTCCACAACTAGACTGAAGAACGAAAGGACAGCAACTTGTCTGTTCCCCTTCCCGGATTCCCCAATGCTGTTCCCCTCCCCCAATAAAAATCTTTAAAAAAAAATAAAAATAAAAATAATAATAATAATAATAAACTGAACTCAGCTAGTCCAAAGAGTTCAGGACTGAAGGAAATAGGTCATATTCATCAGCTCAATATGAGGATCATGTGGCATCCAAGGCCCAGATAAAAGGATTGACTCAATGCCATTTTTAGAAAAGATATCAAGAAACTAACAAATAGCAACACAAATTGCTTATTCTTCAGCTTCATGTCCTCTCCACTATTTATTACCAGACATTTAATCATTTATGATAACTAGAAGATCAAATGAAAGACCGGCTTATTTAAAGCCTCCATGAAACTATTTCATTCAATAATAATTTGGTTTTAAAGTATCTTAAGATGAATCAATCAGTGTGTGCAGAAAAAGGTATTTCTATCATATTACATAAATAACACATTAAAAATGACATGTCTATCGTAGATAGAATAGAAATTCATCATTCCACCTAATTCCTTTTCAAATCTTATATATCTGTGAACCAAATAATGAGTCATGTAGATAACTGCACCGAAAAGCTAGGCTAAGCTGTGCTATTCTTAAGCAGTTCTTAGTTTTCTGGTAGCCTACATAAAAAGGGAAAACTGATAAACTACACAGATCTGATAGCCTATGTACAGCAAGAGGAACTTACTGGGTTTGAATCAACTCCAGTAGCAGGTGCTTTTATATAACAAATTACACGGCAGTGCTCTGAAGCTAGGGGAAGTTGGTATTTTTGTCCTTTTTCAGGGTCGTTAGAATGAGACTTTTTTTTGTTCAGTCCACACTGCTACAGTCTTCCTCAGCTGACTTAGAGAGGATGTCAATGGCACATCTCTAAAGAAAGCAGACACTCCCCCCGCCCCCAACACACACTAAACAGATGCTTAAAATGGACAAAATGCACATTTCAATTATCAACCCCGATAAAATTATGGGTTTGGTAAAAGAGAGGAAAAAAAGATGTTTGCTAATATGGTTTTTTAAATTTCTAGCAAAATGATAAAAATCAGTAATACTGAAGCAATTATTTCTTTCTCAGTGGAGTGTTATTTCAAACACACCAAGGAAAAAAAGTGAAAGTATTCAGCACAATTAACTATGGGCTGACAACTGAAATCTGGTATTAAAACTGCTATCGAACAATAGGCCTAAACTATGCAGCAAAAAAATTGTTATGTGCAAAAAAATTATAAATCTTACATCTGATACTTACATATAGGTGAAATACCTTCATAAATTCTTTAAAACATTGATGTTTGATTTTTGCAAAACTAAATATGGTACTAAGTACTGGATTTAAAAATTAAAAATTAGAGCAATGCAACATTTATCAGTACATATTGCAATTCTCTGAACCAAGTATGGAAAGAAGCTATCTGTGATTTAAAAATAACATTGTGATTTAAAAATAAGAACATTATGATTTCAAGGAGATACACTTATTCACAATTATGTAATATGGTAGCAAAGATTGGCTTGTCTTATTTAGTTAGGTGCCCTCACAGTCATGAACTGGCTGTCATAGTCCAAAACATCTGATGCAGACCACGAGGTGAAAGACTGTTTCTCGTTACATATATCTTTTCAAGAAGTTTCCCAGTAGCTCCCCTGGCCATCTTCTTCTAAAATGTCATTAGCCAGATATATTAAGAGTCTGTGCCTAATTCAATCAACGGTAAGTGAACTTACACCAATCAGAGCCTCAACTTTGCCTGCGGCCCACCTAAGGGAAAGTGAATAAAATGAGGTGACATTCTAACAGCAAAAAAATACTTGCACCGGCATTCAAAACTAGATTTCTCTTATTTGACTTGGTAAAAAAGAAAAAATTTTACCAATTTTTTTTTTTCCTTTGGGAAGCTCTGTGAAGGTAAAGAGGGTGGTTTAACCTGAATATAAAGAATTCCTCAGGTTTTATTTCCACTCAGAAAATTAAAAAAAAAAAAAAAAAGATGTTTTGGTCAATTAATAACTATGTACTGGCTACTTGTTAGTATTGTAATTCTCTCCTGCGGAAGTACTTGTTTTTACGTGTTTTTTATGATTTTTTGTTTTGTTTTGTTTGTGAGGGCAGTGTCACTGTCCCTCACATGTGGGACCCGAACCAGGGCTGCTGGCTTTTCAAGCCAGCGCTTAACCACCGCGCCACTCGGCTGGCCCTTTACATTTTTTTTTTTTTGTTGTTGTTGCTTTTTTGAGGGCAGTGTCACTGGCCCTCATATGTGGGACCCGAACTGGGGCTGCTGGCATCCCAAGCAAGCTCTTAACCACTGCGCCATTTGGCCGACCCCCTTTACGTGTTTTTTAAAACACCTTTATTTCATGGGACACCCCAGTGACTGCTTTAATACAAAATTGTTTTCTACGTTAAGAAATAAACATTGAAATTGCTATTAACATATTGTCAATAACAGCTGATATAATTCTTCTGAGAAATATGCTCGACAAAGCAAGCTTTATTAGTAGTATTTTATATGTGTAACCATGGCAATGAGGTTGAAAATTTATCCACTTTGCACAAAAAAAATACGTATTTTAGAAAACTCTCTCCCACAGAAGAGATTTTGGTTGTCTCTTATTAAATTCAGATGCAAACCATTTGTGACTTGCTCTGACTCGTGTATTTCCTTTGAGACAGAAAGAAGGATTTAATTTAGTACAAGAAAAATAGAATATCGTGGTGGTTTGGCACTTCTTCTGGCAACCCTGGTAATTAATGAAGCCAGCCAGTGTCATGACTTGGACTTCTACAAGGACCCAACCCATAAAAGAAGCCACATACCCACAATGGCGTTAGATTGGAGCAAGACAGGAGTTGTGGAAACTATTGTATTTCTCAGAATCAGGCAGAAAACTATACAGCCAACAAGTCAGATGTGTACTTAACAACCCTTTTGTTTTCAGCATCTTTCTACTCAAACCAAAAAGAGCGTTGTACAGGCATTCTCAATTTAGCCTTGGTTCCATTATACTATCAGACAATTATACTCTCCAGCTTGTTTTAAAATTGAAGAACTTTTATCAACAGAAATCATAAAGCCTTATCATTCTGAGATTCAAACAGCCTCAAATTAGGTTTAAAAAATTCCATATTTGTAGCAGTGACTTAGTTATTCAATTAGTTATCTTATTTATTAAATCCAGTGGTTCTACGGTGGTCCAAGTAATTTTTAATACTGTTAAATGTAAAGTTCATTAATGATTTATACAGATAACTATTTTAGTTTATTTTCATTTTAATAAAAAGGAGAAAAATGTTATGTTGCAATCTGACTACCACAATGACTGTTGCTGCAATTTATTTTTAAACTGAAAATATGCTGGTAAGGAAAACTGCGCCTACAATTAAAGGCAATGTTTTAAGAACAAAAGAAAAACACTAAAAGTGCCCTGTCTTTTCTTGGGAGTGACATGAAGACATAACTGCTGAGTTAGCAATCTAAAAATTATAATTTCTTTCTTTTTTGCAAAACATGAAAAGTATAGAGTTCCCTTCCCCACATTTAGTTCTAAATGCCATTTGCCTTTAACTTAGAAGTAACTGCTTCCAGACATCCTGTCCAAACCTCAGTGATTCATTTACCCACCATCTTCAGATTCTCCTTAAGGTCTGAAACCTTCCATCCTTTTCCCTTTCCTCTCTCATCACTTAGAAAATGAATAATCTCAGATTTCCTGAAGGAAAAGAAATATTGCATCAGGTGTAAGCACCTCACTGATCCTCACTGTGGCAATAAATTCTAAAAATCATCACCTTAATAACTAGCACGTGAGCATCAAATTCAGTGCTACTCACACTCTCAGTTGTCACATGTTATACTTGAAACTTGATGGTCAGTCTCATCCAGACCCTTTGGGGTATTACTATCTTTGCTTTACAAATGGGTAAACTGAGGTTCACAGCATTTACAAAGTTGTCAGAAGTCACAAGGAGACACAGCGAGGAAGAGGTGCCACCAGGGCCTGAGGCGCATCCTTTACAGATCCCACCCCCACTTGGATCTGCTGCCCTTTCCTGGACTCTTATCACAGCCAACAGTTCTGCCCTACATCTTTTCCCATGTTTCTGCTCAATGGCACAAAAACAAAACAAAACACCACGCTTTCCTCAGAAGTCCCTTCCCTCTTCCCAGAGCCGTGAACATAAAGCTCCCTTGTTCTCCTCTTCTGTCCCCCTCCATTCACTGCCCAGCATCACCTCAGGTTTACTTCTGTCCGAAGCACAGTAATGCAATCTCTTCTGATTCTAAGTTCATTTTAAACCCAGTGTCTCTTTTCCATCTTCCTGTTCTCTAAGGATTCACAATGATGTTCCACACTTTGCTGCTCAGACAAAATTACAACATATTTATAAATGTTACCTCACATATTCCTGATTTTAGGTATCGAAGAATTTAAGTAGAAATAACGACAATTGTAAAACATGGGTTTTATAAAACAGGAACTGAAACCTTGCTTTTCCCAGTGGGAAAATATGAGTATGACATAATGTTTCAAGTACAAAGCTGAAAGCATTATTATAGGCTAGGAACAATAAAAAAATTTCCAAATATGAGGCTCACATACAAATTAATCGGTTTTAGTTTTTGGTTATTTACAGATAATTTCTAAATCATCCCATGAGAAAAAAAAAACCTTCTTAAATAAAACCAACAAACACATTTAGACTCTACAAACTAAATGCTTTTCCATAGATGTTAAACAATTTTGTAAGTAGCACAAGAAAAATTCAATTAACACCATGCTGGCTACAAACAAAATGTACCTATCACTTTCATAACTGTTATCCACCCTGAGGTGTTATGGCACAGTTACAGTTTAGATCACTTGATAAATTACATTATAAGCAAAAATGCCTAAAATAATTTAGAATAATCTCTCACTTGTAAGTCATTTGAGTGATTCTGAACTTTTTAAATGGGAAGTTTAAATGGCACTTTATGGTTAAAACATAAATATGATTCTTAGTGTATACACAACCCTCAAAGTAATTTGTAATCTACCAAAGTAGTTTTCGGCCAAGAATTTCTGGTTGCCACCCCAAAAGCGATCCTATGAGAGTAGATGACTAACAGCATGTCCGAAACCATCTTAACCCACCTTATTATAACCAGGCTCTCTCCAATTTGGATCATACTCCTCACTTGAGCCTCCACTTCCTTCCGTAAAACAGGAATTCAAAACAATATCAGTAACAACAAAAATCCTACCCCACAGGGCTTTGAGAGGGTAAAATACCTAGCAGCACCAAGGTACATTACCTGGACCTAATAAAACCCTCACCAAATATTAGCTAAATTTGAATATCCTAGTAGAGTGAAATTCTTTGAAAAGAAGTAAAATTATGTCACTTCCTTGCTTTAAAAGGATGTTGGCTCTCTGCCCTACCTTTAATATGAAATACAATGGTTTGCATACAACTATAGTTTCATGAGGGAGAAACCTGATAATTTGATCTAAGGTTCCAGTTTACTGTTGAATGATCTATGCCAATAGCACTTGTAGAACCACATAACAGAATGAAAATGATCACAGGTATTTTTAGTGGTCTAAAAGAATGCTTATTTGAAAAAGAATAGAGACCTGTATAAAAAATATTATTAATAACAAAAGTCTATTAGGATTTTAAAATAAAACTAAGCAGAACTCCAACTCAGAAACATGTCAGTAGTTAGAAATATTCTTCTTGGCATTTAAAATCAATAATGTGACACCTTAAAGATATATAAATGTAACCTAGAATTTCATTAATTCAGACAACTCTAACACTCCCTAATGAACACTAATTACTAATCTTTTATTGTAACAGGTACTAAATGGAAGTTCATGATACCATTGGAAAGGAAACACACAAATTAGAAAAAGTTAAATTTAAGTATGGTCTCTTTTACGGGAGGTTATATGTGAAAAAAGTTAACTTAATTCTAACCTATATAAGCACACAATTTCCAAAAAGATCCAAGCATTTTATAGTAGATGAAACATTTTTTTCCAATAGGGTCAAATTGATAGAATCAATAGCTTAATTCAAATAGGAAAAAAACAAACAAACACAAAAAACCAGTAAGCATTTAGTATTACTCTTCTTCATTGAATAGTATTTAATCATTTTAATACTGCACAAGCTATAGCTAAACAATCACTTCAAAAACAAAAAGTTACTAATAAGTCAAATGATAGCTCTATGAAACAAAAAGGTTTTGTAAAAAAAAAAAAGGCAGACTCTCTTTCAAAATGGCTATCTTGTTGTGTATTTAAATATTTTCACTCATTCAATATGAGACAGGCATTGGAGAAATAGCCTTAATATTATAAACAAACAGGAGGATATGTATATGAAAAATACAAACGGGAGATGGATGAGGGAATGATCTTGCTTAGAAAGGGGAAAACCAGGGACAATGTCCTAGAAGTGGCGCCATCTGAAATGGGCCTTCCCATCAGCATTAGCAGGTGTGGCGAGAGGTAAGCATACATTGAAGAGAAGGGGCACAGAAATGGGGATGAAAATCTAGGATCTGAGTACCAACATATTTATGTATATAAAATTTGTTATGTAAGTTTTGAAATAATGTATTTGTTCCACTCCTGTCACATCAATTTCAAAATAATATGGTTATCTGTAACTCTGAAAAGGTTCAAGTAATAATGGAATTATGTGATGCACCACAGCTCTTAATTAAGGCTCAGTTTAGTTAGCAAGTCATCATCCCCAAGCACTGAGAAATTTCTCACTTACAGAAGAGGCAGGAGATAGAAATCCGACCCAGAATAGGAGGGAAAGGCCCACTTTGTATAGCAGAGACACAGATACGGAGTGTAGAGCCAGCAAAGAAATACAATGGTCAGTACAGGACACCCTGATGGAAGCATTATACACTTCAGCCACACAGTTCCTTCTAGCGGAGTTCCTTCTAGTGGACACAAGATCGTGTCATCTTATTAGTTGGTTAAATCTAACTGGCAGGTTTTCATTATTGCAGTGAAGATGGAATCTAATACAAAGATCAAAATATTCTCCTCATTCATTTATCTTGCTTAATCATAAATTCATTCATTTATGCTCAAATATTTATTAAGCATCCAATATGCCCAAGGTTTTGTACTGTCTACCACTAGAAAACAAAAATACAGTTCAAGACTATAAATGGCTTAAGGAATACTATTCCACCTGAGTTTAGTAACCTAAATTTCAAACCTGAAGAAGAAACAGCACAATTATACTTTCCATCAGTATTGGTGGAAAGGGCTCCTTGAAGCATAACTTACTCCTTACTTTGAAATCTATTGCTTTAGACTTAAGTAAAACCTTCATATCAATTTCAGGTTATCCCCTGAAGCTCTGCTCACCACTCTACCCCTCAACCCCCCTTCTTTTTTTCTTTGCCAGCTTTAACTTCCTGTCCATACAAAAAAGTTTAAGTAGCTTCTCTTCACTTGAACTTTAGTGGTATTTAAGAAGTGACCACTGATTCATAATAGCTCAAAAACCTCTTTGTTTAAAATGTATAGTGAATTTAGTCTAATTCATCCTTACTACAGTAACTTATTAAGTTTAAAATATAGACTATTTTAAAACCATGATAAAATATTTTAAGTGCATTCAAGATACATTTTTAAAAGGAATAAAAATATTCATGAGTTCTCCAGATACTTAAATTTTCTAGCTTTGGGCACAATTTTCAGCTAGAAGCTGAAAATTCTGCAACCTAAGGGAAAAACTGTGGCTCTTGAATTAAGGCCGTCAAGTCAAATAAAATGAACTTGAAACTCTACTGCTATATTTCTCTGCTTCTAAATATAGAAGTTGTACAGTGTACTACGAATCATAATGAGGCAGTTATTGCTAATTCCTCAAATGTGATATCTTTGCACATTCACATATAAAAAGCTGATTTAAATAATTTCCTTTCAATACTTAACCATCTTTTTCACATAAAAATATGTATAACAAATCTTACTCTTTAACTGCTTCAGAAAACTGATAATGAAAATATTTACCATATTTATTAAGAATTGCCATATTGCCTTTTCCTCAACGAGACTCGAAAAGTAGAAAATGGCTGTTCTTTAATAGAAAACTTTGTTTGAAAATTCCTTTAAAGGACCTTGAAATCACAAGGCTGCTACTGAAAAGAAGTGTGCTTAAAATGGCAAGACGTAAAAGATTTTAAAGGCTTCAGTTCGTACCATAAAAATAGTATGAAATTAAAATATTCATCCACTCAAAATGCAGAAAAAAGTTATAAGAAAAATAACTACATAAAAAAATCTTAATATAACCTGCTTCTTTAATGCTTTCAAAACTAAATAAATCCATAATAGTGCAATTCAAAGGGACATGAATATTGTTAATAATAAATACATTTTTGTAAAGGTATTGTTGCCCAGCCTTTAGAATCAACGGTAGTAACTTTAATTTCTTTAAATGTCAAAATATTGTCTATAATAATCTTGTGTCATAATATATTGCTGTTAAATTTTAGGTTAATGAGGATTCCTATTTTGAATCTCATTACTGAAACAGCCTAAATAATTATATAACTAAATAGATATTAGAAGCTTCAACAAACTGTTAATTAATTTAGCCGAGTATCAATGTCCTTTTTTTAGTAAAAACATGACATAATGATACTGTTAGCATCTCCATAGGAACTTCTGAGAATTATTCATTCAGTTTTAAGAAGAAAAAAAAAATTAAGTTTCTTGTTTGAATAAGTTAAAAAATATTTTCAATGAAAATCTTTAGGCTTTAAAGCAATTTGCAACTACTCTGCATTTATGTAGCTTAAAGTTCAGAAGAGACTAAAAGGAAGATTACATTTTAAAAATGCCAGTTATCTGCAAACCTAATGATGTGTTTACATTTCTGCAACAATACTTCAGTTATAGAAACATTTATAGGATGTAAATCCTCTGCACGAGGCATTGTGCCTGGCACTAGGGCTACAAAGATTATTTACCAGAGCATCATTAACTGAGAAAAAAGGACTACTGCTCATGTAGCCATTAGCTATTTATTATTAATACATAAAAGTAACAAGAACTACTCACCAGCCTTCATCAAAATCACATTCGTAAACAGACATTCAACTTCAGGCAAAAAGGATACAGGCATTAGAAAAAAAAAAAGACTCAACTCCTTTGTCTTTGAGCTGCTCCCAAATGAGCACTGTAGGGACTAAACACTAAGGAAATGCACTGTGGCTGTCAGGCGGGCCTGCCACTCGGAAAGTCTGACACCAAACTGACGTCACACACCAACATGTCACTGCAGCTGCAAATTAAGGCAGCTTCTTCAGGAAGGATTTCTTGTGATTATGTATGCCTTCTAGCCATAAAAATGTGATTTCAATTTCCTTAAAGTTGGCATATAGCAGAGGGTAAAATACCAGTATATATGTTTGCAAATAGCTCTTGAGGAAAATGTTCAGTGAGAAACTTAAATAATCTTAGCTCAAATAAGTAGGTATTTCCTGTCAAAACTGTCAAAATACCAATTTAAATGACGTCTTTCAAAATAGTCTGTTGTTGTTTCCAAAGTTGATACATACCTATTTATTTCAAAAATTCAACCAATAAAAGGTATAAAGAAAGCTAAAATTGCCTGGAGTTCTACCACCCAGAAAGGATAACAGCTAATGAGATTTACTGATCACTTACTATGTCAATCATTTTACAAACTCATTTGAGCCTCATAGCCCAGTGATATAGGTTCTGCAATTGTCTTCATTTTACTGAAGAAACTTGAGCACAGAACAGTTAGGGGACTTGCCCAATGCTAATAAGTGGGCGAGCAGGATTCAAACCCCAGTAGAGGGTCTCTACTGCCTATACATGTGATCAGTAAGTTATACTATCTAGCAGTAAAGAAAACAGCTGTTAAGATTTTGGTGAATATCCTTTTAGACCAGAGTTTGTATATATAAACATACGTTTATTCAACATAAGAAAATCAAACTATATATATTGTGTTGCAACCCAGTTTTTTCATTCAACAGTATGTCATGAACAGCTTTCCATATCAGTAACTATATTCTTGTTACTTTTTTTTTTTTTTGAGGGTAGTGTCATTGGCCCTCATATGTGGGACCGAACCAGGGCCGCTGGCTTCCCAAGCCAAACTGTTTCTTTTTTGATGGCTGTCCATCACAATTATCTAAACTTGTTTCCTACTGACACTTAATATCTATTTTTTTGTTATTATAAACAATACTTAATGTATGTAACTGTCCAGACATGTTTGTATTTTTCTGTTTAATTGCATAGGATAATTCTCAGAAGTGGGTTCGATAAGTCAAAGCACCTGGGTGTTTTCAATATTTACAAGCTTTGTCTCCAAAGAGGTATCAATTTATATTTGTACCTCAATACATTAGATTTCCCTTTTCCCTACATAGTGGATATTGAAAATTATTTTTCTTTTCTGCAAATCCAATAAAAAATACAAGCCATCACAGAGTTCTAATTGTATATGTTGTAATTGTAAGTAAGGTTAAGCCTTTCTTCACAGGAGGCAGTCTAGCTTAATGGTCACAAGGACATAGGCTCTAGAGTCCAACTGACCGGAGTTCAAGCCCAGTTCTCAATAGTTCTTTGACCACAGGCAAGTTACATAGCCTCTCCATGACTTAATTTTCTGTATGAAAGGTAAAGATCATTTAATCTCCATTGGATTTTTGTGATAATTATACGAGAAAAACCACATAAGCAATTGGAACAGTGTCTACCACATGTATTTAATTAAACGTTAATTCATGTTTAATAACCAACTATATATTTCTTCCGCATTTTGCACCTTTCATCCAAAATGGTGATTCTAAACCGTACGGACAAGCCATTTTACAGAACATATTGTAGATATCTTATTAGGAGGCTAATGACATAAAAATGTTCAGGTACCTCAATGTGAGTTGTCCTACAACTAATCTGGCATGTAACATCACTGGCATTAAAACACTCCTTTCCTATGAAGCTGCTATAAAAAAATTTTTAAAATAGCATTTCAAGTTGAGAAAACAAAACT
Source organism: Aselliscus stoliczkanus (assembly GCA_033961575.1). Classification (NCBI taxonomy): domain Eukaryota; kingdom Metazoa; phylum Chordata; class Mammalia; order Chiroptera; family Hipposideridae; genus Aselliscus; species Aselliscus stoliczkanus. The sequence goes on from CM066727.1 coordinate 174,639,232, forward strand.
GCTTCATCCTGGAGTTTGAAATACAGATGAACAAGCCAACACAGTTTGCTACAACCAGAAGGGTTGACATATGTTTTGGAAAAGCAGTGATTCATGATCTTTCTCATTTTTTTCCCAAGTGAAGGTTTTGCTAGTACCCATTATGTTCAGTTTAAACTTCTCACACTAAGAAAACCAAAGCCCCATTCTTAAACATCAGAAAGAAGTCAAGAAAATAATGTTTTTCCACAGTAAAAGCAAAGGACAACCATTTTCAAATGACATAAATGATAACAACCTATCAACAGAATATGCAAAGGTTAAAATGGAGTGAGCTGCTTATCCCTTCACCCAAATCAATGTGACCTTCTATTACACAATAAAGTTGTCCACTCTTCTCACCATCAGGATAGCTATAACAAAACACCTCTAAATCACACTCAGAAGGAAGTTTTATATTCTTCTAGCAGATCTGGTTTAGGTGTACTCATTGTTGTATATGCTGTAAAATGACCCCATCTGAAGGCAGACATTTCTGTAATAAAACTAGAGCATAATATGTTTACAGAGCCACACAGTTGACAGAGGGGTTTCTGCATATTGATGTCAGGAGAAAACCAGCAATAATGAAGCAGCTGGAATCTGTCAGGAGACTGTGAACCATTACCTGGAATATTGAGAAGTAACAAGTTGACCAGGTACTTGGTTTATCAAGTTACCAGCACCCTGCACCGTTTCTCTAGGACCCGGGGGGCTCAGGCCCCTTTATCACCACCCACCCACTGATGACAGGACTTCCACAGGGAAAGCACTGTGGTCAGGCCATGGACTTATAATAGAGGGAATAAGATAAGGTCCCTCCTCTCAAGGCCAGAACAGCCTGGAACTGACAGTTAAAGAGGGAAGACAGAGCTGTAAACAGATCATTATAACATAACCTGATCTGCAGAGCACAGAAGAGGAAGTGGCTAATGCCTGAGGGATTCTGGAAAAGACTTATTAACATAGTAAATGACAGCTGACCTGACAAGTTCATGAGATTTCAGTGAGAGGTAGCAGTAGCTGTAAAAGCACAAATTTAAGATGCACTCTAAAATTTACACCTACAAACGGTGCCTAATTAACAGAGAAACTATTCATTTAAGGGAAAAGTGCATACCAAACAGACATTTCTCCTAAGTGCCTTATAAAATTCTGCCCTGCTTTTCTCAAATTCTGTCCAAACCACTTTTTAGGAGAGGGAATTGAGGCAGGCTGTGGACGAATTGCTCCACAACTTCGTCGGAACTAATAAACTTCTTTAAATCAGTAAGGGTCCTAAATCGCAATTAATCATGATTTTCTTTTCATGTTATCTCTGTGCTTTAGGGCAGGAATCATACTTCACTAAAAAGCCACAGAAAAAAAAGTCCAGTGAGGGCCTCCAAAGTATTCGCCAAAACTAATGATTCAGTGCATCCCTTAGGCATGTTTGACAACGTCTGAGGATTCAGTGGTGATATTATTATTATTATTATTATTTTTTTTTTTTGAGGGCAGTGTCACTGGCCCTCATATGAGGGACCCAAACCGGGGCCGCTGGCCTCCCAAGCCAGCACCCAACCACCGCGCCACTCAGCCGGCCGGTGATATTATTTTTTAGTTCTTATTGTTACTTTAACACTTCTCAGTGGCATTTAAAACTCTTGGCCACTCACTTTAAAAAAAAAAAAATTAGTTTCAGGTGTACAAAACAATGTATTGGAAAGGCCACCCTTGTCCCTGATATTTATGTGACCTGGTTCACCAATGTTCACCTTGCAAAACGTGCTTCAGTCCAAAGGACTCAATTCAGTGCCCAATAATTTGGTGCCAATTTATTCATCACTCATATCCAAAGGAGAAGTTCTTTCCATGGGTAACAGCTCTCCTACCAATTTCCTCCCTCCAGTGACTACGGTGCTGGATAATACAAAGCATTCAAATGCTGCATCAGCTGATTACTGATTTTCATCTCTCAGGTCACTCAATACGAATCTTTCAGAGCAGAAAAAATACTAGTATAATAAGAGTACAGTAGTAGAGCACAAGTGTGTATTTCCAAAGTGTGTTTTTTTTCCCCCAACACTACCAAACAATTAACTCAATTCTGACACCGTGTACCTGGAGAGGGAACTCACAGGTGAAAAGCCCAGTCCAACAAGAGTGGCTCCAGAGTGGCTCCTCCGACACACCAGTCTAAGTCCACATTGTCACCTGTGCTTCTAACACACTGACTGTACACTGGAGGTTCCCATGACTCCCTCTTCGGATCTGATTAGTTAGCTAGGCTCACAGAACTCAGAGAAACATTTAGTTACATTTACCAATTTACTCTAAAGGATATTATAGAGGATACAGATGAATAGTCAGAAGGAAAGGTACACTGGGCAGAGTCCGGGAGGGTCCTAAGTGCAGGAGCTTGTTGCCATGAAACCGGGGTGCACCAGCTCCTGGCAAGTAGATGCATTCACCAACCTGGTAGCTGATCAAATCCTGTTCAGTTTTTACAGGGCTTAATCTGCAATCTGCCCTCCACCAACCACATCCCATTTCCGGGAGTCAGAGAGCAGGGCTGAACGTTTTAACCCTCTAATCACTCGGTCTTTCTGGTGACCATCACCCATCTTGAGGCTATCTAGGGTCCCCACTCGAAGGCATTTCATGAATCACAAAAGACTTCTATTATTCAGGAAATTCCAAGGGTTTGAGGAGCTCTGTGCCAGGAACCTGGGACAAAGACTAAATACATTTCTTATTACAACAGTATCCAACGACAAAGTTACACAGAGGCAAAGTAAGAATACATTTTCCTGGGCTGGTCAAGTGGCTCAGTTGGTTAAGAGTGCAAGCTCTGAGCAACTGGGTCGCCGGTTCGATTCCCATATGGATCAATGAGCTGAGCCTGAGCTGAGCTGCCAACAGGTGGCAGGATGGCTCAGCTGGTGAGAGCACCTGCTCCTAACAACAAGGTTGCCAGTTCGACTCCCTCATGGGATGGTGGGCTATGCCCACCCACAGCTAAGATTGAACACCGTTCCTTGAGATGAGTGGCCTCAAACTGCTGACAGGTGGCCGGACGGCGACTGGACTTGGAGCTGAGCTAGCTGCGCCATCCAAAACTAAGACTGAAGGACAACAACTTGGCTGTTCCTCGTCCCCAATTTCCCAATAAAATCTTAAAAAATAAAAAAAGTCTGTTGTTTTTAAGAAGACAAATGAATACAGTTTCCTTTTGTCCCAAATTTTCAAATTCACTTATCTTGGCATATCACATAACTTCATGACTTAAAAAGCAACACCAAGGTAGCACTAATTACAAAAGTAAATTTAAAATAATTTACAAGTATGGTCCCTCATACCCTCATTATCTTCTTTTTACTATTATTATTATTTTAGCTGAGCCATCCTACCACCTGTTGGCAGCTCAGCTGCCAAACTGGTGACCCTGTTGCTCAGAGCTAGCACTCTTGAGTGAGCTCTTAACCAACTAAGCCACTCGGCTGGCCTTTCATTATCTTCTTTTTAAAAGTGGTAATCAGATACAGAATAAATCGACTTGCAAAAATTAAACACACATACCTACCTGATGATAACCTGAGATAGATTTGAAATATATTTAGTGCACTAACCACTTATATCAACTGAAATTCAGTACAGAAACAAACTATGCCAACCCAGTAAGACAATGTGTTGGGCCAACAACTTCTTCTAAACACTGTGTTAGTCATCCTCACTTGACATTGACATAACAGTTTAGATATTTTCAATTTACTACCCAAGAAATATTCAAGGGATGTTCCATGCTATCATTTTGGTGTTCTATTAGAGCTACAATTTCACAACGCAGCAAATTCTCGGAAAAAAGTAATTGGAAGAGTTGAATGATTTAAGCATCAAATTAATCCATAAACACCTGCCTAGGAAGGGACCAATTATAATGAAAAGTCCTTCACACCACTAGAATCTTCCTCCCCAGGGATAGCAGCTACTAAAATATACCTGCTTGCTAACGACGAATCAAAACTTTCCAATTTGAAAATATACAGTTCTCGGGTCATCGGTGAACAAAGTTGACCCTCTAACGCCAGTTTTATAAGACACCGACTTAGCCATTTTATATTCTTCTTAATTTATTTCTTATTCCAATTCTTTTTAAGTTCTTTCCAATTTTTGTGAGATTGGTAGCTACAACTTCCTCCTTCTAAGCTCTGTCATAACTTATGTATCTCACCAATTTACATGATTTAGGCTCCATCCCAAATGCTACCTCCTCAGGGATTTCCCCCAACCTCTCTACTCAGGTAGTTACAGTACCACAAATCAGGAATAATTAGTACGACCAACAAAATAGCAGTCACACATACTTACATCTCAAAGAATCTGTCAGCAGGGATGTATATAAACTTTTGCACAATAAATAAAAAGTATATACTCATGGAGGGTGGGCTAACGCTAATAAGTTCATTTATACAACCAAATACAAACCAAAGAGAGAGAGAGAGATACAAATCTAAAAGGCAACAGTGATGTGGGCATTAAAACAGATCGTCTTTCTTCCCTTTCCCTAGTATCATATAAAATCTCAACTTCTGAGCTCTAGGTGAAATGTCTGGTTATATTTATATCTCCTTTGAATAGCTGAACTCTGTCGGTACTTGAAGATAATTTCACTTGATAGGAAAAAAAAATGTATTCTGAGTAGTGAATTTTTTAATAGGCTCTGGACTCAACTACATTTTCACCTTAACTATTACAGTTCTGGAAAATTTTCCAGTCAAAGAGTAAATGTACAATACGTAGTATAGAAACTTTAAATTTACTGATTTTGTATTTAAGTGTGCAATGGTAACTAATACAAAATTAAATTTGGAAATACAGTTGACCCTTGAACAATGTGGGGTTAGCAGTGCCCACCCTTGCAAAGTAGAAAATCCACCTATAAATTTTGACTCCCCAAAAAACTTAACTACTAAAAGCTTACTGTTGACTGGAAGACTTACAGTAACCTATACAGTCAACACATATTTGGTATGTCATATGTATTATATACTGTATTGTTCGTTAAGTAAGCTAGAGAAAATGTCATTAAGGAAAAATACATATACAGTATGAATTTACTGAAAAAATCTGTTTATAATTGGACTTGTGAAGTTCAAACCATGTTGTTCAAGGGTCAACTGTATTTGTGCTTTATGAAAGATAACATTAAATTCTAGCACAATAAAGAAATTCAGACTCTACAACATGTTGATGAATATGAAAAAATAAATTAACCACCAAGTTATATGAATAAGAAAACAAACAGAAATTTAACTCTAGTTTCCTTGCCTGGGTCCTAGTTTCAACTCTGCATGAATATACATGCAGAGTATAAGTGACTTATACTCTATCTGTATATTGATTAATTTCATTCTGAAAGAAGTTATAAAATGTACAGAGCATGATTTACCAATAAAACACTTTTATTCAGGTACTTAGTCAATTCTACACTTGTACCATCTGCCTGGAAGACAGTCTGTTTTTGATGCAGGAACAGAATCAAACATATGACAGTGTCACAGTTTCATTATCATCAAAAAAATGGGCCTCAAGGAAACTATTACAATGGTTGCTTTGTGCTTTGGCTTGATTTGCTCAACTAGAAACTCCTGCTTACTCTCTTGCAAGGAAGAAAACGTGTGGTTTTAAAAGTTTTAGTACCACAGAACTGGACAGAATACATTGTGGAAACTCATGATTGAGACAGCCTTGGGACTTAAGAGGTACTTTTATCTCTACAACCGACTTAATGAAAGATCCTGACAAAGTAACTGACTACATCAGTTGTCCTTTTTTCATCATATTATATGACACAATCAGAAAGTCTTAACGGCAACATCTACAACCAAGACCATTTGCCTGCCAAGGCCAGATTTTATTGAGATAGGATATTATCCCTTACGACAAAAACAAAACAGGTTTAACTTGCCACACATTACCTCACATTTGTAACACTGGAGGCTTAACTTCTTTGACTGTGTTTACACCCCATTTGTAGAAAAAAGTTGTAGGACTTTTACATAAAAATACTTTATTTTGGAAATTTATTGAAAATGTTATATATATTGCTTCCTAGTTTTAAAAACAGACAAACCTGGGTTGAGATTTAATTTCCTTGGCTACCATTAATAGATTTTTTATTCATTCAACAAATATTTTTCAAGGATATGTACTAGATCGTGTAGGAAAATTTTAAAAAGGAAAGTCCAAACTAGTTGTTGGTAAGTAAGGACATAACTAAAATACAAGTAGGACTATGAGATGCTATAGCATATAAATGGGTTCCGGAACCAGGCTGCCTAGGTCAGAATCGTTGATCAGGCATTAGGAAAACTACTGAACATCTCTGCACACCTCAGTTCTTCATCTCTAAAATGGGTATAACAACAGCATCTTCGTCATAGAACTGTTATGAGGATTAAATGAATGGAAACAGTAAAGCCCTTACAACAGTATTTGACACATAACTACAGCGCACTAAGTAAGTAATAACTATTCCTGCTCTGAAAGATATGTGGCTCAAAAAGTGGAGCTAACTGTAAATGGGCTTTGAGCATGAATCCTATAAAACATGGTAGGACCTAGATAGTAAAAAATAGAAAAAAAGTCATGCTGAAAAAATATAATAAAAACAAGATGACTAGTGTGGCTTGGTTACAATTCAATGGCTCAGAAAGTAGATGAAGAGTAAGGTTGAATTTTGTGAACATTAGACAAAGGAGCCTGGGGTTACCTGGCAGGCCAGGTAGAACTATTAGAGAGGCTGTGATCAATGGAGGTTTATCAAGAGTTTTATAAGTCACATAGAGGACTGGAGAGTGGTGGGATTTTTCACAATGGCCCTTGACAAAGTTGATTTTCCCATAAAGCAGTTTTGCTTAATATTGGGTTGTTGGAAAAGTCATGACATATTTTTTCTATGCTCTTCGTTGCAAAAACGCGTCATGATTTTTCCGACAATCCAATATACAATAGGACTTATACTAACAACCTCACTACTATAAATAAAAATTAAGCTGGAATCTCTTAGTTCTGTCTCACGATTCCATGATTGCCATTGCAGCTCCAAGTATCATGTTCTTAAAGGTAAAACGAATGGAGCCTCATCTTAGGTCCCTTTTAAAAAGAAAATGAAGAAAACTTTCACAGAAGTTCACTGGCATAGATAATAGGGCTGACTTCCTAAGAAAAATTATCACCTATACCTTGGAGCCCAGGAGGCCCATCTTCCCAGAGCACATAAAAGAAAAACCACTAAGACAAAATCTCGAGTCTTTTCAATAGGAAGAAAATTGGAGCAAAGGGTGAATAGCAGTTTGCTAGGTACCAATAGTGGTCCATCACATTCTGTAGCAAATAAACCATATTTAAACCAATCAGAATGTAATTTCTCAGTTAAGGGCATTAAGTGACCGAAAACATTAACAAGCAACAAAAGAAAGATAAAGCTGACAAAACTTTAAGTTCTGCACAACAGAAACAAAAGATGTACCCAACTGGAATCTAGAAGGATAAAACCCACTTCCTTATGCAGTAAAATTACTGTCAATCAAATAAAAAAATCTTCAAAATTGCTACTCAAGAATGTTCTCCTACTCTAAATAATCTATCTGTGTATCCATTACCCTCTGATTCCCATGTCGGCTAAACATCTCAAAAGCATTACTATTACTTACATATTACAAATAAAAGACAAAACAAGAAAGGAACGAAATAAATGGATCCATTTCATAGGCTTCCTCTGAAAATTTTCATAAAACAATATACACTAATGTTACAACAACAACAAAAACCTGATTGTTCAGAATTTAATCTGGAAGCTCCGGAGTCAGTTCAAGATTCTAGCAGGAAGGCAAAATACTGCAGCCACTATGGAACATAGTGTAGTAATTCCTCAAAAAGTTAAACGTAGAATTACCATATGATTTAGCAATTCAACTCCTACTTTACATACCACAAAGAATAGAAAACAGGTGTTCAAACACATACTTGTACACAGATATTCCTCACAGCACTATTCACAATAGCTAAAAGGTGGAAACAAGCAAAATGTGCATCAATGGGTGAATAAACAACAAAACGTAGCACACATGTACAATGGAGCATTATTCAGCCATAAAAAAGAATTCTGAAGCACTGATAAATACTACAACATGGATCAACCTCAAAACCACTATGCTAAACGAAAGAAGGCAGATACAAAGGTCACATATTGCATGATTCCACTTATAAAAAATACCCAGAATAGGTAAATCCATACAGAGAGAAAGCAAACTTGTGGTTGCCAGGGGCTGTAGGGAAGGAAGAAATGGTGAGTGACTGCTGAATGGGCACACGATTTATTTGTAGGGTGATGAAAATGTTTTGTAACCAGAAAAGGTGATGATTGCTTACCACTGGGACTGTACTAAATGCCACTAAATTGTACCTCAAAATGGCTAATTTTATGCTATCTGAATTTTACAGCAATTAAAAAAACCTGATAAAACTGTAATATGAAATATGTAACAAGCTGAAGAAAGGTGTGCATGGAATTTAACCAACCTGGTCAGTAGTATTTCAACTTGCTTTAATAGAGTATTCTGTAATTCTTCCTCTGATTGGATATAATCTGGGATCTTCTTCATTACACCCACATTCTAAAATTTAGAATGTTAGTTTACTCACTGCCCACCTAGCTTGTTCAGGTGAAAGATAAGGAGTATCCTGATCTAAATCACAAATGAAACAGACCCTGTTTGTTTACTGTTATAGAAATCTTTGGGGAAATTCCTTGGTAATTTAGTAACCTCTGACATCTTGTACGACTGTTCTTGCTTCTGAAGAGGAAGATGGCATCAACAGTTTACTACTGCTGTTGGTTTAATGCAAGGTTCTATAGGCATCAGCATGGTCCCTCCCAGAAGGCAGACTATACTGTACAATGGAACAAGGGAAAAGCACAAGCAACCTTGCAATTTCGTATTAAAACCCCATGGATTCTGTAATTAGAGCTCCATCTCTGTCTAGAAATTTTACTTGTTTACAAAATGCTTTAGATGTGGTGAGTTCTTGCAATGTTCCAGAACTTCTGCCCTTAGGAAAGTAATGACAGGAGGCGCACACTTCTCCCCTGTGGAATGGGGGCTGCCTGGGGCTCTGGGACAAACATCAGCTCTCCACAGAGATGGGGCAAACACAAGCCGTTCTGGGGCCTTCAAGTATTTAGAGAGCGAGCTTCTCACCCTTAGGGGAGCAGACTGAATCAGCAGTACAGGCAATAAGTAGCCAGGTATTGAATGGTACTCCATATAGTGTGGAATAAAGGGAATGCCAAAACCCTTTTCGCGGGTGTCTGTCCTATGTTCCTAAAATTGCTGCCCTACTGTGGCCAAGAGAGGTGACCCCAATTGTGACAGGTTGTAATCCATTTATTAAATTTATAAAACATAAAACATACATACTTTACAAGCCAATGACATAAATTCTTTTAGAATGTACATGTATAATTTAAAGCCATATACTTTTGAAAAATTATCATATTGATTTTACTATATTAGAATACTGACTGATAATTACTGAAAATGCTTTAAGTAGAAACAATCATTGAGATAAATTGCCTAAAATTCTGGAAGTCATATTTATTTAGAAATATTTCATAAAACTCTCTAAAGCTGAAGAGCGTTTATCTGCAACAAATTCTTTTCAAAACATTTCATATGACAATATTTGGTTATAAAGAAGGTAGGTATTTTCCTTGGGATGATGTCTTACCAAGAAAGTAGTCCAGATGTAGACAACTGCCTTACCTACCAAACAAGAGCACATCCACTGATAATACGGGCAAGTGAGAAGAGGTGTCAATATATAGCAGAATTCTGCCCAGAAAAGATAAAACATTCATTTAAACCAGAGTTCTCTACTTCAGTCATTCCTGGGCAAATCTGAGATTCTGCCATATCTGAGTATCATTTGTATTATTAACAGTGTTTGAGAGTTACTTTATTTTTAAAATAAACAACTTAAATAGCCTCATCCTAAGCAATATCTGTAAAACCTCAGGTTTTGTCCACTAGCTTCATTTCTCTAACATATAATAAATACTAAAATGAACAAAAATGTTACTCTGGTACTACCTTGTTACACTGCCATGAAGTTTAGAATTCTTTAATATAAAGAATGGAGAAAAGTAGTTGGTTATTGCATTAAATACCCCATCAGCTATCTCCACCCATTCAAGGCAACCAAGACCATCACACAAGCACTTCCAAAATCATTACCTAAATCTGTATCAGAGGGTACACTGGCATAAAGGATGTTGGAAATATTTTTTTAAGGTGAAATGAGTGCTTTTCCAAGTATGTGGATGGCTGGAGGATCCTTGCATAAATAGGAAACAAAAATTTCACTACCCCAGCAGCCAAACACCTTTGGAGTAGTGGGGCCTACTACAGAAATTCATTTGGTTCTTTGTTCCTTTCAGCGAAGGATTTTGCTGTCTGAACCTATTAACTTAGCTGAACCCCCCTGTCAGAATATTGTCACATGGAGTAATTCTTTCCTACAAGGTGCTTGTTGGGGTACCTAAAAAGGACACATAGGAGGAGGGCATTTTACTCCTTTTTTTTGAGGGCAGTGTCACTGGCCCTCATATGTGGGATCCGAACTGGGGCCGCTGGCATCCCAAGCCAGCTCTTAACCACGGTGCCACTCGGCCAACCCACTTTACTCTTATAGTAATAGGTGAAACGACTCTTCCTGTACCTGTGTACTAATAGTGTGTGTGGCAGAATTCAGTCTTAGACTTGCTCTCATGGACTAACGCAACTGGGAGCAATGCTGTGTGGAAGAAAACTATGGGTTACATCTATCCGCACCTGTCAGAGGCTATATAGGTACTTCCCGAAAGAACTAACAAAGGCGAACGCCAAGGTGGCTTACCTCAGCTCACATTATACCTAAAAATCATTTTATATATGATCAGTGACATGTGTACCAGGCTTTGAGAAATGCCAACATTAAATCTAATGTAAAAAAAAGAGCAACTATTAAGTCTAACAAAACAAACAACGATGTGGCTGCAGACCTAGAGTCCCAGAATCCCCAGATGAGTTGTTGGTGTCCAAAAACAGTTTAATACCATCTCACAATAAGAACACTTATACAAATGTGCTTAGAGTACCCTATTTCACGTATTCTAAGAAGTGTTTTTTAAAACACATTTTAACAGCTCTGAAATTGGGAGATTTCTCACATCTCCTGGCATTTTATGATCACTGTCCACCAGGTGGCAAATGCGGTATCATTTGCATTACCTTTGTGTGCGCTCAAATGTCAGAAGCACAGTGTGTCAGCAGCAGCAGCTTGGAATAAAATCCCAGAGAGAAAAGCAGAACAGACCTCTACCCCCAGGATCCAATGCTTGTGGGAGAACACACTCAGCAACATTTAGATTCAGGAATCAAAATTAGGTGAAGCCTCCTCTTGGCTGTAACAGTTTCTCAGAGTTCCCTTGTTTTGGATGACCTTACTAGAACCAAGTGTTTATGTATGATGTCTTTTGTCTTTAGTCTTACAGACTCCACTCATTCCCAAGTTACTTAGGACGGCATTTTTTGCCCCATCTCATCTAAGGCTGTGTTATAAATTTGTAATAGATTCTTTTGTCACATTCTGCATTTCATCCTGGGATGCCCTGACCTCCTAAATAATGTTTAAAATTTGCATACAGTCTGGTTTTACTCTTTGAGCTATAAAGTTCAATGGGTTTTGGTAAATGCATAGTGTCATGTAACTGCAATCACAGCATCATACAAAATAGTTTCACCACTCTAAAAATCTCCTTTGCTTCACTGTTTAACCTTTCTTTTTACTGTCTTACTGTAAGTTTTCTTTTTCCAGAATGTCTGTGGCAATCACAGAATAGGTACTTTTTTAGTCTGGTTCCTTTCATTTAGCAATGTGCATTTAATAGCCATCTACATCTTTTTGTGTCTTGACTATTTTACTGCTGAATAACATTCCATTATTAATATTGTGGGCAAAAATTACTGGTAACTTCTGTTAGAACTCTCTGTGGAGCTGTGTCTTTGATACATCTAAAACAATGCTATTGGAATCCCATTCCGCTGTAATTCATGTCCCCAACTCCCAGGGGTCTACTTTTCTACTAGTCTCAAGTCTCTAAACAGGTCTCAGCATACCATCAGTGTATTTCCTGATTTACTGAGATAACTGAAATTATCTGTATCATGTGTCCTCTTAATGAGCTTACCATTTGTGGTAGAGTCTCTAAGACGGTACCTGATGTTTCTGAGCCAGAACCATCCAGCTCACCTGTAGCATTATTGCTGTTTTAAACACTACATTTTGGGATAATTTGTTATGCAGCAATGGACAAGTAAATGTGATGCATTGAATTTTTTCCCCAAAACTTGCAAATATTATTTTTCTCAAATGTAAAAAGCATTTTTCCTTCAGTTCTTCCATCTTTCTATTTCTGTCAAACTCCTCTAGAGAGAGGCTGCACCCATCATGCTACTAAAACTGCTTTCTCAAAGGTCAATCAATAGTCTCATAATTGCTATATCAATGGTCTCTGTTGTTTTCTCAATCCTTTGATGTCTATGCAGCTTTTGACAACTAGAAATCTTCACATCTTTGGCTTCCACGACACTGAATTCTCCTGAGTTCTCTCTGCAATAATTTTCTGACTTTCTTCAGGCGCTACACTTTTATTCATGATCCTTAAACACAGGCATTTCTCCAATATTCTGATTTCAGTCCCCATCTTTTCCCACAATAAGTATGACAGTATCCAGTACAACTAAAATGTATGAGCACTAACATGCCTTAATGTCAACCTCTTCACCTACATTTCATCCCATTCACGGTTAGCCTTTCCATTAACTACCTGGTGCCTAAACATACTCAGTAATTCTGGGTAATCGACTACTTTAGAAAGCTTTCTTTCCCTTTCCAGGAGTAAACTGCATTTCAAAGGCCTTATTCTCTCTTTTATGATCATCTCTCCAGTATTTAGAACAGAGCTTGACATTTGGGGTTTATGAAGCACATGGTAAGATATTTGTTACATCAAGGATTGGAAAACAGATAAATCCCATCTTTTTTTGAGATATTACATGATCTACTACTCTAAGCCAGTCTATTTTTTAATTGCAGCCCACCCTATTGCTTAGAGTAGATCATGTTGTCTTCCTTTTGTTGTTTTCTAGAAAAAAAAATCTCATTTATTCCAAACAATATTATAGAACCTTTTCTAATATATCTTATTTATAAGTTGGGGACTGTTAAATTATCACTCTACTTTTGGAGATACAAACTTAGTCAGAAACTAAATCCCAGCACATCTTTGAGCTATAATGAGATCGCTAGTTGAATTTAGCTCTTCGGTACCAACTGGTTGGCAAAGATTTCTTCAAACTTGGTAAATAATTTGATATTTCTGTAAAGTTGCTACATGAATTTTTAAAAAAAAGGTCTCAAGAATTAGGTCCTTTATATAGCATATTAAGACATTTTTCAGAAGATATGAATATATGGTAGTCTTCAAAAATGCTTTTAAATTGTTAAAAATGTAGCAAAGTGGGAGGGGAGGCTGTTGTTATCTAAACTACTTATATGAAACACACACACGTGGCTAAAATTTCAGCTGACACACATGTGGCTAAAACCTCAGCTGTTAACACGTCAGAGACCATATTACCTTGGCCATCTCTGTTACTCAGTGTCTGGATTCTGTTATAGCTTCTGTATTATTTTTAACTGATAACATATTTTTATATTTCACATGAAAAAACAAAAGAAAAAACAAACAACTTTTGGCTAACCTAAACAAGCTTAAACTGACAGGGGTTCAAAGCATTGCAAAATAAGAAATAGGTTTTAGTAAGCAACTATATGCTGGAGGAGAAAAAAACAAGAAAAAATATGCTTGCTTTTTTTTTTTTTTTTTTTTAGCTGAGCTGTCCTGCCACCTGTTGGCAGCTCAACGGCAACTCAGCTCGGGCTGGGCATTGAACTGCTGTTGCTCAGAGCTCAGCTTGCACTCTTGAGCGAGCTCTTAACCAACTGAGCCACTCAGCCGGCCCTAAAATATGCTTGCTTTTAACTGAAAGACAGCATTTTTCCACGGAGACTGATGTGATAAACAACTTCTGGTTTCCAGCATCAGATGGGTTCTTAATACCACTTGGCAGGCAACTTTTAAAATTTGCTTTAATTTTCCCTTCTGAAGTTTTTGTTACTCTCCTTAAACCACCTATCCAGTCCCTCCTGTGCCCCCGTAAACTTTAGTTGCCCTATAGCTCAAATCTTAACTGTAATTTTGCCCCTTCTTATTTCTTCCTTCCTTCAGGTCTTCAGAAAATGAGATGCCTGCCCTCCATTCTGTATCTCTCATCTGTTTTCTTCCCAATTTCCCCGGGGCCTTGTTCTAACAACTGGTTCTTTTCTTCCCTGTATCTTCAATCTCCTCTCTACTGGGCTTCTACAAACCAGTTGAAAAACCTTTAGTTATTCCCATTCTTTAACACATCTTGTCAATTAATTTCCCTTTTCTTTTTCAGCCAAAAGACTAGCTCCCACTGGTTGGTTGTACTCCCTCCTACCCCATTCACTCGGCCATTAACTGTAAAATTACTTCTATCCTCCACACTCCCTCAGTGATGGCTGCAGATGTCATAACAGACGAAAGTCAAAGGATCCTTCTTAGTCCTTAGCTCACTGGACTGATGCGTAGCGCCTGCCTGACACAGGTGTGTTCCTCTCTCTCGGGGTTCCTAATCTCACACTTCCGTGGTTCTCTCATGCTAACTAAGCATTCTTCTAGGTCTCCTCTGCCCATCACTCAGACATTGGGTTTCCTTTAAGGTTCTACCTTCAGTCATCTTTCCTTTACACCCTCCATCCGCAAGTGATTTAATTCACTCCTTATTTCATGACTCCTGTTATTATTCAATAACAATACTGGTGTTTTCATTTTGTTTTACTATCCATTCTAGCCTGTATCTCTTGCCCTGATATTTCTTCTTGCTATGCAGGGACCGACATCTAATTTCTGCTCTCTGAACAAAAGGAATATCCTACCTATATTTCATACTCAAAATGTCCTAACCTCTTTATTCCCAGTTAAACCTATTTAATCTGCTAAATTTCTCATTTCAAATAAAATCCAAATGCTGGAGAGTAGTCCTTCCCCTCCTACTTGCTACCCTCTTGTCCGGCTTATCGAACCTTAAGATTCTGTCTTCCTAACTTCCTTCTCTCCCTTTCTGCTGCCATAGTTTAAAATCCTTGTCCTATGTTCAATCATGTCATTTCAAATGTTAGGGAATCCATAACCAATCTCCTCCCCCTCTGATTTATCCTCCACACTTCTGGTTTATTATCCTTCTGATATACAGATATGTCCTGTTCTGCCCCCATACTTAGACCCTTAAAAATGGCCACCAGTGCCTACAGAACTCTCTCTGCTCCTTGGCATGGCACACAAGGCTGCTCTGATTTGCCTTCATTATCTGCCTGAACTCTCTGTCCCGTCACCCACACCCAATGCTCTAGCAGCACTGTAGTACTAGCTGTTCTTGAAGAGATCTATAAGCCTCTAGTCTTGCTTTTCTGCTTAGCAAATTCCTAATCATCCTTTATAACCCAACACAGACATCATCTGTTCTGGGAAGCCACACCCTCTCTCAGAGCCTAGGGCAGGAGATATCCCTTGCTCCCTCGTGCCACCTCACACTCTGCACACTTCTCGCCCTGTCCTCAGCACTTGCCCCAGAAGGATAAGTCTTTGGATATTTAGGTCACCCAGGTCTAGACTGTGTAAATTTCCCATGTTTATTTAATTCTTTGACAGAAATGATCTCTTTTTAGGCAGTATTCCCCTCAAATGGATGGATTGGGAGCTGTCTGTGGCTCACCAGAATCTAGCACACGGAAAAGAACAATATCAAAAACATCGAGTTCTTGAACTTAGGGATAAAAAATTTTGGAGTTACATAGATCTGCGTTTACATTCTGGCTGATACCTACCTACTAACAAGCTCTGTGAACTTGAAACAAAGAACCACTTTCAACATATCACCCTATTTCTGAAATGCGGATAACACACTTCCCACAAATTGCTGTGAAGATTATGGGAGATAATAGGTCCTCAATAACTTCTAACATAAGTATATGTAATGCTGCGTGATTTATGAACATATTGGTCATGCAACACTTCAAAAGTTATAAATATTTAAGATTAAAACTAAACATGCAAGCACAGATTAATTTTTCAAAACCTACTTATCAATGCTTTTACTTAAAAGTAACATTTTAACAGATGCTTTACACTTTTATTAAAACCAAACTTGAATTCTTTTTCTTTTGACTTTGATGGCTGCCCCATATTTAAAATCTTTATAATTCTTGCTATAGAAAAAAGCATGAAATCACTAATTTCATCGATTTTCTCAAACTCAACATGACATTTTCAATTATTTTCTCCATTACTCTTCGCAGCTCTTTAAAATAAAATGAAAACAAAAGTGACCGAAAGACAGGCTAAGCTGACAGACATTAGAAAATTAGAAAAAGCAAACAAGCAAATGTACAAATCAGCATGATACTAGTTCATGTTTTCACTTTTCTTTTTTTGAGGGCAGTGTCACTGGCTCTCATACGTGGGACCCGAACCCAAGCCAGCGCTTAACCACCGCGCCACTCGGCCGGCCCTTTACATATTATTTTAAAAATCTTTCAGAAAATGCTCAATATAAACTGTCAGGTGGAAAGGAAGAATTATAACTGTATATTCATATGATTCTAATTATAGAAGAAAATATGTACACATGGGGTATACATAATGGGGCAAAAACTAGAAAGCACTACGCAAAAAACGTTCTTGGATTCTCTGGTTGGTGAAATTACCAGTAGTTTTCATGGTCTTATTTATACTCTCTGTATTTTCCAATTTCTTCATAATGATCTAGTATTACTTATTAAAATAACAAGTTTTTTTACTTGCATACCAGAGAATTTAACAATTTAAAGTGTACAATTGAATGGTTTTTATATTCACAAAATTGTGCAAGCATCACCACCAATCAATTTTAAAACATTTTCATAACTTCAAAAGAAAATCTGTATCTAATAAGCAGTCACTCCTCATTACCTCCTCTCCCCAGCCTCCAATGTATTTTCTGTCTCTATGGATTTGCCTACTCTGGACATTTAATACAAATGGAATCATCTAATATGTGGTCCTTTGTGAATGCCTTCTTAACATGTTTTCAAGGTTCATCATGTTGTAGCATGTATCAGCACTTCATTTTTTTTTTATAACCAAGCAATATTCCATTGTACAAATATACTGTATTTTATTCATCCATTTATGAGTTGTCATTTGAGTTGTTTTCACTTTTTGGATAGTATGAATAATATCACGAACAGTCACAAACACGTTTTATGTACACATATGTTTTCAACCTCTTGGATATATACCTACAAGTAGAACTGCCAGGCCATTTGTCAACTCTGTTTAACTTTTTGAGGAACATTCAAACTGTTTTCAACGCAGCTGCATCATTTTATTTTCCCACCAGCAGCAGAGAAGAGTTGAAATGTTTCCACGTCATTGCCAACATGTGGTTGCTGCCAGTCTTTGTGATCATAGCCATCCTAACAAGTTCGAAGTGATAGCCGAGGACAGATGTGATTTGCATCTCTGATGGCGAGTGATGTTTTGCATCTTTTCAGGTACTTAATCAGACCAAGTAGTTATTCAGATCTTTTCACATTTTAAATTGGATTATATTGCCTTTTTATTATTGACTTGTAGGAATTTTAAAAAAGTATATTCCAAATACAAGTCTCTAATCAGATATATGATTTGAAAAAATTTTTGTATTACATTTATAAAGAGAAAGAAAAAAACTCCATCTCTTCCAACACTATGATCATGACTATAACATGGTAATTATAATTATAAATTTAGTATGTGAGCAGCATTTTATAATTTTCATCCTAGTCCTCCCATGGACTGGTAATAACAGACCAGCCTGTTTCTGAGGTCAAGAATCAAAGGCCTACAGAGGTAAAGTGATTTATTCCAAGTCTCTCCTGACTTCATTCTTCTCCTATGCCTCATCTTTCTTGTTTTAACTTAATGCTCTCTATGTTGTTTTCAAATGTGTACGCTAAAATTTCTCAGTCTCACAGTTAAGTGGGACTGATAATGCCCAAGTCGCTGGGTACCGGGTACAGGCCTTTCTCTGACATGAGGTCATCAGTACTGTGTAGCCTGACAGAGTTATACAGATAGACATGACAAAGGTGAAAAGTGAGTGATCTCAATAAACTCAGTACTGCAGGGTTGTGTTGGTTTCCTACGACTACTGTAACAAATTGCCACATCGGTGGCTTAAAATAGAAATTTATTCTCTCACAGTCCTGCAGACCAGAAATCAGGCTGAGATCAGTTCTGACGGATCAAAATCAAGGTGTTGACAGGGCCATGATACCTCCGGAGGATCTAAAATAGTATTGTTAGTTCCCTGCCTCTTTCAGCTTCTGGTGGCTGCTGGCATTCCTTGGCTTGTGGCTCTGTCACTCCACCTCTGCCTCTGGGATCACACTGCCTTTTCCTCTTGTGCCTGAAATCTCCTCCTGCCCTTCTCCCGTTGTAAGGACACTTGTGATTATATTTATTGCCCGCCCCATAATCAGGGATATTCACCCCATTAAATTAAGGTCCTTAACCTTCCAGGTTCCAGGGATTAGGACATCATCACTACACACTGTGGGAGGTTGGGGGGTGGGGGTGGGGGAATAATCTCAATAAGACCCAAGAACAAAATGTCAAGGGACAACTCTCCACTATCTTTTTTTCTTTATATTCACAATCGAGGTGAAATAGGTACCAAACTGTTTCTATAGCTACATTCTTTCTATCCCAGTCCTGCCACTATCTCTGAGTAGCACTAAAAGTCACCATCTTAGTTATCCAATCAAGATCATGTAGTCTCTCTTGGGCCGGCCAAGTGGCGCATTGGTTAAGAGCTGGCTTGGGACACCAGCGGCCCTGGTTCGGATCCCACATATGAGGCCCAGTGACACTGCCCTCTACAGCTAACAACAGCTCCACCTGGAGCTGGGCTGTGCGAGCCCCGGTGACGGTGTAGGCTGCAGCTCCTGCTGCAGTGGGCTGCCATAGGCTACAGGGAGCGGCTGGCAGCCAGCGTGAGCTGCCAATTGCTGCGGTGAGTGACCATCCAGAGGCCGGCGACTGATCTGCCTCATCCGGGAAGAGCGCAATGATGATACCAACATGGGCCAGTGAAGCAACGTCCTCCACAACTAGACTGAAGAACAAAAAGACCGCAACTTGTCTGTTCCCCTCCCCCAATTCGCCAATAAAATCTTTAAAAACAAAACAAACAAAAGATAATGTAGTCTCTAGCCTCTATTACTCCTTTTTGTTTTAATTTATCTATTTTAAAGGTTTTATTGGGGAATTGGGGGAGAGGAACAGTGTTGGGGAATTGGGGGAAGGCACCAGCTAAGTTGTTGTTCTTCAGCCTTCGTTGTGGAAGGCGCCAGTCACCATCTGGCTTCCCGTAGGCAGCTCGTGGCCTCTAAGCTCAAGGTGCTGTGTTCAATCTTGGTTTTGGGTGGGTGTAGCCACCATCCCATGTGGGAGTGGAACCAGGCAGCCTTGTTGTTAAGAGTGCATGCTCTATCCTCTGAGCCATCAGGGCGGCAGCTCAGCTCAAGGTGCCAAGTTCAATCTTTTAGTTGCAGTTGGAAGTAGCCTACCATTGAACAGGCAATCTTGTTGTTACACCAGCTGAGCCATCCTGCCACCTGTTGGCAGCTCAGCGACAGCTCAGCTAGGGCACAGTGTTCACTAGCCCATGTGGGAATCGAACTAGCAGCCCAGTTGCTCAGAGCACGTGCTGTAAGCTAACTCTTAACCAACTGAGCCACTAGGCCGGCCCTCTATTTACTCTTAAGAATAATTTTATACAGAAGAAATTGTCACCTAGATTCAAACTGGTTATAACCAAAAATGTAGTTTGTAGAAAATTGAACAATATGTTGTTTTCTTTTAAATTTACTTAAAATACATAAATCTAATGTTAAAGGAGGAATTAGATAAATTGAAATGTGCTATACAGTAATAAAGGGTGCACATGAAGCACAAGTTTGTAAATATATTGGGCAATTTCTTTTTTCTTATGCTATATGGTGAGGCTCTGAGTGTTCTCATTCATATTCTTTATTTCTGTAATAGTTTTACACTATTATTTTATAATTTTGAAGTATGAAAAAGGAAAAAGCATACAACGTCATCTTCCTCCATAAGCCCTAGAAAACATCCAATGTGCTAAGCTTTCCTGTTAATGTCTAGAATTACATCAGTAACTATCAAATGTCATTGTTAAAATCTATAAACACATCAACTCTTTGATTATGAAATAATTCTTGCTTCCTTATTAATTCTTTAGGGAGGTGAAAAAAGGTAGTGAAAATGAGAAGTTCTCTGACAAACAAGGAAACAGACATGCTAATTAAGTTTCCCAACATTCACATCCTCTACCCTACAATTTCTACTTATTCATATAGAATGATTTTTGCATTATTTCCAAGGATTAAGTTTTCCACATCCCAGATGGATTTTGCTGGTTAGATGTTAATTATTGCAATTTTCCCTTTCTTGCCATAAGCACAACTCATCCTCAAAGGAAAAATATGTTTCTGAAATACTTATAAAATCACTTTTAGTAGATAAATCATACTTTCTCATTGACTTCAATCATAATTTCAGAGATTTATTCTTACGGAAAAAGTATAGCTCCAAGGAAAAATCTGGTTCTATCCAAAATATACTTCCTTTCTGACAGAAAAAAAATTACATCATAGTTCATCTGAACTAGAAAAACAAACCCAAAGATGTGTGCTAGACAGGAGACAAGCTGTCATATCTTCTGTCACGGTATCACTGTACTTGTGTTCCAGTAACCCTTATTTTACTTAATTCTGCCCCAAAGTGTTAAGAGTAGCTATGCTGGCAATTCAGATATGCCAAAGAAAGCTGGAAAGTGCCTCCTTTCAGTGAAAAGTTGAGGAAAAGATGAGTACTGTAAATAAGATATTTTGAAAGAGAAAGACCACATTCACAAAACTTTTATTACAAGTACATTGTTATAATTGTTCTATTTTATTATTAGTTATTGTTGTTAACCTCTTACTGTGCCTAATTTATAACTTAAACTTTATCATAGGTATGTATGAATAGGAAAAAACATAGTATATATAGAGTTTGGTACTACCCAAAGTTTCTGGCACCCACTACAAGTAAGGGGCAACTACTGCTTACGCTTTATTAGTTTCAGGTATACAGTGGAGTGGTTAGACATTGATATAATTTATGAGGTGACCTACCCCACTAACTCTAGTACCCATCTGACACTATACATAGTTGTTACAATATTATTGACTATATTCCCCAAACTGTATTTCATATCTCCAACTCTTTCATAACTACCAATTTGTACTTCTTTTTTTTTTGGGTGGGGGGCTGAGTCATCCTGCCACCTGTTGGCAGCTCAGCGGCAGCTCAGCTCAGGCTGGGCATCGAACTGCTGTTGCTCAGAGCTCAGCTGGCACTCTTTTTTTTTTTTGAGGGCAGTGTCACTGGCCCTCATATGTGGAACCTGAACCGGGGCCGCTGGCTTCCCAAGCCAGTGCTTAACCACTGTGCCACTCGGCCGGCCCGAACATTTACAGTTTTTGAATAGGTGATGAACACCTACTGTAACTAACATCATGCTAAGTTCTTTAGAGACAGAGAGAGATTTCTAGTTACTATTGAAACAGATAGCAAATCATAACAGACTAAACATATTACAATTTAACTCTTAGTTAAAATTATTGAATTAGTCCTTTTGAAAGGGTCATAGTTCCACTGGAATGTAGGAATGTAGTCATGACCTGGGGCCTGCAAGCTAACATAGAAGAATGTACTCTGAAGAATAGCTCTGTCCTTTCTTTCTGCTCTTAAGATAACATCACTGACTCTCTATTCAAGAACACCTGGACATAGTCACATAGGCGCAGAAAGGGTGCTGCCAGGAACTGAATGCTGAAGCTTACATAGGAACTGATGAATCAATACAGTCCATGACTCTGAACCCCTTCCTCATGATTTTTGCTCTTAAAAGCCCCGAATTTTAAGACATCGGGGAGTTTGGGTTTTTAGTGATACAGCTTCCCGTTCTCCTTGCTTAGCCCCTGCAAATAAAGTAACTCTAATTTCCCCACTGCAAAACTTGGTGCAGTGTTTGTGCTCCAAATAATCCATTTGATTATACTACTGAAAACACAGAGAACAGAGAAATGAAGATACTTGTCTACAGTCACAAGTGGCAAAAGCTAGATTAGAACACAGGTTCATCAGATTGCAAATAAGCGATCATCTATTTCTTATTACAAACCTTTTTAAAAAAAATTAATTTGTTTCTCCACAGGAGTAATCTAGGAGTACCTTTAAGACAATGAATGAGAACTCATGAGAATTATCAAAAACTACATGGTCATGTCATATAGCATTCACTGCCTACACTTGTCGAGTTCGGGCTTTCAAAAATGTACTTTTAGAGCCAGCCACATGGCTCAGTTGGTTAAAATTAGCTTAAGAGTGGGAGCTCTGAGAAACAGGGCCACTGGTTTGAATCCCACATGAGCCAGTAACACTTCGCCCGAGCTGAACTATCACTGAGCTGCCAACATGTGGCAGGGTGGCTCAGCTAGTGTAACAAGAAGATTGCTTGTTCGATGGTGGGCTATGCCCGCCTGCAACTAAGACTGAACTGGGCACCTTGAGCTGAGCTGCCACCCGGATGGTTCAGCGGATAGAGCATGCGCTCTTAACATAAAGGCTGCTGGTTTGACTCTCGCATGGGATGGTGGCTATGCCCACCGACACCTAAGATTGTAGCACAGCACCTTGAGCTTAGAGGCCACCCCACAAACTGCAGACGGGAAGCCAGATGGTGGCTGGCGCCCTCCACAACTAAGACTGAAGAACAACAACTTGGCTGGTCCCCCTCCCAAACACCCCAATTTTTTTAAAAAAATGTACTTTTCGTTCATAACACTATTACTATCACTAATTCTAATTGTACTCTTTATATCCCATTTACACTGTAATTCTAAGATTGCTCTTCTAAATACAAAATGGCAAAAAAACAGGCAATTTCCTGGAAGATATAAGCAAACCCATAATTCTTCCTTCAACTTACCCTGGTATTTCAATATGAAGATTCATATTCAGAATTATTAAAATGTTTGCTAAATGTTTAATATCATGTATTAGGTTTTCCTTTTTTTCAAAAGTAAACCATATTCCAGGGAAAACGAAGTTCTAAATAAAGTTCTGAACAAGGTGTTACAAGCTAAGAAGTCCTGCTATGAACAAGCCCTTACTAAGACCCAAACTTGTGTGACCAGAGACCTCATTTTCAAGTAAGACCTTGGGATCTTTAAACACTACTGAATTTCATAAAAATTGGAAAATAAATGCTCCTTAATTGGCAGATGTTAAGTTAAATAAGTGATCTGATGAATTTAATGATTTGGAAAGGAACAAAATAAACAGGTATATGCTTAATCTTTAAAAACTTGGCAATGAAATCCTTGTCATCAGTAATTTTTCTTTTCATATTCCCCTCTTTTCATTTTCCCAGTATGTCTCAATATTTTTCTTCAATAGATTTTCCATCGATTATCTATCTTTTTAACTAACTATATATCACACATAACATTGGTAAATGTAAGGTGTACAATGTGTTACTTTGATATACTTATATCTTGTGATATGACTGCCTTTTTAGTTATACTTACCACATTACCTAATTATTGTACGATGTTGCTGTCTGATTATTTACCTTCTACTGAATATCTATGAAGATCTGTGATTGGAGGTAAATGGGAATAAATGCATATGAGAAAACAGTGTAAAGTATAATTTTGCCATGATAATTTTGTAATTATCCGTAGTCTAGGATAATTAGGAGACAAAAAAATGTTAAAATCTGTCATCTTTTAATTATATAATATACACGGAATACATATTTCTGGTAAATTAGTTTCAAAGCACACAAGAGTTATATATTTTACACATTTGAAATATTTTTAGTTAAAAAAAAGAATGCAGTTGATTCTGTAAAAGCGGTACTTGTTTTTTTCCCCACAGTAGCTATCTGTACATGACTTATGGCCCTCATGAATCTTTGCAGCAGTCCAAGAAATAATCTTATTACTTTAGAAACCTTAAATGGTCCTCCTATTACCGTGGTGAAGTATTACATTAAAATTAAGTGGAAATAAACAGGGTGTGTATGCTGCCCAAGGTCACACAGTGAGTCAGTCTTTAGAAGTGCGAATACATGTGTTGAGTATTGCCACCTAGTCTTTATCTTTAACCGCTAATCCTCCCTTGTCTTGGATATACAAGTTTAATAATAATATACCCCCCTCCTTCACATGTGCCAATCTGGGGAAATGGCATAGTGGGGGTAGTTCACAAAATATATTTCAGGAAAGCATCACATAATTGCCTAGCATTTGAAGGCACTAAGCTTTTAGTATTCTCTTCCTGTTCCTCCCACCCAGCACATCGTTTGCCTAGAACTATTTAAAGTACCTCTATACCTCAAATTCCATACCTGATTTCACATTTACTAACAAATACTATTTCCCCCCAAGGAAATAAATATGGTAATTGCATGCTTTTCCTTCAAATCTCCTCAAGCAAAGTATGCAATTTTAATTTCTAGGAGAATACCCTGAAGATTTGGTTGCCAAGTTTATCTATTATAAATATAATCAAAACCATGTTCATTATGAAATAATAATGTATAGATTTTAAATATTACTTGATATTATGAGAACATAATATGGAAAAAAATGCCCCAAATCCCCCCTTTAATTTCATGGTAAAACATGAACATTTTGGATAATAAAAACCACAAAACATTTCAATAAGATTATTTCTTAGCAATCACCATAATGTGAGCTCAAGGGAAGTAATAGAACCCCAAACAGCAAAATTATTATTGTGCTCCAAACATTTCTGCAGCTAATTCAATAACTAAAAACAGTATGAATTATAAATATGAATACTGAATCATTGTAACATTTTACAAATACATTGTGAATCTCATTTTATTTTAGAGTATTTTAAATTACCAATTACATTATAAAGCGCCCTTATTTTTTGAACTATCTTTTAACAATATGTACCTATTACAATATATCCTTCTCATTTTCTTTCCAGAATTCTTGCTCTTATACTAAATTGATTTTATCTTCTACATTTTAGATTTAATATAGAAATGTAAAAGCAAAAATTATAATTTCATTAAACTACAAGAACAAACATGCTCAAGTATCCAAATGGACAAACCCTGAACTCCCCCGGTATACTATTTTGACAGCATTATTCAAAACCGGTGAGCAAATGAAATTTGCAAAGAACACAAAGGAGTATTATCACAGCAATTTATGAACCTGTCACCTCAGAAATGCACTGAAAATATTTCAAAGGAAAGATTGGGATGGCAGAAACAATTTACTCCCAATCCCAGCCAAGTTACTTGCTACATAAAGCTTCAGCTTAGCATGAAACAAGCGGCAGATCTAAGTAAAGACATACAGAGCCTTACTAAGGATTACAAAGTAGAATAAAACAGCTAATTAACTCACCAAATAGCCTTTTGTTAAAAACCTGCCTTCTTCTCTTTGTCTTAAGCTCTGGTTTCCAAAGACAAATTACATGCTCTCTGACAGGATGACAAAAGGGCACACCATGATCTCTTTTCTGCTCTTTCCACTAGAATAAAACTGAACTCCACTGCAGCCTCTAAGAGGAAGAACTTCTATGAGCATGCTCAGTATCTAATTTAAATGACTTGATATTTCATCTTGGCATGCAATGGCCTACTTCCAAACAAACTCAGAGAACTGCAAATTCAATCAAAGATCATTAACTGTGATAAACTACATGGGACCACCAAATGATAATTGATTTGTTTTTAACTTCATGATTTCTGTGGTTCATTTAGCTTGATGTGACTGGAAATGATTATTTCTACACTTTTATTAAAACAATAACTTAGGTTTCAATATTTCGTTAACTATGTCAATTTAAGTATTCCAAAAATGCTATGAACTGGAAATTTCAAGACATCCAAGATGTAGTCCCCAAAAGAAAGTCCAACCACTGATAAGCTAAGCAAACTATAAGCCATTTGGTATTTCATTAACCCCTCTTCTGTCCTCTTTCCTGCTTACCAAATAAAACAATCTGTAAACTAGTAGTATTTTAATTTCTCCATTGGAAATATTAGTAAACTGAAATGTTCAGTATCATTAGTAAAAGTGTCTGCTATCTTCAAACTATAGTCAACAGGATTTTTCTCTTCTATAGATTATACATTACATAATAGATTATGTGTTTATATAACAACAAACCTCACACAAATGGTGCTAAAACCATAAAGAGGATTAAAATTTTTTTTTTTTGCATTTTTCAAGAACAATTTTTACAAAAATGCGCCCTCCCGCCCCCACACCCCCCAACCAAATAGTTTACATATGGTATGTTTATATTATCAAATAACTGCCTGGTTCGTGAAGTTGCTACAAAAGCCATATAGTTTTGCATGATGGAAATATGGTCAAGAAGCTTATCTTCTGCTCACGGTGACCATTTCAATCTTCCAGAGATAGAAATCTAGTACCGCAGATACAGCCCAACCAAAACCAACCACACAACTCCTGCATATCCACTTCCCATTTTCACCTGGGGCAGACACACAAACATAGGAAGTGTTCTGTAGACTTGAGACACACCAAGCCTGGGAAGCAGATCATTGATAGAGAGGGGCTGACCCATCTTTAATTGGGTACATATGCTAATTCATGGTTTTCTTTTTTTCACAAGCCTTTCTGGCTACTTCTATCACTTCCCTGTTATAAACAACGTATCTACCCCACACATAAATGTCCCATTTTTTGAACAGTAGCTTTGCTTACCCCTCTCCTCCCCATAAATTAGTTTAGAAGGCCTGGGAAAGTAAGAAGGCGCAGAAACTAAACAAATTCCTTAGCAGCAAACAGCTACGATAAGGTGCCTCATATAGTGGGGCAGATCATTAAAAAGACCAGAGGTTGTCAAAAAATAAAATGTTCAAGAAATTTTTTTCAAAGACCACGGAGAACCACTTATGGAATCACATCTAATTCCAACACCCTTCTACGGGGAGAACAAGTTAAGTTCAAAGAAAACTACTAATACACGGTTTTGTTTCGCTTTCTACCAAAGTAACCATTCTTACTGCCAGTGAGCATTAGGTAGGGAAAACTGCAACATCTGTGGGTACTGTGTGCTACCTTACACATTCTATCTCTAAAGTGGAAAAAAATAAGCCCAGGAAAGGAAGGAACACACAATAAAAGCAAATACCAAAGGTCATAAAAACGTATCAAGAAGTGAAAATATGCCTGTTTTGTGTACTGCATGTGTCAGGGTGAGGATTCTGTAGGAAGAGTAGGCTACCTACAGTACTCAAGGAAAGATCTACAGTCCCTGAATGAGAAAGGAAAAGTTCCTCACTGAAAACAAGTCTACTTCTGATCTATAAAAATTTATTGAGAGCTTACTGAAATTGAGGCATGATGCAAGGCAGTGCACAAAGGAAAGAAAAACAAGGAGATCTATCTCCGGCTTTGAAAGAGCTTAGAGGTGATGAGGCAGGAGGACATATAACTCATCTAAGATCATCACCGCAAAAGAGAGGTGCTTCAGTGTTCTGGGGAGTTCAGAGGGAAGTGAGAAAGCATTCTGAGGAGGGGAATTTAGGAAAGTTTGTGTGAGGGGGTGGACTTTTCCAAATGCCTAGATGAATGCTGATGATCTGGACAGAAAGGAGAAGGAAAGAAGAGGAAGCAGCGAGGTGGGGGCTGAGGAGGAGGACAGCAGAGGCCCTGGGCTGGTGTGGGCACCAGGGAACGTGTGGCACAGATGGTGTGGACACTGGAAACGGAAGGCTGTAAGCACTGGGAAGAGAAAAGAGAAGCTAGCGATGCTGGGACGGAATCTGGAAGCAGAGGGTAAGAAGCATTTTACACCCTGGATAATAAAACAGCTAGGGTCACGTGTTAAACAGGAGTCAACTTTGGAAAAAAAGTGGATACAAAAGAGATAAAAGAGGCATTCATACCAGCACATTGGCACAGTATGTCCCTTATCTAATTCATGTTTTGAATTCTTCCAAATCACTTAATTGCTCTTTAACCTAAATTTCCTCTCTCCTGTACATTCAACTATAGCACTCCGATTTAAAATTGAGGTCATCTTGTAATTACATTTATCCTCTGATCTTAATTAGAGGTCCTATTGAAAAAAAACCTTATCTCTTATCACTCATTCTTTAATTTACTTTCTCTACCTACAAAACCTGATATTTCCCAAATGCTACTCTGATAAGAATGAATTTGTAAAAATTCAGTGAAAGATATAACCTGTATCTATGACAAGTAATTTCTGACAACTTGACACAGTTCTAGTGCATTCCCCTGAATGTCCACACGTAAGGACGGAAGGCATTCATGCTAATCACCTAGAGGGAACGGGAGGAGGGAGAATGGAAATGAATACATAAGCCCTACATTATAATTTGTTGTTTTGGATTTTACTGTTGGGTCATACCAGAATCATCTGGGTACCTAAAACAACACTCAAGAGCACATGCTCAGGGTAGAGACATTTTTCAATATGGCCATTCACTGCGGGTGCAAACATTATGAAGACGGTCCCTACATGACTTTGAGGTTCCCTTGGTTAAAAGTCATTGAGCTTGGTACTCACTAGTTTACGGGGTGGATTGGACACATACATAATCGAAACACACTGTTAGAGAATAGGGAAGGAAGGACAGTAAGAATACAATAATCCTGCATGACCCACAGATCAGGAAATGTTTGAGCAGGATTGGCAGGAAGAAGGAAAAGATGTTCAGGAACAAAAAGGATGGACACGTCAAATATAAGGAACAAAGGAACAACGTGGGCAAGGCATAAAGCCCGGGCAAGTGTGCAACATGTGAGGAAGACAGTTCCAGTGTGTGTAGGGCATGGGGACAGCCAAGCAGAGAGAGGCCAGCAAGGAGCACGGACAGTTTATGAAAGACTTTTTAAGTAACCCTAGAATTTAGTGATTACATGAATGAACGAATTGATTGATCACTGCAAGTACTTCAGAGACACTAAATATTTTTACATAGAGCAATGACATGGTCCTACTGATGTTTTTAAAGATAATGCTGATGGCAACTTGTAGAAAATGGATGGGGAAGAGGGAGATTAATGGCTGGGGGACATCAGCAATATAAGAATTAGAAGGAGATTCAAAAGTAGCACAACAGAGAGACACTGGAGAGGAAATAATGAGAGAGCTTGTAAAGGCAGAATCAAGGGGTTATGGTGCTGGACTGGATGGAGGGGTGAAACAGATGGAACAGTAGACTGCAACCGCAAGGATCCTGGTTGGAGCAACTGGGAGTGTGACTTCAGCACAAGGAGAGGGAACAGCAAAAGGAGAATTGCTCGGGTTCAAACAGGTAGATGTTAGGCTCCTGGAAGTCACCTGGTAATATCTACTGCAGATCGAAGGGAATATACATCTGGGTTTTTTTTTTTTTTTTTAAAGTAGGATCAAGGCCCCAAAAGACCAACTTACAGAAGAGAAAAGCATATGAGATGATGGAGGATGCCAGCTTGTGTGGTAGAGGGAAGAGGAGAAGCCAGATAGAGAATTGACTAGGGAGATCAGAATATCAGAACCACCCATTAGGAATAACAACCAAGAAACTGAGGGAGGAAACTTCAAGTGGCCAAGCTGTCAAGGACAGAATGTTCAAATACAGGGATGGCTGAAAAAGGCCAATGGACTTAGGTGCTGGATGCCACCACAATCCTTGTCAAAACCGTGTCAGTAGTATCTGGGATCAAAAATCAGCTTACAAAGGCTGAGGTAGGACTGACTCCTAAAGAAAGACGTACTAACAAGCATTTATTGAGTGCTCACTTTTGTCAGGCACTGTGTTAAAAATTTTATATGGATTATATCACTGGTCCTTGCAACAACCTTATGTGATAACTTTATTTAAAACCTCCAATAAAAATGCAAAATGAAGGCAAAGCACTTTGCTCAGTGTCTTACCCAATGGGCTCTCCAGGCTGAAAAGTGGTAGAGCTGTGCCATGATTCCACGCAGTTTGATTCCAGGGTCTGCATGTTCACAACCACCTTGCCACACTGCCTCAACTGTTAAGTCTTTTAAAAGTGGCAATAAAAAATAGCTAACATGTATAGAAGCTTTCAAATTATACGGTTTCATTTAATATTCACACTGTCCCTATGCAACTAGTAATGTCCCTATATTACTAGTCTACCTATTTTTCAGATTTGGAGACTGAGGCTCAGGGCTTATCCTGTGTCACAGAAAATAATCAGTGCTGGAATTGGATTCAGGTTTTGGTCTCAAAACCCATGGTCTAAATGAGATCTAAAGGGCAACAAGCTTATGAAGGAGGCTGAATTACTGAAAAAGATTTTCAATAGCTAAGGAGATGTGGCGAAGAAGAGGAGAATAATTGTGAAGAGAACTTAAGAGTAAGCAAGAAGTAATGAAGCCAAGGCAAAAGGGACTAATTCAGTTTTTGTTTGGTTTTATTCAAGTTAAATTTACACTCATAAACCCCATATATGGCTTCAGTGCACAATTCAATGACTTTTAATAAATTTATAGGTCATGTAACGATGACCACATCCAGTGTTAGAACATTTCCATTATCTTCTAAAATTCCGTCATCCTACCTTCCACCCCCAACCCCCAACTTCCACCCCCAGCTCCCAAGCAACAGGATCTTGAAGATGAGAAATAAACCACAAGTTAGAACCAGCCACTGCCACCACTGTCACCATTTCCTTCTTTGGCACAAACCAATGACATGCCTCAGTATAACGCACTAACCATCAGTCATGAAGTACTAATAACATGATACATCTTCTTGGTAAAAGATCCTTATTTATATTCTACTTCTTTCTCACTCAGAGATCTTCAGAGGGCATTCAAAAAAGAGAGAGCAAAAAGTAGAAGCACTCTGATTATTAAAAGTATTTGAACTTAATAGCTAATAAAATCAGGATTTGTTTTTTAAATATATAGCAAAGAAGTAAGCCCCAAGGAGTATACAATGAAACAGAAATAGTAACAGGAACAGTCTCTACCAAATCTGGGACACATATTTGCAAGAATCTTGGGCAAAGGAATAAATAAATTCTGCATAATTTGTTACTGTCTGACAGAAAAAAGATTTGTAAATTTTACAATATATTTTCATAAAATAAACTTAAATATCCCAGTGACTTTTGCTGCAGCAATAAACCTTAAGTGTCTACTTAGTATGTGGCAAGATAATGAATAGCCCCAATTATACATTATTTGGCATTCAAACTGTCTCTTGCTATAGACAATGCTTACACTATAAGAAAATCCCCTGTGCTTTACTAGAAAGACAGAAGCACACACAAAAGAAATTTACTCCTGAATAAAGATATTACAAGAGAAAAATACTTTTTAAAATATTGTACTGTGCAAATGAAAAGAAAAACTGAGGGTGGGGCTGGCTATTTTCTGTTTTCTATTAAGAAAAAGAACAATAAGAATTACTTAGTGCCTCTTGCCCCACATCAGAATTTTTTCCATTTCTTTCCATCCTGCCTAAAGATATTTCTTAATCAAGTAGTCAAAATATCATCTTAAGTATTACAGAAATTATCACTTTTAAAAAACAATTTGTACCCTTTGTTCATTCATTTCACAAATATTTATTGTCATCACCTCGGTGCCAGACACTTTTCTACGTATTAGGGATACAGTGATAAAAAAGTCTAAGCAAGCATGGAACTTACATTCTCCTGGGGGGGGGGGAGGAAACGCAATTAACAAAGAATATATAAGATAGTGGGAAAGGATTATGCCAAGAACTAAGATAGGCTAAGGGACTGAGATAATGGATGGTGAAGAAAATTGTTGAGGGACAACATTTAAACACTGGCTTCAACAATGACAGAGAAGTGGGGAAAAAACCCCAGAAAGAGTGGACAGGGAGCTGAAAGATTCTAAGGTGGGCATATTTAAAGGGAAAAAAGAAGTCCCCTGTGACGAGAGTGTGCAGAGTGACAGGAAAGCAGTTAAGAGATGGGAGATGGGTTGACTAGTGTTGGATTTAAGTCAGAGAAAGGACTGTGACGTGATGGTGTGATCTGATTTACATTTTAAGAAAACATGGCTGGGGCCTGTGGAGTGGCGTATTGGTTAAGAGCTGGCTTGGGACGCCAGCAGCCCCAGTTCGGATCCCACAAATGAGGGCCAGTGACATTGCCCTCTACAGCTAACAACAGCTCCACCTGGAGCTGGGCTGTGTGAGCCCCGGTGATGGTGTGGGCTGCAGCCCCTGAGTGGGCTACCATAGGCTACAGTGAGTGGCCGGCAGCCAGCGTGAACGGCTGGCAGCCAGCGTGAGCTGCCAATAGCTGCGGTGAGTGACCATCCAGAGGCTGGAGACCAATCTGCCTCACCTGAGAAGAGCGCAATGATGATACCAATATGGGCCGGTGAAGCAATGTCCTCCACAACTAGACTGAAGAACAAAAGGACAGCAACTTGTCTGTTCCCCTCTCCCAGTTTCCCAACACTGTTCCCCTCTCCCAATTTCCCAATAAAAATCTTAAAAAAAAAATAAAGAAGAAGACATGGCTGGCAGCACTGTGAAGAATGGATTGTAGAGGGTCAAGACAGAAGCCGAAGAACAACTGTAAGGCTACTGCAGTTGTCTGGGTAAGAGAGAATGATGGCACAGGTGGGAAATGTGGCTAAGATAGAGTAGTGGACAGATCTGGGGTGTTTTTAGAAAAAAAGGAAGAGTCAACAGGGCCTACTGAGACCAGGCATTGCGGGTGGAGGGTGAGTGAAGAAGGAAAGATCAAAATTAAGGATGGCTGCAAAGCTTTTTGTTTTTTTATGTCCAACAGACACTATGTGGAGAGATGAGTGACTGCAGAAATGGAAATATGTCTAGGTTGGAGATGTAAATTTATGGGTGACCGGCATACACTGTACAAAGAGCCTTGGTAGCGAATGAGGTGAGCTAAAAGAGAACACAGCACAGGCACTGCGCCTTCATCATCAACAATGCCTACTATGTGCCAGGCCCCATGCTAGGTGCTGCTGTGAAAAAGAAAACAAACAAGCAGATCCTTGCCCTGATGGAGCACACACTCTCATTAGAGAAGACAGATACAAACATAATAAATAAGCAAACTAGGTACTCTGAAAGAAGGGTAAATGCTATGGAAAAAAAGACAATGGAGAAGAGTTGGGGGTGTGGCTAGGGTCGGGGTAAGCTGAATTCAAAAGATGAGATGTGAGCCAAGAGCTAGGCACAGGGACAGGTTGGTGCTAAGGCCCTGAGGCAGAAACAAACAAGAGCTTGGAAAATAAGTAGGACTGGCCTATTCGAAGAGTAGCGGGGAGGACAATATGGCTTTAGCAGAAGCAAAAAGAACCAGCAAAGGAGTGGCCAGAAAAGCAGCATGAGAACCAGATGTACATGAAAGGGACAAGGGGAAAAGAAAAGGGACAAGGACCCAACTATGCTGATGCTGCCAAGAGCATGAGTAAGATCAGAACAAAGAGGTTCTCAACTCTGGAAGTACAACGTGGAGTCAGCAGAGAAGAAGACAGCCGTCTCTCCGAAAGGGCAGGAGGGAAAGAGGTCCAGCTGGCAGGAGGTACATTCACTTCTGAAGGCAATCCAACAAGTTGGCTCTCAGAAGTAACTAAATTCTTCTATTGTGGCCAACAGGCAAGGACTTGAAATTTTTAATAAAGCAACATCATCAATCAATTCTGGAATCCAAAAGGCCCATTTTGCTTATTTTCTCACTCAATAATAAATCTCCCCCACTCCCAAATCACTACTCTAAGCTATTTCTCAAGAAAGGGAGGGAGGAAGGAAGGGAGGGGGGGAGGGAGGGGAGGGAGGAAGGGAAGAGGGGAGAGGGAGAGGGACGAAAGGAGGGGGAGGAAGGGGGAGTGGGAGAGAAAGGAAAACACAGAAAAAATCGGCTGAAAACTCATCACAAACCACAGCGGCAGCTTCAGCGGCAACACAGTACCAACCACCATTTACTGAAAATCATTCCTGGGATTGTGGATAGATGACTGATCTTTCATTTGCAGAAGAATGCTGTCAGATAGGTTTTACTATTCACATTACATATGCGGAAAGATGACCAGTGTTTCACTGCTAGAAAGTTGAGGTAGTGGATTAGAAGGAGTCTATGTGTTTTCTACTCTGCCACATAACTTCTTTCTTCTAAAACGAGAAAGCAGACGGGTAGGTTTGCCTCTTGCTCTGTAAGACGCTCTTGCTGACTAGACATGGTAACTCTATATTCTACTCTAACCATTAACATTGTTGTACTAACAAATAGACAACAACAGAATATTACTGTCCCCTTCTCTCCTCCTACCCACCCACCCATCTCCTCTTTCATTTATAAATATTAATACACTAAGTCCTGTTGCAATTTAGAAAAGCAAGTTTTCTAAAGAAAAAAGGAAAACTCCCCAAAACGTCCAAAACAAGCATCACTGCTGGATAAAAAGCACAATTAACCAATATATCAACAATGATGGTAAATTCTGTACTTTATTTCAATAAATTACTAAAAATGTGATGAGGAATCAGATTATCCAAATGCTCTTTTGGAAAAACTACTTCCCAACAGTTTGTGGTTCTTTTTCACCACATATATTTAAACATATATACAATTTTACAAACTAATAACCTAAAGAGAATCAGCTCCAAAACCATCTTTATGTGGTAATTTAAAATGCTTCATTGAGGGCTGGCCGAGTGGCACATTGGTTAAGAGCTGGCTTGGGATGCCAGGGGCCCTGGTTTGGATCCCGCATACGAGGACCAGTGACACTGCCCTCTACAGCTAACAACAGCTCCATGTGGGGCTGGGCTGTGTGAGCCTGGGTGACAGCATAGCTGCAGGCCCTGCTGCAGTGGCCTGCAGCGTGAGCTGCCAAGAACCGCGATGAGCGACCATCCAGAGGCCGGCAACCAATCTGCCTCATCCGGGAAGAGCGCAATGACGATACCAACATGGGCCAGTGAAGTAATGTCCTCTGCTACTAGACTGAAGAACAAAGAGACAGCAACTTGTCTGTTCCCCTCCCCCACTTCCCCAATAAAATCTTTAAAAAACAACAAAAAAAAAACCACTTCATTGAACTAGAGGCTCCCTAAAATTTTTTTTAAATTGGTATTGACATATAAACTATAATCTGTTTGATAACTGAGCAAAAGAGATAGACCTTTCAAGGAGTTTAAGAAAGGGTTGGGGGCGGCTAAGTGGCGTGGTGGTTAAGCACTGGCTTGGGAAGCCAGCAGCCCTGGTTCGGGTCCCACATATGAAGGCCAGTGACACTGACCTCAAAAAAAAAGAAAGGGTCACAAGATTACATGATACAGAAACCAAATCCTATTCAAGAAATTAGACTCAGGGTGGCCAGTTAGCTCAGTTGGTTAGAGCACAGTGCTCATAACACCAAGGTTGCCGGTTTAATCTCCACATGGGCTACTGAGATGTAGCCTCCATAACTAGATTCAAACAACTACTGGACTTTGAGCTCATGGGTCCTGGAAAAACACACTATTCCCCAATTAAAAAAAAAAACACCTCAATAAAATACCACTTAAGGTCATAGAAAAAAATATGATGACTGCTTTTTAAAATTTTTCTAAATTGATAGATATACTCAGTCATTTCAATAAGTGTAGGTAAGGCAAACACCAGATGCTTATTTATAAATAGCAACCAAGAGAGAAAACAAGTTTCCAAAAGTCAAGAGAATAATCAATAGGAATGGCGGCACAAATTAAAGTATATCTGTACTATGGATCATGTCATGGAGCTGTTAAAGATAATCAAGCATAACTGTATGTCCTGCCACGGAAAATATCTCTGGTATGTATGTACATTATCTTGAGTAAAAGTGGCAAGTAAGAGAAGCGTAAATGTTAACAGTATAGATTAAGGCTCCTTTCATTTTTTACTTTATATTCTTTTGTGCTATATAAATTGTTTTGATGAGCATGCATTAGTTACATAATTAACAATTTTAAGAAAGAGAGAAAGAAAACAGGAAGAGGAAGAAGGGAAAAGAACACGGAAAGGGAAACAACGGGAACCAGGTGAGAGGCTCACGGGCTGGTGCGGGCGGGCTGGAGCGAGATGCTCCCAGACTCGATGCCTGGTCTCGCTACTGGCTTTGTGCCAGTTAAACTCTCTAAGTTTCAGTTTACTTACGTGTTAAGTGAGGATAACACTACTTCTTATCCTATGGAGTTACTGTGAGCATTAAATGAGCTACTTCTTGAAATATGCCTTGCACAGTGTTTGGAACAGTGTAACTGCCCCATGCATGATAGCTATCATTATGTTCTTACATTAAAACTCTAAAATAACTTCAACTCTTTATACCACAATCTTAAACGATATAATATTTGGTATGAGCTCTTTTTACTAATTTCAAAAAGCAGATTTTAATAACGACCCTAAAATCAATCTGGGAGGAGAAGCTATGCTGGTGGCACTTCTAGAAATGTATTTTGCCGGAGGTGTCCTGTTCCAGCCTTACCTGGGCGCCTAGCTCCTTGTCCTCGCTCATACAACACTGAGCCCTACACTTTGTGCTTCTTACCCAGAAACTTCACGTTAAAATTTGTCTCCACTTATCATAAGATTAGTAGATACCTATAGCTCTTCAAGTCATTCTACAGTAGATGAGTAAAAAAAGGATATTACTCAAGAGCATATTCTCAAAACTACACTTTCATCTTTGAAAAAAAAAAAACCCAACAAAACTCTATCCATAAACCAGAATAGATTTTAAAATAGTAAATAATAAAATGCCTACATCCAATTTAGAGTAAGAAAATGATTAAAATTTTTAATTTTTTCCCCCCAATAACCTAATTCAGTCAACACATTTGCTTTTCAAATGTTGGCTTCATGTGTTCCCACATGGGTCCTATTCAAAACTCATGAATTTTCTTAATAAACAAAGTCTTGCCTAATGAAGCACTATTATGGTGAATTTTAGCATATCCTGTCCCTCCTCTACTTATTAAGACTTGCCTTCTAAAAAAATTAAAATCCCTGTTAACCCTGCACCCTCTTTTATGTCCACTTACACACTACTGTCCTTGGAATTATGCAACTCATCAATACTCCGAAACCTTATGTTTTATTCACAAATCTAAAATCTGGAGCAGGGTTCACCCAACTTATTCTGCAAAGGATAATAAATATTTTAGGCTTTGTGGACCAGTCTTTGTCACAACTATTGCCTCTGCCTTTTTTTGTTTTTAAGGTTTTATTGGGGAATTGGGGAAGGGGAACAGCATTGGGGAATAGGGGAAGGGGAACAGACAAGTTGCTGTCTTTTTGTTCTTCAGTCTAAGTTGCAGAGGACATTGCTTCACTGGCCCATGTTGGTATCGTCATTGCGCTCTTCTCAGAAGAGGCAGATGGGTCACCGGCCTTTGGATGGTCGCTCACAACGGCTCTTAGCAGCTCATGCTGGCTGCCAGCCGCTCACTGTAGCCTATGGCAGCCCACTGCAGCAGGGGCTGCAGCTTACATTCTAGCCGGGGCTCGCACAGCCCAGCTTCAGGTGGAGCTGTTGTTAGCTGTAGAGGGCAGTGTCACCGGCCCTCATATGTGGGATCCGAACAGGGCCGCTGGCATACTAAGCCAGCTCTTAACCAACGCGCCATTCGGCCGGCCCGCCTCTGCCATTTCTGTAATGAGAAAGCAGTCATAGACAATATATAAACAAATGAGCATGGATGTGTTCCAATAAAACTTTATTTACAAAAACAGGCAGCAGGCTGAATTTAGCCTGCAGGCCACTGCGGCCAACTACTACTCCATTAACTGGAAGATGTATGACGGTTTCTACACCTATTCTTTACATGTCTCTGACCAGTTAGTTAATAGGTCATTTTACTTATTTATGATTAGTATTAGTAATTTTACTAAAAGTAAATTATCTTTTATTCTTATTAACTTCATTTATGTTCTTCCCAACATTTAAGTAATTTTTCATCATTCTGTATTTAACTAAATAGAACTTAATCAGTATTTCCTCATGAATTCCATTTTATAAAATTTATTTTTTTTATACCACTGAATTCTCTCCAAATGTCCTGTGAAAGTAGAAATGGCAGAGCTTCTGCGTCGTAAGGTTGAAAATAAAAGAAGCATTTACATGTTTACTTTTCCTTCATTAAAAATTCAAGGCAATTATTAATGAAGACATCATTTTAAGGTATGGTAGCCAGCCTATAAGAGAGCCCCCAAGGAGACTCACTTCCTGATACCCACACCCTTGTACAGTCGCCTCCACTGCGGCTTGTCTTGGTCTCTTGGATCGCTCATTCTGGACAAAGCCAGCTGCATGTCAAGAGGGTCACATAACCCTATGGAAAGGCCCACATGGAGAGAAACCAACTAGCCAGCCCCAACTTGTCTGCCATGTGATCCTCCAGCTCCCAGTTTTCAAGCTTTCGGAGATGGCAGCCCCAGCCAATTCCAAACTACAACCTCCTAGGCACCTTGGGCCAGAACTGCCGACCAAGCAGCTTTGGAATTCCTGCCCCACGGGAACTGTGAATATTCAGAAATGATTATTCTGCTAAGTTCTGAGGTGATTTGCGGACACGGCGGATACTTTTTACCTAAATAGGTTACCATTTAGTATATTCCGTATCACTAAATATTTGGATTAGTGACAGCTGCAGTCAATAAACAAGAATCTCCTTGCAATAAGATGTGTTTAGGGAACAAAGCTGACACCAGCAACACCAATTAGTATGCACGGCCGTGAAGCTGGCTGGGCTGTTTGTTCAACAGCACTCAAGCACTCAAGATTCACTTGATATTTGTTCTGTGGAAAGCTATGTGCCAGGCTATCCAGACAGTGTGACTGCTACACGCCAGCACATGATCCACAACAGTTACATGTAAGAAACAATCCTAACTTCACCTCCATTCTTACCCATATAAATCTCATTGTTGCACAGGGCAGTATTTTTAAATCCTGGTCTGACCCATAAGAGGATAATAAAAGGCAGTTCATGGGATGCTTTCCATCAGTACTTTTAAATAATTAAACAGAAGAGAAGGTACAGATAGTAGGAGAGAATTTTTTTTCATCTCATTTTTATATAAGGAAATGTATTTGTTACATGTGAACGATGGCTCATGCAATAATATGTATTTCTTACCGTTGGCCATGGTCAAAAAGTTTAAAATCAGTGACATGAAATACCAAGTATATTAATATCCTAGAAAACTACTAACGAGTCACCATCCTCTCCCTGCTCTTACCCATCGCATTCTCCCTTTCCCACTTCTCTTCTGCCTACTTGTTGAATATCCGGGGCTCGCTGCTCATTTTGTTTTGACCTTGGTATTTTTTAAAACTTTTGTGGAAACTGGCTCTAGCCCAGTTGCTCTTTTCCTAATCTCATTCTTGCCCATCTTGAGGGATTAGAACAGTGAAGTCCCTTTTCCTTGGGGACCCCTTTTAAAATATTTAATGGTTGTCTCGCCAGAGTAAGACAGGCGAGAAGAGGAAGGTCATACAAGGAACCTGATTATGACCCTGATGTACCTGAAGTTTCTGACTCAATGAATCATCTTCGTTTCTCCAACATGCTAGAAATAATTTAGATACACTGGGTTTATAACATTGATTTTTCACTCTGTAATGTCGCAATAACTGCTATATTTTCTACTGGCTTGACTTTCAGATTGTTAAAAAGCTCCCTGTTTTCATAACAAGGGGTACAGATATAGGGAGTATCCTGAGTGCAGGATGTGTCTCCCAGCTCTCTCTTCTGTAGTGTCTGGCACAGACTTTGCATTCAGTTGAGAAATGAATGAGTGACTATTAAGAGAAAAGTTATTTTGGGAATATAAAAAGAATCAAAAAAAAAAGAAATATCCAATGAATCGATAATTCATTTACTTACTAGTAATGCTTCAAAGGACGGGCATTATTACCCACAAGGAAGTTTCCTAGCTTGAAACCTGTATTGCGACCATTGAAAATATGAATATAACTAAACATTTCCTAAAACTGTCTAATAAGAGGAAGGAGCATTTCAAGAACACTCCAAAATGAGAGAGAATCAACAAAAAAATGGTCAGGGTGATGGTTATAGTGTACACTGATGGTTTTCTACCAAAAGGGCACAATGAAGCTTAAGAAAGTCTAGGGAAAAAAAGGAGACTAAGAAAAAGACTCAGCTGACTATGAAGTCCTCAAAAACATGCTACAAGGCAGAAATGGGGGATCAATATGTTCTAACCAGATCTCAGCATTAAATGAGAAAAAGGACTGATGTCTTTGTAATAGCACAGAAAAGCAAGTAATCAAATTCCTCTTGAATGAGATCAAGAAGGGGAGAGGGGCATTAAATCACAAAATGCTCTAAGGAAAATTCTGGTTCTTTCTGAAAGCTCTTATTCTAAGCAATGTTCCTGATTTTTATTATTTTAAAAAAGTAGCTATTTTTCAAGTCAATTAAATTTTTAGCGGTTATGTCATCCTAGTCCTATCACTGGTCCAAACAAGAATTAAGGATATGTATTACAGTCAGTTTATTGGCCTAAATTGTATGAATATGTTGACACTGCCAAATTTATTTCTCTAACCCACTCTTGAGTTCCAGACCCTTTCACTCAGCTGCCTGCCTAAAATCTCCACTTGGCTTTCCCACAACCATCTCCAACTTCCCAACCAAAAACTAATCTCTTGATCTCTATCCTTCAATCCACAACTTCTCCCCCACTCCCCACCTGTCCCACTCCCTAAAGGAACAAACCACTTTTCTCATTTCAAATATGGAATTTCCATCCAGCTGCATAAATCAGAAGGCTGGAAATTATTCCTCCAATGTAATCCAACAAATTCTGTGTAGTCTCCCTCCAAAATCTTTCTCCAAGTAGTCTACTTTCCTCCATCTCAGCTAACACTTCCCTAATTCGTCATTCTCCACCTTTTCCTCCTTTGGAGAAATGCAATACCTTCTTAACTACTCTTTTTTGCACACATTTAGGTCTCTGCCTGGCAGCCAGAGTAACATAAAATGTTATTCCTCTATTTGAAACCTTCAACAGTTTCCCACGTCACTTAAAATAAACTGCCAAGGCATTAACTGGGCTACAAGGTCCTGCAGTGTGACCCCTGGTCCTGCCTCCTGCCACAGCCAGCAGGGGATGCTCCCACCTCACTAATCCCGGAGGCACTCGGGCAGCTTTCAGACCTGGGGGTCTCTGAAACCTGGGAGGCTCTTCCCTGGCAAACTAGCTCCCCTACTCTCCTCTCTAGTCTCGGCTTAAATCTTTTAAAATATGCTTATAGCTTAACCGTGTATTTATCAGTCTAATGTCCATCTCTCCTCTACGTTGGCAACTGTAAAAATTCAGTAACGGGGCCTGTTTTGTCATTACTGTGAAAACCCAGAGGCCATCAGAAAGGCCTTGATATATAATAGAAGCCCAATAAATATTTGTTCAGTAAAAGCAGCTTCTTTTAAACTTATTTTACTTACCACTAAGCATGCACAATGCCTTTGCACACAAATGATAAAATAAGAAATGAATACATTCAACTCATAAAAAGAATATACTCTGAAAGAAATACCTATGTTTTATGTTGAAAATAATCTCAACAGATAATGTATTACAAATGTATCCTTTTGCCTCTCTGGATTACAAACTTATTGGTATATTTATTTCATAAGCCAAGTTTACAAACTAAGATGTTTAAGATAAACAGGATGTTACAGGTATTCCACTGAAACATTCACTCTCGTTTGGCCATTACCAGAAGCATCAATAAAATTGCAGAGCCAGGAAAATCATTTCTAATATGATTTGTTTCTAAAATGGTACTGAAGCCATTATATGAAAAACAGATCGATATAATTTTAATCTTTTAAATTGTATATATCTTCTGATATCCCTTCTCATATTTTCACAATACGGAAAGCATCATTGTTGTATTTTCAAAATGGGCATACCAACTTGAAAAGAGATTTCATTTATGAAAAGAAAATGTATCAAAATAGAATGGAAATAAAAGAGGAAAACAATTTGGGGGGCACAGAGGAGAGAAGAGTGGCAACTTGAATTCTCCCCTCTGAGTTTATTCCACAGTCTTGATGGTTTTCATAAGAAACAGTAAAATTCTGGTCTACACACTTCCCTCTCAGCTCTGTCCATACCTGTTTGAATTACCGAGCTCAACGCTTAAGCCTATGAGGTGGCCACGCCCCTTACCACCCAATCAACTGTATTTTTCCATTTTCATCATGACCCTGATGAGACTAGCAGTGTTCTGATAGGCCGTAGAGTACAAATGATGGTCACTATTTGAAGAAAAATATGTAAGTAATTTGACAAAGTATCTTGGAGAAACAAGCAGTAGTGTCTGTGAAGACTGGTCAGCCATCATTTACGAAGCATTCGCTCACCGAGGGGGCACAGAAATGGAAGTTGAAATAGATTGCAGTTTTTAAAAATTAATATGTTCCAGTCTCACTTTCATAAAAGTATGTTCTCATAAAACTCATTTCTATTACCATTCCTTTCCCACTTCTCTAAGTGCTGCACTTCAAAGTGTCAGCTTGGGCGCACTGAGAACTTACTGACATTCTCGCCAGGGAATGAAGAATGGAAATTAAAGTGAGGATGAGCTGGTCTAATTCTTCAATCCCCCCCACCCCCCCGTTTCACTCTGGAATACTTCCATTGGAAGATTTACTTGTGTCTTCTTCAAATTCATTGACAGATGCTTCCAAGCAGAGGATTATAATGTGTGGTGGCCGGCACACAAAGTGGCCCCCCGTGAGTGTCGCCTCCAGGTATTCCAGCCCTCATACAGCCCCCATTAAACCATGACCATGAAATAGCTCCAATTTGTATATCCAATAGGATACTGCACACATGACAGAAGCCTGACTTCCAATACTGTGGCCTCTGTCTTGTTCTCTCTTCAATCATTCACACTGGGCGAAGGCAAGCACCGCGACCGGAAGAGCCATGGCCTCCTGTCAACCATGATCAGCACGAAAGCAGCAGGTCCTCTGGCCCGTTACCGCCTTCAGGTGACTGCAGCCCTGACTAATACCTGACTGCAATCTCTGAGCCTGAACCATTCAGCTGAGTCACTATCCCAAGTCCTGACTCACAGAAGCTCTGAGATATTAAATGTTTATAGTTTTAAGCCGCCAAATGTTGAAGTAATTTGTTAGGCAGCAAGAGAATTAAGACACAATATTTCCTCGTTTTTCTTTTTACTTTTTTTAATTGGGGAATTGGGGGAGGGGAACAGCATTGGGGAACAGAGGAAGGGGAATAGACGAGTTGCTGTCCTTTTGTTCTTCAGTCTAGTTGTGGAGGACGTTGCTTCACTGGCCCATGTTGGTATTATCATTGCACTCTTCCCGGATGAGGCAGATTGGTCGCCGGCCTCTGGACGGCCGCTCACAGCGGCTCTTGGCAGCTCACACTGGCTGCCAGCCGCTCACTGTAGCCTATGGCAGCTCACTGCAGCAGGGGCTACAGCTATACCGTCCCAGGGACTCCCAGCAGCCCAGCTCCAGGTGGAGCTGTTGTTTACCATCTTAGCTGTAGAGGGCAGTGTCACTGGCCCTCATATGTGGGATCCGAACCGGGGCTGCTGGCATCCCAAGCCAGCTCTTAACCAATGTGCCACTTGGCCAGCCAAAGATATTAAATGTTTATAGTTTTAAGCCACCAAATGTTGAAGTAATTTGTTAGGCAGCAAGAGAATTAAGACACAATATTTCCTCATTTTTCAACCATCACATGTACAACCAATTTGAAGTTCAGCAGGCCAGGGAATGTTAGAGGTAGATAGGAAAACACTTCGCTACCCAAATAAGGAGTCCAAAACGTCCTATCTAGACATACTAGGAGATGCTTTTGGAATTCCATGTGTAAGACCTTGTGTATGTTTAACTATGGTTCCTGAAGGCCAGAATGCTAGGACACCAGACAAGGCACCTTTAGAGCACTGATAAAGAGTGTCCTACGAAGACACTCATTACAGGCTTAATAAATAAGTGGGCCAAT
Organism: Aselliscus stoliczkanus; assembly: GCA_033961575.1. Taxonomy (NCBI): domain Eukaryota; kingdom Metazoa; phylum Chordata; class Mammalia; order Chiroptera; family Hipposideridae; genus Aselliscus; species Aselliscus stoliczkanus. The sequence goes on from CM066727.1 coordinate 174,683,638, forward strand.
AAATGCAGCAGGAATAAAAGTAATGGACAATGCCAAGGATGGTTAAGAGTATAGCACATTTCTTTATAATTACTTGTTGCAATGTCTCATTCAACCACCAGAGGGCAGGCATGGCACATTGTTCTTCTTTGACCTTCTAACATTTAATGGCCTAAAGCATGTATGTAGTAGAAATAAAATAAAAATTCTGCACAAATGGAGGGAAAGATAAAGGGAGGATGTTTGTTAATAAATGTGAAGAGAGGAAGTCTGATTACAGTGCCCAGAAAAGCTTCTTGGAGTGTGAGGCGAGTTAGAATACAAGACTTCAAGGGATGGATACTAAGTCACAAATGGTATTGTAGAAAGGGAATAAAGCAAAACATGGGGGAGCATATCAGGTCAATTTCAAGAAACATACATCCAGAGCACAGGGAGTGTGGACTGGGCCACAAGTTCAATCTAAAATTTTTACTCTTGCTCCTTTGTTTAACCGATTAATTACACATTAGTTGGGCTTATTCTTTTATAAAATGTCTGTCTCTATAGAAAATATCAAATTTAGTAAATTAAATTCAGGCACATTCTCAGTTATCCACAGGTAATTATAATCCAACTTTCTTGTTTGATATGAACCAAAGCCAAGCATCATTGTGTGCCTGTTGGAGCTGCATCTACTGCAGGTGCAGTGCCCAGAAAGAAATAATCACCCTCTATGTGGCCAGCCTCACTAATTCAAATCGAGTGAGTAACCGCAGATGTCACAATGCCCTCTGAAATCTTATTATCATACCAGCACTTTCAAACTGTCCTATTATTTCCAACGCTACCTTCCAGCAAACGTTATTAAAATTACATTTTTAAACATCCATGATTATTTAATGAATTGGAAGCTAACTTCTAATGATGAAATTAACAAAACCATTTTCCTTTTTCTTCAAGTTATTTAGCTAGAGTCAGAGACAACTTCATATATGTATTTTATGAGGTTTTTGGCAAATTATATTGCGTTCATGGTTTATGGTCTGATTCCTAGATCTAAATTTATGCTTAGCAAGAACAGTTCTAAGGCTATATAGAGACAGGTAATAAATAAAATGGCATCCCAACATTTCAAAAAGGATATCCTTGCTCAAAGAAACTGAAGGAGATAAATGGGTTAACTCGTGATTAATCTAAAGGGCATTAATAAAAATATCTCGTCACCTCAACTACAATAAATGTTATGTGTATGTCTGTAATAAAGATCCAATTGTTCAAGACGACTATTCATTAGTTAATGATACCAATACTGGATCTAGATTTGTGAGGCAAGTTTTGTTGACAATAATGTTGAAGAAATAAAGCAGAGGCATTTAATTAGGTTGAGGAGACCCCTTACCGATGTGTAAACCTCTGCATCATTTGCATGCTTTTTAATGTGTAAGTACACAGGCATTCTTCAGGGAAATGAGACTCTTACAGCTTCAAATAACAGAAAATCCAATTCAAAATAGCTTAAGCAAAAGAAGGAAATTTATTGGTTCAAATAACTGAAAAGTTCAGGAGTAGATTTTAGTAATGGCTAGATCCAGAGACTCAACTCATATGACAAAGGTGTGTATCTGTCTGTCTTGGGCCCTCACTTCTCTCCCTCTGTTATGCCTCCTGCTTTTCTCTGTCTCAGAGGTACTGATTCCATGAGGACAGCTCTGGGCTTTACACTTTTACAGTTTCAAATTCAACAAGGGAGAGATTCTCTTCCTCTAGCATTTAAGGAAAGTTCCAGGCTCGAGTTTCACTGACCCAGCTTACATCCTGTACATCAATCACGGGGGTCAGGCTGCAACAAATACTTACCCCTAAAGCCACGCCTGAGAGTGAGTGAGAGTTCTTCTCCAAAGAAATAGAGGTCAGATGCTCAGAAGAGAGGATGATGGGCAGGAAACAATATAAATGGACGTCATCTAGCCATTTCAGCAATTTCAGAAAGGTCCCTGAATGCCCTCTTTGACGTTTGTAAAACAGGTTTAGAGATAGGTACATTCCACTACTTGCTCATATTTAAGTAAGCCATAGCCTAATCCAATCCAGTGCCTTACTCAGCCTCCTCTACTTAATGAATACTACATTTCCCTCCATTAGCTATATATAAAATAATAACATCTCTTCTTAAATTACTGCTTTCTGATTTTGGCTTCCAGGAAATACAGCAGTCAGGTTTTACCTCTCTGACTTCCAGATATTCCCCAGTTTCCTCCCCTCTTTTTCTATCTTATTGGAACTTATCTAGCACTTCTATCCAAATGACTCTTAAATATTCACCTCCAGACAAAAAAGAATCCAATTATACATCACAAAACCTAGGTGCCACTCCCAAAATCTTCAAATCAAACCTCTTTAACAAAACCAGTCCTTCCTCTCAGTCACCTACCTTAGAAATCATCTGGTCACTTCAGGATTCGGCTCTGAGATTTCATCTTCCGTGCAAGCTTCCCACACCCCGCCCACTGTCACAGTTGCTTATCCCCTTTCAGGGAATCCGACTGGTTTACTTCCTGAGCTCTTATGCTAGACTACAGGCATAGCAAGGGCACAGCTGTGTCTTACATCTGTATCCAGTCCGCCAAGCAGAGTGGCTGGCACATAGAAAGCTTGCAATGAATGCTTAATTAAAGAGAGAGAAAAAAGTTAATTCTTATTAAAGATCTGTAATTTTCTTGGTTTAAAATATTTACTACGTTAAAAAGGACTGTAAGCAAAAAAGAGATTTGTTTGGTTTAGTATTCAGAAAGACCTGGGTCTTGGTACGGTCTAGGCAACAAGACTGCTGCCAAAATTTATAAAATACAAAGTCAGGGGACAGAAAAACCACGACTTTCTTCTTCTTTTCTTAGCAACCCTGGGGTTAAAAAAAACAAAAACAAAACGATGGTGAATGTTAAACACTAGGGAACTCTTATTTCTCTTTAAGAGACTAATAATAACAGTCCATCAGTAGGACCAGATGTGCTTGCTTGTTAAGGCCTCACCAAATCTTCCCTTACAGGCAGCAAGCAGCCCAGCTGCTATTCCTCGACACACCAGCAGATGGCGCTTTGAGACACTCAGTTGACTGGGAACAACTCGAACCTTTTAACCCCAAGCTCTTGCTTCTTGGTAATAGGTACTCCTCCTAACTTTAAGGTGTGTTTAATCCTTCTGACCTGAATTTCAGTCTGAGAATTCATTATTTATTGGTTGCTGTGACAATGAACACATCACCTAATATCTCTGAGCCTAAATTTTCTCATTTTAAAATGGGACTAATAAAAAAATAAAAAATATCTGTCTCACAGGGCTGTCAACAAGAATAAGTGAACAAGCAGGAAAAGCACCTGACACATGGCTGGCGCTCATCAGAGGGTTTATGATGACAGTGATTACAGCTGTTCCCTGGCATTAACACAGGACATTAAGGTTTACTGGCTTCTCTCAGCTGACACCCCTTCCAGAGTCACTTGATTGGTACTTTTTTTTTTTTTTTTTTTTTGAGGGCAGTGTCACTGGCCCTCATATGTGGGACCCGAACTGGGGCTGCTGGCTTCCGAAGCCAGCGCTTAACCACCGCGCCACTCGGCCGGCCCAGATTGCTACTTCTTTTAAGCTACTTCAGGGAGGTAGTATTCATACTCAGCCTGTTATACATAGACTTTAAAAATAAAAATAATGCATTCCTTCTCTTGACTCATCAAATTGTGTACAATTGTAAACAATCTCGTTCCTTGAACTCATCCTTGCTGCCCTCCTTTATCTCCTTCAAGTCAATCCAGTTTTGATGAGATTTATTTTCATTTATTTCTTTAAACAATAAGCAGTTGTTTCATTGTTGTTCAGAAGCTGAACTTTCCACCAAAAAAAAAAAAAACAACAACCAGTGGTCGATTTTATTTATCTATGGTGAAATGATCGAAGCCTTGTTATGTGGGCCCATTAAAACAAATCTCAACATTACTGTCTTTGATTTTCTCCCTACACTGTCCATATCAATACCAAGTAGTGGCAGTCTATTGTTTCCAAAATCATTACACAGCATATAACATTAGAAACCCTACCCTATTCAATCTAGACTTCAACAGCCACACCACAAATAAAAAAAAGGTAAACATGGGGTTGGCCGAATGACTCAGTTGGTTAAGCGTTGGCTTTGGGAGCCAGAGCTCTGAGCAGCAGGGCTACCGGTGCAGTTCCCACATGGGGAGTGACGCTGCGCCCTCTACAGCTAAGATGGTGAACGACAGCTCAACCTGGAGCTGGACTGTCGTGAGTCGCAGGTGACAGTGTAGGCTGCAGCCCCTGCTGCAGTGGACTGCCATAGGCTACAGTGAGTGGCTGGCAGCCAGCGTGAGCTGCCGTCCAATAACCAGTGACCGACTGCCTTAGCCAGGAAGAGCGCAATGATCACAACACCAACATGGGCCAGTGAAGCAATGTCCTCCACAACTAGACTGAAGAACAAAAGGGCAGCAACTTGTCTGTTCCCCTCCCCCAATTCCCCAATTAAAAAAAAATCTAAAAAAAAAGTAAACATGCCACATTTTTCATATTTTACTTGTAGGGGTTGGATTATAGTCCTGACATTTATTTATTGTTTGTTTGTTCTAAGACAAAATACGTCTGGTATTTTATTTCCTCTCCATTCTGAGTGATTCTGATGGCAATGCCCAGTGACAGTGATTCAGTATTAAAGCAGGGAGTAGAAATCTGATGAGAAGGAGACAAGTCTAGTTCATGTCTCTTCATCTTGCTATAGACACACTGAGAGTACTCAAATTTGGTTAAAAGTAAATTTCAATTTCTCTTATTTAATTACAAGCAAAATTACAAATCACACATACATTTGTTTTCTTAAAACCACCTTGTTCCACAGAAATGTTGCCATTCCTTTTAAAGTTTCCATATTTAAACCCTTTGCAAGAAACTGATGCTTTTTCTTCTGGGGAAAGATAAACCTGTAATAATACAACACAACCAAAACACTAAAAATGTCAAAACTATTTCTCTCACTGGCAATAATAATAGAAAGAAAGTAACAGCTTGGATGAGGAAAAACAAATCTGCTTCACAGCTCAAACTCTGGAAATGTAAAGAAAAAGTGCCCTCATCTGGCCAAATAAAAAACTTAACATTTTAGGTGCACATATTATCTCCTGTTCAAGAGTAATTTTCAGGGATATAACTAGTATATAAACATGAAGCTTTTAAAAAATAAGTAACAATCCAACAGTATAAAAAATTTTGCTGCCTTTTTAATAAATACAACAACTTGCTGTTAAGCACTACTTAAACCATAAAATATAAACCAAATTTTATAATGCATAATCCCCCAATCAGATATATTAGAAGTATTTTAGGAAGAAAATGGTACCAGTCCTCTTATTTGTAATAATTCATGAACCATGAAATGGTATTAACTATATTCTAATGATAAAGATGGATTTATTACTCTCATGCTATATCTGGAAAAAAAACATCTTTGCAAAACCTAAGAGTTCATATCTTCTCTTCCTGAGTATGTCCAAAAAATATAATATGCCACTTCAAGTTAAATGCTGGTAAATTACTTATCAGACTGACATCTCTGCCACATAGACCCAGTAGAACCCTGAATGGAAATAGCATTTCAATTGTAACATCAGTAACACTGAAATGTGTTACGATTGAAATGCTAAGGATGAGTAATCCTAGCATTAACAGTAATGATGCTGATGAGGACAACACTAACAATATTAGAAATCACTAATATTCCAGGCAGTGTGACACTGTGGGAGGTCAGCAGAATACCCACCCATCAACCCAAGAACTCCAAGTCCTGTCGCCTCAATCTGTGGTTATGTTACCTGACTACCTGCCGCAGCCCAAGGACTGCAGATATAGTTTAGTTCAGATGGGGAGATAAAATGGAGATTGTTCTGGATTATCTTGGTGGCACAGACAAGGGTCCTTCGAAGTGGAAGGGAGAGGCAAGAGTCAGAGTGAGGTATGACAGTGGAAGAAGGGTTGGAAAAATGCAACATTGCTGGCTTTAAAGATGGAGAAAGTTGGGCTGGCCGAGTGGCGCATTGGTTAAGAGCTGGTTTGGGATGCCAGTGCCCCAGTTCGGATCCCACATATGAGGGTCAGTGACACTGCCCTCTACAGCTAACAATAGGTCCACCTAGAGCTGGGCTGCAAGCCCCAGCAACGGTGTAGGCTGCCGCCCCTGCTGCAGTGGGCTGCCATAGGCTACAGTGAGTAGCCGGCAGCCAGCAAGAGCTGCCAATAGCCACAGTGAGCGACCATCCAGAGGCCGGTGACCGATCTGCCTCATCTGGGAAGAGTGCAATGACAATACCAACATGGGCCAGTGAAGCGAAGTCCTCCGCAACTAGACTGAAGAACAAAAAGACAGCAACTTGTCTGTTCCCCTTCCACGATTCCCCAATAAAATCTTAAAAAAAAAAAAAAAATAGATGGAGAAAGTTAACCATGAACCAAGGAATATGGGTAGCTTCTCAAAGCTGGAAAAGGCAAAAAAAGAAAAAAAAAAATTTTTTTTTACCCTGGAACACAGTCCTCCTCCCAGCACCTTTCCAACTAGGGAGTCCTGTGCTGGATTTCTGACCTACGGCACTGTAAGGTAACAAATCTTGTGTTGCCTTAAGGCATAAAGTTTGTGGTAAATTTTGCAGCAGCAACAGAAAACTGGGCTAAATTCAATTTTCCTCATACTAATGAGGTAGGTATTATTATTAATCCTACTTTAGCAGAAGACAGCCGAGGCTTAAACAGAGATCAGGTCAACTTGTCTGGGGTCACAAGCTGGATAAACCTCAGACTTGCATTTGTCTGTCTGATCTCCGCATCATACAAGGATGATGCGCACTTCCTAGATCACTGTCTTCAACCTGTAAACATGATACTACTGACCTCTGGGTGTTGAATGTGTTCCACTAATTTCTCCCACCCTCACTTCTAAGGAGATCTTCCTCCCATCTACCGGTTTTAAATTATTTACCTCATCTCCCCCAGATTTAACCAACCTTTGAATCATTGTATATCCTCAATTTTCCAGGCTGAAGCAGGACAAACCTCTTGCATAAAAATATTATTCTAACTCACTTCCCATTATCAATTTCAGTCATGTCATGTCCCACTCAAAAGCCTTCAATAGCTCCCAGTAAGTATACCATCAAATAAAACCCAAGTTCCTTTAGGAAATGGATTTTGGGAATCCTTTAGGGATCTCAAAAGGATCCCACCTTGTCTTTTTCCATCTTCCACTACTGAGTGCTTTGCACATACTACAAGACCCATCTAAGCGTACTCTCCAGGCCCATCGTCTGCCATCATCTCACGTCCACGTCCTTTGCTACACCATGATATTCACCTGAAATGTGCATCTACCAAAAATTCTATCTGTATCTACCAAAATACCATATCTGCCCCTACAAAATAGCACACCAGTCACAAAGTCTGACAGAATTTGGCTTATACCACCCGTCAGTCCCTGCTTTGCCCAGCCCCATTTAGCTTCAGACACTAAAGGCCCAGCTAGGCTAAAGGAGGTGGCATGCCATTGTCATCTTGGGTCAGACACCCTGGGTTCAAATCCTAGCTCTTCTACTGCCTAGCTTTGTGATTCAGGCCAATTCTTTCACTTCTCCAGTCTAAGTTGTCCCACCTGAAAAATGGGAAAAATAACAGTATCCTCCTCATAGGGTGGCTTCCAGGGTTAAATGGATTACTACACGTAGCTGGTACAGAGATCCTTGATTTTTACTGCATTTCTCCTCAAGAAGTGGCTTCCTCCCTCAATCTCAGTCCACTTGGCTGGTACACAACTGATGTGTCTAATCTTTACCTTCCCTTCTCCCAGAAGGCTGGATCATGTGGCCCACGCCACAGTGCCAAAGCAGGCCTCCATTCCCAGCAAATGGACCCCATGCCCAACACCTGGTACCACAATACGGCGATCACCATGAATCAGCACCTTCTTTTACCATCTTTCGTCCCTTTCTCTCTCCTGAGCCACCCCGCAACTCCCAGATTACACTCAACATATTTTCTCAAACAGTTTCAATACATCTACTTAGATATTGTGACTTTAATCGGTGACTGTAAGGACTAGCCATGTAGATGAGTTAGTTCTTCTAGCAACGGCTTTTCCAGCAAGCCCCTTTTCCCATCACTGCATCACTGAAGGCGGCCAACATGCTGTTCTTGTTGTTACTGGTGTCTGTCTTAGTCACCTATAAAATTATGGGTTTCTTTAGAGCAAAGACTATGTAATAATCATCTCTGAATTCCCCCAAGCCTAAACACACAGTTCTCAGTTTTATTTTTGATTAACCTAATGGACGAAAAGAGTCACCTCTGAGTTTTAGTAGAGTACCAATCAACAAAAACATCTTTTTGTTTATCGCCCCTCCCCCAACCACTGGTACTAAAATACAAACAATACACATTTATCCTTACTTATCATTAAAATGAGTTTTTAAATGACCAACCCATTACAGTTTTCTCAAGTTTTCAGTGACATCTTTTTATCTTACCTTAATTTATTTTAGATTAATGTACAAATCTGTTCTTTACAGGGCTTTTATAAAATAGCAAAATAAGGGCCGGCCGAGTGGCTCAGTTGGTTAAGAGCTCGCTCAAGAGTGCGAGCTGAGCTCTGAGCAACAGCAGGTCGATGCCCAGCCCGAGCTGAGCTGCCACTGAGCTGCCAACAGGTGGCAGGATGGCTCAGCTAATTAATTAATAAATAAAATAGCAAAATAATAATCAATATAGACATATGAATGCTTTTCAGTATCATCTTTTTACACTGAGTTAGAGATACCCTAAGCCTTCATCGTCTATTCTTAAATAATATGAAATTACTGTGATGCATTCAACAAGAAATTTCAAATCTTTAGAAGATAACAGTACTATTATTTTACTTCATGACTCACTGCTTCTCCCTTAACCTTACCTTACTGCCAAATTTAAGTTGCTTGATAATCTAGGCCTAATTCAAGTCTAGTTCATGTCAATACTGATCTGTGACTATCAAATGCTCTACCATCTTCTATTTTGTTATGTTTAGTTCAGGTCATCTCAATCTGGTATTTTCTAGAATATTAAAAGAACTAAAATTGATTTTTTTTTTCCTTTTTAGAATTACTACAAGATAATTAGGCAATTTCTTTCTTTCTACTACCTGCCTTTCCATGTGATACATACAAAAGTTTACAATAACGGTTCAGAACCCTGACTGTGCACTACAATCATCTGTAAAATTCTTTAAAAATAGATCCCAGACTGCAGCCGAAAGGGGTCTGACTTTGTTGGTCTCTGGTGAGCCCAAGTTTGAATGTTGTTGATGTTTTCTGAAGAACAATAGTGATTAAGAAGCAGAGCCTCAAGTATCCTTCTGTTCTTTAAGAGAACACACTATATTTCAAAGATCTATATAGATACATATTAATATGTACAGTGCATATATAATCAATCACTTAAACTCATTATCCAACATATTTTAAATCATCATTGAATTGCATGTCTCTGAAAAACATAATTGCAATGATCATTGTCAAAATTTCTCCCCCAAACGATCAGTCCCCACATGGGTGATATTCTAAAATAAACTTTCAGGTGTAAAATTTTTTGCACATCAAAAGCAATAACACAACACACATTCTAGATACCTTTAATCCTTGGTATCTGGTCAAATTGTTCCCTAATTGCTTATTGCCAAATTTAAAGCTCATTTTCTGGATTGTGCCAAAAAAACAAATCTCCCTGAGTTTTAGTCTTCTTTGGTGTGAAGCACCCCGGATTTAGTATGCTTCATCCCTGAGAATGACTCCCCTCTTTCAGTGCTGATGGAGGACCTTGCTCCTGGGCCTGAAAAAACAGTGCTGAGAATGAAAACGCCCTTGATTACTGTCAAATGGCCTCGCCTTCCAGAGTAAAAATTTAAATCCCAACGGTGATTTAAAGTCTATATTCAGCTGTTAAGCCCTTTTGGACTCAAACAGCAGACACACATAATAAATCTCAAAGCTGACAGGGTAGGATTGCCTTACTACCTCTGGCACTTCCATGTTCTAAAAAAAAAAAAAAAATCATTCACATCCTGCACTCCGATACAAAACATAAAATTAAGGATATCATTAACTACATGAGGGGAGGAAGGAGACTCTGAATGACTTTTGCTTAAAACAAATGCCACATTTTCATATATATCTATCAAGTTACATTCTACCTCATTCTATTTATTTTTTCTGTTAATCTCTTTCACACACACACACAAAAAAAATTATATTCCTTTTGTGTTACAAATAAGACACTGAATTTCAACCACCCTGAAATTTACTGTCATTACTACGAAAAGCCCATCCCTCCTCTCTACAGCAGGGAAAAACCTCTATTTAATGAACATATCATTGTTTTTGCAATTCCAATTGTTTCTCAGGTTACCCTCCAGTCTTTAGCATTACGCATAAATTTACTAAATTGCAATCACAGTGCATCACAATTGTTTCTTCAGTTTCAACATAAATAATATTGTAAAATAGGGGTCTTAGGAATAATGCATGAGGCCTGTAACAGTAATGAATGGGTTAAAAACTGGAATGGAAAATCATTCAAGAATAGTTATATACAACAATTTCACATTAAGGGAAAAAAATACAAAAAACTGATTTTACAGTGCCAATAAATTAAACATCTCTCTTTGAAATATAATGTAATCATTAGAGTCTTAAGAAGAATCATAATTCTGAAAGAGGCAATGTGTGTCTGCAATTAAAAAACACAAAGACAAGATTTTGTCTTCGTTCTTCTAAGTATCTGGTTTCTATTCCCAAGAAGAATAAACGAAGTAAGATACGATACACACGGATTTCTACATTTCAACTAATCAAGCTAACATGTACCACCACTCACTATAAATAATTCTGCTTCTTTTTCTTTTTCTTTTTTAAAGAAAGCAATTAACAGTCATCACCACATTTTAGCCCACACCTCCTCTACAGAGATGAGGAAATTAATGCCCAGTGAGGCAGGTGAAAGTGATGATGCAGTAAATGGAAGAGACTGAATTCTACCATTCTATCCAGGATAATCTACATCAACTGGAAAAACGCTGTAAACATCTCACCAAACAAAGGTGAGCAGGCTTCAAAAGCTACTGATTGTTATCACACTACTGATTGTTATCACATTGTACTGTTGTACAATATCACTGCAATTTATTTCATTACATGCATTTTGTAACTTCAATCATGAAGATTAAGAATAAAATTAAGCACTGACTTCGAAAAAGTGGTCAAGCACTCTATTGCATGTTCCACTTCATATAAGCCCCACTGTCACAATCTGTCTCTCCAGGTCTTGATGTCCTTGTTTTCCTTTAAATTGAGTGGCATAGCATTCAATAATCCCATATGCCACTGTCTTCAACCAAGGATAGGATTAAGTTTGACATTTTAACCATGTCTGCTGCACTGACCTGGAGAATAATGAATTCTGAACAAAATGTAATGTATGGACGAAAATCAAACCAATTTCTGTGTTACTCTTTTATAAGTATGTGGTTTGTTGGCAATGCTTCCTCAACTTTTTTCATGCCACAAAACACAAAGGAAATGATAATACTCAAGCAGCACAATGGAGAAATAGACCAAGGAGACTGCTGGAGGTGGGTGGGGCCCTGGTTCAGGCCCCGAGGTCTGGGGGCAAAGCAGGTCCAGTTGGGACCCCCACAGCAGAGGCCTCGCCTTTCCTTGACCTAAAGCTTAGTAATCGACTGACCCCCTGAGGCTTGAGCTTGGATGTCCCCTGTCCCAGTTCCCTGTTTTAGAAAATTACCCTGAAACTTATGATTAATGCCCATATGCTTATTGATCACAATCTCTATGGTCTAGCATTCTTTCCACACTACTCCAACATTGTTCCTGGGTTGCTGACGCCATCAGAGAACAACACTGCCAGAGGGAAGGCTCCATGCAGACACCGAGAACCATCCTACAGCCTCTGGAAGAATACCCAGGTGTTCCCTTAAATAGCCCAGGATGTTCTGAGAATGTTAAGGAAGTTTTGAAAGGTGGTAATCCACTGAGTTCTCAGACCACCTGCTCTCACAATCAACGCTTATCCTATAGCCCAACTCCTGTGTGGGCCTATTGCTTGAGGGGTGCAGGCAGCACGAGGCCCGGATTTGAATGCCCTCCTGTTTCAGGGGCAGGGTGGGTGGGGTGCTCAAGGGCTCCTGAAACCTCATCATGGCCCACTACGAGCTGTGGACACCGTGTGCTGGAGCTTGGAAATGATGATGATACTATCACAGGCTAAACTGCCGGAAGGAATGATTTGCTCACTTTCAAAGCCAGGGCCTATACCTCTCGTGCTAACTCACAAAGGTATGCAATTTGTCACACAGAAACTGATCATCAGCGCTGGCTAAATCACAGAAAATGAACAATGGCCCAGATATTCCAAACATCAAAAAGACAAATCAAGCATTTCTGAATAGGGCAATCATTTCTTATTAATTACACTCAGAATTCAAATGTACCTATAAATTGCAATATAAAAGTATATAAATCAGAAAAGGTCTGATTATTCTCAACTCTAAGTTGGAACCACCACTTGGCATGCCCGAGTTCAGCTGGACCCAGCTGTTCTTTAAAATCATGATTAGTGATTATTTAAGCATTATTACCAAAGGAGGAGGGCACCAACTTCTTCCTGAGGGGCAGTGAGGTGCTGTGAGTGTATGGATGGGTTAGAGTAGGAGCTGAAGGACTTTGATAGTGGGGTTTCAAAAAAAAACAAAAAGCTCATCTACATAACGATAAACACTCCTCACCCTTAGTTTCCTTTACTATCAGATAGGGGCAATATCATTTTCCTTTATCAGGTTTTTGTGGGGATTAGAGATCCATCTAATACACATCTGGTACTCAAATGCATTCAGAAAGCATGATTGTAACCACTGGCCATATTTTTGTATGCATTTTTGTTTGCTTAACATTAATTCCTGTGTCTTTTTACAAGTACCTTCACAGTATCTGTGTTCAATATTTTTCAAGGCTACATAATATTCTCTCTTGTTACCTGATGGTTTTAGTCAACAAGAGTCAATTGCTAGACATCTGTATTACAGTAATTTTCTACTATTATGAACATTTAAAAATTATTTCCTTAGCATCTGCAACCAGAAGTAGAATTACAGAGTCAAAGATTATGATTACCTTTATAGCTTTTGATATATGTATGTCTTACATATCTATCTTCCTGAATGAAGACTGGAGGGTAGGGTGAGAGTGAGGTAGAATCCTAGTGGTTTTGAAACTTGGCTGGTTGAATTTCAATTACGTTAATTGAATCTTGGAGCTAAACATGCTTTTTCTTTCAGAGAAATTAAATTAAGCTATTAAGAACAAGATTTTAAAAAGCATTTCAAAATAAGGAAAGATTTCCTCAGTCACAGTTACTAAGCCATATCATTTTAACAATGAACACACCTTACTGTTTTAAGTTTTTTAAAACAAAAAACAACATAAGTACATAGTGTGCATATATATATATGTTTTTTTTTCACAAAACACAAAAAGATTTAAAGTGAAAAGGTTAAGTTTCTATTGCTCCATCCTCAGCAGAACTCATCAAAACCCAAAGTTATTATTATTAACATTTTCATTTGTATCCTACCAGGATTTTTAAATAGAAAAAACATAAATATGCATACCTTTATTAGTATACAAACTGCTCTAAAAGTTGCTTTTTTTCCTCTAATAAATTTTGGAATTCAGCACATACAGATCTACTATTACATATATTCTATTATTTTCTACTGTCCCATAATTTATATAACTGGCTCATTACTAAAAGATACTTGACCAATTACCAGTTTTTGCTATTTGTGTATGTGTTTGTGTGTGTGTGTGGGGGGGGGAGGGGGTAATAAAAACAAAACTTCCATAACCATCCTTGTACATCATTATAAACAATATGAAATTCAAGCTTATATTAATACTATTAACATTTTTAGCACAAAGTTGCAGTTAGACAATTGATAATCAAAGGGTATGACTATTTTATATTTGACTGTTTTCACAAATTTACATTCCCATCAGTAATAAACGTGACTATTTCCCTCTGCCTTCACTAATACGAGGTATTACCGCACTTAAATCTTTGCCAGTCTAATAGGTGAATAAGGTATCTCATTTCAGCTGGCATTTTTTTCTTTTAAGTGGCTATTTGTATTGTCTTTTAGTGTGAGCTGACTTTCACTGTTCCCATCTTTTTTCCACATTTTCTACTACAATCACTTGCTTATTTTACTATTGGGACTCAAAAATTTTTTCAAATGCTACATATTCAAGGTCACATGATACAATTTCTCTCATTACAAAACAATTCTTAAAACTGGCTGGAGTGTCCTTGTTATTTGAATTGCTTGTTAAGAATTCTTTTACTTACACCTGTCTAGGTCCAACGGAGATGACTGCATGTAGATTTGTTTTTACATGCAGAAATCTACTGTAAAGATCAATAGAAAAACAATCCAGTGGCACTCTGGTGTGGAAGGAGTGGAAAAGATCACTGCATCAGGCAGGTGGAGGCTAGAAAACCAGGGTTTTCAAGTTCTGGTGTCAGCTCTGTCACAATGAGCTGAATAACCCACAGGTATTACCTCAGTCTCGGAGTATCAGCTCTTCAATCAATAAAATGACAAAGTTGGGCAGAATGGTCCCTAAGACCGCTTCCATGTAGAAATCCCATGTGTCTAAAAGGTCTCAACATTTTTGCTAAGACCGTGAAACACCTATAGCAGGATATACCTTGATGGTTTTTAAGTAAAAAAAATATATATATAAATATAAATAATCAAAAATAAGTATTTTTCAAAAAATTAACTTATAACAAGATTATCAACATGGTAATATGCAGTTTCTTAGATGCTCTGATTATTATTTTTTTTAAGTCCTTAGACATTTGCTATTAAGAACTTAGAAAACATACACATGTACGGAATATATTCAAAAGCATTAACATACCAACTTCAAAGTGATTTTCTGGCAATCACTGTATGAGTAGTTCAGCAGAAATAAAAAAATAAACCTACTGACGAGCCCACTACTATTAAAAGCTTCTTGCTGCTGGAATAGTATCGTGCTGCTTAGTGGCATTCATTTTATTTTAATTTTTTAACTCTTGCCTTAAAAGAGCCACACCTACAAATCAAATTAGACTTGCATTTGAGTTTATATGTTCCCACACGTGAAATCAACCGAGATTTGTGATCAAGTTTTCATGTTTCCACTCATGAAATTATTAAAAACAAATCACCTTTCTCCCATTTGAAGAATCATTTCAGGGCCACCATGGTAATTTCATTTTATAGTTTTAAAAACTGTTTTAAGAAAAAATTGTCTCAAACACAAATTTTATGTAGGCGGAAAATCATTGCCTAGCAACAGCAGCTTCAGTTTATGGGAACTGAAAGGTGAAACATTCACATTTCCAACACTTGAAGCTTAACTATTTGATTTTTTTATTGGGGAATTGGGGGAGGGGAACAGCGTTGGGAAATGGGGGAAGGGGAACAGACAAGTTGCTGTCTTTTTGTTCTTCAGTCTAGTTGCGGAGGACGTTGCTTCACTGGCCCATGTTGGTATCGTCCTTCCCGGATGAGGCAGATCAGTCGCCCGCCTCTGGATATCGCTCACCGCGGCTATTGGCAGCGTGACCACTCACTGTAGCCTATGGCAGCCCACTGCAGCAGGAGCTGCAGCCTACACCATCGCCAGGGCTCGCACAGCCCAGCTCCAGGTGGAGCTGTTGTTAGCTATAGAGGGCAGTATCACTGGCCCTCATACGTGGGATCCGAACCGGGGCTGCTGGCATCCGCAAACCAGCTCTTAACGAATGCGCCACTCGCCCGGCCCAACTATTTGATTTTTGATGGCTGTGGGCACAGGGAGGTCGCTCCCAGCCTGAAATTCTCAGTATGACTATCATCAACTGGATCCCAATGAGCCTTGGCCAAACTCAAAGCCCTAAGAGATAAGAATATATGGTACTTTCCTCAGATGAGGTTACCTACTAGAAATCAAACATGACAACTTTGGGCCATGCCCCAGACCGTTCACTTCTGCCTCAGGTTCCAAAGCCCAAGCAGTTACTGGGGTAGTGACAGTCTCCACTGGTGAGCGGCCTGTACCATCTTTGTGGTCTTGTTGCTAATAAAAAGCACTTAGCACCATGCCATCACTTTGGGGTAGAAAAACCAAACCAAAACAAAACACTGGTCCCAGCTAAAACTGGCATCTCCACCCTCAACTGTGGGTGGCTCCAAGGATGGAGCATCTCTCTTTCTGCGGATGCTTTCCTTACTACTCTTCTGATGGGCAGAGGTTGAAAACCAGCAACAAAAAGAAATTAAAACAGTATTTCTCTATGAACAGATGGCAAAATTTTGTGTGTATGAGCGTTTGTACATAAGAAAGGAAAATTAAGGGCAGTTTTCTTTAAAAAACATTTTTCCCCATTCAACTGTCCAAGTGCAACACAACTCCCCTGGGAATAAGGGGAGTGACCACGTCCGTTAATGTACAACAGGATGTGACCCACTGAATAAGGCAGAGTAATATAGTGTTCATGTAATTCTGTAATATTTCCCTGGCTCTGCCAGTAACTAGCTGTGTGACTGTGGCCAATTTATTCATGCATCAGATCCCTCACCTGAGAATCTGGATAACGATGGTGGTATTCTTATAGTTTTGCTACAAAGATCATATGAGTTAAATTATGTAAAGCACTGAGAACTGTCACTGGCACATGGTAAGCACTTAACAAAGGGAATAATCATCTTCATTGTTTTGGTTTAATACGTATGCAAGTGGTACCTAATTGTCATTTTAACTTACATTTCCCAAAAGACAGATGTTGAGCCCCTTTTCATGTATTACAATTATTTGTAAGCTGTCTTTCTTTTTTTTGGTGAAGAGACTTTTCAAATCTGTTGCTCTTGGTTTATCTTCCTATTGGTTGAGTTTTAAGAGTTCTTTATGTTATTTGGATATGATTTCTTTGTCAGATATATGACTTGCAAATATTTTCTCCCAGCCAGTTGTCTTTTCTTTCCATTAACAGTCTTTCACAAAGCAAGAAGTTTTAATTTTGATAAAGCTCACTTTATCATTTTTTTCTTTTTGTGGATAATGCCTTTGATGTCATCTCTAAGAAATCTTTGCCTAACCCAAGATCACAAAGATTATCTTCTATGTTTTCTTCTAGAAGTTTTATAGTTTTAATTTTAGGTCTATGATCTATTTTGATGTTTATATTGTGGACAAAAAAGGGGGAGGTCTATGGAAAGTAACCTCTTAGGGAGATCTGATCATGAATTCCTAACTGGCAGGTCGTGGTGGGTCGTCATGCCCCAGGCCTGTAACTTCTCTGGTTTACCTTTGCCTAAAGTAAGGCCTGTCTGTTGTTCTGGTGCATATGGGATAACGTACCTTTGAAATACCAGAAATGATACTCCTGGAAAGGACATTTACCCTCAAGAGAGCACATACTCTTGTTAACGATCTTGTAATACAATTCCCACCTTGCTTTTTCCCACCTGCATGTATATTCCCTCCTTAATTACAAATATTAAGAGAAACTGCAAAACTGTTATTCTTGGAAGCATTTTAGATCTTGCTCCCTGGTATATGTCTTCAGTTTGGCTCAAATATACTCTAATACACAGTGTCTCTTAACCCTTATATTAAAAGAAATATTGCACTGTACATGTTAGGCTTACGTAGAGTAATACTGAATGTCAACTATAATTATACATATAATATACATTATACATATATTACATATATATAGTTACAGGATATAAAGTATAGTATAGGGAATATAGTCAATGGTATTGTAATAGCTATGTACGATGTCAGAGGGGTAGCAGACTTGGGGGGAGTGTATCACTTTGTGAGAGGTGTAAATGTCTAATCCTTATGTTGTTTTGTACATCTGAAACTAAGAAAAAACACTAAAATCTTCCCAGAGAGGCCAATGGCGCTAATTCCCATGTTTCCCAAACCTTTTACCAGAATCTTGTGATGGAATTTAAATGCTTATTTCCTCAATTAATTTCTTCTTACTTAATAAACTCAGTCTTCTCAGGCATAACTTGACATCACAATCCTCAAGCTAAAGTAAAGCTGTTTTTCTCTAGCACGGCCCCCTATAAGTCAAGCCAGGCTGTTTGGGGTTTCTCTCTGGAGTCGGGGAAAGAAAAAGTCTAGCTACTATTCTTACTTTACATCTCCAACCGCAGAAACATTTTCACTTAAGACTGTAGGAACTTCTTGCAATTGTTTTAACCACACACCAAAAGACATCAGAAATCAACAATAGGAACAGACTGTAACTATAAAAGAGGGTTTTCCAACTCTGGTTTTGTAAAGGGTATATGGGCTGTAGTCATCCTCCCAAGTCATTCAACTACCCACTCAGCCAGGCAGGCTGCTCATTTTTAACAAATGTACCGGAGGTTCCAAAACAATGTGTACACATGACTGGTATTCATCTTTTGTTTTCGGTATATATTGAGTATTACAATTTTAATAGCTTTTTTTCCTTTCTTTAAATGTGTATACATTTTTTTCACACCCTCTGTATAAGGGAAGACAGCCAGTTTCAAAAAATAATGTCGACTCCAGAAATGAAGGGTGATATGATAAATTACTTATAAGATTGTTACAGGGAGATTTCAGTCATAGTTTGTGTATAAAGTTACTGATCTGTATTAACAGGGTATAAATGCCCCCAAACAAAACCCTCGATAATGACAGCCAGAGACGACAACTTTTTTCTTTACAGTTTGTTTACGGGGGCAGGAAATGCTGTTATTAAATACAACTGAAAAATCAAAAGTTAAAACATAAAAGATAGCTATTAAATTATTCGTTCACCATCTACAAGACCAGGTTTAAAATTAACTTCTGTAAATATACACCGTATCAACTACAACAAGTCAGATGGGCCATCCATCTTTCCATTTTCCACTTGAGAGGTTAAGAACAAACCTTAACAGAAAAGTGAGACTGTGATTATTCAATTTCTGACTTGAGTTTCCTACAATTTAATTAAGCTAAAGCCAATGACAGAGATAAAAAAAAAAAAAGCTGTCATTAAGAATCTTCCAACTTGCTACCCTACTGATCTCGCATACACTTAAAAGTTTTTACTTCACTCGTTCCTATACTTTCACCTCCTATTAGAAACAAAATACTTGCAGAAACTTCACTACCCAAGAACATGTATGATACAGGATTTATTTTTTCTTATTTTAAAGGGGGAAAAAAGAAACATTCCAAATAAGCCAACCATAAGATTGTTTTGATCATACAATAAAGGCCATACACTTGAATTTTGCCAATAAATGAAAACAGGCAAGAAAGGGTGAGTTCACAACACAGGGATCAGGTTTCTATCTGATCTTGCTTCATATTTTAATGCAGGCAGAGTTTATTATATGTAGCCTTCTTCCAAAAACGGTTCACTCAGAACTAAAGGTTGTCTAGAACAGACAGAACACACATAATTAACAATGCATAGTAAATACTGATAAAATATTAATTCCTTTTACACAGTGCTTTTTCTCTACATATAGAGCTTAATATTCATTTCTTCACACCACTGAGCGAGAAATGACAGTAACAGTTTACAAAAAAGGGCAGGCTATGATGAGGGATACTGATAGGGGAGGCTATGAATGTGCAGGTGCAGGAGGTATATGGAAAAATCTCTGTACCTCCTTCTTAATTTTGCTGTGAGCCTAAAATTGCTCTTTAAAAAAAAAAAGCAGTGGACAGTTACACAAGGTAGAAAAGAAAACGAGCTGTAAGTCATCAGTAACAGCCCAGAAAGATGTTCAGTTCAAGTTCTAAGAGACTGTGGCCCAATTAAATCTTGACCTGGTTTTTACCCAGACCCTTTCTAGGGAGCCATGATGGTTCTACAGGATGCGGAAGACATCGTTTGGGGTAAGACCTTAATGGTACCAACACATACAAGGTTACAATAAAAAGACTTACTAATAGGATCTTCACATTACATGTTTCCTGGTTTTATACATTTTGTTTTTACATTTTAATGTTTAGGAAATTGGGTTCTCTTAGATTCAATGTGTGCATTTAATGCATAATTGTTTGTTTTATTCCTAGAAATGCTGGGATTAAACCACTGGCGGATCTTTTAATCAAAGTGCCTCAGAAGGCAATATGAAACTCAAATCTACCACTGGTAGACAGAAGCAGCCAACTTAGCACTGTCACACAAATCTCTGTAGACTGGATGGGTGATGGCCAGAAGACGCTGGATTCCCTCCCAGCCCTGGACCAGGAGAGAGGGCTCTAATTCCCTTCCACGTAGCATCACGGGAAACCAACTAGGCAAGCGATACTAACCTCATTCATCGCGGAGGCTTCAGTTTACAACCATCCTTTTTTTTTTTTTAACTTGATAATCTTTAAATAGCAATGCATACACCTTTATTTAGGTCCAAAGATAAAACTAAAATTTGGTGTAAGTTAGCCACTTGGGTCTAAACTAGCTGTACAACATTAGCAAAGCTGCTACACCCATTACTGGTAACCCAATTTTTCTTTAAGGATAAAAACAAGGGGGGAAAAAAATGACACAAGCTTGCTAGGACTACTATCTTTGATAAATTATTTCAAAATAATAACTACTGGATCTTATTATTTACGTATGTAATAACAATCTGCAAGGAACTGAAAAGTATATTACTTTAATTTCGTATGGTAGCTGTAAATCTCACTTTACAGAAAAGGAAACAAGAGGCTCGAAGAGGTTATATGCTAGGATCAGGTCTGGGATTCAAAGCTCAACTCTTTCCATTTCATCAAGTTGCCTCCAGCATAGTGACATTCTATTGTAGTTCACCATCATTCATTTACCTTTTACTGTGTTTCTGAATATAACAAACTCTTATAAGAAATCTCAAAATTTGTTATTACCCACTGCTATTATACTCTCTGCTTCATTTGAAGAGCTCCTTCTTATTAATGTGAATGTTTGTATCAAGTATTAATATTATGAAAGTCAGAATGTGTGCATATATGTGTATATACGGAGGAAGGGGAATGTACGGGGAAGACACAGATTTTTACTTTACTATGCATTCAAACAAAGGCAAATACATTGGTATCAAATTTTCATTTCTCCCACCCAAAAGAAATTGCTGGATAGCTATTTCTTTGTAAATCACTGCAATGAACTGCCCTTTCAATTCAGAATCTTTTGGTTTCCACAAATGTACTTGCCACAATTGATTTGTTTCATCTATGGCATAAATAGGGCATAACTCACTTTAGCTACAGAAACTCTGAAGTTTATTCTGTATTAGAATAGCCTATTTACACATAAAACAGAATATTTTTTTCTCCACCGACAGAATCCAAATACATAATTTCGATGAAAAGCAAATCTCAAAAACCATTACGTTAGCCAAGGACAATGCTTCACAAAGAAATGAAGCAAGATGGCAGCCAGGAGATGGTTCCTTCTGTTTAATCTGAAAAAGTTTATATCCTGAAGGGAATCTGAAGGTTATCTCTAGTCTAAACAACTGGCTTTAATGGACTGAATTCTGGTACAAAGTAATCAAGAACTCCTTCAGGTCCAGCCGAGTGGCGCGGTGGTTAAGCACTGGCCTTCGAGGCCAGCGGCCCCGGGTCGGGTCCCAAGTGTGAGGGCCAGGGACACTGCCCTCAAAAAAAAAAACTCCTTCAGAGGGCTGGGTGATGTGCAGACAACAAATAGAAGCTTTCAACTAGTGCAGGGGTCAGCGAACTTTAAGATGGAAGAGCCAATCCTGTCCCTAACAATTTAAAAATTATTCAAAAGTCATAAAACAAATGAAATCACCATAACGAGAATAATATCCTTTGAAAATTTTATAAATGAGGGCCAGCCGAGTGGTGCGTTGGTTAAGAGATGGCTTGGGACACCAGCGGCCCCGGTTCAGATCCCACATATGAGGGCCAGTGACACTGCCCTCTACAGCTAACAGCAGCTCCACCTGGAGCTGGGTTGCACCTGGTGATGGTGTAGGCTGCAGCCCCTGCTGCAGTGGGCTGCCATAGGCTACAGTGAGTGGCCGGCAGCCAGCATGAGTGGCTGGCAGCCAATGTGAGCTGCCAATAGCCGCGGTGAGCGACCATCCAGAGGCTGGCGACCAATCTGCCTCATCCGGGAAGAGCGCAACGACGATACCAACATGGGCCAGTGAAGCAACGTCCGTCCTCAGCAACTAGACTGAAGAACAAAAGGACAGCAACTTGTCTGTTCCCCTTCCCCGATTCCCCAACGCTGTTCCCCTCCAATTCTCCAATAAAATCTTAAAAAAAAAAATTCTAAATGAAACTATGATAGTTTTATTTTCCTTTTCAATTTTACTTCAGAGCCACATGTGACAACTGCAGTTTGATGACCCCTGAACTAGTGTGAAGTCTTATGAAGTTGTAGCAGTCTTTCCACTAATTAACTGTACTACACTTTTAGACTAGAATGGTAACACTGCTTGCAGTGAAATATATAATTATCAATGACCAGAACCCATTCTACTAAGAATGCCTTACAGAAAGATGATGACAATGACAAGCAGCTGAGGGCCATCTCAAGAGCTGAGTCATTTTCCCCAGTGTTTTCCTGAAGCGGGAAACTGGTCCAGGGTTGGGTTTTTTCCCAGGAGCAAAATGGAAATGAATATGAAGACATCAAGGTCCGACGGGTTGAGAAGATCAAAAGAACACGTAGTAGACATTAGCTGGGGAGGCTCACCACCTTGGGATTCTTGTTAACCATGTCTGTGCTGTTAATGTAAAACATGAGAAATGACTTTTTCTGTGGCTCAAAAAGAATCCAATACCAGCCAAATTAAATGATTCATTTTACATATGGATCTATCCTTCTATCCATCATGCAAATCAGATTCTCTGCCTTGGGAATATGAGCCTTGAGTAAAGAGATGGCCGGAGCTGTGTCATCTTCATGAAAGCACTCCAGAGGGCGGGGTCAGAGCTTCAACTGCTGCTGGCCCTAGATTCCCACCCTGTGCTAAGTTTAGCTGTGCAGCAACGCTTTTACAACTGCAAGCTCTCCAAGAACGCTCTCAATGACCAACTTTACCAAATAACTTCTTTTGATGAAGTTCGACTTAGTTTCAGTCTTTGTAACCCAAAGAACCTTAACAAACACTAACTGTAAGCCTGGGAGAGTGGTGGCAGTAGACCTCTGAGTTACCTGTCCAACACCCAAGTTTTGTTTTTCTTTCTGTGCTCACAAAACCTGAGCATGGCTACTGATTAAACAAAGTACAGCAGGCACACAAGAAAGGTTTCCTCTTTCTTCTTTCCGAGACCTTACAATTGGTGCATATATACATAAGGACATGCTCAAAGCATGTTATATCAACTGAGGGAGAAAATTATGTTAATAAAATATCTAGCAAGGTTCAAGGACTTTGGTTATTTTTAATAGTAACTTCAATAGTCACACATGTTAAATAAATGTAAATGATATAAAGTGCTCATTAAAAAGAAAACACAGTCCCTAAAGTTCTCATGATCTCAACTTCCACTAAAAACAGTCTATTTTACCTCTAACTGCACTCAGCCTTGTAGTATACTCACCTCTTCCATGACTCAGTGTGAGATGGCACAAAAAAGGCACAGGAAATAGCAGCCCAATAGAGAGCCTCAGGGAAATTAGATAGTAATCCTATATAATTGAGGACCTGCTACAAGTATGGAGAGGATTTTCGAAATCTAAAAGTCTCTCAGACCCTCTGAGCCAATAAAAGGGACCTCACCATCTCCAGGACATAGAGTTTGATGCTTGATGATGCTGCCTTTTGTTTCTGACAATTTGCGCTTTCCTTCATATGACCCAGAGAGCTGATACTTTCTACCTTACTCCAACCTAATAACTAATTATAAGGATGTTTTAAAATACTTCATAATAGTTTTAAATACGTTCACACATTCCTATTTTTTTTTTTTAAATTACCCAACAACTAATGCTACTAGGACAACTAACCAACCATGTGGCAAATAGTAAGTTAGATTCTACATGCAAAACCATTTCCAGATGAACTAGAAATGTACACATGAAGAATACAAACACAGAAAAATATAGCTATTTTTATAATCTAAGGGTAATTCCAAGTATGATGTCAAAAGCAGAAATCAAAAAGACTGCTAAATTTCAATAAAACAAAATTTCTCTAGCAATCAAAAACTGACAATCAAAATTAAAAACTTACTTAATATCAATAAGAAAATTACTAACATACTAAACAAAAATGGGCATTGAGGACAATTAATCTGGAGACCAATATAAGAATATGTATCAAAACCTTAAAAATGGGCTTACGCCTTTTGATCCAGCAAATTTTTTTTTTTTAAAGATTTTTTTTTTATTGGGGAATTGGGGGAAAGGAACAACCCTCATATATGGGATCCAAACTGGGGCCACTGGCATCCCAAGCCAGCTCTTAACCAACACACCACTCGACTGGCCCAAATTCTACTTCTATAATAATTGATTCTGAGAACAAATTTTATTATCAAGGTTATTCACTTCAGCATTGTGATAGCAAACAAACAAAACCACCAACATTATCACGTTAAATCATAATTAATCCCATCTGTTGAATGAAATGATGTACTTAAAAAACACAATGAAATGTACATTCATTGACATGAAAAGACAGAATGTACTAGAATATGGGAGGACAAAAAACAACAGACTACAAAACAGCAAAAAATAATGTGTACGGCAAGTCTATCAAAGTCTGTTCTTTCTGGGCACACAAGTAGACTGTATATCCACCCCCATCCTGCCTCCCGACACACTCACAGTTTGATGGGCCTTGTGATTGTGCTCTCTACAATAGAATCTGAGCAGAGGGGTAACCTTGGAGCCACAGAGTGAAGGAGGCAGTGTCGACCCTGGCCCAAGTTCCTGAAAGACGTGAAAGGAGTGGTAACAGCCCCCCACCAGATCCCAACGTGGGTCATCTATCCTGGGCTGCTGAGTGAGAGAAAAATAAACTTCTGTGGTATTTATGCCATTCCATTTGGGCCTATATTCGGTGGCTTGCTCTACCCTGGCTAGTACAGTAGAATACCAGCAGTTTCACTTTTTAAAGAAATCTGTATGTGCATATAAATATTTTTACAAGTCTGAAAAGACATACATCAAAACTTATCTTTATATTTAACCCTACTATTGCATACAGCGGCAGACTGTTTATTCTCATTGCTGTACAGTTTCATTGTGAATATACCACAATTTTACTACTACTGACGGGCATATCTGAGTAGTTCCCAGTTTCTGCTAGTATTATAAAGCCATACCATGAAGAGTTTTGTACATGTCTTCTGGTGAACATACATTCGTATTTGTTGAGTACTTATTTACGAGAGGAATTATTGGGTCACAAGCTTATGTTCAGCTACTGTAGATGCTACCAAACAGTATTCCTAAGTGATGGCACCAATTTACACTCCAAGCACCATGAGAGTTCTCGCTGCCGTACATTGTACATCCTACATCCTTGTCAATGCTTGCTGTTTTCTTTTTCATTGTCACTATTCTGGTGGGTAAGTACCACACGTTTTTAATTATTCTCAACATAAAATACTTTATTATCTAAAATTAAAAGATGTTTAGTTAATTAGAGCACATCCACAATGGAATAATGTGATTCCAAAACTATATATAAAATGTGTTCTCAATGTGGTAAAATAATGGCTAGAAACACGAAAAGAAAATGGGTTGCCACTCTGTAAAGTGACTTAGTTGCAGACATTTGCAACCTGACCTTCCTTGACCTAAAGAAAACTATTCCCCTGATGTCTGCAACTCCCTGGGAAATGTCACATGGGCTCTGACGTCAGAGTGCCTGGGCTGGAATCCTGCGTCCTGTGACAGACTGTGCAGTGTGACCTTGGGCTCTAACCTGCCATTTTTGATCTTTCACCACTTACAGGAATGGTTAAGTGCTAGGATTCTAGAAATAAACTGCCTGAGTTCAAACCCTGCTCTGCAATTTCATAAATCTCTCTGGGCCGCATCCTCATCTTAAGTAGAGAAGACAAAAGTTCCAACAGCTCATGGGACTGTATGAAAAATAAATAGGTGCATATATGCAGGGCACTCAGGACAGTGTCAGACACGAAAGTATGCATTTGCTACTATCACTACTGCTGCTGCTGCTGCTCTTACCACTGCTGCCACCACCACCACGAGTCTTATTTCTAATAGAAAAAAAATTAAGAGGCCAATGAAATCATCAGAAGGCAAGATAGTATCTGGACCTCAATTCACCTGAACGTATTCTCCAATACTGACAGTTGATCATCAAACCAAGTGGCCAGATAGCTAAGAAGGTTTCAAGCAGACTCAAGGTTTTGCAAGGTATTTAGAAAGAAAGACAAGCTTCCACCCTGCAAATCCCACCAAGATGGTAAAACAAGGGTGCCATTTTTATATCTGAAAGTTTATTAAAATGACATTTGCAATAGCCTCCTAACTAATTTTCCTACATCCATCTTTCACCTGATAGGGCGAGTCTTTTGAAACAGAAGTGTGATCTCGGCACCCTTCTGCTCTGAGGATACACACGAAAATCTTTAACATGGCCTCATGGTCCTGCTTGGTATCGCCCGGACCTACCTCTCCCGCCTCAGCCTACCCCAGACTTGGTTTATACACTCCAGACACACAGGTCTTCCTTGAGTCCCACAACCCTACCATACTTCCTTCCTTCACAGGGCTTTTGGGCAAACTGTCCCTTTTGGCCTGCCTTTCCTTCTCTGCCTGGGTATTTCCAGTTTATTCTATGGCTCTGCATCTCAATTCATTCAACTCTGCAGATTGTGTGTCTCTCCCTCATTCAAATCATTATAGATGTAACTTTACATTGATTTGTGTGATGACTGGTCAGACTGGTTTAGTGACAGTCTCCCTCACTAAAATGAAGACTCCAAGTCAAGACATCTGTGTTTGCTCACAGTGGGAAACCCAGTGAAAAACAGACCACCTGGTGCAAAGTAAAGGCTGAATAAACTTCTTTTGGTTGATGAGTGAATAAAATGAATGGAAAAAATAAAACAAAAAACAGTGAAGTAACACAGGTCAAACCAACAAGGAAAAAATAGTATTTCAAAACCTAAAGCAGTCAGCATAGCTAAAAACTACAAAAAAAACAAAAAAAAAAAATTTATCTCAGCATCAAGACAGAATCTGCCCACAGCTATGTTTCCAAAGCAAAAAGGCCTCAGAAGATTTGCAGAGCTTTAACATAAGCGGGATAACAACACCAAAATCAAAACTATTTTTTGCACAGTTTTCTAATAAGTCAAATAAGTTGCTGCATCTGCTGCCAAGTCTATCCATCTTATAAGTAGGTAAGCCACATTCAGTTCACTGTTTGAAAGACACAGAAGAGGGCTGGCCGAGAGGCATGTTGGTTAAGAGCTGGCTCGGGAAGCCAGAGGCCCTGTTCAGATCCCACAAGTGAGGGCCAGCGACACTGCCCTCTAAAAAAAAGAAAGACATAGAAGAATCTGAGATCAGATTACTGCTCCAAGGTTCTCCTGGAGATTGCTTTCATCACTGATCCATATGTAAAGTATAGATTGCAAAAGGGAACAATTCTAAATAGATATAACAATTGGGTAAGCAGGTGGGGCTTGGGTGTGTGAATAGTATCAGTCTGTTAAATTCACAGGCAGTAGGTATTATATATCTGGATAAATATATGCTAACAACTTCTTTTGCTTTTTATTTTTTTGGTGGTGAAAAGATTACAGAAGAAAAGCCAAGGACTTATCTGATAAACTTAGTTTAATTTAAACAAAATATAAGGTGGACCACACATTAATAGATGAGTCACAAAGAGTGATAAATCTAAGGTCAAATGGTCCAAATAACTAGGAAAAACAAAATTTATGCTGCCACCGTCATTACTCCTTTCAAAAGAGAGTAAAGATACAAAGGTGAAACATACAGGTTCTTTTTTTTTTTAAGTTCAGTTTATCATTATTTATATATTAATAGCTGCCAACATCGAAACTTGATACTTAACTAGTAACTTGCAGAGACTAGAGAAATCATGATCTGGAACTTATTCTGGACAGCTGACAGCCCTTGCGGAGGCGCCAGGGATAGAAGTTCCTGGATCACTGCCACTAGTCAGCTAAAGTATAAAAGGACAGATTTGGGATGTGGCATACCATTTAGGGGTGACAATCAATAATGTATGAAAGTTGAGTACAGGCACAAAAGTCCTACTCAGGAAAAGACTGTCAGACACTCAAACGAAAGCGAGGCAAACGCAGAGGTAATCAGGTAACAAGGTTACCTTTGCCAGTTAGGTACAACAATGGGTACGAGACATTTGGTACCGTGATGTGTTTGTGTAACGGCACTGTGTTTCAGGGAGGTCAATATTACCTGGAATAAGCTGCATAAAATTAAGTCAAGTGTTCAATTTAGGTTAAACTTTCTTCAACCCTGCTCTAAGTGGGGAATTTTTTTTCTTTTATGTTTGGCTTTAGAAAAGAACTGCTGCTGCTATCTTTTTTTTTTTAAAGCCCACACAGAATTTACAGCAAAAAAGAACATGAGAAGAGGCTGCACAGAAGATGGACTCGGGAGCCTGATTCCAAGTCCACCACCCACCACCTGTGTGACCTTGGGCTGTCACAGAACTCTTTTGCCTCAGTTTCCTTCTGTAAAATGTCACAAAAAAATACGTACTTCATTGTTACAAGAATGAAGTGAATTAATATCTCTAAAAGTACAAAGACCTGGAATGTGGTATGCCTTACAAATGTAGCTGCTAAATAAATACCATTTGCATTCTTTGCTTCCTTTAACTAGGATAAGTAGATTTCTAAAATTTTACCACGTCATAGAACACATGAAAGAGTTGAAGTATACATTTTTAGGAGACCTAATTGCTCATAACTTTACACAAGAAATTCTATTAAAAGAAGTGTCCATCTTTTCCTTTGATTCAACGTAAATGGCAAAAACAAAA
Organism: Aselliscus stoliczkanus; assembly: GCA_033961575.1. NCBI lineage: Eukaryota > Metazoa > Chordata > Mammalia > Chiroptera > Hipposideridae > Aselliscus > Aselliscus stoliczkanus. The sequence goes on from CM066727.1 coordinate 174,712,751, forward strand.
CAAAGCTATCGCTTATTACTTACTTTGTCCCTTACAATCATCCTATAAATCAGATATTATCCCCATCTTACAGGTGAGGAAACTTAGACTCCCAGAGGTTAAATGACTTACTGAAGGACACATCTAATAAGGTTAAAGCTGGAATTTAAACCCAGGCTTTTCTGACTCCAAAGTCTGTCTCCTGAATCACAAAGTACCTTGTTTCTAAAGATAGCTTTGGGGGCCGGCCGAGTGGCGCATTGGTTAAGCACTGGTTTTGGGATGCCAGCGGCCCCGGTTCGGATCTCACATGAGGGCCAGTGACACTGCCCTCTACATCTAACAACAGCTCCACCTGGAGCTGGGCTGTGTGAGCCCCTGTGATGGTGTGGGCTGCAGCCCCTGCTGCAGTGGGCTGCCATAGGCTGCAGTGAGTGGCCCGCAGCCAGCGTGAGCTGCCAATAGCCGCGATGAGCAACATCCAGAGGCCAGCGACCGATCTGCCTCATCCGGGAAGAGCGCAATGACGATACCAACAGTGAAGCAACATCCTCCGCAACTAAACTGAAGAACAAGAAGACGGCAACTTGTCTGTTCCCCTTCCCCGATTCCCCAGTGCTGTTCCCCTCCGCCAATTCCCCAATAAAATCTTTAAAAAAATAAATAAATAAAGATAGCTTTGTTATCTACTGAGTAAAATGGTCATTAAATACTTGGCTTAAATATAAGTAGACTTTCCAAAAAAAGTTAGATCTTAATATGATCTAACTAGGATAGTAAATGGGTATTGCATAGCATTTGGTAAACACATAGTAGTTTCACATCTCATAGCTACTTCCAAAATCAAACGGACCTATTGAAAAAATCCTTGCATTAACTAACAAGTATCACACACTAAGCGAAAGATGTTTGGTACCACAATTTCAGGATATTATTTCTGAAAAGGGTAGAAAGGAATTCTTAATCTTGACTTGGATGAAAAGGGCCCACTAATTGGCTTCCTCTCAATATCTAAATAAAAGGAGTCCTTTAGTCCATGCTAAATACTAATTTAGTTGGTGTCAATATAAAGGCAAAGGTTGGAATTAAAATGTGTAATTTCTGAATTGTAATTTTATGTTCAAATGGGCCATTCATGAGGGTAAAATGTGAAAATAATTATAATGGGGACATTAAACGCAATTGCCAATATTCCATTCCCCTTTTAAAGGAATAAGGGAAAAGCAGGAGAGGGATACAAGAAATAGAAATAAGTCTCAGGTATCCAGGGCCCATAACCTCTGGTATTTCGGTTTAATAGTGGGTAGCCATATTAGGATTTACCAATCCTGCCCCTCACAACAATTAAAAAATTATTTGAGAGCCATAAATGTAGTTTTACCTAATCACCATTATGTGATTATGTATGATTCACATAATGGTGAATAATATCGCTTAAAAATTTTATATATGAAACTATGACAGTTTTATTTTCATTTTCAATTTCATTTCAGAGCCACACGTATGTACCCAAAGAGCCGCATGTGGCTTGCAAGTCACAGTTTGCTGACCCCTGTACTAGACCATCCTGGTGAACCACTTCTTCAAGACAAAATATGGTTTCTCAGTTAAATCTAATTTCCTAGTTTGTCAACTCGTCTAGCACATGCATGGCCCCTTGGGAATGGGACCTTCTACTTGATGTGGTATCTCTAAGGATCCTATCACAGTGCCTCCAGAGGTGGCCTTCAATAAATCTCTGCTGCCGAAGTGAAAGTTATAAACTCTTCCACATGTCTGTACATTTTACAAATTGAAACTCAAGTTAAACAATGATAGCTGGGACAATACGGATTACTTTCTCTTGTAAACCCTCTTCAAAACTGCTCCCAGTGTAACTATGATGTAACCATGCCCCCTGAAGTGGTTTCTGTGTTTGAAGAGTTTGACCAAAATATAAGAAGTTTTAGAGGATAAAAGACATTACAAACCACTTAGAGTAGGAAGTTCCCAAGTGGATCCTGCAGAGAATCTGCCCAGTCTTAGTCACAACACAGGCTGAACAGGTATTGCAGGTTTCTAGTTTGAACTCTTTCCTTTACTCCATACTTCCGACCTCATCTCTGAATCTCACAGGTTCTATCACTGTCAATTTAAAACTGATGAAGGACGTGGGTGAACTAAACATTGTCCAAAGATCTGTAAAAATGATGTCTGGGATGCTAACATAAAAAGGTTCCTATCCAGAAATGAGATTCTGTCGATCCTTGGTTTAATGTAGGAACTGGAAGGAAACTAGAGTTAAACAAAGAAGTGAGGTACTTACAGCTTAGGTTTCTAATTAAAACAAGAAACATTCGCTGAACGTCAGGCATGGACCAGGCATAAGGATGTCTGCGTGGAAGCTTGACCTAACCAGCATGAGGCAGCCTGTGTTCCTTACAAAGCCACTTACGGAACACTAAATAAGAAAACCAAGCCTCAGGAGACCTGCAACAACACACCCATAGCTGGGAACAATCACCCCACCAAGAGGGGGATTTTCAGCAACTCCTAACCGGTAACCTTGAAGGTGCTTTGCACCATCTGAGTGGGTCTTCATGGGGGACAGAGCAAGGGTGTTTTCTGTTTTGTTTGTGGGAGGCATTGATTCGTTGTTGGTTTTGAAGAGAAACGTAGAGGGAAAATGCGGTGAGATGGGGAAAGGGAAGAACGAGTTCACTTTGTAAACCTTCAATTTATAACGTCTGTGACACCCGCAGGTAGAAATAGAAAAATGGATTTGAAGCTGGGGAGACAAGACAGCTGGAGATAAAAATTTAGGAGGTATCAGCTGTGGCTATGGATGTTACAGTGAGAGAGTAAAATCACTATGGAGAGTGGCTCTAGCAAGAAAAAAGGCATGAAGGATATGAGCAATAGTGGCCACCAGTATTTAAGGCTGAGAAGCCTGGTTGTACTTAAAGAAGCATAAAGAGATTCCAAAGAGAACAATGCTGAGCCAAGCACATCGAGGGGATTTTAAAGAATGGGGAATGGTGTCGAGGAAGCAGGATAACATACCTGCCAAACTGAAAAGAAACGAATGAGTCTGGCTATTAAAAAATAATTTGGAGAGAAGGGCAGAGGAAGTATGGAGAATGTGAGCAAGCTAGGGAAAGCCTTTTCAGAGAGGGAGGCTCGAGCAAGTTTTCTGATTTGAAGAAATAAAACAGAAGGTAAAAAGGGTGAGCATTTAAGCAATGTCTTAAAAATCCTTTGGGGGTGAATCAACAGCAAAAGTGAAAGAAGAATTTCTCTAGGAAGAAAAAAAACAATGCTGCTCCTTTAAAACTGAGAGAACAGATGTAGGGATGGGATAAAACTGTATATTGGCTTGGGTGGTTGGAGAAAGAAAAGTTCTTATCAGGCAGCTTCACTTTTCTCTAGAAAGAAAAGGGACGGGGCAGAGGTGAGTAGGGACCATTTAAAGGGTCAGTGAATATTACTGAATCCTAGGTGAGAGCTGGAAATTAGAAATTTATAATGGTCCCAAATGGCAGAGTTATTTTATTTTTCCCAAGACAGCAGAAAAGAGCAGATGGGTGGATAGCCCAAACTGAAAAACTCAGAATAGAAAACTTGTGAAGAAGATGTAAACCATAGTTTTCCAGAGAACACAAACTCATGAGCAGTAAACAGCAGAGGTAACATTTGGAGGCATACAATTTCAACGGAGAGACAGTGTGGAAGAAAGTGGACTCAAATTCTGGGTCCTGGTTAACTAGCTATGATGTCGGTCAAGCTTTACTATGTCTTAGGCATGACAAGGAGGGTAGAAGCTTCTAATATCTACCTTTACAAAATTATGAGTATTAAAGGAAATAATATATGAAAAGACCCAATGTTGTTTCTGATACTTAATAGGTACTAAACAAATATTGAGTTTTCTTCCTGAATAAAATGAGGACACTACACCAGATTAGAGTCCCATCCCACTGTAAAATTTGTCAATAGCTGTGCTGAACAGACCTCACACCCTTTGTTTGTGAGTGACTTTCCACCTCCAACACCAGGGCTAATAATGGTACCATCTTATATTTGTACGGTGCCCCACAGCTTAAAAAGCGTTTACTTTCATTATCTTATTCATTAGTCCTGACAACCTTCTGAAGTAGACAAAATAGTTAACTGCCATCAATTTGTGTATAAGGAAACAGGGGCAGGAAGATTTTTCCAGGCCAATTTAATGTTCATTTGGTTATCTTTGAAGTTAATTAAAAAGAACATCGACCTGTCCCAGTATAGAAAATAGGCTCCCTTTGCTTTTTTAAAAAAATAAAGCTAACTTACTGCTGATTTTATTTGTATCTTATTTTGAATTGTGCCTTAATTTGTCAATCATTTCACATGTCCTTTTAAAAAGGCACAAGTTAAATGTTACCCATAAATCAGAGGAAATACCTAAAATCAGATAAAATATGTAAAAATACCTAGATTGGTACCTGACTTAGCAGGTACCCAACAGATGTTTGTGGATATGCAAAACAGCTGCTGATGGAAACCTAAAAGTTCCTTAATAATTTAATACACATGATAATCTTTTCTGCATTCTATATTTACAGGTATATTTTATTTCATTGAGGAGGGGCTATAATTTTTAGATGACGATTGCCTCAATTTGCTTTTTCCCTACATACAAGTAGTACGCCAAGAAATCAGGGAGAATACAGGGATCTGGGGATAGAATTCAGAAAACCCATTACGTTAGCTGGGGCAGAAAATATCCTTCCATCTTCACCAATCTCTAACTGAAATTCGGTACCTCTGATTTTTATCACCAGTAGAATTCAGATATTTTATACCATATTTTAGTCACTGCAGCTATCTTGAAATATCATTTACATTCATCAGAACTTCAAAATTACCATATATATTAGATCACTCTTAGACTTCATTTAATGTGTTACTAAAGAAGCAGACATCACTGTATCACAAATTTAAGATTGAACTTCCCTCTTGCTATTCTACTCCCAGAGATTTCCTCCTCTTTCTCTCCTTTTCCCCAGCCTGCTCTCCTCATCTAGCACTTCCATACTGCTTGGCTTCAAATGCAAGGAACTCAAAAAGGAGAAAGAGGGTCAAGAGTATCCTTTTTCTTCTTTCTCCTCAAACAGGGGCACGATGATTATTATTTACACCCACAGCCTCTAAATCCATTTCCTCTCCTAAACTCTGAAATGTCCTTTTCATTCTTTGCTCCCTAAACCCAAACATCAATATCAATGATAAAATCTCTAGGGCAGACAAACTACGGCTTTTTAATATCCAAAGATTCATATCGTGGGTAGTGATACAATCAATAGACTATGGTCTATTAAAAAAAAAAAAAAAGGGAAGGAAGAAGCCAGGATAAGGAGGTGGGGGGAGGAGGAACTGGGTTAGGGAAGGGAAGTGGGGCCTAGAAAGAGGTTTCCTTTCTCATCTTCCTAGCAATTAGAAGGAAAGAAGGAATGAATAAAGCACATTCACCCGTATTCACACCCATGGAACAGGGCCTTTGGGAAGGCAGAAGTGAAACTGTGTCCCTAGTGGAAGTGGGCCAGGAAGGAAAGATGCACTGGTTGAACTGAGGGAACAGTGAGAAAAAGACATGCTGGTTGATTTTCGGTAGTAGACCAGTCAGCCAAGTACCTAGTTCAAGACTAAGAGTGTCCAAATAGGAAAAACCCCAGTTTGTTCGTACGCATACAGCTCTTCTCCCCAACATCCACATGCCCAGAACAAAACTTCCACTAGGGGCCCTCACCCAAGTCATAGGAGCGATCTTCAGAAGCTTAGAGCTAGAGAAGGCTCTGGCACACTTACTTAACACTTTGTAAGCGGGCATAAAAAGCTATATGACGAGTTTACTCGTTTCCTGCAAAAAATTAAAAAGCAAGGGACAAGGCAAAAGAGAATCCTTACAAGATTACAGTAGAGGGATATATCTGCCTAAAGAAATATGGCAAATGAATTCAAGTTTTCTAGTACTGTCAGTACTTTATATCACGAGTTGACTGGTTTAAGGACAGATTTACCTACACAATATCGTTTCTATGGGAAAATGTACTGCAAGTTCTGAGCAAATGATTTATATAGTCTGAACATGACTCATGTGTGAGAACTACTTTTATTAATTATCCCCCAAAGCACCAAACAAACGACAAATGCAGTAGCAAAAAAACAAACAGTGAGAGGTTAAGAAATGATGAAAATTAAGACAGAGGTAAATATATTTTTAAAAAGAAGAGGGATTACTGATATTTTATACAAATTTTAGTTGATTACACTTTAAGTTATTAAATACTAAGGCACATATACCATAAGTCGAATTCCAACACAGTATATAAATTTAATGCTTTAACTTAAATTTTAAAACATACATAGAGAAATGGGCTATTTTTCTATGCTATCTCTCTATAAAAACATTTTTCAATAAAATTTCTTATTTTCCTTTTTCATACATAAAACACATTCTCGATCAGAAAATCAAAATGAGGAATAGTATTTACATGATATTATAAAATGTTATTCTTTTAAAAGATAAAGCAAAAATTGTGCAGGTATGACATATAGAAAAACTAAAATTTCCTTGCTTCTGACTTATGAGCAAAAATTAGCTTTAGAAAAACATTGTGATTCCTATAATTAATGTTCAAATAAGAATATTTTAAACTCAAGTGAATGTATTAGCATTACATTGTACATTAGATTATATTACAATACTAGGATGAAAAGACACATCAAGACAGTAAACACTTGAAGAAAATGAAAAAACCTACTGCATTTTTCCAAATTGTAAATGCTGACCCTTCTATAACTTACTAAATTGTTACTTGTCTAATTATAATGTCTTGTTTTTACATACCCTATAATTTCAAGTATTATTTCATCACTGCCTTGCTAATATAATACTTGAATGAAATTTCTATTCATATTATTTCAAAAGGCCCACATTCTTACACGATGAAATGTTTAAGTGCTTTGTTCTTTAGTTAAGTTCACAAAGCAGGGGCTGGCTGAGTGGTGCATTGGTTAAAAGCTGGTTTGGGACGCCAGCAGCCCCTGTTCGGATCCCACATATGAGGGCCAGTGACACTGCCCTCTACAGCTAACAACAGCTCCACCTGGAGCTGGGCTGTGCGAGCCCCGGTGACAGCATAGCTGCAGCCCCTGCTGCAGTGGCCTGCCGGCTGGCAGAGAGCGTGAACTGCCAAGAACCGCGATGAGTGACTATCCAGAGGCCGGCAACCGATCTGCCTCATCCGGGAAGAGCGCAATGAAGATACCAACATGGGCCAGTGAAGCAATATCCTCCACAACTAGACTGAAGAACAAAAGACAGCAACTTGTCTGTTCCCCTTCCCCGATTCCCCAATGCTGTTCCCCTCCCCCAATTCCCCAATAAAAACTTAAAAAAAAATTCACAAAGCAATCTGACAAGGAATATATTAAGATCCTAAAACTGAATGTCTGGACTAGAAAGTACATCCAGAGGCTTCCTTTTAATTTTGGTTCCTTCAGATCTTAAAACATTCCAAGAAAAAAAAACTGTCTTTATAAAAATGAATTAAAAAGATTAATAACATCCAGAAATTTCACGTCCAAGAAAAATCTATTTTACCCATAAATAACCCATTCTTTAGGGCCGGCAGAGTGCCTCAGTTGGTTAAGAGCTCACTCAAGAGTGCGAGCTGAGCTCTGAGCAACAGCAGTTTGATGCCCAGCCCAAGCTGAGCTGCAGCTAAGCTGCCAACAGGTGGCAGGATGGCTCAGCTAAAAAAATAAAAATTAAATTAAATTAGAAAAAAAAAAAAATAACCCCTTCTTTGCCTACTTGCTTCAACAGAAAACATTTTCCCCGAAACATAACATTCTTATATGGGAAAAGAGTCAAAATTAAATACAAAGAAACCCATTTCTTTTGAAAGAATAATATAATAAATTAGAGGTCATCATTTTAAAATCGCCTACCAAGATGATGGCAAGGGGAAAAAAAAAAAATCAGACATTGCCTAGCATATAGTGGGAACTCAATAAGTAATCTGTTGAGTAAAGGCATTTAATGTTGAAAACTTTCCAGTGGAAATAAAATGAAAGTTGGAATAGGAACTTGTTCTTCTCATTCAAATTACTTAAATATTAAAGTTCTGTAATAAGGAAAAATTTACTAAACTAAGGCAAATGTATAATAATTCCATTTTATATTAAAACAAACTTGTACTTCAAGATAAATAAAAAGCAACCGCTAAAGTAATAAACGTAATTGTGAACTTCCTGCGTTTTCCCAAAAATGATTGCATCATAGTACAATTGCTTTTCAAAAGTTAAAAGATCTCTGAGTTACATTAGATGATTAATGGTTTTTTGTTTTGTTTTTGGGGATTTTTTTGGCCATTTGCTTAACTGAGTGTGTGCAAATCTATACTATAGGAACAAAGAAAGAGTATTTATGACCACAGAAAAAAATCTACTCATTTTGTTTGTAAAAGGGATATCTAATTTGAATACCAAGATTATATTTTTCTTTGCCCTGAAGGAAAAAAACATTCTCAGTTCAGTTTTGAAGCTGGCACCCACATAATCTTGGTTAATTTCCAAAAGCACATATGTTATAGTAAATCCTCTTCTTTCAATGCCAAAAAGTATTTGCTCCTAGAAATTGTTTTACTGGCACATTCTCAACCTATCAGCATTTCAATACCTGCTAATCCTAGAGAAGCAAGAGTGGCCAACACTCTCAAAAAGTATAAGTTTCATTTTAAATCTATAAAAGGTTGGCTTTTTCTTTGAACAAGATCCTATCTGTTAAAATTGAGAGTTTAAAAATAGTTCTCAAGGGCCGGCCGAGTGGCATGTTGGTTAAGAGCTGGCTTGGGACTCCAGCGGCCCCGGTTCAAATCCCACACATGCGGGCCAGTGACACTGCCCTTACAGCTAAGATAGTGAACAACAGCTCCACCTGGAGCTGGGCTGCCTTGAGTCCCCGGGTAGGGTCGGCATAGCTGCAGCCTCTGCTGCAATGGGCTGCCATAAGCTACAGTGAGTGGCCTGCAGCCAGTGTGAGAGGCTGGCAGCCAGTGTGATCTGCCAAGAGCCGCGGTGAGCGACCATCCAGAGGCCAGCAACCGATCTGCCTCATCCAGGAAGAGTGGAATGATGATACCAACATGGGCCAGTGCAGCCATGTCCTCCGTAACTAGACTGAAGAACAAGAGGACAGCAACTTGTCTGTTCTCCTTCTCCGGTTCCCCAACGCTGTTCCTCTCCCACAATTCCCCAATAAAAAAATAATCTTTAAAAAAAAATAGTTCTCAAACTTGGGTGCACATTAGAATCACAGAGTTGGAGAGGGGTGTTCATTTTAATACACTGCTAACTTAATAAGCCCGTTAGCTCTTAATACATAAAGGACTTTCTTATAAATGTAGTAACAATATTTCAGCCCTAGGAACGACAGAGAAACAAACATATTTTGGCCAATTCAGATGGAAGTTGTAAGACATATGCTGAAGTGTTTTTCCAGTGAAAAACCAATGACTGACTCAAATTAGCAATTTTTAAGAAAAAATGGAGTGCCAGACATTTCAATAAAAGAATGGTGTTTCTTCAATAAATCCTTTAATTTAAATGAAAACGAAAAGCTTACTGCTTTCTTTTATAAATGCAAGCTGTTTTTATTATTAATGCTATTATTTTGATTTTATTTTAGTATAGCAAAGAAAAAATATTTCTTAGGATAATATTAAGATTATAAAGCTTTTGCACTCCCCCAATTAATGCTCAATTTAAAAAGACTTTACTATAAAGTCCAAAGGTTTAAAATTCATATTCCTTGACACATTAATTCTACAACTGTGAACTTAAGAAACAATGTAGTTATTACACAAAAAAATCATCACCAGTGGTTGGGGAAAGAAGGGTTGCGGAGGACTGTCAAACAACTTCCTCAGTCCTTTCAGATTCCTTTATGCTGCCTCATCATCAGCATAATACTTTTCTAATAATTACTAGAAAGTTGTAGAAGACTATTTAATAGAAAATGTTCTATGTATATTGATTGAATCAAGTTATGAATATATACACTATGATCTTCTTATGTATGTAAACAGGAAGGAAACTGAAATACATGTCAATAGTTTATATAATGGGTGGCAGTGTATAGGTATTTTTTTATGTATTTTTCTGTATTTCCCAAAAGCTGTGTATTTAATATTCAAGGGGTGAAAATGTAGTCAATTAATACATTGTTATGCCCCATTTGGCTGTTACATAAAAACTATAGTTAAAAACGCTTTGGTTTAAAAAGAATTACCATCCAAGCCTATAAATCATGCTATGATAATAACATATAACAAAGATTTCACTTTTAAGAAATTAAAAACACTAGAATTTAATACATCTCAATGTCTTATAATAAATAAATTTAGGAGACAGAAAATATTACATTATAAAAGGTTCTTTACTTAATACATACTAAAACATAAGATTTCACAGAGTGAAAATAAAAAGTAAGTCCATAGATGACAGATAAATAACAATATGTTAACTAAAATGAGAGAGATGTGGGGGCCTATCACTAAACAAATTACAGAGCAAAGATGCCCTACAGTGAGATTGCCTTAATTCCACTAGACAGATTATCATCTGAAGGAGCCACATCATCTTGCTATAATAAACAGCTACTATTGCCAAAATTACACATAAATTGCTGTGTATGAACATGCATGCCTGGATATACATAAAAAATGAACTAAGGCCTCTGACACATCCCTTGCCTGGATCTGAGATGAAGAAATACTTCAAATACTTTGGGTAGTGATTTCAACTGTTCATATTAAAACTTTTTATGTACCCATACCTGATGTTCTTTGAACTGAACATTTTGACCTATGCTAATTTGCACAGCATAAGGCTTTAAGAGAATACTAATATTTAATCAGTAGGCTGTCCAGAAAATAATTAAAATGGATGTTATTCATAAATGAAAGTAATGCTATTTTGGAACTAAGTAAACTGTACAGTTTTTTTGTTGTTTCGCTTTGTTTTTTTAAGGTTTTTATTGGGGAACTGGGGGAGGAACAGAATTGGGGAATCAGGAAAGGGAAAGAGACAAGTTGCTGTCCTTTTGTTCTTCAGTCTAGTTGTAGATGATGTTGCTTCACTGGCCCATGTTGGTATTCTCATTGCGCTCTTCCCAGGTGAGGCAGATCGGTCGCTGGCCACTGGATGGCAGCTCACGTCAGCTGCTGGCAGCTCACCGCTGGCTGCCGGCCACTCATAGTTGCTTACAGCAGCCCACTACAGCCCCACTGCAGCCTACGCCATTGCCAGCAACTCTCGGCAGCTCAGCTCCAGGTCGAGTTGTTGTTCACCATCTTAGCTGTAGAGGGCAGTGTCACTGGCCCATGTGGGATCCAAACCAGCGGCCCTGCTGTTCAGAGCTTGCGCATGCAAGCCAACTCTTAACCAAGGAGGCACTGGGCCCTACACAGAGTTTTAAATGAAAATGACTAACAATGGAATACTATGCAGAGGTTAAAATTATAATGACCCTGTTGATGTGTTAAAAAAAAAATGTTATAGTAACCATCTGGTGAGAAAAGCAGACTACTAAAAGGTATATAGATTACGGCTACAGCTATATGAAAATAGGTAACGGTGAAATTCTGGGTAACTACTTAAAAAATATTTTAATATTATGGAAATATCATTGTTTCAACTGGAAAAGATTTTTAAAAATTAGAAATAAGGCAATTTTTCTAGGCCTAAGTGCCCAGCTTGCTTCTTTTGAGACTTAGATTTTAAGTAAAGGAATAAAGACTAAAACAATGCACAGCTGTTTGCTTCTAGGAATACAAACAGGAGGAAATAAACAGAGAGAGGCTAATGTCTGTGATACTGGGCTAACTACCTTCATTCCCAGCTGTGTTTTAATTTGTATTACTAAACAATAACAAACCCTTTTTATGATAATGAAAGGCTGAGAATTTCTACTGGTGCCCAGTGCAAGTTAGAGGCCCACTGGAAAATACTTGGAATGTTACATTCAGTAATTTATTGTCTGGTCTATATTCTAAGTTGTACACCAGTTAAATTATTCAGGAGTTAATTCAAACTTAATGCCATTTTAAAGCAGAGATGATGACAGAGGTGCCCGATCACTTACAAGTGACTTAAAATATAAGAATAGGTAAGTTAAAATCATATCCTCTTGCCGCAGTAATATAATTAAGTCAATAAACAAGCCTCTATATATAGACTGAAGTCAGTTTATGCTACTGGCTCGTAACTACAAATCACCCAGTTCCTCTATCCTTTAAAATCTATGCAAGATTTCTACTATTGCCACAGAAACAGGGGAGGCAGAGATATGTTCAAATGGAGGTGAGGAAATGCTTTAGTAGGTGAATGTCTTTATCCACTTTAGATACTACTTCTTTTTTTTCCTTTAAATGAGAACGGTAAAGTCAATGGAAGCCCAGACCGGTACGAAATCAAAAAGGGGCCATTAAAAAATTTACTATAAAATGTATCAAGCTATCAATTTTTAAAGCCATCAGCATAAGATGGCTACTATTACGCAGTGTAAAAAGAAATACACTACTTTTATAGAACTAATTTTTTAATGATCTCATTATAAACTTGATCCTAAGTTTATGGCAATAGCTGTATTAGTTGAAATGTGTGGAAGTTTTTTGAAAAAGCTGGTCATAATAGATAATATATAGGTTAATAAAGTGATTAATAAAATCCCATACTTGGGTATTGTTCAAAATTTCTTCTATTAATTCTTAATTTGGTGAATTTGAACTAATCTAATCACCTGTTATTTATATCGCAGATGAAAGTTTTACCATCAAGCTCAGTTGCTAAAGGATCTTTTCCAGAAGGGGAGAGACCCACCATTGCCAAAACAACTCAGGCTTGATTCTCAGCTCTACCAGTTTTCACAGGTTCAGCTTTCTCATTTGCAAAGAGATAAAATACTTCCATAGTGACAGGTACCTAAATGCTCAACAGCTGGCGGGAGGTCTGTATGGCATATGCAATAAATGACTTAATGCATATAAAACACTCAGCTGAGTGCCTGGAACACAGTTTAGTGTTCCATAAACAGCAGATATTACATAAAACAAGTAGACAAGAACTTAGAATAACAAATAAAAATGAAAGTGTGTCTAATTCAAATAATTGTGCTCTCAAACTCTTAAGGAAACAAACAAAAAAACCCACTATTAGCATGTGATTTGTTCATCCCTGGCATCGGTCACCATTCAAGAGCAAATAGGTATAGGATAAATATTGTTACATTACTTGTCACATAACTAAAAATCAATTAAAACTGTGTATTACTAGTTCGTACACTTTGCCTATTTCATCTTTGCATCGTAGTGCCTGGCAGATTATGTAACACGCAGCGTTCAGTTAATTTCAACTTTTCTCAATTAAAATACAAATGTACTTGAATTATTAAAACTTTATATTTGTAATTTTTAAAATCAATGCAAAGGATTTTGTGTTTGGACTATAACATACACAACAGTATGGGCCAGGTCTGTCTGGTTTACTATTATACTCCCAATAGACTATGTTAAACACATGTTAGGGACTCAAATATTTTTAAAATGCATGAATTTTTTTTTTCATGTTCTGTAGAAAGAGGAAAACAAAACTATAATTTCTAACCAGAGTTCATACCAAATATATATGAGAAGGCTATAATGCAAAAACATGGTAAGCTCTGTTTTAAGAAAAAAGTCTTGTATATGTCAAGTGTATCTGAATGAAGCTAGAAAAAAGGAAAAGTCTTGGAAGTGGCAAGTAAAACAAGCTGATCACAGTCGGGGATTCACAGCGATGTTATCATTTTGGATCCCATAAACATTTACTCTAAATGACAAAATAAATTTTTGTGTGCTTTCTTACCAAAACTAAACCATAAAAATTCAGTGTTGTATATATAACAGTTTCACCAAAAATCATACATGTTTTCTCCTGAGAAGCTCTACATGACCAACTTTTTAAAGGAAAAAGCCAACTTCTTATAAAAACAAAACTCTCTATAAAAAAAGCTCTATAAAAGTCTCTAATTATTTCCTCTTTTGTTTCACAGAAGTTGTATTCACTGGCTCGGTTCTATGCCCTAAATGCAAAAAACAAAGCAAGGAAATGCTCCTATCTAACCTTTTTGATCCCTCTGCCAATTAAAGAACCTTCTCCAAGGGAGGTCCCTGCAATGCTAACTTTGAGAGATAATACCCGACAGAGGAAACCTCAAAAAGCAAGATGTTAAAATGGAAACTATTTTCTGATCCAAATAATTATCAGAAAAAGCCATCAAAATGTGGGTCCACCTATATAAGCTATTACTGAGAAAAGGACTCTTTCTTCGCATTCCATGTAGACTTTTCAGGAATGTAAAAAAACAAGGTTTTCAATCAATTTCAGAGAGCCATGCGAGTTGTTTCAGAGGGCGTTAGTACACAGGTGGTCCCCGACTCAAAATGCTCCAACTCCCGATTGATTTTTTTGACTTTACAACGGTGCAAAAGGGATACACATAATAAATTACATGAGAAATTCAATACTACGACTTGGCCCAACTGCAGGATAATGTAAGTGTTCTGAGCACATTTAAGGTAGGCGAGGCTAAGCTATGTTTGATGTTAGGTGTATTAAACGCATTTTTGACTTAAGGTGTCTACGAGCATCTATATGTGGGTCAGTAAGGTATGAGTGTGCTCAGTTCCACAGATGCCAGAAACTGTCACTATTCTGCCCCATATGTTTGATTACAAGAAAATAACTATCTGTGATAGAATCTTACCACCTAAGTAAAGGCCTTGGCAATCCTGAGTGCAGAGCAGTAACAGATTTTAGATAGAGATTAATATTTTACGCCCAAGACTGTGATTCACACCCCTTCAATGATCATCTTTTGCACATTTGATTCCAATCTGATTCTAAGCAGGTCACATTGAAAGTCCTGATACTGGTGATTCCAAAGATGATTTACAAATCTACAGGTCCCAAACCACACTAGATCAGGCAGATGTCTGACTCACAGCAAACAGAACAACACACAAATGGGACCTGAGGAAAAATCAAGGGTTAGGGGCTTAATAGGCAAGAAGCTTGCTTTCTTTCATTCCTGGCAGAGACTCTCTTACTAGACAGAGCGAGGTTCATTCTTCAGAGGCATCTAATAAAAGCGTTTTTAATTAATCTCATGATCAAAACAGGTTTAGGATCGTCTGGATTTCCTTCTTGCCAGGTAAAACAGCTGGTAATGTAAAATCACACCTAAGTCACTTTACATAGAGCTTGTCTTCCCAGTATGTGACAATGAGGTTCCAGATAAGGACTAGCCAGCAACATAAAGAAATACAAGGACTGGAATGGGAAAAGGTAAAAGGACTGGAAAGGAAAAAACAAAAAAGGAAACTGTCATAACTTACAGAAGATTGACAAATAATTATGTTAAAATTAGGAATTATATTCATCAAAAGATGCCTTAAAGAAAGTGAAGGCAAGCTACAAACTTGAACAATAAATTTCTAAAAGATTATCTATAATAAACAAAAAAATTATGAGAAAAAAAGACACCAAGAAAAGTGGACAGGAGATATAAACAGGCATTTCACAAAGGAAGAAATATGAATATACAAGGAACTTAATAAAAGATGCTTCATTTCATTAATCTCAAAAATTCGAAGTAAAAGCCACAGTAAGAAAACATTTGACAACCACCAGGTAGGCAAAAATGTAAAAGTTGGGCAATATCAAGTGCTGGTAAAGATATGAAGCAACAAGGACTACATCCTATTGGAGGGATTACAATAGCACAACCACTTCAGAAAATAATTTATTCAATAAATCTGAAATGCACTTACCTTACTTACCCCCTCAATTTTACTCCTAGTCATTTTTCTAGGGACACCCTTTACAAATGTGCATGAGAGCCCATACAGTAATGTTCACATAACTGCCATAAAATAGGAAACAAATGTCCACCAATGGGAAATGGTTAAATTGTAGTATAATTATACACTGAAATGCTAGTCATAAAAATAAACTACATTGGGCTGGCCCAGTGGTGCGGTGGTTAAGAGCTGCCTTGGGACACCAGCAGCCCTGGTTCGGATCCCACGTACGAGGGCCAGTGACATTGCCCTCTAAAAAAAAATAATAATAAAAATAAACTACATCAATTTTGTAGTTTTTAGTAGATGAATCTCACAAATAATTACAATGTAAACAAAATAAGCAAATCTCATATAGAATGACTCTACTTTTGTAAAGTTAAAAAAAAAAAGCAGGGGAAATTAAACCATGAATTCAGACATATGTGGTACAATTTGAAGAAAACCATAAGAATGTTATAAACACAAAATAAGGGATGGTGGCTGTCTCTGCAGGGGGCGGGGTGGGGACGTGCAGGAGGAATGGGATCACAGGGGGGCAAGAGGAAGCTTCAAAATTCTGAGACATGTTCTATTATATGTAAATATCTAATGTATCTAAAGCTGAGCATCACGTGCAGTGGTTATTCACCTTAGTTTTCGTTATGTCTGACAAGTGATATTTATTTGGTATGCATTAAATTTTTCATAATGAAATGAAACACATACTCAAAAAGGTCTTAAAAGTCTTAGATCAGATATAAGTAATAGTGAAATAAATATTTCACCCAGAGATTAGACTATTGCTAATTGCATAAAATATTCACCTGTACTGCACACTTTAATAAATTACATAGATTATTTTAACCTGCCTTGCCCCTTTCAATGGAACAAGTATGACCAAAAGGTTAAAAGCAAGAAAGCAATTACTATTAATTATTCTTCATGCTACAGAGTCCCTATTTATGAGCTTACACTCAAATCATTTCCAGGTGGTTCTGGGAATCTGTAGAAATCTTCCACTGCTGTCATTCCTACTTGGTTGCCTGTTAGGCAACTTTGTGATTTAAAGATTATGAAATTTTGCTCTGGTTCACCACACAGTTTAAACTTTCAAGTGACTAAACTGCAAAAAGAAGAGATTAAACATTTACATTTAAAATAGCTATTAGTACCAATGTAAAGAACTTTATGACCAAAAAATGGAAAATATTAATCTGAAAATCCTGATCCATGGATTTTAGACTTGACTTAGTACTTGATATAGAGCACTACATGAATTAATTAAATCACCGTCCTTTAGTATTTGCATATCATTAATGTTTCACATTTTTAAGGAAGTTTACATTTGAAAAATGTCACTTTTAATAAAAAGATATTTAAAATAGTCTGAAAAAGCTACCGTGAAAATACTCAAGCAATAAATGAGTATATATCTGTTTGGTCTATAAGCTCCCAAGAGTTCACAATACGTCTACCTAAACCCCTTTACACAGGCAGAGCCCAAAAATTCCCAGGCTGACCACTATGCCTTTGGCCATGTGAGTCATAGCCTCTGTCTGTTAGTCTCAGGGTGACTTTTCTCCAAGATTCCACTGAACCTAAATCCATCAAGCCTCTCAATGGCCACATTCATGCCATCTCTATTTCATTTCCCAATCCATCCCTTGACCCAGCATTAGCCCTAAGAAACTCTGCTGTCTCTCCCTGACCTAACCTCCACCATACCTCTACCTTATAAACTAACCTACCTGTGAAAGTGGTGCTCCATCATTGGCCAAGTCCCTCAACCACTTCTCAAAGCGTTACCCCAGTATCCTGGCTGTTAAGGACGTCCCCTGAAGACAACAGCTGCCCTGCTGTTCTTTCTCAAATAGCAGCTGTTTATTCCCTACTAAAGGTCCTCCAACCACCTGAACCATTCATTCCCTGAAGCCCAGGCCCCTGTCATGCCCATCCCAAACCACTAGTTCAGTGACCACACTGCATCAACACAACCCTCAGCCTCCAGCATGTTTCACTACTCTCCCTCTGCAGAATCTCTGGTCTTGCTTGGGAGACTCTCTATCCCAATCCATTGGATTTCTTCTTGCTCCACTTCTCTCCTTCCCAGCCTGAAATCCAATGGTCTAACATTTCAACAAATGTATCATACCTGAAATTCTCATGATCATTGGCCTTTTATCGTATTCAACTGGAAAAACCCTTTGTGGTTCCAACTATTCATTGTCTCTGAGCCTCCACTGCCCATGACCCTTCCTAAAGATTCCATAAATGCTCAATGAAGGTACCAGAGACAGCACATAACACTCTGTATTTTAACAAGCTGCTGACTTGTTTATCACAAAATGTTTATTACAAATATTCAACAAATATTTCTTGAGCATCTCCTAAGAAGAAGGCACTATTCTAAGATCTGAGAATTCAGTAGTGAAAAGGTCAGAAGAGGTCCTGCTCTTGTGAAGCTTACATCCCAGCGAGGGAAGACGAATGGCAGAATAAACAAAAACTTGAGCCAGTGGTTAAGTGCCATGAGGAAAATAAAACATGGTAACATGACAGCAAGGGCCTAGTCAATGGGACTGGAGTGTGGGCAAGATACAGGCATAGCTCAAATATTGTGGGTTTAGTTCTAGACCACCATACTAAAGCAAGTACCACAAAATAGCAAGTCATAACCTTTTTCTGGTGGAGGGTTTTGCCTTCAATTTGTAAAAAACATAACATTTGTGAAGTGTAATAAAGCAAAGCACAATAAAATGAAGTATGCCTGTACTTGAAAGTCTTCTCAGAAACACACCGAAACGTACAGTATTCACTTCACCTCCGACACCAGAACCACTGACACCCATTCTGAACTTGAAACTGACATGACCGTGATGAGACTACCAAACCAATTAAATACATCATCAAACGGTAAAATAACCCTACTCTACAAGATTTAGGAACTGTTTTAATAAAGAAAAGAATCTCACACACATCCACTTAACTTTCTATCTAATTGAAGAAATACGCGATCAACAGTGTGGCCCTGATAAAGTGTAATCCCATATTTGGGACACAAGAACCATCAACTTCAACTGGGTTCTGTCATTCTTTGGCCACGCATACTACATGGATCACAAAAATCTTCCAATTCTTCATCCTTCCCTCCAGCCATAATCTTTGCGACATGAACTTCAACTCTTCCCTCAGAAGACAGAGTCTATTCATCTACTCCTTGAATCTGAGCTGGCCTTGTGACTTTCCTTGGCCAACAGACAGCAGTGGAAGTGACGCTGTCCGAATTCTGAGCCCAGGCCTGAGGAGACATAGAGCACATCTGCTTACTTGCTTGGACACCCGCCTTCACCACAAGAGCAAGCCTTGAGGAGGATAAGAGATCACCTAAAAGACAGCTGAGTCATTTCCACCATCCCAGATAAGGCCATTCCATTCTACAGGGGCCAAGATGGACAATGTCTTCTTGACCCACAGCTGATCTTAGACAAGATTAAACCCAATGGAAACTAGAGGAAATGCCCAGCCAACCAAGGGAGGGACATGTGCACAATAATATAATTTTTATTTTAAGCCACTGCATTTTTGGATGGTTTGTTATACAGCAATAACTAATACAGCAAGATTAATTTATCACTTCTATTCAACTCGGATAATCTATTACATTTCTCCTTTAATGTTTTTCAAGAATTGAAGCCAAAAATTGTAACATATTTTAAATTCAGGTTCTTCTGCAATGAGGCTTTAATAGCAGGCCGGGCAGGAACTGTTATATACAGAAAGGATTTAGAACCTCATCACAGGGTTTTATTTCTTCTATCCATAATACTGCTTGTTTTCTAATACAGTTTCTTTTGCAGCTCCGCTGAGAAAGGAACAGCAGCTGGACTGAAAATCATTCATATAAGAATAACGAGGCGCTAGCTTGATATTGTAAAATCAGGATTATTAGGTAACTGTTCAAAAACGGACCCAAGATTCCTCTGTATAAGAAAAAAATAAGTAGCTGATTTCCTTGTCCTTTCATCATTCTTTTCTAAAACACAGAAATTTCTCAGTGTGAACTATTTCCGAGGAACATATCTATTTTTCCAAATTCAAAAGAATTTCATTTCTTTTATGCACATTGTCTACTATCTCCTCTGAGAGTTTAGGTAAGTTTTTGAAAGTAGATATAATAAGTATACATGCTACCTCCCCCTTCCACTCATCTGGATAAGCCTAAAAAAAAGTGACTTGGACTAGACCTGTCCTGTTCTCTACGCCCGTAGAGTTGTTCTGAGAATCAAATAAGAGGGAAGCGAGTGTTGAGAAGGCATGTGGCCTCGCCTGGCTATTCGCCCACATTTCTTAGTCCAGCCTACTCAAGCTACAGATCATGGGTTTGGCCTGCACTCTTGGGCATGTCTCAGAGTACCTGTTTTCCAGCACCTTTGCAGAACCTGTGTATTAATGCATTTTAAATAGTTCACACCTACATATTTACACAGTTGCAATCCAAATTTTCTTATTCTGTTTATTAATAAGGGGTTCAGTTCTTTTACTTCTCCCTCCATCCGCCCCTTTCTACAGACAATAATAATTTATTCCATGGTTAAATTCATTCATTTCAAAAAAAATTATAAAACATACTTTTAAAACCAGCAATACCTATACTCAAAATTTCCTTTTCATAGTCACTCCTGGGTACATTATATCATTTACTGCCTTCCTTATAATTCAGTTCTACCCGCCTGTATAAGAGTTCCTAATGTTACAATGCCTTTTTTTTTTTTTTTTAATTGGGGAACAGTGTGTTTTTTTCCAGGACCCATCAGCTCCAAGTCAAGCAGTTGTTTCAATCTAGTTGTGGAGAGAGTGGGCATTGAACTAGTAACCTTGGTATTATAAGCACTGCACTCTAACCAACTGAGCAAAACCGGCCACCCCTAACCTGAATTCTTTACTTCCCTGGAGAATATAGTCAAACTAGGTGCTGCCTTTATCTACAGCCTTGCCCAACAGCCACTGGGCATTTCACAAAAAAACTGATTTCTAATTCCTAAGTCACAGGGCTTTCCTAGATATAAAACATTTTAAAAACCAAATACGTATGCTATTAAATGTACACTATACCATCACCAACGAACACTTATTGCTTATCATGTGTAACAGTTCCTACTTTCAAGAACTTTAAAATCTACACAAGATGATGGCTTAACCACCCTCCATAGGCCAAGCATTTTAAGTTCTGTTCCAGCATAAATGATACAGAAGCGTACTCTCATATAACCAATGTTATTAACCTGCAAAACAAATACCCATGTATTTCCTAGCTATACCATGGTTTATGGTTTTTCAAAGTTGGTTGACATAAATTAATTCATAACATCATAAGCCTATAAAACAGGTAAGACAAGAATCATCCTCTTCATTTACACATGAAGAAACTGGTACATAAAGGGATTGAGCAATTTTCTCAGAGTAATGAGGTTAACAGGTAACAGAGCCAAGGTCTGCCCCATGGCTACTGTCCACGTCACAGCAGTACTCAGTGCACACAGGCTTATGAATATGCACACTGTGATCACAGGACAGAGAGCAGGTTCCTCTTGGCAAATCTAAATGGCCTGTGAAGGGCCCAAATGGTATTGTGCTCAACTCCTGGTTTCCTAGGTAGATTATCACTAAACCTTCCTATGGGTTGCAGATAGGTTAGCACCCCTGTTTACACTTATTTTTAAATAGCACTTAATAGAACTTTTAAATAGAATTTTTAAATTCCTAATATGTAAGACATGGATTAGCAGCAACACATGTACATAATTTACAAATACATATACACATAATGAGGCTATATAATCAAAAACATTTTACTTGTAGGGGAACACAACCAAAATATTTTGATTATCTCTACTAAGCTAACCGGTCCAGACATCAAAAATACAAGTAAATACACAACATAAATCATTAAGAAAAATAACGAGGGGGCCAGCCAAGTGGCTCAGTTGGTTAAGAGTTGGCTTAGAGTGCGACCTCTGAACAACAGGGCCACCAGTTCGATTCCCACATGGGCCAGTGTTGCTGCACCCGAGCTGAGCTACTGGCTGAGCTGCCATCAGGTGGCAGGATGGCTCAGGTGGTCTAACAAGATTGCCTGTTCAATGGTGGGCTATGCCCACCCGTAACTAAGACTGAACTCGGTACCTTGAGGTGAGCTGCCGCCCAGATGGCTGAGAGGATAGAGCGTGCCCTCTTAACAAGGCTGCTGGTTTGACTCCCTAATGGGATGGTGGCTACGCCCATCTGCAACTAAGACTAAACACAGCACCTTGAGCTTAGAGGCCATGAGATGCTGACAGGAAGCCAGATGGCGACTGGCGCCCTCTACAACGAAGACTGAAGAACAACTTGGCTGGTCCCCTTCCCCAATTTCCCAACACTGTTACCCTCCCCCAATTCCTCAATAAAATCTTTTTTTTAAAAAAAAAGAAAAATAACGAGAGAAATATACAAAATACATGGAAGAGGCAATTCGCAGAAGAGATTCAAACAGGCAACAAATAAAGAAAAAGATGCCTACCATGGCCAAAATCAGGGACATACAAATTCAAAAGAGATACCATTTTGTCCATTAGATTACTCAAAACCTAAGTCTGGTAATTCCAAGTGCTGGCAAAGATACACAGGAGAGAATAATCCTATATGCTTCATGATGCCAGGATAAAACAGTGAAGAGTTTTTGGATGATGTTGGCCTAATTATAGACCTCAAAGTAAAACCATACATTAATCTAAATGTGACTGTCAAATGGCTCCAATAATTGGCCCAACTTCAATTCTCAAAAGAATTTAATAAGTGAATGCGCTGTTATCATTTGGAACTTTCTGATTCATTATGCAGTCAGTTTTTCACAACATGTCACTTATAATCACTTTATTTTTTTACTCCATGGACTCACTGAAAAATATTGCTTTTCATTAATTTTATAAGTATGCATTTTAATCACCTCAATATTTCTGGACCCCATTTATAATGTTTAGCAGGGGTTCACTGTATTTATCTAAAACTAAAATACACATACAGCCTAATTCAGTAATTCCACATATAACAACTATTTTATAAAAATATTTGCATATAACTACAAAGTGTATGTGTAAGTATGTTCACTACAACACTTTTAAAAATTGAGAAAAAATGAAAAACACTAAATGCCCAACAGGGGTATAGTTAAATTATTAAAGCATGTTTTACAGCTATCCAAAGAATAGTGTTGACGTCTAACTACTAATATGAAAAGACCTAAGATATTTATTAAGTTAAAAGGAAATCAAAGAATAGTACATATAGAACAAGCTCATTTTTGTTTACACACACACACACACACACACACACACACACACACACACACGAAGCAATAGTAACTTTGTCCAATAAATCTCCCTTGGAATGCAGAAGGCTATAGTGTCTAATCTTAAATTGTCATTGATAATTACTCGTTAAATCACATGAGTTCATCCAAAGGTCAAGTTGACAACTCAAACACTTAAAAACAAAATCATACTAATGCATACAAATACATACACAGGTGACTTTCCTTCCTCTCCCCTCCCTTTTTCCCTCCCTTTCTTCCTTCCCTGAATATATATCCATCCATCCATACATATAACCCTGGGCAGGACTGTCTTGATCACTAGAATAGGTACTTTGATCCTCATCTATGAATTTTGCTTCAGCTTTTTCACTCAGCAATGGGAAAGAGTAGCCCTGGTATAAAATATGGGTATTTTGCAAACTCATCCAGCACAAGAAACCACTTAGTGATACCTTATACTACCAATTATATTAACCGTCAGTGTGAAACCAGGATGAGCAAAAGCTCAAGACTCAATTTCCTCAAGTACTTAAAAGTGTTTTTGAAATACTTGGGCTTATGTGCAAAATCATGAATTGCTTCTGTTTTTTGGTTTATGGCTTTATAATATAAATTCATAGGTATTACATTAAATATAGTAAGCACACCCACATCCTTACCTAAGCCCTTGCAAACATCACTAACTTATCACAATATGCTTCTTACTGATACAGTTGCTGGTCTCCAAATCTTAGGAATACAGGACTCCAAAGTGCTGCTGCTAATCAATCCGAGTTGGAATGCCAGTTGAAACTTATTTACCATCTCTGGCAGTCCATTACATCAACCGTCTGCAACAAGCCACACCCCTTGGTATCCACAGGCTTGTGCAGTCCTCTCCCACTTTTGATTTTTGGCCTTGGTGATGTGATTTGCTTTGGCTAACGGGACATACGCAAGCATGATGCAAGCAAAGGTTTCATAAGTGCCAGCACACTGGGGCTTGTGCTCTTGGGATGTTCTGTCTGAGAAGCCAGCTGCCATGTTATAAAGAAACCAAATAAACCACCAGGTGATAAGAGGCCATGAGGAAAGAGACACTGGACATTCCAGCCACGTCCAGTTCTGGCTGAATATATCTTCAGGAGTAACCTCAGTTATATCACACAGGAGAACAGCCTGGCTAAGCCCAGTCAACCCAAGAAAAGGTGAGGAGTTACAAATTGTTGTTTTAAGCCACTAAATTTCGGTTATGTAGCAGCAGAAAACTAAAATCCTAATCACTGTTCCTAACCATCTGAATCACTAATAACAGTCCACATAGATTCTCCATCAGTTACCTTTAAATTTCATAAGTCTAATCAAGAGTATTTATTGCCGGTATGGAGAAATGGCTGTACTTTCATACACTCTCATATACTGCAGGAGAGAATATAAATCTGTACAAATTTAGCAAAATGTTAGTAATGAACCTTTTTAAAAGCTCATATCCTTTTCCAATAAATCCAAGTGTAGGAAACAGACATGCATATAAGAATGTTATAATACGTAAGAATTTTTCCCACAGCAAAAACAACATAGCCATCTGACAATAGATGAATGATTAAACTATTATATATTCATAAGGCAGAACGTCATAGTTATTAAAAAAAAATCTATTGAAGGCCGGCTGAGTGGTGCATTGGTTAAGAGCTGGCTTGGGAGGCCAGCAGCCCCGGTTCAGATCCCACATATGAGGGCCAGTGACACTGCCCTCTACAGCTAAGATGGTGAACTACAGCTCCACCTGGAGCTGGGCAGCTGTGAGTCCCCGGGCTGGCATAGCTGCAGCCCCTGCCTGCAGTGGGCTGCCATAGGCTACAGTGAGTGGCTGGCTGCTAGTGTGAGTTGCCAAGAGCAGTTGTGAGCGGCCGTCCAGGGGCCAGCGACCGATCTGCCTCACCCGAGAAGAGCGCAATGATGATACCAACATGGGCCAGTGAAGCAATGTCCTCCACCACTAGATTGAAGAACAAAAGGACAGCAATTTGTCTGTTCCCCTCCCCCAATTCCCCAATAAAATCTTTAAAAAAATCTATTGAATACATAATGACATGAGCCCACACAATATATATTTAATGAAAATAGTATTCAACACAGTATTAGCAATAAGACCAAATCCTTAAAAATATATATGTATTATGATTATGCACATATACTGAAATATTAATAGAAATTCTCTCTGCATAGCAGGAGTGGGTGATTTTTATTTTTCCCTCCTTTATACTCTTCATTCAGTATTTCCCAAATGTTCTATAATAAAAATGCATTACTTCTATAATCAGAAAAAACATTTAACATTATAAAATAGGTTAGGAAAACATACACATTATACATGGACATATTATTTATTTGATGCTTACTGTTTGATTTGGAATCCTCTGATATTGCTTTACTATATTTTTTTCAATGCCATCAATTATTAAAGTGCATTTATATTCCATGATGGAACAAATTTTTCAATATAAATGTAGTACAACTGATGAATTTTCAACAGAGGAAAAAACTGACACAAAGTTGAACATGTTACTTTCCCTCTATCATTGCTTTATACTATAAAACTGAGAATGGATTTCCTTATTTCTTTTCAAGACTCTGCCATACTGTCCTACTTTACTGAGTTTTAAATTTTAGGTTGAACAGCTTTATAATAAATAGTTAATAAAATGGGTATTAAATACACCTTCAACCAAGTTCAGCAAAAGCTGTTGAAATTGATTCAATATGAATAAAACTTTTTCATCTCAGAGACAATTTTTTTTTTAAGACCATACCTATAAAAGAAATAATATGTATAACAAATTGAAGACATTTGGAAGGGATGGGGTGGGGGGGAACTCCCATGGGAGATAGGTAGCAAGTTTTGGTAGCACTACTCCAGCACAGACGCTGTTTGGGAATTATCCTCTGAAGTGGCAATTCCAGAAGAACCAGAGAGAATCCCTGGCCTACCACTGCAGGGTGAAGTTTTGATCACAGTGAGGACCCCACTGCCTTGGTTTCCTCAATCTCCCTTGTTCACAACAGCCCGTACAGGACTGCTTTCTACTGTTTCTTCCTCAGAATTCAACACTTTCTCTTCCTTCTCCCAGGGCCAGGCCTAAACCATTCTGTACAGATAGCTTCAACTACTCCCTCTGCAATGGAAGGCAAAATGCTTCCTTGAAGAGCAATGTTAATATCAATAGCCCAGAGGGCTTCTCTTGGGTGCTTCTCAAGTCATTGTTCACTCAAGAGAATAATTCCCAAATAGCTCAGAGGCTACTCCTGAAGTGGCCAAGGTATTTCCCCAAGTGGATGTGAAACTTCTTTCACCTGTACAACGTGAGAACTACTTTCTGTTTCTTGCAGTTTCTACAGGACCTATGGACTTCAGTAATTTAAGATTTGGTCTACATTTTCTTTACCCATACTCTTCATGTCAGGACAGACTTCAGTAGCTCCCTTGTTCTCTGGAAACCACAGCAGCCTGAACTATGAAAGTTTGTAATGGAAACAGCATGGTCAATGGCAAAGTCTGGGTTTCTGCTGTCTCCCAACAGGCCTCCTGGGTCTCAGCCCTATCTTGGCTTTATCATGGATCTGATCCTACAGTCAGGCCTTGGTCTGTCTCTCGGAGGAGAATCACATAAAAACCAAACTTGATAAACAGCTGGTTGACTAACTCATATTAGGTTGGAAATGTCAACAGAGAATATTTAAATTTCACAAAAAGCCAAATTATTAAGTTTCTGAATAGCGTGAAATTCAGTGGACCGTCATCATCAAACTTCATTCAATCAAGAAATATTTACCGAGGAGCTACTAAGAGAAAGCCTTAGGCTGAAGGACTAAAAATACAGCAATGAACAAGACAGCTTTTCACAAAGCTTACCTACCATAAGAACGGCAGGCAAACAGGTATTAAACTAAGTGTTGCCTTGCTTCTAACATGTATCTCTTAAATACACTGTTTCTGAAATAAGGATCAAGGGGTTTAGTTAATATGATCATGTCTCTCTCTTTTCCCCCCCTGAAAAGCTGTTATTAAATCAATGGTAAGAGATAATCACTGGTAGCTTAAAAGAAATATGGTGATTATACAATTAAATATTTAACCATAATCCTGTTAAATGCTAAGAAGTATAAGGACAGATCTGAAGTGGGACAGAACTCACTCTGGAGGGGCTCCACGAGCCCCACAAAATCTTATCTTAACACAGCAGCAACCCTTTCAACAGCTGAAGCCGGATCGTGTGTCTCCTGCTCAGCTCAGACCTGGACCGGCTCCCCACCTCCAAGTTAACAGCCAATTACATCGACCAATGAGCCCACAGGCCAGCCCAATACATCTCTGATCTCTCCTTTTTCTCGCACTCTCCTTCCTCATTACTCTTCTCCCGAACCTTCCTACCCTGCTTTATTTTTTTCTTATAGCATTTATATATTCTTACATTAAATTTACTTATTATGTTTCCTTTGTCTCACATTCTTTCCCTACTATCCCATTCCCCAAAAGGGTAGAGTTTTCCGGTCTCTTCTTTATAGAGATGATGTATCCTAATCACCAAGAAACATAATTACAAGTTCCAAAATGTATTGAAGACAAGTGAAAGAAAAGCTGCATCCGGGAACGACTGATTGGAAGACCTTGCTACTACCGGGTCTGAAATCATCATCAAAATCAGTTGGCTAAGCCTTGCTCTGTATTAGATACTAGAGGGTAGCTTCTGCTGTGGTTTTTTATATATATATATATATATATATATATATATATATATATATATATATATATATATATATATATATTTTTTTTTTTTTCTTCTTCTAAATTTGCACAACACCATCCCATCCCAAGCCTTTCTTTAGATATGGCAAGACTCTCTCACTCAGCTTACAGTCCAGTTTCAAGCCCAAGATGCTAGTTGTCTTTCAGGTGATTTTGCACTGCTCTGTTCTGATCCACTTTGTGGGGGGTTTCACAGCTGAACTTGCAGAGGCAGCAGGCTTATTTCTTGTGTTTGTGAGAAATGGCTCTTCCAGTAACCCCCACTGAGAACCAAGTCCTCTCAATATGTCTGGTCAAAGCCTGATGTGTTCGTCACAGCATTTAGCACAGTCTACAATGATACACTTGTGGTTATTTTATTACTGTTCCATTCATTTAACTATAAGCTCCCTCAGAGCAAGGTTCATGTCTGTTTCATTTACAAAGCCTAAATCATTCAGCACACAGCAAGTAAGTATTTGTTGAATGAATAATTGGATGGATGAGTATGACATTCCCAACTTGGACATATATGTACATAGATAGTTAATCAGGTAGCTGACATAGGATTGGGCAGGGGAGGGAGTTGTATTTCTTGTTCATAAGGGATGAATAAAAGATAATGTTGAGGGTCCTATGGAAAGGCCAGATTTTAGCCACCTAAAAAAATGCTATGTCTTCTCAAAGTAATAGGCAGCTCAAATATGAAACCATCCTTAACACTGCCACCTGGAGTTCCCCGCCACCACCACCTACTCTATTCTGGTCAAGGGGACCAATCATTCTTGTGGCCACTCAGACACAAAGGCTTCGCAAGTGGCTTTTGACCTCTCTTTCTCTGTTGACCTCCGAGCTCAGAAAGATTTCTAAGGCCTGTCAACTCCTCTTTAATATCATTGATCAATGGCTTCCTTCCTTTCCATTCCCACTGCCACCTACTTGCTTCAATCTAACTCCCAGACACAGACCTAGGACTGGTCTCCTTGACTCCAGGTTTGCCCCTTCCTAATCCATGCTGCCTATGTTAAAATTTCCCTTAAAACTTTCACTTTACAGTATTAACGCTACACCAAAAGACATCTGCAATGGCTTGCCTAGAAAATAAAAAACTCAGCCTGACATTCAAAGACCAGACACAATATAGCTCCAAACAGTATTTCTAGTTTTATAGTCCATGATCCTAGCATTTCCTATGCTGACATCACTTACTGGCAGGGTATTATCACTATTTATCACACACATTATACATATTCCCCACTCCTATGAATTTGTCCTACTATTCATTTGTATCAACCCCATCAGCATTCCATCCATACCCCCAGGCCTAGCCAACTCCCACCTCTTCCTTCCAGCCTTACCTGGACAGCCAGGCCTAATTTCTAATTTGCCTCTTCCTCCTCTGATGTCTTATGACACCATCTGACAGACAACTAGTGTCATTTTTTTTACACTATCAATCCAATTTACACATACATATGGATACATGTAACTTTTCACATTAACCCCAAGTAATACACATCTGTTATAGATGAAAAGGTCACAGGAGAAGAGCATTTGTCAACAAATGCTAAGAAACTGTCTTTCATAGGACAAAGGCGGGCAGACAGGGATGTATCCAGTTAAGTCTCCAGGGCCTCCCAACTCTGACTTGGCCAACCAATTTTATCTTTTTCTACTTTGCATTTCTCCAAACCCCCAACCCCCACTCCCACCAAAATATATCAGCTTTGAGAATAAGATAAAATAGACAAAGGGGTCTATCTGGATTAGGGGAAAAATCATTTGAGAAATCCAGAAAGGGTTCTCAAAATGCAACCACTTGAGTTGTGGGGACTCCTCTTGCTCTATCCCAACAAACTCCTTCAAAGGAGCCAGCACTGTATCATCGTCATGGACACCGCTTACTCAGAGGTGACTGGATGCCAGGCATTAGCTATACACTGGAACTACAAGACACCGGGCAGGCCTGGTCTTGAGCAGTGGTCCTGGGGCTAAAACAGAAGGACAATGGGATTCCCTGATAAAATTCACTGTAATTGGAAGTTCTGGCAACCCAATCTTGAAATTCTGAATGCATTTTATCATTGAAACACTGTTATTTAGGGTAAACTTTCCTAATCTGTCACAGGATACTCTTCTTTCCCTTTATGAAGATGCCATTTTTAAAATCACGTTTGTTCCATTTTTGGTTTTAATGTCGATTTCCCCTACTACACTGTATGCTCCAGGAAGGCAGGGTCCCTGTTTTGTGGTCCCCCAGTGAATTTCTAGGTCCCCAGAACAGTGCCTGGCATTTATTAGGTACTCCTTAGTAGATATAAAGGAATGACCAAATTCCAAGACCCTGTTATTACAATACCTTTTAAAAGGTTAAACAAGGGGCCAGCCGAGTGGTGCATTGGTTAAGCGCTGGTTTTGGGATGCCAGCGGCCCCGGTTCGGATCCCACATGAGGGCCAGTGACACTGCCCTCTACAGCTAACAACAGCTCCACCTGGAGCTGGGCTGTGCGAGCCCCGGTGATGGTGTGGGCTGCAGTCTCTGTTGCAGTGGGCTGCCATAGGCTACAGTGAGTGGCCCGCAGCCAGCGTGAGCGGCTGGCAGCCAAGCATGAGCTGCGAATAGCCGCGGTGAGCGACATCCAGAGGCCAGCGACCGATCTGCCTCATCCGGGAAGAGCGCAATGAGGATACCAACAGTGAAGCAACATCCTCCGCAACTAAACTGAAGAACAAAAAGACAGCAACTTGTCTGTTCCCCTTCCCTGATTCCTCAACGCTGTTCCCCTCTGCCAATTCCCCAATAAAATCTTTAAAAAAAAAAAAAAAAAAAAAAAGGTTAAACAAGCTTCTATTCGTAGGCTGGCCTGCCAACCTAACCACTGCACTTGTTTCTATGAACGAATACCTCTAGCCCCAAGCAACCAACTTACGTTGGGATACATATTGTAGGACCTGCTTATACTGCCCTGTATTTTTAGGTATAGAAGGACTTTAGCCTAGAGACCTTAATTTGAATGCTAGTGACTAATAATGAAAGTATATGACCTACAATATATCCTAACCTCTTTAAGTTTCAGTTTCATCATCTAAAAAAGAAAGAAACAAGGGGATATTGTGAAGACCACATTAGTTTAAAGCTATGCTGAAATGACTACCACTAAATATGTCCCTGTTTCCCACACCATCTCCCTCTTTTAATACATTACATGTCTTTACACTACAAAGTCCTTGCAGATTGTTCATAGTTGTATTGTGCCCACTAAATTAGCATAAAGTGTTTTACTCTGGTAAGAATTACACATTACAATCCCAACTCTGTTATCAATATGAAAAAGAAACACAACGCCCACGAATTGTTCTGAAGTACTCTATAGTTATTGCTTTAGTAATCAAAATCCAATTATAATATTACAGTACTAAAGTATACAAACAATTTTAAATATCAAATACATAGTAATATATTCTAACATTCTTGTTGAAATTATGTGCCCCATCTTCACTTAGTCTAGATTGTGATCATCTATGAAGAAACAGAAATTTTTTCTCATGCAACCTTAAACGGCTACTTCATACAAGAACTGCCTTCATTGCAGGTTAGTTTGAAATTCTCAGCACATTATATCCAGCTATCGCAGATACTGAAATAAAACTTCATTAATCAAATATCAAACACTGCTCTATTTGCATATCTAAGAAAAAGTTCAATTTTCAGAACCTAAAATTTGAAGTCAAGAAAAAAGCATTATGAAAAATAACCTCAAAATTTACATATTATTTTATTATCCTTCAATGACTGTTTTGATCCCCAATCCTGCCACATAAAACAATGACCTTTAAATAATCAAAACAAAGTTTCTCACTATTCACAGAGCATTGTTTTAAGCTTTACTTGGCATGTTAACCATCTTAGAGCTTTGAGGCACAAAGGAATACTCAATGACATATCCATTTTAAGCTACCATATGACCTGCCTTTACAGTCTTCAAGTGGTATTTTTAAGGAGTAAGCAGAAAGCTTTAAAACTTTCAAATACATAAGATTATTTTCTGTACTTCATGGGCTAAGTTATTTGAATACTTAAAGCTATACTTTATAAATTATAAAATTCATTGATAATTTGCACATTCTTGCTGAGAATAAATGGCAGGAATTAAGTTTTAAAAGCAACATGCAAACTCAATAATCAAATTCAAACTTTGTGTACACGTATTTACACACACCGTAATAAAATAATTTACAGGCTGGCTAGCTTAAGATAAACAGAAAAACTACTTTTCTCAGACAAAAATTAAAATATTAAATATTTATATTTAAGATAAAGAATTAATTTTCAAATATTAACATTTTGGGGGCTAGATGAATTTGGAGTAATATGCATTCTTTATATTTTTTTTAGTCTGTTATCTAACTATAAACGTTTTATGAAAAAACAATTTCAAAAAGAGTATAAAGTAAACCGATTGATTCCCCAACTCACATCCATGCAACTCTTGCTCTAATCAAGTCCTTTGTTGACATTAGCATTACCAGCTGTTTCCATGCAGCTCTGCAGGGCAGAGATGCACACAACATAAAAAATGCAGGAACAGAAAGAACACACATAACTCTGGCACTCCATGCTTCATACTTATCTATGGTTATCTGTTGGTTATCTGGACAAAGCTTAAAGAGAGACTAAAATAGTTAAGCAAGTAGGAAACCTAAGTAGCTTTCCCTGTTTCCCACATCATCTCTTCTTGGCACCAGTGAGTTCTGTATTTTGTAGCATATTGTAAATTCCCAAAAGAGCATAAAATTCAAAGAAATTTAAAAATGGAATGGAGTTTAAAAGTTGCCTAATTTCAAGATGTGAAGACTGAGCTTCCAAGTCTGTAAGAGGTTTTAAGACCACTGCCCAGCTCTTCCCCACGCAGATGCTCTTTTCCTTACCACCCACAGTGATTCAATCAATCCCAAAATATTATCCAAAGAGAATTCTTTTTGGCAATCTGCCATTCTTAAACAACCACCAACACTGGTTCGGGAGAGCCATAATTTGAGAGTTAAATGTACCTCACTTGGGAACTAAAGTAGAAAAAACACAAGTTCTATAGGTCTCCCTTCTTGCTAAGGGAACCTCCAAAACATGCAGGATTAGGAATAAGCAAGAGACTGAGGTGTTTTTTAAGGGCCTATCTTCCTTCTTCCCATGTGAACAAAATCCACTCTGCTTATTCTGTCACCTCATTTTCTTATAATTTGATGAATCACCTTTCTTCATCTAAGAGAGAACCAACAACAAGAAATATATTCGCCAATATTAATCACTTTCCTACTTCACACTCCTTCCTTCTACTCTAAACATCCTAAATATAGTTCATGTTTCTGCTATTTCTCATCTTGCTGTCTTTGCAGACTATAAGTTTAAAAACAACAGCATGTTTCTGTTGTTTGATTACGTGGTGTTACAATGGAAATAGTCCTTCTGACTGCTTTCATGGTTAAAATGTGATTCAGAGATGGACACAAAAGTGCTGTATGTGACAGCACTTTTTAAACAGTCAAGTTTAAGACAGAAGTAGTGCCCTATCATATACGAACAACAAAACATCCCTAATTCCTCAAAACAGCACAAGCAAGTAAAAAAGTTTCTACGAAATTACAGCCTACATTAGGGATTTAACTAATCTTAAAAGAAATCAGTCTTCTGATATGAAACCCAAAAAGGAAAAGCAGTAGCATCTACCATTCAACAAATCATATATTTGTCAATGGTTACTTTGCGTAAAAAAAAGTTTAATGTGACATGTTTCTACAATATGCTCAATTTTAGAATAAATTACTCCCATAACCTAAGTTATTTATTGCTATTTTTAAATAATTATTGCCAATCTATTTATACCGCATGATTAAAACCCACTAGTTTAAAAATGTCTTCAGAGTTCAAGTAAAATTACAGCTTTCTTAATATTTTCCTCATTTTCCTTAGAAACATACTTAGGCATAACACTCAAATAAGATTTTAATTTGTTTTGATCAACATAAAAGAAAGTCTAATCAAAAGGGCTAGTAAAACAAAAGAACTCAGTCTCTCCAACAGCTTAGTTCTAAATTAAAACATACATACTCAGCCCACACAGAATAACATTTTGCACTTTCAAATAAACATTCATCTAAGACTGCACACATTCACAGAAATTAAAATATTGAGAATTGTTTTGTTACTCCTGTTCTTGTAAGATCAGTGAGGCTTAATGTACAGTAGTTAAAATTATATTGGATAGAAATAAATGAACTCCATCTTTCTTCAGAAATATCAATATTACATCCAAAAAAGCATCATTTTTCATTGTAATTAAAACTCATTTTTTAATTCAGGACGAAAACAACCACTAGAAAAAATACTTGGTGACTCTGCTCTTTACTCATACTTTTATTTTTTAGGTCCTCTAATAATGTGTAACACAATCTCCAAATAAAAGATGTAGTAACTGAAAAGTATCCAAAGAAGGACCGCATCATAAAATCACTCCATTCCTGTATCTTACTTCTGCTTTCTCTATCTCCAATATCCAAAAGTAAGCATTCTTAATTCCTTGATACCACATATATATATAATATATATATAATATATATGTAATATATATATCTCATATATATATATGAGATATATATAGATATATCATTCCAAAAAGTGTTAAAAGCCATACAACTATTTAAAATTTAGTGCAAGTATGGCATGACATTAAAAATGTCACTTAATGAAACCTTACTGGGCCTGATACAATAAAAGTAGCTTTAGCTAAGTATCTGTTGTTACCAATAAACTATTGACATCTCAACCAAATCTTGTATTTAAGCATTCTCTTTCAAGCCTCAGTTCCTTAAAATTAAGTTAAAAACTTTTAAATCACAAAAACAAGCTATTAAGTAAACAAGTTTCTAACTTAAAATGAAGATAAAACCACCTTTATTTCCCCTTAGGGGATAAAAATATTTTTCCCACATAATGTTCACCTCAAGCATTGTCTACATGTCTCCAAGTACTACCAAGTTAACTGTGACTAGAAAGCTGTTCAGTATTTTATAGAATTAACTTAAATGTTAGGACTGACTGATCAGCTTTCCTCTGCATGCTCCACTCCACTGAAAGTCTTTTATTCAATCACAAACATCAGTAAAACATTTAGATACATTTTTAAAACTTAGATATATTTAAATACACTGAGACAAATTACAAACAGTGGGCCAAGAGATGTGTGTGAAATATTCACTATTTGATATTCCTTTTAGCCCTGTCATTGTTCATCAAACTGTAACCAAGCTTTACATCACTTTTGCTACTCATTAACAGTTCAGGTCAAAAAACACATAAACAGAACTCACCTAAAAAGAAAAAAAAAAAAAAAGATGCTCAAGACAAATTATAATGCTTTATCACCCAGAAATAGACACAGAAGAACTGAAAATGTAACTGTGGCCAAAGCAATCTAATTTCCAAATCAATGAATGTCCATGCAAATGAATGTCCAGGCCAAAAAAAAAAAAGAAAATTAAGAGTGGCATCTTTTCTCTCAAAAAATTCCAACACTATATAAAGGATAAAGTCAATATTATATGATAAACCTTAAAAAAATCATTATCCTATCTAGACATACAGCTATTCAACTGAAGAGTAATCACAACATTCAAATTATCAAGGAGAAAAATCATAATAAAAAACTCACTTTATATAGTATCTTGCACCTTCAAAAGTATATGCTTCTTCCCAGCCAGTGGGCAAATCTAAAAAATACATATTACACAATTAGTATTACTTCAATGAGACAGCAAAATAAGTTTCCACCCATTTTAATGATTCACTTTCATGATCAGCTATTTTCTTTAAGTAGGTTTCTAACTGCCGCCCCCCCCCACCACAAAAAAAAAAGTGTTGGACTGGTAATAAAACTCATAGTTGATATAATATCATTTTTGGCAAAATGGCAATTCAAATTGAAAACCACCAGAACAGTATCACAATATTACAGATATGTCACATGATTATATACGTAAATGAATAGAGTGAAGAGGAACAATGCTCTGGCATCCAAAGAAGCAAAAGGAAGCCTTCTCATCCTAGGTAAAATACCCATGAATTGGTGGCCAAAAAAACCCAAAACCGCTGCATAAAAGTCAACACCTGCTTCTTCTTAAGGATATTGTGTCTATTTAAGACCATACCTTCCAGCTACATAAATGAATCCATCCAGGAAGTGTCACTGATGAGAAAGAACTTCCTAAATAATTAGGGGGAAAGAAATCTGACATCACATACTTATACATATGTGTTTCTACAAACGCTGCATAGAAGTCAACACCTGCTTCTTCTTAGGTATATTGTGTCTATTTAAGACCATACCTTCCAGCTACATAAATGAATCCATCCAGGAAGTGTCACTGATGAGAAAGAACTTCCTAAATAATTAGGGGGAAAGAAATCTGACATCACATACTTATGCATATGTGTTTCTACAGACTTGACTTTAAAAGATTGTGAAGTTTCAAGTAATAAACCTGGAAGTAATTCAGGTGAACCATGATAACTTTATGTGCTACATATTACTTACAAATGACTAGTGGCTTAGATTTAATCATAATACCTCTCTAAAATAAAAAGCTGTTAATATGTGTACAAAACCAGAGACAAAGCAAAGTAAACCAAACCAGAAAAAAAATCACGATCATCTTAAAAAAAAAAAAAAAATTTAATGTGAAATCATTAAGAGAATTTTTCTGTGGTGTGAATGTTATCAAATTTACATGACATGTAACCAAAATAAGCAAGAAACAATTCCACAAGATGAGGAAGCTAAATAATTTAAATACCATATTGACTTCTGAAATAAATTTGTTACTACTACCACCCATAAGGCAAAGAGGCCAGCAAAGTTGAAATGTGAATGCAAAACATTGAAAGGTATATTGAGGTCAAAGACAGCTCTGGGGAGTTAAGAAATATGACGATGTTATTAGTCAGAAATGCCTTTAAAAATGTAACCTCATGTTTGCTACACCAACCTTCCCGTTCCTCCTCCACCTTTTTGCAAATTTGGAAACATTAGTCACTTCAGTGAGAACTCCAGAATTTAAAAGAAAAGGCAGGTTTGTTCAACAGCCTGGCAACTCGAAGAGATTCACAGAATTTCAGTGTTGGAGTGCAAGTCCTATCCTGAAAGCACTGCTGAAGCCGGCCTCACCTCCGACCTTAACTGTGCTCAAGCCTTTCCAATCACCAGAAATAGAGGCAGGCCAGTAAGAGAACACATGTTACGTTTCAAAGACAAACAAGTTTCACGAATGTAAACAAAGGACGACAAAAGAAAGCCAGATCAGCACTGAAGCTACCACCAGCCCTGCTCCAGCTCAACTCACATGTAGCTTTCAAACAAGCTACCAAAGGCTCCGGAGAGAGATCTGCTTCCCCGCCGACACCCCCCCCCTCTCCAATTAGGGCAAAAATACCCACACACGGGACACCCCCTTGCACGCCCACCGCCTCCTGGCGGTCTGTGCAACCTCAGTACTGCTGCCGGGGACTTTGAATCTGGCTGGCCAGCTACTGCAGCTGCAAAAAAGCCTCCTCCGGCTCCAGCTGCTGCTCCGGTGGCAGGAGGAAAAACGCCCAGGGTTTTCTGAGCTGTTCTTGGTCCCAGAGAGGCTCGCAGCACCCCCCAAACTCCTGTCCTCCTCCAGCTCCATCAGCCACCTACCCACAAATTGCATCTAAGAGGATGAGGAAGCGGCACAGCAGGAGGCTGCTCTCCCGGGAGGAGGGAGAGGATGTGAACGCATTATGCGGGCGGACCAGGGGCAGGGTCCCGGGCGGCAGGGAGGGGAGTGGGAGACGACTTGGAAAAGGTTGAAAGGAGTAGGGGGTGGGGGAGGACTCAGGAGTGACTGCGGGCGGAAAAACTCTGGATTCCAGGTTTCCTGCGCGACGGGAATCGGCTCCCCCAAGGGCATGGGGGGTGCCCAGGGTGGGATAGGGCGCAGGAAGAGGGCGCCGTCTCCAAGTGGGGTGCAAGGCTGCGAAGGAGAGGGGCGTCCAGAGAGGCGGCAGAACTCAGCGGGGGAGCCCCCGCGGCCGCTCTACCTGCGGCCGCCCCCGCCCCGCCTCGCTGCGTCCCGGGGCCGGCGGCTCGGGGCAGGTTGCCGGGAGGCTGGCGGCCCGCGCTCTGCCGCCGCCTGCGGACCGACCCCAACTCAGCTGGGGCCCGGCCGGGCTGGGTGTTACCTGTGCTCTGCCGCCGGTGCCCCGTGACCACCGCCTCGCCGGTGACGGGGTGCAGCCAGGTGGTGCTTTTCGCCTCCTCGCTGCAGGGGGGAGAGACAAGGGGCAGAGACGGAGCGTGAGCGGGGGCGCGGGAGGAGCCGCGGGGCTGCCCAGCCCCGGCCCGCTCTCCCCCTGCTCGCCCGCCTCCCGCCCCCTCCGGGCCCCCGCGCCCCCGCACCGTCCTCCCCGGCTCTTTACTTGATGAAGAAGACGCGGCCGCCCCGCGTGATCCCGTAGGTCCAGGAGCGGGGCAGGGAGCAGACCCACTCCAGGTTCAGATCCGCCGCCATGTCTGATCCCCAGCCGCCGCCGCCGCCGCCGCCGCCGCCGCCGCCT
Source organism: Aselliscus stoliczkanus (assembly GCA_033961575.1). Taxonomy (NCBI): domain Eukaryota; kingdom Metazoa; phylum Chordata; class Mammalia; order Chiroptera; family Hipposideridae; genus Aselliscus; species Aselliscus stoliczkanus. Next base: position 174,751,385 of record CM066727.1, read on the forward strand.
TCTCCGACTGCCGCCGCGGGAGGAGGGAGCGCGGAGCGAGCGCGGCCGGAGCGCGCCCCCGCGCGCGCGCGCGCTACCCCCTCGGGCGGCGCCCGCCCCGCCGCCCCGGCTGGGCCCGGCCCGCGTCGCCGCCCCTCCGCATCCTCCGCGGCCGCCGGCCGCCCCGCCGCCCCGCCGCGCGCTCGGGGGATGGGCGGGCGGCGCCGCGCCCCGAAACCAGACCCCTCCCCCGCGCCCCTCGCGAGCTCCCGCCCCGCCTCGCCCCGGGCAACGTTCCGGGATCGATTAAAAAAAAAAAAAAAAAAAAGCTCTCTGCCCCCAGGGCTGTGCCCTGAGGCTTCCCAGGTCGGAGCGCAACTGAAGGGGAGTGAGATGTCCGCTCCCCAGATGGCTCTCTCCTGCAAACAAGAAGAACGGCGTCCGAGCTTTGTTGTGTAAAGCCAATTGGTTATCCAAGAGATGTTTGAAAATATGTGTGTGTATATATATATATATAAATATATATATATATAAAAAATATATAAAGAGAATATAAAGAGAATATATATAAAGAGAATAAATATATATAAAGAATAAATATATATATAAAGAGAATCTATCTATCTATCTATATATGTTTAAAATAGAAAGCTGTATTTATTAAAGTGCACGGAAGGCTATTCCTGCGTGTGTGTTGTGTGCCAGACAGCAAAGGTGTGACTAGTTACCGTGGACCGGTGAAATGAGTCGATGCAGGCTTGCCAAAACAAATTTTCCTTTGCGGAAGCCCCTTAAATCATAGAAAGTTTTATGAAATAAAAACTTGCCTTTTTCTCTTACATGTTTTAAAAAAGATTCATGTAGTGTCAACTGGTTTCTACCTTTCCCTACCTCCCATACATTCCAATAATAGCTAACTTGACAGAGTCCTTGAAACGGTGTACATTTTATTCTTTTTATTTTTATTTTTATTTATTTTTTGAGGGCAGTGTCACTGGCCCTCAGAAACGGTGTACGTTTTAAATCCCCACAATAACTCTATACCTGCTACTATAATCCCCATTTTCCGGATGGGAAGGAGGGTTAAAGTACTAGTAACTTGCCTACGGTCATAGTAATAAATGGCAAGACCTGGATGCAAAACTACCTCTAGTATTTCAAAACTCTATGGGTATAATCACATTGTTACACTTATTTTTAAAAGTCATGTTTACCTCACTGTCCCCACGCATCTTTTTGTTCTTTGAACTAGAGAAGGGCAGATTTCACTGCAACTGAGGGCTCCCTTAAAACATCACCTAAGAGCACTTCCCTCTTTCCATTGTGTCTGGTCCTCAGCCACACTTGGAATTGCTTAGGCATCTTTGCAGCACGATGACTCATTCCGACAAAATACACAATTCAATAATAATAGTACCACTGTACTTGGTATTCTTACAGCACCTTTTTCTCACCAGCTTTGGGTGCCTCTGAAGCATTATCTCATTCATCTGCCCCGTAGCTCCAAAAGGCAAATAATCTTTTACAATATTTAAGGAAACTAAGGCACAGAAAGGGTAAATGAACTTGGGCCAACACCATATCCAGCAAGTCAGGTGGGGCTGGATAAGGATGAAGTTTTATGGACTTTTTCTCTCTTCCTCTCATTCCCCAAGGCCATTCTATCTTTGGTGAAAAGGAGTCTGCAATTACTGCTATAATTCTCCTGTCTATCTGGATACACAGGGGAAAAAAATAATGTCCCTTTAATGTCGCTTCTTGGTTCCTTTGCATTCTCCTCCTTCATTTCGCTACTTATTACTTCTTGACATCTTATCTCCTGCCCAGTCTCTGGAAAAGATGACTTTTTTTTTTTAATCAATGAATAACTAATAGGAAATGTTCCACATTACCATCACTGGCCACTGGATATAACATAGCAAGAAAATACAGTGTTGTGCTACCACTACAAATTTTAAAAATCTAAATCTAAAGTAAATCTTTTAAATATTATAATAACTCTTAGTCTAGTCATAATGTTTGACTTTTTGACTGTGTATTGCTGAGAAGTCTTTAAGTTGGCCATATGTTGCATGGGGATTCTTTGTAGCTGTGAATCTCTGATTTCATAAGATTCACTAGTGCAAGGAATATTTCAAAAAGTGGTAGAGATTCGCTTAATAAAAACGTGTATCCTAAGAAATTGCATTCACAGTGCTTACATGGTCACCTAAAATCTTAAGTACAATTCTATAATAGGTCCCCAAATTTAGGAAAAGCAGTAAATAAAAAACTTAGCAACATACATATAAAATGAGGCATGCTTTGGGGAAATAACAGTCCTCGTGGCTTCCAGGAGCTAATAAAAGCAGCTTAATACATTAGAGTTTTGGGCATCTGGATAATTTTCATCCTTAATGAGTAAAATTGTATTTTTCATAAAATTTTACTTGAGTGCCCTTTCTCCATAACTGTACTGCCTTATCCTGGTCTGCTTTACCTTCCAGTTATGTGTCCATGTGTGTCTCCTTCACTGCAGGAGGCTACGATTCAAGTCATCCCCCTCACTAAATTCTCCTCAACCTTGAGTCAGTACTTGAATGGTTATTGAATTTCATTTTCTTCCCATGCTTCGACCTTCCAATAGAGTTATTTCCAAATAACATATCCCTTTTTTATCACCCCATACCTCTTCAATAACTGACTCGTTCCTAAACTCATAATCTAACCTCTGCTTTTTATTGCATTTTTTATATTTCCAGCCTATGAGACCTCAATTTTTTATATCATGATCTGCCTTTTTGTGGAGTATTATCCTATGACTATTAAAGCTTCTCTGAAAAAAAGAAGAGCTTTAAAAAGTACTGAGCACTAAAAATAAACATCATTGTATTCATACATAGAGGGCAATCCTTGTTCTAAAAAGCTTCCAGTTCAAATCTAACAGAGAAATACACATGTTAGCAAGAAAAACTCAAAGGAAAGTTTCATAAAATATGAAGGAAGAAACAGAACAAGGTGACATCAAATCAGCCAATCAGCCCCCCCCCCGCCCCCTTTACAGGTAATGAAAAAACTGTAAGCTCTAGAAAGCAGAAAAAGAGGCTCTTGAGAAAGGAAAAGAAAAAATCCTTTTTCTATCAAGAAATATCTCTGATTCATAAACATTAATGTTTACTAAAATCTACCAACAAAGTTTTGTGACTTTGATTAGGTCATGTTTTCCAGATATATTTGTTATGTTATATGTTTTGCTACATTATTAGTTCACAAAATAAACAATATTGTAAACAGCTCCTTTAACCAGTCAACTGTAGAGTGTTATGTATTGTGAAAAGTTGTAAGGAAGGGCAAAGTAGAGGACCCAATTAACTTATTGGAAGTCTGGGCAGAAGAGATGGAGATTGAGGGTCTAAGACAGCGACAAAAAATAATATGTAGAAGTCAATTTATTAAAGATATTTTTTCTGTTAAAGAATAAACTGATAAGAGAGTTTTGGGTAAAATTATTTCACTCATTCATTCAACAACCATAAATAGGATCCCAATTGCATGCCAGCCATTCTTGTGGGTGATAGGGATTGAAAAATGTGGCCTGTTTTGGGCAGCTTAGAAAGGGAGATGGAGACATAAATATTTAAGTATAGAGTGGGAAGTAGCATATCTGTCCTTATAGAAATAAACCTTCCATAACAGTTGTTTTCCAAGCCTGCCCTGGGAACCACTCAAGGCCAGTCTCAAACTACAGTCTGTTAATATTGATGTTTTGGAGAGCTCTTCAATTATGAATGGGGACCATTGAAAGAACAATGTAGCAACACTAGTCACCCTGCTGATGGCTTATCCCTCTGCTACAGCTAGGGTTCTAGACTAAGCTGGCATCTGCCTGGAAGCTTGAGAATAAGAGGGAAGGAGATGGTTGAAAAATGTCTTCAAGGAATTTATGTCTGAACCCATAGACTTGTTCACATTAAACATCTCTTCCTTCACCCCAACCAGCAAAACTCCAATCATCTACTTCTCTCTTTTTGCTGTAAAAGAAAGAGACCAAAATTCAAATGGTGGAGAATTAAAAAGCATATTATAATGTAGGGGCAGGGGGCTGGATAGAGTGGGATGACATTAAGTCAGGAGTTTGACCAAACTTTTTACCTGGCTTTGCCATTAATTAGCTGTATGACTTAGAACAAGTCATTTTACCTCCATTCCCCACTCAAAACTTGAATCCTAGTCTATAAAGTAAGAGCACTGGTCTATTTAAGACATTACATAATGACTTTATGAGTTGAGCACTCCAGTGGCTGAAATTAGCGATGTTTTGTCACAGTGATAGACAAAAGTAAAATGCCTGCTGTATAGAACTGTTGGGGATTTTTCCCTACAGAGATGGTTTGTTAATAGAAAAGTTTGAAAGAGCAATTTACAACATTCTTTCACATGCAATATCATACTTAATTTGTACAAAAAACCCTGTAACCAACATATTGACATTTTAAAAACAAGAAAATGGGCTGTACGAAGATGTAAAACATAGCCATTACATGGCAGACATAGGGCCCAGGTCCTTTGGCTATTAGGTTTCAAATTCCATCCACGGTATTCTGTTCCCTTACTCATCATTGTGTCCTCCTCCTCACCCCCTATATCTACTGCATGTCAGTTTTCACCACCTAACTGCACCTGCTCTGCAGGGTCACCAGTGTCCCCCTGTAAGCTGTCCAGTGGATGTTTTCAGTTCCAAGTTTTCCTGACCTCCCAGCAGTATTCACTTGTCACTACTTAAACTCCTTGAAACTTGCCATCTTTTGGTATCATGACACCCCTTCCTTGTAGTTCTCCTGCTCTTGTTATAGACCAGCAACACAGCCACCATGAAGCTTATTGAAAAGTTACTTAAATATTGATTCCTGGGCCTTTACCCAGACCCATTTAACCAGAACATCTGAGGATTAGATTAAGGAATTGGCATTTAATAAGCACCGAGGTGATTCTTATATACACTAACCGCTGTTCCATGTGATAATATAGTTAGTTGACCCTTGAACAATACAGGTTTGAACTGTATGGGTCCACCTACACATGGATTTTTTTTTCAATAAATATATAGTCTGTTTTCGTATCCCCAGGTTTTGCATCGTGAACTCAATTAATCACATGGTTGGGAATCCCAGCAGGTGAAGGGCCAACTTAAGTTATAAGTGGAATTTCAACTTTGTGGGAAGCGGGGGTGGTTGGCATCCCTAACCCCCACATATTCAAGGGTCTACATTTCCAGCCTTGCCCTGTGTTCCAGACCATATATCAAATTTCTTTCTATTTTTTCTTTTTTCTTTTTGAGGGCAGTGTCACTGACCCTCATATGTGGGACCGGAATCTGGGCCACTGGCTTCCCAAGCCAGCACTAACCACCACACGACTTGGCCGGCCCTCAAATTTCTTTCTAAACATGTTCCTTCTGGAATATTCCTTCTGGATGTTTCTTAAGTGCATCAAACTCGACATTTCAAAACAAGCCACTTTTCCTCTGAATACATGCATCACCTTGAGTATTCCCCTGTCAGTGAATGCTACCAGCATCCAAACAAATATCCACATCAGAAACGTAAGAATCATCCTCCCACATTTAGCTGGTTAATACAATTTTTTTAATTGTCCTTTAAATATATCACCAAATTATCTCTCTTCCTCATTTCCCGTATCCTAATATGAGCATTCATCACTGCTACCAGGATGGTCTTTTTAAAAATGCAAATCTGATTATGTTCCTTTCTTGCATAAAATCCTCTCGTGGCTCAAAAAACCTGGAGGATAAAATCCAAAGCCTGTTGCCTGGCATTCGAGGCCTTTCTTGATCTGAGTCCTGCCTGTCCACATGTTAGCCATATGGAATGGCCTACTGTTCCCTGAACAATTCAGGCTCTTTCAAGTTTCTCTGCACCCTCCTCTTTTTGCCTAGAATACCCTCTTCCCTGTTTACCTAAGAATCTCCTACTTAAATTTAAATTCTTAGTTCAAAGGTCGCTTCTGCTCAAAAAAACAATCCCTGATTCCTTTAGGCCAACCTAGTTATTCCTTTTGCCATAATCCCATCTCTTCTCTACTGAGTTGTTATTATAGTCTGCATTTCGTTCTCCTCCCTAAACTCCCTAAATGATAACATTTTATTTATCTTTATCACTTAGCATTCAATAAATGGTATTTACATGAATGAATAACAGTTCTTACATTTCCATAGTGCCCTATATTTTATAAAGCACTCTGTATTTGATTCTTATTTCTGTTTGTATTGCTGCAACTTGCCAGTGAGTCATGTTTCTATCCTTTCTTAGATTTAACATTCTCTTTAGCTTTTTATAGACTATTCCATATAGAGGAGGAAAAAAATGGCATGGGCCCAAGAGCAGCTTAGCAGTGTATGAAATAGCTGCTTTCTACGGAGTTGTCTACCTGGCTTTAAAAAAAATAAATACTAAGATTTCTAGCTATATTGACTGAGAAATTGAAGGTCAGAAATTCTATTTAATTTGTTAGAGGGATCTATGGAAACTTCTTTTGAATATAAATTTTTCCTAGAAAACGTAATACTGATAAAAATAATAGGCAGTACTTAAAAATCAAATACTATAGTTGGATGAACTGCAGAACTAAAAACAAATAAGCTTATAATTACTAATGATACGTGTAGCTATAAGTGATAAAGGTGTTTAGATTTCATGCCTTCAATCCAAGGGAAAAATGAAAGAATGAAGGGGAATCATTTGCTCCCACATTGTTAGTGTTTTACATATTATACCAATGCTCTCTGAATAGATATCTTTTTCTTTAATATTTTATGAATTGCTTAAAGCAAGAAAAATTTTCTCATCTGACAATTGATCTCCTTTTATAGAAAATTATATACATACATGTATATATTTGATTTTTTATTTCAGTATTCTTCAGTTTCCAATTCCTTGTTCATGTCTCAGTTACATATAGAATTATATAAATAGTAATCTAAAATAGCATTCTGTAGTTAATTGTAATATGTCATGTAGCCCAAATAATGAAAATGTAATATGAATGTAAATTTTGTGTTATCATAGGCAGTGCCTTGTATATAGTTAGTATTCAACAAATGTTTAGTAATCGAATGAATCATAAGGTAACAATGTACAGTGTTTAAAAAGAAACAAACCAACTGGAGGCTTTTTAACAAAGGTCTTCTATTTTGGATACATTTTTCTTAAAACCAAGCAGTTGGAAATTCAGAATTGCCTCATCAGTTGAATTTGTGATCTGGAAAGCATACATGTTTGACCTAAGAAAATTAAAAAAATATAGTAATGAATAATAACAATAGGAAATGAACAGGTTTAAAATAAAAAAGGCTAAAAAATAAATTGTATCAGGATTAAATTTCTTTTCAGGTTTGCGTATGGGTAATGGAGGGAAGGAGAGAGACTGAGCTATGGGGTTCATTTTGGTGAAAGCCTTTTTGTCCACTGGAGGCCTGCCCCATGAGAATTGTGTAATAGTATAAACCTAGGACCTAGGGAACAATATTATTTAGGGTCATTGTGTCACTCTATTTCCAATTGTGTCATTCTCAGCCCAACATTGCAATTTGTATAAAGGAGACAGAATTAGCTATGAGAATGTTTTCTACCAGAATAATTTAAGAAAGCTTGGGGGCAAGCGGGCGGCAATCTTTTTTTTTTTTTTTCTTTTAAAAATTTTCTTATTTTTTTTTTTGAGGGCAGTGTCACCTGCCCTCACATGTGGGACCCGAACCAGGGATGCTGGCCTCCCAAGCCAGCACTCAACCACCGCACCACTCGGCTGGCCCCCGCAATCTTGATAAAAGGGTGATTTAAAAATTTTTATAATTGTCTTAAGGTTCATCATTGACTAATTGCAATTAATTTTATTTGTCAGCAATATTTAATATGCTCGGAAAATCAGATGACATTCTAAATATTGATGAAAATAAAAGAATCTTGTGTTCGTAAGCAAAAAGTTTGCTACTAATTATTTTGATAACTGCAGAAGTTCTCTTGATACTATTACTTAATCTGTGGTAACTACTTTATTAAATTTGATTAGAGATCCTTTATCTGCAGTTTATTTATTCATCCAGTTTAGGTAATAGACACTTTTCATGAATCCACTATGTGTCATACTAGGCTGGTGATACTGGAAATACAAAGAAATACAAATTCAGGTTTTGGCCCTCAAGGCATTTCAGTCAAGTTAGGGTGGGCGATCACAGAGAAGAGATAAGCAGACAAGCATTATATTATAATAAATGGTATGATAGATACTGTGCGAGATAGAAGATAAAAGCTTGTAAATAGGGTATCCAATCTTGCAACTATGAGGAGAGGTGGTTAGGGATGAGCTCCTAGAGAAAGTGATACCTGAGTTATGTTGTTAGTTAACATTGCCTCTACAAGGATTTCTTGAAATTAGTAAATTACACCTTAAATTGAATCTGCCCTCCTTCCTCCCTCCTTTAGCAATGTTTGGTGTATTAGATACAAGAGGTCTGGAGCTATGTGTGGCAGGAAATCAGTTGTTTACCCCTAACATCCCTTCTCCCCTATTAAATCACCCCTGATTTTTTTTGTTGGATACATCGGTGCCTGAACTAAAGATGTATTTCCTAGGCACGCTTTTACCTAGATGTGAGTCTTTGGAGTGGGTGCTGGTAAATTGGATGTAAATAGAGAAAGATATGGCAGATTATGGGAACTTTTCCTAAAACATGGCTTGCAAATATTTAACCCTGCTTATTCCCCTTTTCCTCTCTCTCTGCTGCTTGGATTGTAGATGGGATGGCTGCATTCCATTTGGGATGAAGAAGACAAAGGCCACACCCCAGGGATGGCAGAGCAAATGCCTGCATGTAACCTGGGTCCCTAAGGACAGCAGCGTCAACACAACAACCTTGAACTGCTTCCTTCAGACTTCCAAGTGAAGGAGAAATTGAATTCTGTCATGATTAAGCTAATGCTATTCTATGTGTGTGTGTGTGTGTGTGTGTGTGTGTGTGTGTGTGTGTGTAGGGGGGCAGAAAAGAGGGGGGGTCTTCTGCTATTCTTAGCCAAACCTAATCTTATCTGATATACCAAGCCTATTTTATTCATCAGCACTTAGAACAATGCCTAGTGTATGTCAGGTGCTCAATATTTTGGATGGATGAATGAACGAATCTTCACACACACATCAAAATTTAAATACATAAAATTTGCCTCATGCCTCAATAACTCTTAATTATTATTATTATTATTATTATTATTATTAGCTGAGCCATCCTGCCACCTGTTGGTGGCTCAGCGGCAGCTCAGCTCAGGCTGGGCATCGAACTGCTGTTGCTCAGAGCTCAGCTTGCACTCTTGAGTGAGCTCTTAACCAGCTGAGCCCCTCCGCTGGCCCTCCTAATTTTTTTTTTGAGATGAACCAGATATTCTCATTATTTACTGAGAGTAAGTCATGCCCTTACAGGAGCTGCTTTAACACATTCTGGTAATTTGACTATTAATTTCTTTTATAACTTAATTTGAACTATAACAGTCAAAAGTTAGTTGACCTTCCAAATATCCATACTACTTTACTCTCTTTGTAAGACCAAACATTGTCAATATGTTATCATATTATTGCAAACAGAAAGCAAACCTGACAGAAAACTTGAACCAAAATAGGTACTTTTGCCAACTGTGCACTGATGGACATACATTGTACTGTATTTATGGTCTGTATACCCAGCTCTCAGGGAGATGCTCAGAATACCAACCCTGCCAATAGTATCAAAATTCTCCCAAGCACATGTTCTGTTGAAAAGCCTTACTTATTAGGGACAAGACAGAGTTGTCAAGAAGATTTATATCATATAGTTTGTTCTACCTATAACAAAATCTAAATAGTAAACATTTTAGAAAAGATAAAGAAAAAAACTTCCAAATTATTCCTGTCCATTAGTTAGTAGTGTGTTTTTATTACAATTTCTGAGATACAGTAAAAAACATTAGACTCAGAGATCTAAGCTTTGTATAACTTTGATGCAGGTTATATTTACTTTCCACCTCTTTGTAAAATGGCGGAACGTTTACTCACCACATTTCATTACATGTGTTGAAACAGATAACATCTTAAAATAGCTTGAACTGCTTAGATATAAGTGTTTTAAAATAAAGATGGCATTTTACTAGAGTACAGAAGAAAGGTAATTTAAATTAGTGTAATTTACATGCCGTGCCCATCTCTGGGCAGCTTGCTAGGATTTTTACCTCTATCATCCATCACTTGTTTTCAAAATGATTTCTCAAAAATAAAACTGGAGCAGCATTTGTTCCCTTCTGAATTAGTTGTGTATGATTATTGCCCTCCGTGGAATTATCTGGGAATGGAGATGAGTTGCTTATAGAAACAGATAAAGAAAGAAAAAAAGGAAGAAAGGAATGGGTGGGTTGATGAACCATAGTATATCATGATTCTACTATCTATGAGTTAATGCTTTTGAAACTTGAATTGATTTTTCAAAAACCTTCCTTCTACCCTCATTATAGAAAACTATGTCTGATAATTCTTTCTTTTCAGATGGGAAGAATTTATCATCAGAAATGACTTTCTATTTTTCCATCCCTTCACACTCAAAGGTTAAAGATTGGAGTGCTGCAAGAGCAAATATAATCCAATGCAATTACGAAGCAGAATCAGAAGGGAGAGGCTGAAGGAGACCACTGACGGAGATGGAAAAGGGTTGAATGATTCACAGAAGGAAGAATCTCCATCAAGCAATTAGAATGGCTCCCAAAATTGTTCCAAGATATTTACGTGCCTAAATAGTAGCCTCTTGTGTCGTGTTCAGGAAAAAAATCACTAAATCAGAATTGGTATGGCTTGAATCGGCCTCATTTTTAAATCTTGTCTTACAGACAAGGAAGTAGAGGCAGTAATGCAACATAATTTGCAGGGTTCAAAGCAAAATGAAAATGTTGGGTCCTTTGTTCAAAATTATTAGGCATTCAAGATGGAGACAGTGGAACATAAAAGCAGTCATGGGATGCCTCTGAGTGCAGAGCCCTATGTGACTGCACAGTGTGCCTACCCATTTAGCCACTCCTGAGAAGAAGTCAGACAGGTTACATTATTTATCTATGATGACACAACTGGTTAGCTGCAGAGCTAAACTCCTGATTCCCTGTTTAATTTTTCATTTTTTTCATCTGTATTCTATTGCTTCTATATATTAACTTCCTGTTCAGTTTAGAATAGTATATATTTATTCATTAATTCTTTGAGTTAATAAATATTTTTTAAACACAGGCTATGTGGCAGGCACTATATTAAGAACAAAGCAAACAATTATAAGCCAGTTCTTTTCTTTAACTATCACTTAACAGTTAGTGCAGAAAAAAAACTCCAGGAAAAAATAATCCATTTCTGCAGAGGCTGTGGGGAAGGTGGAACTTGCATATACTACTAATAAGAGTTAAATAGGTATTAATTTTCCAGAGGGCAACTTGGCCATACAAGACGAATGTCTTAAAGTGGGTCTGTCTTCCTCCTTCCTTCTCTCCATCCCTCCCTTCTTCCGCCTTGTTTTGCCTTGCCTTGCCTTCCTTTCCCTTCTATTCCTTTCCCTTCCCTTCCCTTCCTTCTCTCCTTCCCCTTTGGTCAATAAATAACACTTCTTGGAATTTATCCTAAGACAATAATAAGAAATGTAGGCAAAGTTAAACATATAGAGAGCTATTAATCACAGTGATTATTTTTTCTCATAAAGGCCCAAGAGTATGGGTTTTGTTGGGCATATTTTAGTATGCCTATGTTGTTAACAAATGGCCATTTAAAATGTGTGTTGTTTTGTTTTTTTTTAAAGATTTTATTGGGGAATTGGGGGAGGGGAACAGCGTTGGGGAATTGGGGAAGGGGAACAGACAAGTTGCTGTCTTTTTGTTCATCAGTCTAGTTGCGGAGGAAGTTGCTTCACTGGCCCATGTTGGTATCGTCATTGTGGTCTTCCTGGATGAGGCAGATCGGTCGCCGGCCTCTGGATGGCCTCTCACCGCGGCTATTGGCTGCTCACGCTGGCTGCCAGCCACTCACGCTGGCTGCCGGCCGTTCACTGTAGCCTATGGCAGCCCACTGCAGCAGGGGCTGCAGCCTACACCATCACCAGGTGCAACCCAGCTCCAGGTGGAGCTGTTGTTAGCTGTAGAGGGCAGTATCACTGGCCCTCATATGTGGGATCCGAACCGGGGCCGCTGGCGTCCCAAGCCAGCTCTTAACCAATGCGCCACTCGGCCGGCCCTAAAATGTAGTTTTAAAAGGCTATTAACATGGGAAATATTTATAATATATAATTAGTAAAAAAGCAAGGTTTAAAATAGTATTATATAGCATGATGTTTTGTTGTTAGAAAATATCTGTTTGTAACTAGGGAAGCAGGGAAGGATACATACCCAAATGTTAGCAGTGATTCACTTTTTCTAATTAGTTATTTTTAATTTGTATTTAGTTGTGTTTTCCAATATTTAGCAGTGATTAACTTTTTGTAATTAACTGTTTATATTTAGTTGTGCTTTCCAATATTTATGGAGTATATTTTATTTTTATCATAAAACAAAATGTTTAGTTCTACTATATTAAACTATGAAAATCCATGTTTTCTTAAATGCCTAGAGAAGAAGGGCAGCAATTCCACATTTTACCACACACAAAAAATTAAGGATTAAATTTTGTACGTATATAAAAGTTCATGATAGACTCCGCCACCGCCAACTGAGCAGATCCGACTCCACTCTTTCCCCCACCTCGGTCCGCTTCCTTTGCAACCATGTCTGACAAACCCGATATAGCTGAGATTGAGAAATTCGGATAAGTCGAAATTGAAGAAGACAGAAACGCAAGAGAAAAATCCACTGCCTTCAAAAGAAACGATTGAACAGGAGAAGCAAGCAGGAGAATCCTAATGAGGCAAGCACCACCGATAAGCACTGTACATTCCACAAGCATTGCCTTCTTATTTTACTTCTTTTAGTTGTTTAACTTTGTAAGATGCAAGGAAGTTGGATCAGGTTTAAAATGACTTTGCTGCCCTTTTCACATTAGATCTACTGACAACCAAGGCCGCGCCTGCCTCTCCCATCTGCCTGTCTGGCTGGCAAAGAAGGAAAAGAACTTGCATGCCAGTGAAGGCAAAAGCTGGTTTGGAATGACTGTGAAAAGTAGGGTAAAAACCAAGCTGGTTCTAAGTGTCCCGCAGGCTGTAAAATATGGTTTTATCAGAGTGCCATTTTGGTGTTGTTAAAATGATTTTGGGCTGGCCTAGTGGCACAGTGGTTAAGCTCTGGGGAAGCCAGCAGCCCCTGTTCAGGTCCCACATATGAGGGCCAGTGACACTGCTCTAAAATACATAAATAAATAAAATGATTTTAATGATTGGAATGCACAACTTTTTAAATAATGCAAATAAAAAGTTTTAAAACCTGAAAAAACAAGTTCATGATACATTAAGCTAAATGTCCATCATAAACTTGGATAAACTGAAATATTCCCCTTATAGCTGAAAGAATTCTTACAGGTCATATGATCTAATCTTCCAACTAATGTAGAAATTGACTCTACAATATCCTTGACAAGTAATCTAAACTTACTGAATTTAGATATAGATTTATTTTATTTGTGAAAAAGTGGATCTTAGCTAAATTATAACAGAAGCCAATTTCGAATCAGGACACGAATACTCTGTAACTACACTGCATATTTAGGTGCAATTGTGCATGATAAAGGAGTGGGTGTATTACTGAATAGATGCTCTTTGAAAATTCCATTCAAATTAAATAATTGACTTTTGGCTACTGCTCTTGGTATTTAGTGTGTATTTAGTGTCACCATTCACCAGAGACTGTTTTTAAATGGCCAGATAGAAAAATTAGGAGTATTTCACTCACACCACTCGCATAGAGGCTGATCTACCCGACGCCATCCATAAAAATACCTAAGGACAAGGGTTTCATTCAGAACCTCACTCGGCAGTTTCTTTTATATTTGTAACTACATATAAGTAAAAAAATTGTCTTTATAATCATTCTATTTTGTAAAGTGAAAAGGCAACTTTCAAAAATCAACATGAAATTAAAGAAACCAGAAAGACACACACACAAATGATACTGAAAAATGTCAAACTCGTAGAAACAGAATAGAAAAGTGGTTGCCAGGGGCTGGGGAGAGAGGGAAATAGCGAGAGGTTGGTAAAGGGCACAAACTTTCAGTTATAAGATGATTAGTTCTGAAGATCTAACATATAACATAGTGACTATAGTTGATAACACTGTATTATATAATAGAAATTTGATCAGAATAGAACTTGACAATACCCCCCCCCCAAAAAAAAAAGGTAAATATGTAAGGTGATGGATTTGTTAACACTTTGTAAGCGGGCATTTGAGCTATATGACGAGTTTACTCGTTTCCCGCAAAAAATGTGTTAATTGTGCTAATTAATTTGAAATCTTTTCACAGTGTGTGCATATATCAAGTCATCACATTTTACACTTTATGTTGCAATCTTATTTGTCAGTTATAGCTCAATAAAGCTAAAGAACATACTATGAATGGTCTAGTGTCATTTTAAAATCCTAATTATATAAGGAAAAAATATAAAGGAAAAAATTTCTAGAGGATTATAAGAAAATGTTAATAGTAATTATGTCTGGGGAAAAGCTTATAGTAAAATTTTAAAATAACAAAATGATTTCTAATGATTTCTAAAAGGACAATTCCTTTAAAGCAATACTGAATGCAACCCTTACTAGAAGGGAATTGGACAAAATAATAGGAGTGTGCTGCATTGGACCTGGCCATTTCTTCCCTCTAAAATCCCATTTTCTATCTTTTTTTTTTTTTCAATTGGGTTGTTTCCTCCATTAGGAGATATTGTTTTTGTTTTTGTCTTTTTGCCTCTATATAAATGTCATATAAATATTTTACCTTAGTGGATCTCAATATATATATTTTTTACTTTCAAAAAATGCCACTGATCATTGTTATACTTTTAGTGTCCATTGACTGGAAGGGAAAATTATATATATATATATATATATATATATATATATATACACACACTTTGATTCCTGGTTGCCACATCTGCTCTGTGCTTCATATTTCCAAGACAAATGGTTTGGGAACTACTGTTCTTTATCTTTTAGTGTTTGATACACAAAGGTGGTTTAGTACACTGTGTGATGATATAGATGGTGGTAAAATTACTTTTCCGTAAAAATGACAACCACTAAAATAATCACAAAAATCTATGTTCTACAGCTTAGAGCATACTTTCTTATTCTAGAAAATATTCTGAAAATTTTGTTTATTACTGGTCTGTGAATTCTTTGAAATCCACAACAATTCCTATAGCATTCAGTGTAATCATCTGCTTGACCAACTTTATTACAATGCAGTTTGATTGAATTTATGAGTTAAGAATTATATTTGTTAGTTTCCTTTCCCCTCAAATTTCCCTTCCTTCCTCCATTTTCTTTCCATCTGGTCTCTAGGAGTAGTTCTGTGAACAGAGCGACTATCGATTAAAATTCAAACAGAAAAAACTTGACTTTAAAAGGCTCTTTTTGTGCTTGTTTTTCCATTCTTATCTCATAATTGCAGCATTTCAGATACTAAGCATCGCCAATGTTGCTTTCTTGTCATAACTGGGCCTGCCTGCCCTTCAAATTACCCCTATTTCAAAATGAAGTGTCCCTCCTTCTTTACCATAAGAATATTTCCACATTTAAAAATATATCTAGGAACTGATTGGTTCTTTTATAGTTCACATTAAGGTATGAATGACTGGTAATCTGCCCTAAAACTCTAAAAAGAGATGGCTTATTAATAGAAATAGCATGCAGCTAGTAGAGTTTTAGGCAGGGAGGCAAATGTTTTTGGATAAAGGAAACAATTTGATAGCTTGTGGATAAAATTAAGAGTCCTACCCATCCACCAGTGTTCTGCTTAGGTTCAAGAATCTTACAGAAGAATTTACTTTTACTTGGCTTCTCCATACAACTGACCCAAGAATATACTACCAAACACATATTTTAGATCATTTCTTGCACTTCCTGTAGGCTCATGGTCAGCTCTGTTTCTTTGTTCTTTTGGGAGTTGGGCTACTGCTCAGTTGACAATTGTCCTTAGTTTATATCCCCTTGGAATCCTTTTCCCAGATCCACCCCAGAAAAAGTCATCTCCAGCCCTAGCCCCATTACCAGCTTGGGTAGATTGAACCAGGCCAAGATATTTTTTCTTGAACATTCAGCATAATGATTTGTCCTATCTATCCATTAACTAATATTATTTAATATAAACTCCACATTATGAAGGGGTTGTTGCTTACAACAAGCTCAGAAAATTCTGTTGGCTCCTCTCTTAAGTTCTTTTTTTTTTAAATGCAAATACTCCAAGTGTGAATAGCACTTTTAACTAATTTGCACTGAGGTGTTAGTGATTTTTTTTTAATGGCCTTTATTCCTCAGAAGAAATTTAGGCAGGGAGATTAGAGACTGGAGGAGGGAGGATATGGAAAGGTAAACGGAAGAGGAAAGAGGCAAAGAAAGAGGAGGGATAAACATCATTTTTGAAACTACCTAAAGATTTCATAATTTAGCCACATCATGGTTTTTACTTTGGGGACATTTTAGAATAATATCTGGAGGAAGTATGTTAAATGAGTTTACTCTTTAACTGATACTTCTGTGAAACCCAAGGAGACCAATTGTGAATCCCAGGTTTCCAAATATAGAACTTTTAATAAGTATTGATCCGGAATTTTCATGGTATTTATTATAGAGAGGCAAGCTTTCATACTCTTGATAAATAAAACACAAAAACAAACAAACAAAAAACAAGTTTTCTATTCACATATCTCATGGACTCTGTGAACTGTTTAAAGTTTGTGAAATTATAAAAACTTTTTCTCAAAGTGTGACAATAGTATTCATGCCTTAGGACATGTTAGATATAAGACAACAGATTTTCTCTCAGCTATCTACAGAAAAGAAAGATTTCTTATAAAGAGTCAAGATATCTCAAAGAACTCAACAGCAAGAAACACAGATCTCTCAATGGATTGGAACTGGCGACTGAAAAGTCGTCAAGTGACCAAGGCAACTCTTGGTACATTTTTCCTTTTCCTCAATCTCATCCCCTCGCCCACTGCACAATTACCAGTTTTTAATTTTTTTTTATCTCTGTGTTTCTGGTCTCTCTCTTTAAATCTCTCTCTCTCTCTCTCTCTCTCTCTCTCAAAGATTTTATTGGGGAATTGGGGGAGGGAACAGTGTTAGGGAATTGGGGAACAGTTTTGGGGAACATTATGTTTTTCCAGGACCCATTAGATCCAAGACAAGTTGTTGTCCTTCAATCTTAGTTGTGGAGAGCTGCAAGCTCAGCTCCAAGTCCAAGTCCAGTCGCCATTTTCAATCTAGTTTGTGTGTGTGTGTGTGTGTGGCGGGGCGGCGGAGGAGGGCCCATGCCGAAGTCCGAACTGGCAACCTGTTACTTAGAGCTCGTTCTCTAACCAACTGAGCCACCTGGCTGACCCTCTAGTCTCTTTTGACAAAGCAGTTTTCTTCACTCCCCTTTTACATGGCACATTGTGTAGGGTTGGAACATTGAGCAAATAAAAATACAGGATGCCTGTATTTTACCTGGTAACCCTAACATGATGCCTAGTCAATTCAGTGCCCTTATTTCCTGAGTCTACCTGGTCCACAACCAGAGCTAATTTACAGAAGTTTCTGTGTCCTCATTCAAACTTCAGGGGTTAGAATCTAATTAGTTCAGCAGGGGCCAGTGGTCAGCCCTAGCGGGGAAGGCCATCACAGGGCCCATCTCGACAGGTGGGAAGCATTGTCAAGAAAGGGGTAACTGCTGATGAGTCAACCCCACATATTACCTAATAAATATAAAGTAGTCTACAAGTAAATCTTGTTATACATTCAGAAGTTGCTCTTACAAGTTTCTTGGGTCTGTAGTCCAAGCTTTGTATTGGTCTTTGTATTCTCTGGTGTCTGGCATCTGGGACTTCATAAATACTGGTAAATTGGGTTAAACAACAAAAAAAATCCAAGTTTTTTTTATATCTCTATTAATTTGAATATCTGAAAATGTGGATAAAGAGCAATTTTCCAGAAGTAATGTCCTAAGTAATTAACTATGTTGTTTTTAGGGATAATATAATAAGAGATCAAATGGAGAATTTTGTTGACTTAGTATAGACAAAAACTTTTAAAAGCTCAGTGACTGAAAAAGCTCAGTAAATATTTTCTCTTTGGCACATTTTACCAAATAGATATCTTTTAAAAGTACACAAATTACCGTGGGAAGGTTAATATACGAGTCAATCTCTAAGAAGGGAATTATTTTACTAAAACTTCACATTAAATGCTTGTTTCCCAATAAACAGTTTTAAAAAAAACTTGTGATAATGGACCATTGCCCTTTGTTTTCTTGCCTCTCTTTTAGCCATTTTTAATACTCTTTACATGATGATTTAATCTGACTTTTCAGGTTATTTTATGCACAGTAATAGCTAGTGACCTTTTATTTATTACCTATCACTAATATTATGCTAACTAAACATGGCATAAAATCATCTATATTATCCACATCTATAGCACTGATGGCTAAAAGTCATGGTATCAGCGATCCATTCCAGGGATCATAATGTTATAGGAGACGAGCATGGAAGGGAAGAAATTAAACCTGGATCATATGACTTGTCCTGAAAGATGCTTGGTCTGGGTTTAAACCCTAGCTCTCTTTACTATTTATAGTGATGCCTTAGATGAATTTCATAACGCCTCACGTTTTCAAAAATATGGATAAATGCACCTGTCCTGGTCACCTGCCAAGGCTGGTCATCAAGTTAAATAATGTATCTGAAAGTGTAAACTATAAAACTTTTCACAAACATAAGATTCTTCTTATTGTTGTCAGATAAAAGATGCTTATACTCATGTTAATATCTAAGAAAAAAATGTCATTTGCTATATTGATGGTTTCTATGAGCCTGAGGTACAAGCTATAAAGGTAGAATTATTCAAAGAAAAATAATCCTCCTGAAATGAATATTACTTTATGTATCATTTTTAAGGGCAAAACTATTCTTATTGCTTATTATTATTTTTTAATGTATAATTTATTTTTTTATTTTTTTTACTTTTTTAAGATTTTTTTATTGGGGAATTGGGGGCAAGGAACAGCACTGGGGAACTGGGGAAGGGGAACAGACAAGTTGTCTTTGCAGTTCCCACCGGCTACCCAGCAGGGGCTGCAACCATGCTGTCCCTGGGGACTCACAGCAGCCCAGCTCCAGGTGGAGCTGTTGTTCACCATCTTCGCTGTAGAGGGCAGTGTCACTGGCCCTCATATGTGGGATCCAAACCGAGGCCACTGGTATCCCAAGCCAGCTCTTAACCAACGCGCCACTTGGCCGGCCTTAATGTATAATTTAAAATGAACAGGGCCGGCTGAGTGGCGCATTGGTTAAGCGCTGGTTTTGGGATGCCAGCAGCCCCGGTTCGGATCCCACATGAGGGCCAGTGACACTGCCCTCTACAGCTAACAACAGCTCCACCTGGAGCTGGGCTGTGCGAGCCCCGGTGATAGTGTGGGCTGCAGCCCCTGCTGCAGTGGGCTGCCATAGGCTACAGTGAGTGGCCCACAGCCAGCGTGAGCGGCTGGAAGCCAAGAGTGAGCTGCCAATAGCTGCGGTGAGCGACAACCAGAGGCCAGAGACCGATCTGCCTCATCCGGGAAGAGCGCAATGACGATACCAACAGTGAAGCAACATCCTCTACAACTAAACGGAAGAACAAAGAGACAGCAGCTTGTCTGTTCCCCTTCCCCGATTCCCCAACGCTGTTCCCCTCCGCCAATTCCCTAATAAAATCTTTAAAAAAAAAAAAAAAAAAATGAACAGAAAGCACACTATGCTTGGGGGAAATATGACTGATAACCAATATATATATTGGAGATTATATATATATATACACACACATACACAAAGCCCTCATGGTTACCACAATGTAAAGGTAGGAATCCTTGGGGCATCCGTTGTTTGATTTTCATTTGTGCCACTGTCTCATTTCTTATCCTCATTTTGTTGGAATTTCCAGAGAGAAGGAAGGACCTTGACTACTAGCAAATCCCCTACCTATTTTCTTTTCATTTCATTTTCTTCCATGGTCTTAAGCCCACTATTTATCGAAAATGAGAACTTATCCTCAAAAAATGGTGGGAAAACAAAGGTTTCTCTGCTGCTGAAAGCTCCCTTCTTCTGGTAATGAGTTTGAAACATATTGGTCTTGTCTATCATGATTTTCAGGCCCTAACTGGGAGTTGAAGGTGCTCAATAAATGACTATTCAATGGATAAATTGACTCTTTGTAGCTTGGATGAATTATATTCTCATGAAGAAAGATAAATAGCCTTTTGTTAATCAATTCAATTAACTATATAAAATAATATTACAAAGATTTTGACCTTGAAGTTGTCTATAAATGCAATTCCCCAATATAAAGTAGTGGAACAGAATAATAATATTAAATCAAACACTTATGACTTGCCTTATTTGGGAACATTTGTAAATGACCATTTTGAATATTGATAAAACAATTCCTCTTTTGTATTAATGATTTTATTATATTTTTTATTATTTAAAATTTTAAACTCAGTTGAAATCATGTCTAACCAAACTGAGTTGAATTTTAAGTCTATGGTTAACTTGGAAATGATTAACATTTACAAAGGAAAGACAAGCAGGCTCTTTCCAGTCAAATTTTATGTTTATAAGTTGTGGAAAGATTGCTTATTTTAACCAGAGGGATTGATCTGGGGTGATGAACTTTTAAAACAAGATGGACTGTGGCCAATTTGACATGCAGACACAGAAAATGAGTTATGAAAACAAAACATAGGCAGGATAGAGTTGTGCTGAGGGGCAATTTTTAATATGGAATTTAAGCACTAGTTATTCTTCTATTTATTTTATTAGATTCATAGATTCTATAGTTGAGACATTTCAACTAGTTAATGTGTCAGGTTTGCTCATATATTTAATACAGAGTCTATAGTTGCTTGTCATTTGATGATGTTTTTATTTGTTTCCTGCTGTTGTTCACCACCACCATCCAGGCTTATAGAATTCTGCCCCTTCTTTATAGTGTTAGTTTTCTGTCCTTATGCCAGAAAAAAATGATCTCTACTTTGTTGCTGTCCTCTGTGGCTCGTCTCTTGCTTAGGCCCCAAGTTTCTGCCTAACTGGTTGGAGGAATACTTATGGGCTTGCCACTGTAATTTAGTTAATCAGGTCCAGGTCATGGGAACAGAGCAATGATTCTGAGAATGATTTGCCCTCAGCTGAGATCTGGCCACCCCAGAGAATAGACGTAACATTATGAGAGCTACAGCATTCTGTCTCAAAGCAGGAGACATGCAGCCCTGAGAAATCATTCTGGGGAAAAAATCTGAACATTAACCTGAAAATGGGAGATGCTAGTGGGTAGGCCAAAACAATACTATCTGCCATGCTTAAATGGCAATTGCAATGGTTATATACCTTAGCTCAATTGTCTTGCCATAGTTAAAATGAATGTAATATATTTTTTGCTTCTACTTCATAAGTAATCACATTCACATATCAATCAAATCTTTCCTTTTGGATGCCACCAAAACTTTTTCTATAAAATTTTACTAAATAGAGTTTTGGATTACAATTATAAATTCATTTATCAAAACAATTTGTCTCTAGCAGACAAATAGATACAACCTTAAAACAACAAGAAATAATCTTATAATAAAGGGGAACATTTTGACATTCTCATTCTCCAGAGATTCTCTGGGTATTGAAAGTGAAGACAAAACATTAGAATAATGGTATAATAACATAATAGCTCTCTCTTTATGTTTGCTCACATATACAATAGACTTAGTAATAGTATAAATGTCTTTTCCCTCCCATACTTCTCCATGCCAACCACTTTTGTCCCATTGGAAGCAGAAAAAAAAAATGTCTCCTAGAGTGTAATTAAAGTCTCCCCACCCCCCACACACACAAAAACTTTTTTCTTAAAAAATGACTTGTACACTCCAAAAGGAATAGAGGGACAATAAAGATTAATTACTTAAAATAGACAGTGCGGAGCATGCAAATACAATAAAACCACACAATTGAGATATGGCTCTTTGGATATTACAATTTAAAATATGCTTGTTTATATTCAAGTTCAAAATACTATTAAGATAAATCTTGCCATATGCACAAGATTCCTAATGACTGACTTATGATTGTTACAAACTCAGCTAGAACATAATATTTGGAAAATCTGGTCTTTATTGGGCAATGTAGTCAAGGGTGGGGGTTGGTGTGGTAAGAAATGAGGTTCTCATAACATTCTCATGAAAGTTCAGTGGCCAGAGGGGGAAAAAAAAATTCTTTAGTGTCCTTATCGTGTTTGTGTAATATGTAAAAAAATGACTGCTCTAAAAATTGTGCAATAGAACATAGTCATCGTTAGAGATTTATAAGGTTGCGATATTTGGGACACAGATGTCATTTAGTTATGTGCTGATTTTACCTGTTCAGGCATGTCTTTGTTGTCCCTGAGTATTCATCAGAAGTTCTAGTATAATTACAACTAAGATTTTAAGTACTTGGTAACGTATATATGTAGCATTTGTATAATTACTTCTTTTTGGTGAAAATAGAACAATAAGGTTTGTTTTAGAGTTATGTGTATGAGTACAAAACAAATGGCATCTCTTAAGATTATACTTCCAGTGTTAATTTTTTAGCTGGAAAAAAAAAATTAACTTTGCTTGTAAAAATCTATTTTTTTTTCCACTAGTGTTGATATTTAAAATATGTTATGTGGCTGGCCGAGTGGCACAGTGGTTAAGCACTGGTTTGGGACGCCAGCAGCCCCGTTTCGGGTCCCACATATGAGGGCCAGTGACACTACCCTCTAAAAAAAAAAAAAATAAAATCTTAAAAAATAAAATAAAATAAAATAAAATAAAGGGCGAGCTGAGTGGCCCAGCGGTTGAGCGCTGGCTTGGGAGGCCAGCGGCTCTGGTTCGGTCCCACATGTGAGGGCCAGTGACATTGCCCTCAAAAAAATAAATAAATGAAAGGACTCTTTAAAAGAAAAAAAATTAAAAAAAAAAATAAATAAAATCTGTTATGTGATCAAGTTTTTTCAGAAATTTCAGTATGTCAACTATTGGTTCTCTTATGGGTTGCACAGAAACTATTAGAATTTAAAATATAATTAATTTGTTGAGACAATATCTAAACCTTTTTGTCATCATTTAGTGATCTTTCAAGGAATATATATATGATATGATATAATATGATATGATATGATATATCATCTATCATATGTCTGCCTACCTCTCTCTCTCATCCCCCCTCTTCCTTCAGTTCTTACTGATTTGGTGTTAAGGTTCCTAATATTGAATTATTTATAGTACAGGAAGAAAGTAGATAAGATAATTGAATACTACTTCTGTATTGCAGAAACAGCCAAAAATCAAAATAAGGGTAGAGAATTTCTAGGAGCCTTTTCTCTTTCTGACTAATTCTACCACGCCCATCAGAAGAGGACAAAGTTCAGTGGGTGAATAAGCACAAGCCTCCCTGAAAACAATGGCTGATGGATTTTTTTCAAAGTGACTCTTTTGTCAACAAAATGCCACATACTCCATTCACTCCTTTTGCGTAATAAGTGCTTTTCTGAAGTTTACTTCATGAGTGATTCATAAGCCAGTCTCTTAGTAACTTAATACTAACTGAAGCTAACAGCAGTTTAGTGCTCCAAGAATACAAATATGAAGGTTTTTAGGAATAGTCCAATAAGTTGCATTGGGGTAGGATAGTACTTAAATGTAAGAAAAGGATGAAATAAGTCTTCAAAGCTCTTCTGCATAACAGAGGGAAAAAATCTTACAGAAATAGCTATACTTAAAAAAGAGAGAGTTCATGACACCCTTGTGGAAGTAATCTAGGACTGTAGATCCGTATAATTTTAAATTCTTGACAGAGAAGAAATAAAGCATTTCCTACCAAGCATTCCTACCTGCAACTCCTTCACAAATGTCGGAAGGTGAATTTGTTTTAGGATATCATCCTACTTTGTTTCAAAAGGACTCATATTTCATGAGTAAGGTACTTATAAATTAAGTAAATATTTTTTTGGTTGCGTATCTTTAAATTAAGTACCCGTTATTACACTTATAGAAGCCCATTAATAAAGTCATTATCCAAAAACAGATCCTTAAGTTTGCTGAATTCTTTGGGAGGGGGGAGGTTCTACATGCCTCTCAGAAGAGAGTTGGATTATATAACCTGAATCAGCTTCAGCTTCCTCTAGCTGAGTCTGAGACAGGGGTTGTCCATATGGTACTTGAGAGAGTAAAGAGACCAAAAAGGGAAAATGTGGCCCTAAAAGATTGAGAGGATTCTGTGAACAGGCAAGTCAATTGGAGCCCCAAAAGAGAGTCCACTAGGTGATTCCCAGTGTAAAGGTATGTCAATAAACTCTAGGTTCTAGGATGAATATCTCAAGTTAATGTTCTTTTTTTCTTTCTTTTTAAATTATAATCCCTTACAGCTTTTCCAAGTCTTAGTAAAGTATGCTAAAATGCATTAGCTGTGTTTCCCAATGCAAGCTGGGGGTAACCCATTCTTATAGTTTGGGGGGGATTTGTGTCTTTACTTGGGGAGGCCATGAAGCCTGGAGAGCTACAGCCAGGTGTGATCAGTGGAGAAATCTGAAGCAGCAGCCCGGAGGAGTTGACACAAAACACCCAGGATGGATTTGTGAAACACGTGAGAAATTAAGTCTGGTGAAGGTTGGACTCCCTGTATTCCCTTGAATGGTGGCTCTGACCCTTCTTATTTAGCTTATAAAGAGAAAAGTGATGTTGAAAGGCTAGAGAAGTTGTTATAGAATTCATTTCATAAGAATATAAGAAATGAAATGCTCTGTGACACAGATGTACTAGTATCTGGCAGTGAAGTAACACAATCATATCAGCCAATTCCAAAACAACTCGGGGGTAAAAAGAGGAAGCTTTAAATATAAAAGTTCTCCACTAAATATGACACCGTTACTCTTGTGTAAGGACATATACAAAAAATACACAGGCATGCAAAGAGAGTCATTTTAATTTCACATTCATAAAAAATTCTAAAAGGCATAGTGTTCACTCATCATGGTGGGAAATGCCAGAAAGATATAAAAGCACAACCCTGCCCTTGAGAGGTTAACCATTATAAAGTCTAATTTTCATTACAAATACAGAGACACATCTGAGAGGCCAAAGAAGCATGTGCAGAAATCCATATTTTTCTTCCCAAACCGGATGCACTTTCCTGGACAACAGTGACTGGAAGGCATAGCATATGGTGACTACTCTCAGACCAGAGTTGGGATGAAGGAGCTGAGAGAGTAATGGCATTTCCGCTGAGGAACAGCCTAGATATCAGTGGGATGCAACTGGGGTCTCTAGTTTGTCAGAACTCAGCAGAGGAGGGCAGCCTCATTTGTTGCTCCTTGGCAGGGAGGGGAGTGGAGCGATGCAGGAAGAGAGGGTGCTAGGCTGAACAGAAGTCCAGAGCAGGGAGTCTAGAGCCACACTACCTGAGTTCTAACAGAGGCAAGGTATTTCTCTAATCCTCTTTTTTTCTCAAGAGGTCACTTTATTTTCAATTACAAGAATCAATATAGATGAATCACTAAAGAGGCGATGTTTTAAGGCTCTAAATGTTTCCACCTGGGCTTAGATGATGTCTTAGGTGATGATGCTGGATGGTCATTGGTTTCTGCCTACTCTGGATTCACTTTGGAAGTAAAAATTAACCTTGGTTAAGAGCAATGGGATTTTTTTTAAGGTGGATTCCTTTTCCTATAATTGCGGTTACACTCTAGATGTAGGATACAGATGGGTTTGGGGGATCCCCAGGATGAATAGCTGCAAATATGCTGGTTATAGGCTAATAGAGTCACGAGAAGAGTTTCTGTAATCACTGTGGTGTTTCTGCTATAGCTGACCACCTGGTGACTTGGCAGTCTCACCGTGTGAAGGAAGCAACTCTTGAAGAAGAGCCAACAGATATTTCTTTGCCGACTGGAATAATACATAACCTGTGTTGTCTGGTTGACAACTGAGAAGCTCCACGAAACCATAATGGTGTAATAATACTCCCATCAGCAGTATTCTATAAAACTAAATGAATTCCCTGGAGATCCTAAACAGCCTTTTTTTTTCTTTTAAAGTGATGTTTTATTAAAAATGTGGCATTTGCATTACATCTAATTTCCTTTTTAAAAAAAGAAAAGGTGTTATGGTAGAAAAAATCATTCTGTACTACATTTGCTTTATCAAACAGTAGTCAGTTTTTTCCTATAGAGAATATTTCTCTGAGCTGATATTAAAATATGAACTAAAGTCCAGGAGGAAAAAAGCTAGGAGAAAGGCGGACAACAATACAACCAGAAACAAATAAACAAACTATACTACACAAGAAAATGCTGCTTATAGAAAGGGCACATATAAAAAGTATACTCCAAATACTCTTTTAAAAGTATAGTTCTCATGCTTATGTTTGGAATAGGTCAGGTTAGAGTTCCAGGTACTATACAAATATTCCACCTGTCATTGTTCAAATTTTCTTGAAGATAACACTAACTGCCCTTAGTCTTATAGATATGCAATATAAATCAAGAATCTACAAAAAAAAAATCATTGTAAGAAACAAAACCAGGACTCCTGACTCTTGGTTCCTGCTGTAGCCAGTAAGACACACTCTCATCTGAAAAATTTCCAACTGCCTGAAACATTCACTCTAGAGTCTAAATAGGGAGAAGTCTCCCAGAAAGAAGTTACCTTTGACATTATGCATTTAGCATGGCTAGAGTAAAAATCTGCTTTTGCCTTTGGTCACCTGTATATGAGATTGACATGTGAGACATGGCGAAATTCAGAAATTTGCAATGATGGCAGTTTGGTCACTTGGTCTTATTTGAAGTGCCTTTCCCATACACTATATTCAAAACCTCATAATTTCCAGTTCACCTTTGAATTCCTTAGAGCTAAGAAACTTACCTGCTGAAAAGTGTCTTCCTCATTTGTAATTAACATGTTCAGACCCTGCTGTTAGGGATGACTTCAACCCATGCACAAACCACAAGATGTCCAGGTAAGGCATGGCACATTTTCCTCCCTCCCAAACCCCAGTGCTGAATGAACTTTGAAGCAGCAGATTTCTTAAATTAGCAGCAAATCATTCAAATTAGTCTCCTTAGTGTTCAGTACCTACAAAGAACCCACCTGCCTAATTTAGTCTTCGGTCTGGCTGAGAAACAAGGCAAAAACAGCAAAATTTATTGCACCCGTTGATATCTCAAAAGCCTATGAATGGAGGCTCTTTCTCTTTAGTTGAATGTTTTCTTGGCCTGCAGATGAAAAGCTGTGTCTAGGTAGTAACCTGTAGCATCCTGGGGCTGCCCTTATCCTTTCTGAGACCCACCTGGCTGTCACATTTGTTTAGAAGATTAACACTGATGAGTCCTGCAACTTTGCAAGGCTCAGTGGTCCCCATCCTTTCACCCTGTGGTCCAAGTGGTCCATAGGTGTTTGCTGGAAGCAAACACAAGTACAGACCCCTGCAGCCCCTGCCTCTGTAGAAACAGCTGATCGTCTCTGAACAAAGCTGCCATAAATTGCAGTCACCATTCTGCGTCAACAAAACTCAAAACTTCTCTCAGGCTAGAGCAGGTAGAGCCATCTGCCTATTTGTTAAATCAGCTTGGCTAACATAAGCCTCTACAAACCACTGAGGTCATAACATCCCACCCATACACTAAAGTCTAAAGCCCTAAGCCATCTGTCCTGACCTTATTGAAAGCCACTCCTTCACATATATATTTTCTCCCCTCTAATATCATATATATATATATATATATATATATATTTTTTTTTTTTTTTGCCTTATTTCTTAATGTTAGCAGCCAACTAACCACCACATTTGGGAATATTCTTGAAAGTCCACCAAATAGTGCTCTGCTTCTCCTTCTGAAGTCTGAACAAAATGAGAAATAAAGTAAAAGAATAGGACAGATCAAGTGTCCAAACATCACCATTCTTTTCAATAAAGCTTTAATTCAAGAACCAAATGGACTTCTTCATACCAAAGCCCACAATGAAAGCCACAGCAAAGCTGGCCCCCACATGGGGTTTTTTTAATTTGTCACATTTAATGGAGGTGAAGAGAAAGCAGTGGTATTAGCTTTCCTCTGCAGTGTCAGGTTAGCCTTATCCTACTGCACTGTTTCATAATTCGAGAAAACCTCATGTGACCCACTAAACTGGAATTCAGTAAGAATTCAACTGTAGCCTTCCTCTAGAATAACAAAAAAGTCAGTGGAATCTGTCCTTTACCTTTACCTTTCTTATTAACAAAAACTACCTTTTGTTAATTACAGAAGCTTTGTTTCATTTTTCCAGAAACACTGGTTGGGTCTGTTCTAAATAAACAGCCAATCAGCTTCACTACTGCTGGTAAACATGGGCAATGTTCTGCTCTCAATTTGCTTAGATTTCTGAAGGCAACTGAATGGCATTCAGTTGGAAGATCTGGTTTTTATTGTAGTTGTTGGTGTTGTTGTTGTTGTTGTTGTTGTTGGTGGTGGTGGTGGTGGTGGTGGTGGTGGTGTGTGTGTGTGTGTGTGTGTGTGTGTGTGTGTAGGTAAGGCAGTGCAGAGGGAAAACTTTTATGGGTAGTGTTCTTTTTTTAAAAAAAAATAGTGAGAACAGAGCTACTATCATGAAAATGTGCCTTTGGTTAACAAATATGAAATAAAATTAAAGGCACTGGCTGAAGGTTTACTGAGAAAACAAGGAAGGAATAAAAATACTGGAGGGAAATAATACTCTGAAATAGAAGAATGGATGGAAAAACAAATGTTTAACACTGAAAATTCGTAATTTGCTAAGAAAATGAGACCTAATCTTTTCTAAATAGAAAGAAAAGGAACTAAGAAAGAGCAGAGATTTAGAAGTATGGTATCATATTTAAGAAAAACGTCTGCAAACAATGAGGCAATAAAAGCAGTGTTCATCTTACATGAATGCTGAATTAGATTTCTTTTCACAGAGAATGGCCTAAGGGATTTTGTACAACTGTGTAATTTAAAAAGACAGCTTTTTTTTGAAGTACAAAAAAAATTTTGGTAGAGGTTTTAAAGATTGTTATTATTATTTTATTTTCAGTGAATGAAGACTTTTCCAACCAGATGTAAACCTTTATCTTAAGTGAAGTCACAGTAATTCATAATACATATACTGAATAATAGAAAAACATATGGTTAAACTAAATACAGTTAATTTGTATTATGTTCTTCTAAAAAGCTATCCTTTGAACTTAATTTTAGAATTAAAATAAGGTTATGAAGGAAACTTAAGGAGGAAATAAATTTGTCATGTTGAAACTCATTGAAAATTTTCACCTCTATTGATGATACTTTTATAAAGAACAGCATTTAGAAAATTATTAGTAATTTAATATTTGAATTTGTAGGAATTCATTCATTATGCAATTAAACGTTTTTGACTTTTCAGGTACATGGTCACTACAAAGTCTGAATTATCTGTGGGAAATAAATGGTTTGTAATTAAAATTCGAAGATTCCCAAAATTAACAATTTTTTGTCTTCTCTATGATATCTCTTTAAAAACTTCTAAATAAAAAAATTTAATTTTACCTTATTTCTCGCTCTATACATTTGTAATATAATTAAAATAAATAATATTTCATTTACCTAAGTGTTTTCCTCAAGTTGATAATGTTTTACTAAACAAAAAAAAGTTATGGTTAAATGAATTAGAAAAACTCTGGATTAAATAAAATTAAAGAGGATTTTCCCTTTAAAATATTGCAGATATTTAAATATCTAATTAACATTAAATGAATATCCAAGATGTAAACATATATCTCAGTGGGTTTTATTTAGTAACAGAATATTTATTCTAAGAATATCTTTCAAGTCTAGCACCATACACACAGTATGTTATCTTTATTTAGAATTTTGTGAACAAGACAAGAGGAACTTGGACAACATGCAAGCTAAATAATCCACGTCAATTGTGGTAGTCCTTTGTGCTATTTATCAATATCCAGTTTTCTGGGGCCGCCGAGTGGCACGTTGGTTAACAGCTGGCTTGGGATGCCAGTTCTGAGCAGCAGGGCCCCAGTTCGGATCCCACATGAGGGCCAGTGACACTGCCTTCTACAGCTAAGGTGGTAAATAACAGCTCCATCTGGAGCTGGGCTGCTGTGAGTCACCGACGATGGCGTGGGCTGCGGTGGGCTGCCATAAGCTACCATGAGTGGCCGGCAGCCAGTGTGAGCTGCCAAGAGCCACGGTGAGTGGTTGTACAGAGGCCGGCGACCGATCTGCCTCACCTGAGAACAGTGCAATGATAATACCAACATGGGCCAGTGAAGCGACATCCTCCACAACTAGACTGAAGAACAAAAGGACAGCAACTTGTCTGTTCCTCTTCCCTGATTTCCCAACACTGTTCCCCTCCCCCAAGTCCCCAATAAAATCTTTAAAAAAAAATAAAAATATCCAGTTGTCCTTTCCTTCCTGGCATAGCAAATACTGAACTTTCTAGTCAATGAGTTTTGTGGAAGTGATGTGAGTCACTTCTAAGATGGAGCATTTGCCTACCAAAGCAGACTCCTTTGAGCTCCCTTTTGCTTGACCACAACTCCTGGTGATATTCCACATGGTGGCTACTTGTCAGCCTGGGTCCCAGAAAAAGGAGAGCAGAAAGTAGAGTAGAGGATTAAAGAGCAGACACCCCAGCTGACTGTTAATGGACATATAACAAATGCAAGAAGGAAAACCTTGGTCGTTTCAAGCTACTGAAATTTGGGGTTGTTTGTTATCATAGCATATCTTAACTTATACTGACAGCTATACTAAATGGTCAAGAGTATGACATATTTTTTAAAACTAGAAAATAAAAATTTCACTGTGTCATAGAAAGGAAACTAGGTCAGAGTTTAATCAGTGGCTAGACTGGGCAGAACAGAGACAGCGAGAATCTAGAGATTGGGCAGATCCACCAGGTTGGCACAGATTCTATAGAATGAGCCACCAGGAAAGTCATGAAATAGTCTTAGTCATGGAGGTTTAATGGCTTCTAAGCAGGCCCAGCGTGACCAGGTGTTTATAGGCCCCCAAACTGTGGTTGGCCATAAAGAACACAAAGAGAGCCTATTTTATTAGAACACTGTTTGAGCATTGTCCAAGATGGTTAGATGATTAATCCACTATTATTAAGTATTCTCTGAGTAGGAATATCTTTAATTTCAGAGCTTGGAATGGGGCTGAAGCTACAGATGAAAAATAAATGTGTCAAAATTAGACTAGCGAGTTATTACAAACTGAAAATTTTGTGAATGGCTCTAGAAAATAGAAGAATAGGATTTTGAAACATATAAGGAAAATGAGCTTCTATTGATTTACCACCTGTTAACTCTGTACGATGCAGAATATTTGGTTGTGATGTGGTCATGGCTCTTGAGGGTTTTTTTTGTTTGTTTTTTTGAGGGCAGTGTCACTGGCCCTCATATGTGGGACCGAACCAGGGCCGCTGGCTTCCCAAGCCAGCGCTTAACCACCGCGCCACTCGGCCGGGCCTCATGGTTCTTTCTTAAACATTATTGGTAAAATGTTCTGGCTAGGGGTCCCTTCATGGACTTCTAATTGCACTTGTAGCACCTTTTATGGATTTGGGTTGACTTGACAAAATGAGGCCAATTTTGGCATGTGTGATCGCTTGTTAGGGCTGCCATAACAAAGCAGTACCAACTAGGTGGCTTAAACAACAGAAATTTATTGTCTCAGTTTTAGCGACTAGAAATTCAAGATCAAAGTGTTAGGAGGGTTGGTTCCTTCTGAGGTCTGTGAGGAAGAATCTGTTCCATGTCTCTCCTCTAGCTTCTGGGGGTTTTCTGGAAAATCTTTGATATTCCTTGGCTTTAGAAAAGTCACCTCAATCTCTGTCTCCATCATCACATGACATTCTCCCTGTATGTGTGTGTCTCCAAATTTCCCTTTTTTATAAGAATACCACTTGTGTTGGATTAAAAGCCCACCCTACTCGAGTATAAACTCATTTTAACTTGACTAATAATACCTTTAGAGGTCTTGTTTCCAAATAATGTCACATGCTGAGGTACTGGGGTTTAGGACTCCAATGTATGAATTTTGAGGGGACATAATTCAACTCAGAACAACACACATCAAAGGTGAAGACTATTTCTCACAATATACCTACTTGTTCTCCTTTTCCTTCTTTTGCGTGGTCTCTTACAGAAGCATTTACATGTCCTTTTTTCTTTCTAGACCATGAGATTCTTAAGGAAGGTCAGAGACCACACAATTTTAATCTGTCTAGTTCCTGTCACAAAGTAGAATAGTCATAACTCCCCTGAAGTAGTGACTGCAATAGCCTTCTAATTTTGTTCTCTATTTCCTCCACTTTTGACTTGACCATTCTGATTCATCTTGCACAAAGCTGCTCCCTCATTAAAGAATGCCTTTTACCAGTGTTATACCTGACAAACTCCGATTCATCCTTCAAATTTCAGATCAAGCACTGCCATCTCCAATGCCTTACGTCACATTCCTGTGCAAGGTTATGTAGCTAATTCCTTTATTTCCATATAACATTGTGCATACCTATGGCAAGCATTAGGCACTCAATAAATATCTGAATAAGTACTTGAATTAATTAAATAAATAATTTATAAGACAAGTCCTATAAAATAATTTCTATTCTAAAAATTTTGAGAACTAATTTCTTATTTCTGCTGGCACTGCTGAATTAAATGAGTCACACTTTAGAAAGAGTCTTCTCATACCTACTTCACTTTTTTAACAGAATTTATTTTTTAAATTGAGATATAATTGGCATATCCTACCTACATCACTTTTAACTCTGAAGAACTACCCACAAATTTCAAAGAATGTAATTCAAAACAACACAGTATCAATATACAATTTCCAACTTTTTATCAAAGAAAAAAAAACAATAAACACAAAAACAAAAAACACCTTTAGGGCCTTCAAATCTTTAGAATAAAGATTGGTGTCCATAAAATAGTTAAAAGAATAATGTGCTATTATAAAAATGACTACCTGGAAATGCCATTAACACCACTTGACAATCAGAAAACTTCATCTGCAGAAGAAAGCCCTGGAATGTACCACTCCTTAACAATCTAGGCCATGATGATCAGATGTACACTCTTTGGGTAGGGCACGTGAAAGGAAGTTGATGATAATCAAGGTAACAGAGTGGACTAGACAGTAAATGGCGCAATTCAAAGATGTGCTGAAAGCAATTTGAAAAGCTCTCCAGCATCATCATTAGGGATTAGGGACAAGTAGAAAACTATTGTTACTAGCAGAGCCAATTTGCATATGTTGGGTTGAGATTGCATCAAAATGTGGATTATCTAGCCTCTAAGAAACTGCCAACAGCAAAGTCGAGGCACAACCAAACCTCCACCCTCCATCTGCCACCCAGCCTCATATCATCACTTCTCTTGTACCCTTCTCCAAAATGTCCTCTCCATTTGCTGTCCACACCTTCAATTCCCTTTCAAGTTCCTTCATTTCACTTCAGTCTGGCTTCCATCATCACAATAAAAGTAAGGTCATTTTTCTTTTTTCAAAAAATCATCATTTTATTATTATGTTTTACTCTAATTATTTTCTGAATGCTTTTTTATTGTAAAAAAAAAACCCCATGAAATCTACTCTCTTAAAATTTTAAGTGTACAGTACAGTATTGTTAACTATATGCACATTGTTGCACAACAGATCTCTAGAACTGTTTCGTCTTGCTTGACTGAAACTTTATCCATTGAACAGCAACTTTCCATTTCCTCCTTTCTCCAGCCACTGGCAAACAACATTCTACTTTTGGACGCTATTTTTCTAGGTTATCCCTGACCTCTTAAATGCAAAAACCTAGGGTGCTTTTCTGTCTTTATCTTACTGGATCTTTTGCTGTATTTCACACTAATGATGAAGTCTTTGTTTTTAAAATGTTTTTTGTCTCTGTTTTCCTTACATTCATTTACCATTCTCAATTTTCATTATGTACTCCTGTCTTTCCACCCAACCAGTAAACGTTTGTGGCCTCACTCTCACTCTCCTATCTCCTTCCTAGCTGGTTATATCAGCAGCAAGTTCTGCTATTATATCTGCTCATTTCTTCTCCAAGCCTCATTACTTCTCCAAGCTCATTGGCCAACATCCTGATGGCCATTTTTACCTGAAGGTCTCACTGGTACCTCAAGCACAACCTGTCTAAAACTAAATTCCATGTCCTCACCTACTATTTCCCTCAGCCGGGAACACTAACAGTCGTATAGTAACCCACACCAAAGGCTGGGGAATCATTTGGGACTACTCCTTTTTACTTGCTCTTGACATTTACCAATTCTACTGTCCTTGATTTCTAAACTTTTCTTCAATTTGTCTGTGCCTCCCTATGTCTACCATCACTGACTTGGTTCAGATTTTTATCCACTCTGAAAAGCTTTCTCTTTCTTATCCCTGTTTCTAGTTATAATTTCTTCAACAGTCTTCCACTGACAGCCAGTTATCTAACTCATTCACAAGTGCAAATATTAATTTGTTGTCTCCTGCTTCATGCCCACTGGGGGCTTAAATCCCTACATGGTGATCCTTGGGCTTGGGCTACCAAAGTCTCCAAGGGGGACTCATGGACTCAGGAATGGCTACTAGCATCTTCAGTAGCTTAGAAATCTGTACAGCTGTACTGGTGTGCACTAGTGGCACACGACATACTGTTTCCTATCTACATCTTTAAGCTTGCCCTGTTCCCCAACCCAACTTGGCTAACTTATGTCATCCTTCAAAATTAGCTTAGATGTCTATTTCTCCAGGAAGCTTTCCTATCACCTCCCCCAAATACCTTTTCTCTATGCCTCTTAAATAGATGGGAATGTCTCTATTTGCATTTTCCACATTAGTATTATAAACAGCAAGACTGTGAACTCCTTGTAGACCATGGCCATGTCACAAAGCCTTGTTGCACAGGATCTGAGAAGTACATGCATGGTGAGTATTGTGAAAGGGGTGGTCAGGTGTCTGGAAGCACCTGGGACCTAGACAAGTAATTTTTTATTTTGGCCCCTATACTTCCTATTACAATGAGGGGAAATCAGGTCAAAATGTTTATATAAAGGAAAACAAAGAGACCGAAGAAAGACATCAAGGATGTCTTGAAGCATAAGGTTGTGAAGGGTTAAAGGGCAAATTCACATCTTTGGGAGACAGCTGCAGTAAATGGGCCTTTAAAATGTGTATAAGGTTTTAATGCCTTTAGCATCTGCTGACTAGGCCACTTCTTTCTTATCATCAAATTACCTCCCAATTTATTACCTTGTGGGAGTATTATGAGTGACTCTCTAGGTGCTTTCAGGGACTGTCCTATTTCTAAGAAGTGTTGAATCCTGCATTAGAAGTCTGGGGTAAAGATCTTAATATTCAGCATATACAGCAAATAGAAAAAATTTGTTTATTGATGCATTTATTTCCCGACTCATTCTGCAAAGGATTTGAGGCTGATTACAATAAGAACACATAATACAACAATAATAACATACAAACAGAAATAGAAGGACTAAGGAAAAATAATATAAATATGCAAATCATAAGAGTCACATAGTTGCTTTACTCATTCATTCAATTATTCATTCCTTCATTTATCTACCAAATATTTAGGGGATACCTACTATTGCTCATATACCAGGTTCAAATTTGGCTTTGAGTTACTTGGGAATCCAAGTTAATGGGGGAGGTATGAATTAATTACATAATTCTCTTTAAATAGGAGGAAATAAATAGTTTCTTCTAGGAAAGTAAAGCTTTCTCTAGTATTAATCCTAAAACAACAAAACACAAAAGCTTATACGGTATTTGATGCAGTAAACAATGAGTCAGAAGACAGCATCTTCAACAGCTTATAGTAGTAAATTTGTATGTCCTGATATGTGAACCAGACAGAGGCTCTCTGAGCAGTTTCGAAGCAGACCAGACTGATATGCATATAACATATATGTGCACCTAACTAATATGTTTAGTGGCAGTTGAGTGGAAAGAAGACTTGTAATAAGAAGATGTAGGGTCTGTTACTAGGAACTGAATAAATTACTTATGCTTCTTTGTGTCTTAAATTATCTATCAATCATCACTATAATAAAACAATCCCACCTCCTACAATGTTGCTGTGAGAATTAAACGGGGGTATACATGCAAAGCGCTTTGTAAATTCTAAATTGCTATACAAATGTTTTTTTAAAATGATGAGCCCTTTCATGGTAAGAACTATGTCTTATTTATTTCTGAGCTCTATTATGCCGTCTCCTCACCTTAGCAGAAGGTAAGCAACATGTGTTTAT
Organism: Aselliscus stoliczkanus; assembly: GCA_033961575.1. Taxonomy (NCBI): domain Eukaryota; kingdom Metazoa; phylum Chordata; class Mammalia; order Chiroptera; family Hipposideridae; genus Aselliscus; species Aselliscus stoliczkanus. The sequence continues at coordinate 174,787,905 of CM066727.1, forward strand.
TAATAAAGTTTTAAGGAATTGTGAAGAAGGGCAGAAAAAAACCTTGTCTTCTGCTCTTGAAGATTATTTGACTCTTTACATTTTAGAAACATTTACTAAAATTTCAGGTTTCTGAGTATCAAAACTACTTTCTGTCTACAGAATCAAAGGGTAATAAAAAGTGAAAAAGAACTGCAGCTTATTTTACAAGGAGGTTGGAAGATCTCTCCAGGGGTGGTAGAGAGAAGTCCCAATCAACAAGTCCTACTCAGCCTGAGGTCTGATTTCTCCTCATGTGAAAATGGAACTGAGAAAACCCAGTGTGCAGTGGAAGTAGCAAGCTGATATAAAGTTTTCTTTGTTTTTTTTTTTTTTTTTTTTTGAGGGCAGTGTCACTGGCCCTCATATGTGGGACCGAACCGGGGTCGCTGGCTTCCCAAGCCAGCGCTTAACCACCATGCCACTCGGCCGGCCCTCTTCGTTTTTTTTAATAGTGGGTTGTTTTTTTTCATATAAAATAAAAACTGTTTATTATAGAAAGTTTCAACTATATACAAAAGAAAAAAAATTAAAATCACCCAGAATTTGAACAGCTTTGTTGGTAGTAATTTTTAAACATTTTGATGATTATTTTCCAGTGGGTTTTGTTTTTTTCATTGTAAAAATGAATGAGTACACAAATTTGGCATTATTATATATGCTATTTTGTAACCCTTAGTCTCAATAAGACTAAAGGTTCTTTTATAAAAAGATGTTTAATAGCTCTCCAACAACTAAATAAATAATATTAATTGTGAAAGTCTACTGAACACTTGCTGTGTACTAAAGCTAGATATATTCTAAATACTTATATAATCCTCACAATAACTCACCAGGGTTATTTTTATTTTTTTATTTTTTTCATTTATTTTCTTTTAGTTTTCTTCTTCAACAGCACTCTTTATTTATTTATTTATTTTATTTTATTTTTCATTTTTTGAGGGCAGTGTCACTGGCCCTCATATGTGGGACCTGAACCCGGGCTGCTGGCTTCCCAAGCCAGTGCTTAACCACCGCGCCTCTCGGCCGGCCCACACCAAGGTTATTTTAACCTGAGGAAACTGGGGCTTAGAAAATTTAACTTGTCATTGTAAACAGGTAGTATGGGACTTGAACCCAGGTTTGTTTGTTTGTTTTTGGTTTCAGATATACAAAGCAATGCAATAGTTATCCTTTACACCCCTTACAAAGCGACAAACCCCTCCCCCCATTTACTGCACCCCACTCCTGATATCATACATATCTATTACAATTCCATTTACTCCATCCCCACACTATACTCCATATCCCATGACTATATATGTGTTAAATTATAGGTGACATATAAAATTATTCAGTGGCAGCTTCAGATGTACAGTGCAGAGGTCAGGCTTCTACACCGTCCATGGAATGGTCTCCCTAACAAGACATGAGTCCATCTGGTCCCCTAAATAATATTTACAACATTATTGATTATATTCCCCAAACTGTCTTTCCTATTCCTGCAGCAATATCGTAGTTACCAATTTATGTTGTCTCATCCTTTCTCCTTCTCCCTCTTCCCCACTCCCTCCCATCTAGCAATCATCAGCTTTTCGTCTGTGTCTCTAAGACTATTTCTGTTTACATTGTTTGTTTATTCAGTTCTTTAGATTCCACATATAAGTGAGATCATATGGTATTTGTCTTTCTCTGACTGACTTATTTCACTTAGCATAATGTTCTCTAGGTCCATCCATATCGTTGCAAATGGTAAGATTTCATTCTTCTTTATAGCTGCGTAATACTCCATTGTGTAAATGTACCACAGTTTCTTAATCCAGTCATCTACCGATGGGCATTTCGATTGTTTCCAAGTCTTGGCTATTGTAAATAGCGCTGCAATGAATACAGGGGTGCATATATTTTTTTGAATTAGTGTCTTGGGGTTTCGGGATAAATACCTAGGAGTGGAATTGCTGGGTCATAAGGTAGTTCCATTTCCAGTTTTTTGAGATACCTCCATACTGATTTCCATAGTGGCTGCACCAATCTGCAATCCCACCAACAGTGCAGCAGGGTTCCCTTTTCTCCATAGCCCCGCCAGCACTTGTTGTTTGTTGATTTATTGATGATAGCCATTCTGATCGGACTGAGGTGGTATCTCATTGTGGTTTTTATCTGCATTTCCCTAATGATCAGTGAGGTTGAACATTTTTTTCATATGCCTATTGGCCATCTGTATGTCCTCTTTAGAGAAAAGTCTCTTCACATCCTCTGCCCATTTTTTTAATTGGGTTGTTTGTTTTTTTGGTGTTGAGTTCATGAGTGTTTTATAAATTTCGGATATTAACCTCTTATCAGATATATCGTTGACAAATATCTTCTCCCATTCAGGGGGCTTCCTTTTTATTTTATTGATGGTTTCCTTTGTTATGAAAAAAGTTTTAAGTTTGATATATTCCCATATGTTCATTTTTTTCTTTTACTTACTTTGCCCACGGGGATGTATCAGTAAAAATATTACTCAGGGTAATATCTACAAATTTACTCCCTATATTTTCTTCTAGAAGTTTTCTGGTTTCAGGTCTTACATTTAAGTCTTTAATCCGTTTTGAATTTGTTCTTGTATATGGCGTAAGGAGATGATCCAGTTTCATTTTTTTGCATGTGTCAGTCCAATTTTCCCAGCACCATTTATTAAATAGACTATCTTTACCCCAGTGTAAATTCTTGCTTCCATTGTCATAAATTAACTGTCTGTCTATGCATGGATTTATTTCTGGGGTCTCTGTTCTGTTCCATTGATCTATGTGCCTGTTTTTATGCCAGTACCATTACTGTTTTGATTACTGTAGCCTTGTAGTATATTTTGATGTCTGGTAGCATGATACCCTCTACTTTGCTCTTATTTCTAAGGATTGCCAAGGCTATTTGGGATCTTTTATGGTTCCATATAAATTTTAGGATTATGTTTTCTATTTCTGTGAAAAATGCCCTTGGTAGTTTCATTGGAATTGCATTGAATCTATATATTGCTTTAGGCAGTATGGACATTTTAAGTATATTAATTCTTCCCATCCATGAGCATGGTAGGTGTTTCCATTTATTTGTATCTTCTTTTATTTCTTTCTTCAGTGTCTTATAATTTTCTGAGTATAGGTTTTTTACTTATTTGGTTAAATTTATTCCTAAGTATTTTATAGTTCTTGAAGCAAATTGTAAATGGAACTTTTTTTTTTTTTTTTTTTTGAGGGCAGTGTCACTGGCCCTCATATGTGGGATCTGAACCAGGCTGCTGGCGTCCCAAGCCTACTCTTAACTACCGCGCCACTCGGCCGGCCCCAGTAAATGGAATTGTTTTTGAACCCAGGTTTTTATCACTCCAAATGTTAAGAATTTAGTCACTATCAACTACTAGACCATATACAGAAATAATACAGTTTATTTAACCAATTTTGTGTTCTTGGGCATTTAGGTGATTGCTAATTTGATGATGTGAAAAAACATACTATGATTACCATGTTTATAGAAAAATTTATATACACAGGGAGATTATTTCTTTATGTTAAGTTGCTGGAAGTAAAATTGCTCAGTCAAAAGAACTGCATAATTTTAAAGAGACCTTTTTTATACTTATTGCCAAATTACCCTCTAGAAATATTGAAACAATTTACAACATCTAGTTTCCTGAAATCTCCTCAACACCAACACTAGATATTGCTTTTTTCTTCAGCTTTTGGCATAAAGTTTTCAATTTGTGCCCAGGGAAGTAATAATTCTACAGTGTTGTGGGAATAAAAGATTGTCCTTTTTGAAAATTGGGCTGACTAGATCTTGATACATCTCCATGGTGTTGTATCTGAGATATTAAATCAAGAAACAGTTGGGCTGGACGAGTAGCGTGTTGGTTGGGAGCTCGCTTGGGACTCCAGTGGCCCCGGGTCGGATCCCACATGTGAGGGCCGGTGACACTACTCTCAAAAAAAAAAACATTATTAAATCAAGAAACAGTTTGGTGAGGACTAGAACCCTAGAACCAGAATAGACTTCAAAAATGTATGTTAGCAAGAGATTTTCCCCCTGATTCATTTTAAGAACTTATAGCAAATGGAAACTAAGAGGAAGATTTACTTTGCCTTGGCCCAAGGGGAATTTTAATGGCGAAGTATCTTCTTTGTGATACATTATATTATATACATGTACACAAACTTGATCAAAAAAGAGTGATTTTTCAATGTCATTCTTAGTTCTGTGAATTATGGTGCTAATGTTTGCTTTTAACAAAACCTCTCTCTAAACTGTTTTAGATATTTGACATCAAAGGATAGAAGAACTGATATTGGATGAAAATCAGAGGGAGGTAAAGGATGACAAAGTCTAGTAAGATGATGAACTGAGTCAGTTCTCCTTCCATCACCATATATTTGATCACTTTTACCCTCATCTACTACCCCACTTCCCCCTTTACCCTCTGGTACCCACTAAACTATTGTCTGTATCTATGAGCTTTTGTTTCTTTGATTCTGGTTGGTGAAAACACAACATGATATATTGATGATGTATTGCAAAATTGTACACTTGAAGCCTATGTAACTTTACTAACCATTGTCACCCCAATAAATTAAAAAAAAAAAAAAAGATGAGGAACTGAGTGTCTCATGATGTGGATTTTTGCCCCAGCTCCTTAACCCTTTAGGCAAGATTCTTATGTTGTTGTTGTTAAGTTTTTTTGTTTGTTTGTTTTTTTAGCTGAGCCATCCTGCCACCTGTTGGCAGCTCAACAGCAGCTCAGCTCAGGCTAGGCATCGAACTGCTATTGCTCAGAGCTCAGCTCGCACTCTTAAGCGAGCTCTTAACCAACTGAGCCACTCGGCCAGCCCTTAGGCAAGATTCTTAACTTCTTTAGGCTATCTTGTTTACTTATAAAATAGGTTTTGACCAAATTATTGGTTTTCATACTGTTGTAGGCATTCTAAGAACATGTGATTGAAATTTCACTTTTAAAAGGCATTTTTTTGACTATTAAAAAATTCAATTGGTACAAACTAAGGGTGTTAAATATTTCATTTTAGCATATTTGAGACTACACATACACCATCATATCAACCTCTTTTTTTGTGTTAATTCTGGAATAAAACTTTCTGTGCTTATATTTGACTGCCTTATAAAAGTATGATTGACTAAGAGGAATATAGTTCTTGAAAATTCTGCAAATTTCCTGCAAATTCAGGCCCAGGTCCTCTCATAGGTAACTATACAAATGAATACAGAGGCTGCCACCAAAGAAATACAAGCCAGACCCATACACATTTGCCTGGCCTCTTCCACTCACCATGTAATCATCAGTGGTATTGGCCTAAGTGACTTTCTACCTCTATTCTCAAGAATACATATGATAGTGTTTTTAAGTACTTATTTTTCATTTCAGATGCTTGTTATCTTTTTGTGATAAAGTTGTTATATTTTGGAAGCTTCACAATACACACACACACACACGCATACACACACAGGGTGCCAAAAAAATGTATACACATTTTAAGAAAGGAAAAAGCTGTATTAAAATTGTAATACTTAACAAATACCAATAACAAAAGATGAATGCAAGTCACTTTTGACTGCAGCAATTATAAGAGGTGCTCAAAGTGGTTACTGTCAGTATTATTTTAATAGAGTTTTTTCCTTACTTAAAATGTGTACACATTTTTTTGGCACCCTCTGTGTGTGCGTGTGTGTGTGTGTGTGTGTGTGTGTGTGTGTAGTATATATGTATTATATATTTTAAGTGAAGTAGACTAATTACCCCTGCAACTATACATAGATTACTGGTTAAAAGCACGACATTTAAAAAGCAAATGTGAAGATGGAAATGATAATATTGATCGGGCTCACATTTTTAGGATAGACATGCTGTATTAATTAGGCTCAAGATAAAACAAGGCATACTATAAAATACTAAATGCATCTTCAAATTTTATCGACCAAACTGACAGCAGTATGCAAATGAAAGCCATATGCACAAAACTTCTCTTTAAATTACTATGATACAAGTTTGTATTTGTTTAGCAATTCAGGGTCTCAGTGGATTACAGCTATTACTACAGATTAAAGTGTCAGTAAAGAAATGAGAACTTAAAATCTTAACACTATTTTTTAACCATTATTTGTCATTGGGATTTGATTTTATGGTAATAAGAATGCCCAAATTTTCAATGTTATATACGCATTGAAATTTTGCAAGATATCTTTATGTTCTATGACAAGTTACAACATCATTTTGAAATAAAGTTTTGTGAATGTAAAATAAGAATGCTAGAGGGCTGGCCAAGTGGCGCGGTGGTTAAGAGCTGGCTTGGGACACCAGTGGCCCCGGTTCGGATCCCACATGTGAGGGCCAGTGACACTGCCCTCAAAAAAAAAAAAAAATAAGAATCCTAGATTATTTCCTCATTATTGTGAGCTCCTCCCATCATAGATAGAGTATATTTTCCTACTCCTTGAAGCTGAGCCTGCCTCCTGTCTTGCTTTGACTACTAGAGAGTTGCTGAGGCTATCTATACTGTTCAGAGACTAGAACTCCAAAAGCCTTGGAGCTCTATGCCTCTCCTTCTTGAAATGTTTGCTTTACGATGTAAAGAAGGCTAGCTACTGAATGATGAGAAATGCTGCAGAAAGGCTTAGTTAACAGCCAGCACCAGCACCCAATACATATGACTGAGACCATCTTAGACCGTCTGGCCCCAGGCAAGTCACCTGAAATGCATCCACAGGAGTGAACCCAGACAAGACCATCGGACTTGTAAAGAATAATGTTATCTTTTTAAGCAACTGATGTTTGGAGTGGTTTGTTACACAGCAGCAGATAACTGATACAACATTGTAACAAGTATGGGAGCAGATTAGTAACTATCTGATAGCATTCTAGAGAATATTTAAGAATATATTGAGCTTATATTAGTTAAGTAGCTGAGATTGTATGAATTCTTTACGATTCAACTGATGATATTGGAAATACTGTGGATCTCTCATTTTTGCTTAATTTATGGTATGTTCTGGCATGCAAATATAAAGATCTAATACTTAAGCACATCATTAGTAGGAGCCAGAAAGCAATATGAGTTAAAATCAACTATCAACTTTTCAAATAGTACTAATATAAGAGTGTCTTCAATGACTATGTAAGAGCAGTGGTGGGGGAAAAAAAATCAAAGAATTGGTGCTCATAGTAAAATTATTGACAAAATTTACTTAATTAGTCATCATATGTTGTATAAGACAAACACTAGATATTAAGACGGTTCTAGCATATAGTGTTAGATAATGCCAGACAAATCTCAATTTTATTAAACCTTAAATTTTTTTTTAAATTTTTTCCCCCTTTTTTTTTTATTAGTTTCAGGTGTACAACACAATGCAATAGTTATACTCTTTACCCCCCAAAGTAAAAACCCCCTCCCCCAGTTCGCCACCCCACCCCCCCCATATCATATACATCCATCACAACTCCCCTGACTCCCCTCCACAGTATACTCCACATCCTGTGACCATCCACATATTCAGTTGCAGTTGGCATACAATTCTATACAACGTCAGCTTCAGGTGTACAGTGCAGTGATCAAGCCTCTACTCCATCCATGAAGTGGTTTCCCTAACAAGACATGAGACTATCTGACACGCCACAAAATTTTTACAACATTATTATATTCCACCAACTGTGTTTCATATCCCTGTGGCAATATTGTAGTTGTCTATTTATGCTGTCTAATCCCTTCCCGTCCCCCCCCATCTCCACCCCCCTCCCAAATAGCAACCCTCAGTTTTTCCTCTATATCTACGAGTCTGTTTACTTTGATCGTTGGCTCAGTTCTTCAGACTTCACACAAAAGTGAGATCACATGATACCTGTCCTTCTCCTACTGACTTATTTCTCGCAACATAATAGTCTCTTCACAACATTATCAATTACATTCCCAGAACTGCCCCCATATCCCTGCGGCAACATTGTAGTCCCACATACACTGTACAAAACCTTCCCCCTCTCTCTCTTCTCCATTCCCTCCCAGCCAGCAACCATCAGTTTTTCCTTTATATCTGCTTGATATGACTTCAATCTTCTTAAATTGTCTCTCTGGGTTAGCTTGTTTACCCCTTTCTTTTGTTTAAAAAAGCCCTTTTAACATAAACCTTAAATTTTTGATTACAGGATTTTGAGGATTATTTGTAACAATATGGGTAGTAAGCTCTAGAACCTGACAAGCTCATTTGTTTAGCAATTCAAGATCCCAGTGAATTACAGCTATAGATCAAAGTATCAGTAAAGAAATGAAAACAGTTCAGGCTCAACATACAAAATAACATAATTCTGATTATTTTGGGAATTTAAGGAAATATCTGACAACATGGTTTTTCAGGTCTCTGGGATTTTTAAAAAGATGCTTTTAAACATGTCATAATTTAACAATATATGCTTGGAAATTATTTTTTCACCAATGACATTCTAAAGAATATGTTGATTGATTTTCTTTACATTGAACATTTATCAATTAAGAAATGTTTGCAGATATTGTTACTTATTAAATATTGAAATGACACTTCTTTCAAATGCCTTAATTGGCTTCCCTGAATATGGTAACTTGTTTGTAAGAGGGCCACAATCAATTCCTTCAATTTCTTGTATGCATATGCCATTCCATTCTCCTATTGAGAGGTTGAGTCCATTCCTCATTCCCCTTGAACTGGGGTAAGGCTGTTAGGTCAAGGAATATGTTGAAAAGGATATTCTGAACTTCTAAAGCTAAGTCATAAGAAAACTCACAGCTTCTGGAAAGGCCTCTTGGAACGCTCACTTTTGGTGTCCTGAGCTGCCATGCAAAAAATTTGACTATCCAATTGCAGTGACCATAAGAAGAAGCCTTGGGTCTGTATGGAGAGGCCAAAGGCCCAGCTGTGCCCACCTACCAGCTGTGCCCACCAAAGCATCAGATATATAAGTAAATTCATTTTGGTCACTCCAGACAAGGTTATCAGTCAGCTGAGTACATTGAAGAATGACTCCATTTAATGCCTTATGGAGCAGAAGAATCAACCATCCAAATTCTGCCTTAATTCTGGACTTAAGGAATTGCCGTGATTTTTAAAAAATCACTAAGTTTTATGGTCATCTTTTTACATTGCAATAGATAATTAGAAGACTGAAGAATAATCTGAGATAACAAGATACACTATTAGAAAGTTATTACCACTACCACCTGTTTAACTTGTGAATCAGGCAACAGAAATGGAGAAGAAAAGTAAAGGATAAACCAGGCATCATGTCTGAGTTAAGACTGCAACTAATACCAATAACCCCCAATTTTTTAATACCTTTGCATTTGTAAAATTGCTGTTTTCATTGTTGTTGTTTTTTTTTTAATAATCAGTGCATATTATAAATTTCAGTTAAGAATAAAATTGTGTTACTATCACAACACTTTTATCCCTTGAGGTCTCTAATAATATTCAACTTGGAATATTCTATCTGGGAAATCATTTTTGAACTTAAAAATGTTTGGGGTCGGCCGAGTGGCGTGGTGGTTAGGGGCTGGCTTGGGAAGCTAGTGGCCCCAGTTTGGATCCCACATATGAGGGCCAGTGACACTGTCCTCAAAAAAAAAAAAAAAAAGTTTGAAAAACCACTGGGCAAATACTCTTAGTGTCTTCTAGTTCTAATATTTATAAAATGTGTCACAGTGGGCTTGGCAGATTTTAAGTGGATTTTTGTTTGAGTCACATCTCTCTTTGTCAGGAGTATCAAAATTTTTCTTCTTCTTGTTTAGACTGGATATTTTTTTTTCTTTTTTTTTAAATTAGTTTCAGGTGTACAGCACAATGCAATAGTTATACTCTTTACCCCCCAAAGTGACAACCCCCCTCCCCCAGTTCACCACCCCACTCCCCCCTCCATATCATACATATCTATTACAATTCCCTTGACTCCCTTCCACAGTATACTCCACATCCTGTGACTATCTATATATTCAATTACAGTTGGTATACAATATTATACAACATCAGCTTCAGGTGTACAGTGCAGTGATCAAGCCTCTTCTCCATCCATGAAGTGGTCTCCCTAACAAGTGCATATTTTTCTTAAAAAAGAAAGCAGAACCTCTTAAAAATAATAGTGCCTAATAGTGGTGAAATTACTTCCATTTTATATGTTTACAGAGGTGTTATAAATCTCAGTCCACAGATCAAAGTTATGTAAGAAATGCACCTTTATTTTTCAATAACTCAATTGATTTCTGTTTGAAAACCCAGTCCTACATCACTTAATTATCGTTAATGTAGTCAGTTTCCTTATACCTCCATTTCCCTTTTCCTTGGGTTGCATTTAAGACCTTCAAGGCTTACTTAGGGCTAAGCCCTCAGGGCTGAAAAGGACATTTGATCACACATGCATCGCTGAGATATCCATTGCCCCAACCTGCCCATGTACCTCATCATATATTCTTCACTTCTGCCTGACTGTGGCCTTCAGGTCTGGAGAGGATCTTGGCCACATTCACATCTTTTAGGGATCTTGAGCATCATACTGCTGCTCTCATGTCATTCTGGTATTTGTAAAGCTATGTGGAAGCTTTTAAGACCCTCCTTCATCAATTTTTAAGGGCCTAATCAGAAAATAGAGCTCCAGTCTCCTTTGCTTTAAGATCCCATAAACTCATTTGAGAGTTTTGCTGTCTCAAAAGAGCATGGTTCTAGGAAAAGAGCACTGAGCTCCCAAAGAGTCTTGTGATAATCAGGGGCCCAGGCAAAGGGGCTCTTACTCTTTATGTTTTTTCCTAAGTTGTTCCTATGTCATCAGTCCTTATTAGTTTACAGAGGTTCCCCACCGGTCTAGGTTCATGGTGTCTTTAGTATGTCAATAATTTTTTCATGGCATCCTTTGGCCTAAACAAACAAATGAATACACAATAAGCAACCAAAAACTAAAACATTAAAAACCTAATGTTTTCATTTATTAAATAGATTCAAACAACTTTATAGTAGTACTTTGTGCACTGACAGCTCAAAAATTTAAATAGGCCACAAAAGTCCTGCATACTTACTGTGGTGCTTAGGGAACTGCGGGCATAGGCTACTGAAACACAAAATCCAGGAAGATGCCTTCTTTCTCTGCTGTTACATGCCTTTCTATGCACAACAGCTCAGGAAAGCCTAAATATTTGATTCACAGCTGTGACTGGTGGGCTTCTGACAGGGGATTAGAACATACTGGAAAGCATATGCACAGAAACAAACGAGTTCAATCAGGAAAGTACAGTAATACCTCGGTTTATGAGCACAATTCATTCTGAAAATAAACTACTCGTATTGCAAGACATCGCTCATTTACCAAGTTAAAATGTATTATTAGGTTGGTGCAATTATGTTTGCACCAACCTGATAGAAATGTTTGCTCATCTTGTGGAACACTGGCAAAACATTTACTCGCAATCTAAGTTTTTACTGTATTATAAGTATTATTGGAACAAGAGATTTATTACAGTAAAGGGAAGGAGCTTGGGGAAGTGAAGGTTTGGAATGGGGGAGTGAGAGGAATAGGTTTTAATGAATCTGTTCTGATGAGTCAAAGATGGCAGGAAAACCCAAGAAGCCAAACACAAAGATAACAAAGCATGAGCTCATGGAGAGGTCTGTGTGAAACTTAGCCCTGTGGATCCACAGCCAAGGGTCTGGAGCCCCTGTTAGTAAAGCTGGATCCTTGTAGAAAAATATGTGGTGACGGTGGTAAGGGGGAACTAGGAGAGCTGAACAAATAAAGATGAGTTTTATTTAAGAAGATTAGGAGAGGACAGTCTTTTCAGATACCTAAGCAAATAGCCCAAAGTGGGAAAAGAAAAAACAAATCCACATTGAATTCCGGGGGCTAGAAAGTTTTACAGACTGAATAATAAAACTAAGAATGCTCTTTTGAGAAGGATTGCCTATCTTGCAATAATTTGCACCTCTTTTGTTGTCATTGCCTGTAGTAAAGTAGTTATTAATATCCTCAACAAGAATGATTGTCATGTCCTTTGCTAAGAATGAGGGAAATGAGGAATAAATGGTGTGAGGAGATTCCTGTTTCCAAGTTTATAAATACAGGCAGAAACCTTGAAACGCTCTGGTGGTCATAGCAAAAGCGGTTGGTTACCTTACTGCCACATTTCCAGACAAACTGGGTTTATGTTTTCTATTTGAAACTTTCAAAGCTGTAAAAGCCAATGAGCGTAGAAAGAACTTGCCATCCACTATAACTCAATTCTCACCTTAATTACATAGGGCATATTATATATAGTGTAAATATGAATTAAGTATTCATCTCTTTAAGTAAATGTACTGGTACTAAAAGGTTGGTAATCTGCAGGTCTAATGCTATCATGAACTGTAATGATGATTTCAGAGTCTGCTAAAGATGTGCATTAGTCACCTAATGTGAGATGACAAACAATCATAAAATCTGGTGGCATAAAACAAGCATTTATTTTGTGTTTATCCATTTGTGAGTCAGCTGGAGTTCAGCTGCTCGGAGCTCTGGCTGAGAGTTGGGTTTAGGCCTCCTCCATGAATATTCATTCCAGAGCCTGGGTCAGAAGGGTAATGGCTGTTCAGGGGAAGTTTTTCACGTGGCAGCGAGTGTGAGAGGACAAGCCTAATTACATAGGCACAGTTTGCCTTTGTTTATGTCATGTATGGTGACATCTCTATTGGTCAAAACAAGCCACATGACCAAATCTAGCATAATATGATACGGAAGTGTATTTCTCCCATGGAAAGGGGAGGAGTAAATCTATTCTTAGCAATAATCTTATCTACCTTTATTAGTTTCTGTTATTCTTAGAATTTCAAATTAAGTTTAGAATCCATTTTAAGTGATAAAAAACCCTTGATAAGAGTAGCTTAAACAATATAGAATTTTATTTTCTACATATAAATGAAGTCCATAGGAAGGCAACCTAAAGTGTCATGGTATCCCCATAAACTTCAGGAACCCAGTGCTTTCTCCCTAGCTCTATTCCTATTTCTAGGCCACTTTTTGATCCAAGATGGCTGATAAAGCTTCAGCCATTAAATCCACTTTCCACAGCAAAATGGAGAACAGGATGAAAAAAGTTACATTCTCTCTCTTCCCAGAGGTTGTACACAATTCTTTTACTTATATCTTATTGGCCAGAAATTATTTGCATAATTATGCTAGCAAGGGAAAATAAAAATTTATATTTTATTCTTGGAAGTCTCCAGGTGGCCATACTTCCTGTGAAAAACGATGGCTTTTATGATGTTAATATATGGTTAGGGAAGAACAGCTGTTAATATAAACAATTGGCCATCTTTGCCAAAAAATTCCAAAGAAACTGCATTCTCAGCACTAACTAACCTTTGAATGAGATATTTCATACCTTATTACAAGTTCTTACAGTAAAAACATAATTGTTAATAAAGATACCATAGAAATCATCCTTTAAATTAAATTTCTGAATTTTTAGTTATAGCCAGAAAGCTGCCAAAAGAAAAAAGGAGAAGGAGTGAAGATCTATCATGTGGGTTTATTTTCAATGTAAGTATCTGTGTCTACCCCGTTCTGGGTTGATTCTGAAAATAAATTCCAGGGAGAACTATACTTTATGTTTTCCACTGTAGTATGTTAATTCCATTACATGGGTTCTTGAGATATTTTTTCAAAGAACACAACATTTCCTGTTATGAATAAATAGTTAAGATTGAATTAGCCCATAGACATTGATGGATTGCTGCTTTTTGTCATACTTTGTAGCCTGTAATGAAGGTTATTCAAAATCTGTTCCCAATATACCTTTCTAGGCCTATCTCTCACACTTCTTTTTCATATATCTTTATAAAATTTATGACATGTTACAAAATGTCAAGTATTATATATGACTTTCTCAAACAAATTAGACCAATTGTGCCACACAAATATATCCTATATCTTACATTTTTGCCTATATTTGGGCCATCTTAGTAGTGTGACCACATTCATGCCCACTCTAACCTTATCCATCCAAGACTTAAACAAAAATTATCTTCCTTAAAAACCTTCTCTAGAATACCACAATCACAAATGACTTTTCTCTAAATCCAATATAACTGTATATGATATTCTTCTTTCCTTTATGAATTCATAATTAATATTTGCCAAATACCTACTATGTGTCACTGTGCTAGGTTTCATTCATGGCATTTATAGTTTAGTGTGGGATATTAATCCACTAATATTTATTTATATATATATATATATATATATATATATATATATATATATATATCACAATCTACCTGACATTATGCATCTATTGTTTGTCCTGTTAATCTTGCTTTCAGTGCTTATAAGCACTGAAAAAAATAATTGAAAAACTGTCTTATCATTGGTATATCCCTTTGACACCTCATACTATGCCTTGCACTGTTGTGTATTCAGCAAAAACAAGGGGTTAGTGAATATTCTTGGTGTGTTTCATTTACTGCCTTTCCCCTTACCCCAGAGAAGCAATTCAAAGGAAGTATGTTACCATTAAGTTAACTGCTATAGAAAAATTCATTTAAAATCGAAGCATGCAGTTTAAAATGTGTATATGTATCTTCATTACTGGAGTGGTGAGGATGGAGAAAAATCTACAAGATGAAAATATAGCATTTGCCATATTAGAAATGCAAAGTGTCCAAATATAAGATTACATGAATTTCAGGAGACTAAGTATCAGGTGTCCAGTGTTCAGACTTGCAAAAACTACATAGGTAAAAGCAAAACTCTACCTAATCTGTGTCTTCCTTCTGCAATTAAAAGACAGAAAGAGCAAACCATAAAGTGATATTCAGGTATTTCTGGAAATAGTTGCATCCTGCTACAATCACTGTATAATATGTTTCCTGGCTCGGCAGCCTTTTCCTAGTTTCTTATTTATTCAGGCTTCAGATTTGTGGAGAGGATCATAATTAGGAATCTGGTCATTCTTTTCCCAGCTTGGATTCAATTAGCCATATGTCACAGGAAGCACACACAGTAGCTGTCAAACTTCAGCAATTACCAAAGGGAAAAAAAGGTTGTGGGGTCAAAACTGTGGACTTATGAAAAGCTCTTGAAGTACAGACGACTCTTAATTATAGGGCATTAATCAAAATTTTGTCTGGTCATTCATCAGTCATCTCCATGGACCAGTTCTGGAAATAGCCTCTCATACATGTGGGACAAAAGTGTGGAACTCTTGGAGCAAAGCTATCAGCAAATGAGCAATACGCAATTCTGTTTACATTCTTCCATTCTTTATCTCCACAATGATGAAAAATCAATGGGCTTATAGAATATGGCAATTGTACTTTTAAATGAAGGCTCTTTAGAAGGTAGTTTTTTGTTTGTTTTTTTTAAACTCATAAGGGCTGATTCCAAACAAGTAATTTACTACTCGTGAAACTCTTTATACTTAATTAGGGCTGTGCTGGGTTAACCCTGCAGATGGAAAACCCTACCATGGAGGGTCACCATTAAATTCATTTTACTTGTAAAAGGTGGAATTAAATTTCAGGATTTGAAATTCAAAGCTGTGTTAGTTCAGATTTTTTTCTTCTGTTACACACTCATTTGTTAGAGAAAAGGGGTTGGAGGTCCTAGGGTTAGATAACAATATAAAAAGAAAATAGTTGAAAGAAAATGAATACTGAAACATGGTTCTTGAGGAAAAATCACATAATTCGGTGGGCTTTGTGAAGAAATCCACTGCTTAAAACAAAACAAAACAAAACAAAAGCCTATCAATTCTTCCGCTAACCTACCCATTTGGGTAGGTTCCAAAGAAGAAGGAACTGAGTTATAATACTGCTACAGTCCCTTTAAAATAACATTTATTCAACAGCAGGCCTGCTTCCTAGGCTTATGCCTTCCTAGAAAAGGCCTATTATAAATCCCAGTAATATCCCCATGAGTTCTACAAAAAGTGTTTCTTCGTGCTGGGTTTGAGTATTTTATCCACTATAATTTAAACATCTCAAATGATGTCAATGATGTCACTTGAAATCATTTTTGGGGGGAGTTTGCTCTAGTCTGAAAAATACCTTCAGTAGAGATTTCCTAATATTTAACCTGGGATTCTTTGATTCTGTTTTATCTGCCATAAGAAATATGTTCTTTTCCTCCAGGCTTGACCACTGAACTTCATTCAAGGAGTAAGTATGCTCTAGCATGAGAAGGGGGGGTTGCCATTTCTTCATAAAATCAGTGACTTTTAGCTCAATTGTACTGAAGACATGAAAACTCCTGTTTGATTTCTTTTGCTCTAAATTTGTGCCCTTGTCTAGCAATTTCTTTTTTTTTTTCTTTTTTTCAGGGCAGTGTCACTGGCCCTCATATGTGGGAACCGAACCAGGGCCGCTGGCTTCCCAAGCCAGCGCTTCACCACCGCGCCACTCGGCCGACCGGTGCCCTTGTCTATAGATACTGATTTTGAGATTTTGGTTAAGGAAAAGTTGAGGTTTTGTTGGGGGAGGGTGAAGGCCAGTGGAGGGGATTTTGAAATGTCAATTTTTATTTTCTCATGTCAAATAGAGATTTTTTTTTTTTAACATTCAGAGTTTAAACTTTAATCTTGTAGAATGGAAATTCAGGAAATGAATGAAATTACAAAAATATAGGTGTGAGCCTTTAGAATGTTTTCTCTTTGAGGTAAGAGAAAAAAAATGGGAACCTATCTTGCTAAGAAGTCAGGGACCAGGTTTCTGAGCCCTTTAAGAACTTCTATCAAAATGCCTCAGCTTTAAGCACATCACTTTCATTTTGATAACTTAATTGGAATGGCGAGGGAGGCAAGGGTTGCCAAAGCCAATACATTAAATGCCTGTGGTAACAGATAATTCATTCAGCAGCAGCACTTCTTCCTGTGATGGCAGCCCCAGGGGTGAGAATCATTGTTGCTCACTCGCTCTCCTGTTGGTTTTTTTTTTTTTTTTTTGAGGGCAGTATCACTGACCCTCATATGTGGGACTGAACCGGGGTCGCTGGCTTCCCAAGCCAGCGCTTAACCACTGCGCCACTCGGCCGGCCCCTCCTGTTGGTTTTAAGTGTGTGTGCATATTGCAGTTATTCTACTGAAAGCAGAGTAACTCTAATGGAGGTCCTAGAGTGTCCATAGATGAAGCAGCAGCAGAGAATTTTCTTCTAGTAGGAGTGTTTAATTAAAACTACATGTGGTTTGAAATAGTTGCTGTTCTTTCTCTTCTGACAATCCTTGAGAATCCCCTTTCACAGAAAGAAAGCTCGTAAGCCCTTCATTTAAGTCACCAAGATGATACTTTTAGTAAGAATTGCTGTGTTGGGCTTTAATATAAGATTACTGAAGGTACAACACAAAAGCCAGGCCTGAATTTAACAGGCCATTAATTGCAAGTAACAGTGTCACTGGATCCCAACCGCTGGTTCAAGGGGAAGCTTTCTTTAAGTTTTTACATTGTGAAATTTAAAACATATATAAGGAAATCCTGCCATTTGTGACAACATGGATGGATCGTGAAGGCATTATGCTAAATGAAATGAGTCAGACAAAAAGAATACTGTATGGTCTCACTTAAATGTGGGATCCAAAGAAAACCAAAAAACAAACTCAATTCATAGATACAGAGGACAATTGGTGGTCGCTGGGGAGTTTGGACAAAATGGGTGAAGGGGATCAAAGGTACCAACTTCTAGTTATCAGATAAATAAATCCTGGGGATGTAATGTATCACATGGTGACTATAGTTAACAATACTGTATTGTATATTTGATTGAAAGTTCTTAAGAGTAGATCCTAAAAGTTCTCATCACAAAAAAAAAAAAAATGAGACTCTGCAAGGTGATGGATGTTAACTGAATTTATTGCGGTAATCATCTCTCTCTCTCTCTCTCTCTCTCTATATATATATATATATATATATATATATATATATATATATATATAATCATTACATTGTGCACCTAAAACTAATACAATGTTGTATGTCAATTATATCGCAATTTTAAAAAGAAACACCAAAAAACCTTACCAAATTAATTAAATTTCAAAAGATACAGTTTGAAAAAAATATATACAAGATGTATAAAATAAAAATATGTGGCCTAATGATTTATCATAAAGCAAAACTTTATGTACCCACCAAGCAGATCAAGAAATATAATCTTGCCAGTAATTCCAGAGCCCACCTCAGATTCCCTCTCTTTTCCCCTGGCTGTCATGAATCACTTCCTTGCTTGCTTTATAGTTTCAATGAATCCCCAAACTCTATAGTTCATCAGTCTTGAATTTTATAGTAAATGGAATCATATAGCATGAATGCTTTCATGACCGCCTTCTTCTGTTCAACATATTTGTGAAATTTATCCAGGTTTTGATTGTAGCTGTGGTTTTCACTCTTTTATAATCTTCCATTGTATAAACATACCTAAATTTATTTATCCATTTTACTCTTAATATGCTTTGCAGTATTTCCAGTTAAGGCAAGAATAACACTGTTAAGAATGCTCTTCTCCATGTCTGCTGGGGAATGTGTGCACACATTTCTGTTTTATCTGGGTCCCAGAGTGTGCTTGTATTCAACTCTATAGGTAGTGTCAATCTTTTTTCTAAGGGGGCTTGCTTGCCAAACAGCAGTGCATGAGAGTTCCTGCCACTCTATACTTATCTCAATGATTGGTGTTATCAGTCTTCAATTTTAGCCATACTGATGGGTTCATAATTAAAAGAAAACTCTTTCTCTACTCCCAGCACTTCTGACACAAAATGCATGGGTCTTCCATAGTAAGAAATGCTCTGATCTTCTGTGGACACCAAGTGGATATCATACAATTTAATTCAAGTCTCACACTAACTACCTGGAGTTAGTGTAGACCCTACGGCTAAAGGGCTCAGTCCCACAAGGCTGCCTCCACTTCAGATGCCAATTGCATGCAGTAGGTCTCAGATTATCCCCAGTTCTGTCTGACTTGGCTAAAAGATAGGGGTTCCCACAACCTCCTGCTCAGGTTTAATAATTTGCTATATTGGCTCAGAGAACCCAGGGAAACTATTTAGTGTTACCAGTTTATTATAATGAATACTAGTGAACAGCCAGATGAAGTAGTACATAGGGCAAAAGTAAGGGGAAGGGATGTGGAGCTTCCATGCTCTCCTGGGGTTATCACCCTCCCAGCACATCCATGTGTTCACCAGACTGGGAGCTCTCTGAGCCTTGTTGTTTAGAGTTTTCTGGAGGCTTCATTACATATGAATGCTTGATTAAATCCATGCACATTAGTGATCAACTCACTCTCCTGTCTCTCTCCCTGGAGGTCACGGGGAGGGATGGTGTTTGTGGTGTAAGCGCTGAAAGTTCTAACTCTAATCATGCCTTGATTTTCCTGGGGTCCAGACTCCAAGCTGAAGTAAGTCATCTAGCGACTCCAGTTACCAGACATCTCATTAGCATATAAAAAGACATTCTTATTATTCTGGAGACTCGAAGGGTCTTAGAAACTCTTGTGTCATGAACAAGAAAATTAGATCAAACATTATTTTTTAAAAAGATGTTCCTATCATTCCTATCACTCAGGAAATTACAAGGGTTTTAGGAGCTCTATGCCAGGAATTGGGAACAGAGACCAAATACATATTTCTATTATTACAGTAATGTTACCTCATTTAGTATTAGTTTACATTTCCCCTGGGTTTATATTAATGCATGAATTGGGTGCTTTTCATATGTTCATATATTCATTGACTATTTAGATATCATATTTTGTAAAGTGGCTGTTCAAATCTCTTGCCCATTTTCCTATATAGTTGTCAGCCTTTATTAAAATTATTGATTTCTGGATTGTTTATATGTGTCAAAATATTGTCTCTCACTCTGTGACTTACTTTTTACTCTCATATTGTTGTCTCGATAAACTTAATATGGTAACACATATAAATGTTTCTCTTATGATTATGCTTTTGGTGTCTTGTTTATGAAGCCTTTCCGTATTCTAGGTCATGAAGATATTCTCCTATCTTACCTTCTAGAAGCTTCAGCATTTTGTTTTTCACATTTAAATTTGTTATCCATCTGGAGCTGTTTTTTCCGAATGGTATATAACTGAGTTCAAGGTGAATTCCATGCCCCTAGGACATCCAATATCCAACATTACCATATTGTCTTGATTACATAATTAAGGGAAGTATCAATGTCCTATAGAGAAATTCTCTGCCCCATGAACTTCTTCAAGAGTACCCTCACTATTTGTCCATTGCATTTTAAAATGGAAATATATTTCCATTCTGGAATCAGGCGGGCCCATTGCATTTTAATATGTTTTCTAGAATCAGCGTTTTGAATTCCATAAAACAACAACAAAACAAATACATATATGCATAAACATACACATACATATACATAAACATATATATAGGACAAATTTAAAAGTTGATTGGGATTTTAGTTTGGAAGTATTGAATTTGTAGCATAGTTTGAAGAAAATTGACATCTTTACATATTATTGAGTCTTCAAACTTGTTAACATGGTATATCTTTCCATTTAATTTGGTTTTCTTTAATATCTCTCAATGATGTTTTATAGTTTTCTGCATAGAGGTCCTGTACATATTTTTGTTAGATTTGATATTTGATAATTTTATATTTTTAGTTTTGATACAAATGGTACCATTTAAAATTCTTATTTTCTGATTATTAATTGTTGATATAAAATACATTTTAAGGCATCTGTAGTTTCTAGAAGAAAACAAGAATATTCTTCATGACTTGGGGAAAGAAAAGAAATGCTTTGTGTAATTTTATGTAGCAACCTTACTGAACTCTCCTGGGAATGCTAATTATCTGTAATTCCTTTGGAATTTCTTTTTTTTCCCCCAGCTTTACCGAGATATAATTGACATATAACATTTTGTAAATTCAAGGTATACAATCTTATAATTTGATACATGTATATAATCTGAAATGATAATCACAGCAAGGTTAGTAAACACATCTATCATCTCACATAGTTACAATTTTTATGTGTGTGTTGAGAATTTTTAAGATTTATTCTCTTAGCAACTTTAAAATATAAATACAGTATTGTTAATTATAGTCATCATAACATACATTACATCCCCAGAACTTACTGATCTTAATTGGAAGTTTCTACCCTTTGACCACCTTTACCTGTATTCCCCTGCCCCTGGCAACCACCAATCTATTCTCTGTTTCTATGAGTTTGGTTTTTTAGATTCCACATATAAGTGAGATCATATAGTATTTGTCTTTGTCTATCTGACTTATTTTACTTAGTATAATGCCCTCAAGTTTCATGCATATTTATGGAAACGGCAGGATTTCTTTCTTTTTTATGGCTGAATAATATATATATATATATATATATATATATCACCTTCTTTATCTGTTCATCTATTGACAGAGACTTAGGTTTTCTATATCATGGCATTTGTGAATAATGCTGCAATGAAACTGAGGGTGCAAGTATGTCTTTGAGATAGTGATTTTATTTCCTTCAGATATATACTCAGAAGTGGAATTGCTGCATATTTATGATTTTTTTTGAGGAACCCCCATACTGTTTTCCATGGTGTCTATAATTTGAGAAATTTACATTTCTCTTTTGGGATTTCTATGAACACACACATATATCATCTGGGAATAATGAAAGTTTTATTTCTATTTCTTCCTTTCCAATGTTTTTTTCCTTCTCTATTTTTTTCTTTTTCTTTTTCTATATTAGCTGTGTTCCCTTTCTGCACTGGCTATGACTTACAATTCAGTTTTGAATGGGTGTAGTGATAACAGACATACTTGTCTGTTTTCAAGTCTTAGTAGGAAAACTTTCATCATTTTATCACTAAGCTTAATGTTTGCTGTCTATTTCCTATTGATACTTTTTTCAAAATATAGAAATTTTCTTTTCTTCCTAGTTTTCCAAGGATTTTTATTCTGAATAGATGGTGAATTTTATTCTAACATATTCTCCATTTATTAAGATGGTCTTGTCATTTTTCTTTTTTATTCTTTTAAGGTGAAAAATTATATTGATTTTTATATGTTCAATCACTTTTGCATTTCTGGAATAAACCCAATCTTTTATGTTTTGTTAAATTTGATTTGTTTATATTTTATTTAAGATTTTTCAATCTGTGTTCCGGGTGAAATTGGCTTGGAATTTTTCTTTCTCATAATGTTTTTGTTATATTTTGGTATCAAGGTTATGAAACGCCATCAAAATGATGGGAAATAGTCCCTCGTTTACTGTTCTGTAGAAAAGTCTGTTTAAATGTTTGGTAGAATTCACCAGCAAAGCCATCTGGGCCTGTCATTTTTATCTGTGGGAAGAAATTAAATTGAGAATTCAGATTCTTTAATAGTTATAAAACAATTTTGATTTTCTATTTTTGTGTTAGTTGTGCTAAGTTATGTTTTTGTCCATGTCATCTACATTTTAAAGATCATTGGCATGAACTATTTAATAATATCCTCTGAAGATAATTTTAATGTCTGTATGAACTAATGCAGGAAACAGGAAACCATAGCTCTCAGGCCAAATTTGGCTTAGGGCTTTTTTGTTTTGTTTGGATCTGTGAGTTACAAGTATTTTTTATATTTTAAAGGTCTGTTAAAAACAAAACAAAACAACAACACGCATAGAAGAATGTTTGCAGAAATCTTAATTCCTGCTCTTACCTCAGTATTTCCTTCATATTTAATTCTTTCATTTAATTTCCTATTCTCAACTATCTTCTTGAGAGGCCAATTTTTGCAAACATTCTATGTATATTGGAAAAGTTTAGGTTTGCTATCATGTTATTTGAATCTTCTATATCTTTACTGATTTCTTATCACCTTATTTTATCAGATAGTGAGAGTTGTGTTAAAATCTTTTTGTTTTATTGTGGATTTGAATACTTCTTGTAATTCTGATATGGTTTTGCTCTATATATTTTGAGGCTATGTTATTACATGCATATACATTTAGAATTGTTATGTCTTTCTGGTGAACTGAATCTTTTATCATTATTAGTTGGGATGGAGAAGTACCTTCTAAGCAGTGGAGCACTAAATAAACCATAAATAGGAGAAAATATGAAACATATTTTGGGAGAGGAATAGCATCATTTAATTATTGTGAAGTCCATTTAGAGAAAAGGAAAAGGAGGCTGTAAAAATAGAAGGGACCATCAATCAACTGGATTAAATTAACATCTATAGACTACTTTATCTAGCATAAAAAGACACATTCTTCACAAGCTCCCATGGACTACCACCAAGATAGAACACATTCTGGGCCATAAAACAAATCTTAAATAAATTCAAGAATAGAAATCATACAATGTCTGCTCTCAGACCACAGTGGAATTAAACTAGAAATTAGTAACAGAAAAGTAATCAGAAAATCCTAATGTATGTGGTGTTTAAGCAACACACTTCTAAATAACACAAGTCAAGGAAGAAATCTCAAGAATGATTTAAAAGTCTTCTGAACTAAAACATAAAAGTACAACTTCTCAAAATTTGTAAGAGGCAGTAAAAAAAACACTGCTTAGAAAGAAATATATAGCATTAAATGCATATCTCAGGAAAGAAGAGAGATATACAATCAATCATTGAAGCTTCTGTTGCAGATAACCAGAAAAACATAAGCAAATTAAATCCAAAATAAGTAGTGGGAGTGGAGGTGTGAGGCAGAGAATTAGAGCAGAAATCAATGAAATTGAAAGTAGGAAATCAATGATAAAAAAAATCAATTAAAACAAACCTGCTTCTTAGAAAATATCAATAAAATCAATAAGCCTATAGTCAAGCTAACCAAGAAAAAAGAGAGAAGACAAAGTACAAATATTAAAAATGAAGGAGGGGATATTAATGCAGACCTTATGAACATTCCAAGGATAATAAAGAAATACTACGAACAACTCTATACCCACAAATTTGATTACTTGGATACAATAGATCAATTTCTTTTTTTTTTTTTTTTTTTTTTTTTTTAAGCAACAGAAATTTATTTTCTCATAGTTCTGGAGGCTAGAATTCTGAGATCAAGGTGTCAGCAGGGTTGATTTCATTCTGAGGCCTCTCTCCTTGACTTCTTTGGTCTTCCTGCTGTGTCAGTGTCTTTTTTTTTTTTTTTTTTTTTTTTTTAAATTTTATTTTATTTTTAATTAGTTTCAGGTGTACAACACAGTGCAATAGTTATACATTTTACCCCTCAAAGTGACAACCCCCCCACCCCCAATAGTTTCAGGTGTACAACACAGTGCAATAGTTATACATTTTACCCCCCAAAGTGACAAACCCCCCACCCCCAATACACCCCCCCACACCCCCCCATATCATACATATCTATTACTCTTCCTCTGACTCTCTTCCACAGTATAATCCACATCCCGTGACTATCTATATATATTCAATTACAGTAGGTATACCACCTCCACTTTAGTAATACAGTGCAGTGATCAAACCTCTACTCCATCCATGAAATGGTCTCCCTAACAAGACCTATGATCATCTGACATTCCACAGAATATTTACAACATTATTAATTATATTCCCCAAACTGTTTTTCCTATCCCAGTAGCAATATTGTAGTTGCCTATTTTTGCTGTCTAATCCCTTCCCCTTCTCCCTCATTCCCATTCCTCTCCAAATTAGCAACCCTGATTTTTCCTCTATATCTATGAGACAGTTTCTGTTTACTTTGCTCATTCATACAGTTTTTCATATTCCACATATAAGTGAGATCATATGGTATTTGTCCTTCTCTGACTGACTTACTTCACTCAACATTATAGTCTCTAGGTCCATCCATATCATTGCAAATGGCACGATTTCATTCTTCTTTATAGCGGAGTAATACTCCATTGTATAAATATACCACAGTTTCTTAATCCAGTCATCTACTGACGGGCATTTTGGTTGTTTCCAAGTCTTAGCTATTGTAAATTGTGCTGCTATGAACATCGGGGTGCATAACTTATTTTGAATAAGTGTCTTGGTTTTGTCAGGATAAATACCTAGGAGTGGAATTGCTGGGTCAAAAGGTAGCTCTATTTCCAGTTCTTTGAGATACCTCCATACTGACTTCCATAGTGGCTGCACCAATCTGCAGTCCCACCAACAGTGCAGCAGGGTCCCCTTTTCCCCACAGCCCCGCCAGCACTTGTTGTTTGTTGATTTGTTGATGATAGCCATTCTGACTGGAGTGAGGTGGTATCTCATGGTGGTTTTTATTTGCATTTCCCTAATGACCAGTGAGGTTGTACTTTTTTTCATATGCCTGTTGGCCATCTGTATGTCCTCTTTAGAGAAATGTCTCTTCATATCTTCTGCCCATTTTTTAATTGGGTTGTTTGTTTTGGTGTTGAGTTTCATGAGTGTTTTATAAATTTTGGATATTAACCCCTTATCAGATATATCGTTGGCAAATATATTCTCCCATTCAGTAGGCTTCCTTTTTGTTTTATTAATGGTTTCCTTTGTTGTGAAAAAACTTTTAAGTCTGATATAATCCCATATGTTCATTTTTTCTTTTACTTCCCTTGCCCGTAGGGATGTATCAGTAAAAATATTGCTCCGGGTAATGTCTGCAAATGTACTCCCTATATTTTCATTTAGGATTTTTATGGTTTCAGGTCTTACATTTAAGTCTTTAATCCATTTTGAATTTGTTCTTGTATAAGGCGTAAGGAGATGATCCAGTTTCATTTTTTTGCATGTGTCAGTCCAATTTTCCCAGCACCATTTATTGAATAGACTATCTTTACTCCAGTGTAAATTCTTGCTTCCCTTGTCATAGATTAACTGTCCGTAAATGCTTGGATTTATTTCTGGGCTCTCTGTTCTGTTCCACTGATCGATGTGCCTGTTTTTATGCCAATACCAAACTGTCTTGATTACTGTGGCCTTGTAGTAGGTTTTGATGTCTGGTAGCGTGATCCCCCCAACTTTGTTTTTATTCCTCAGAATTGCCGAGGCTATTCTGGGTCTTTTATGATTCCATATAAACTTTAGGATTATATTTTCTATTTCTGTGAAAAATGCCCTTGGTAGTTTGATAGGAATTGCATTGAATCTATATATTGCTTTAGGCAGTATGGACATTTTAACTATATTAATTCTTCCTATCCATGAGCATGGTAGGTGTTTCCATTTATTTGTATCTTCTATGATTTCTTTCTTCAATGCCTTATAATTTTCTGAGTACAGATCTTTCACTTCTTTGGTTAAATTTATTCCTAGGTATTTTATAGTTCTTGACGCAATTGTAAATGGGACAGTTTTCTTAATTTCGCTTTCCATTAGTTTATTATTGGTATATGCAAATGCCACTGATTTCTGAACATTGATTTTATATCCTGCTACTTTACTGAATTCGTCTATCAGTTCCAATAATTTTTTGATGGAGTCTTTGGGGTTCTCTATATACAGTATCATGTCATCTGCATATAGTGACAATTTTACTTCTTCCTTGCCAATTTGGATGCCTTTTATTTCTTTTTGTTGTCTGATTGCTGTGGCTAGAACTTCCAGCACTATGTTGAATAAAAGAGGAGAAAGTGGACAGCCTTGTCTTGTTCCTGATCTTAAGGGGAATGGTTTTAGCTTTTCCCCATTGAGTATGATGTTAGCTGTAGGTTTATCATATATGGCTTTTATTATGTTGAGATATGATCCCTGTATTCCCACTTTGCTAAGGGTTTTTAACATAAATGGCTGTTGGATTTTGTCAAATGCTTTTTCTGCATCTATTGAAATGACCATGTGATCTTTATCCTTCATTTTGTTGATGTGGTGTATCACATTAATTGATTTACGGATGTTGAACCAGCCTTGCGCACTAGGGATGAATCCCACTTGATCATGATGTATGATCTTCTTAATATATTGCTGAATTCTGTTTGCTAATATTTTATTGAGAATTTTTGCATCTATATTCATCAGGGAGATTGGCCTGTAGTTTTCATTTTTGTGATGTCTTTATCTGGTTTTGGAATCAGGGTGCTAGAGGCTTCATAAAAAGAGATTGGGAGCCTTCCCTCCGTCTGGAGTTTTTGGAATAGTTTGAGACGAAAAGTGGATAGTTCTTTTTGAATGTTTGATAAAATTCACTTGTGAAGCCGTCTGGTCCAGGGCTTTTGTTTTTTGGGAGCTTGTCAATTACTGATTCAATTTCCTTGGTAGTAATCAGGGTATTTAGATTTTCTGTTTCTTCTGGCGTTAGCTTTGGAAGGTTGTATGCTTCTAGAAAATTATCCATTTCATCCAGATTGTCAAATTTGTTGGCATATAGTTGCTCATAGTAATTTCTTAGAATTTTTTGTATTTCTGTGATGTCTGTAGTCATTTCCCCTCTTTCATTCCTGATTTTGCTAATTTGAGTCCTCTCTCTTTTTTTTTGATGAGCCTGGCTAGAGGTTTGTCAATTTTGTTTATCTTCTCAAGAAACCAGCTCTTGGTTTCATTGATCTTTTGAATTGTTTTTCTGTTCTCTATATTGTTTATTTCTGCTCTGGTCTTTATTATCTCCTTTCTTGTACTCCCCTTGGGCCTCTTTTGCTGTTCTTTTTCCAGTTCCCTTAGGTGTAAGGATAACCTGTTGACTTGAGATTTTTCTTCCTTCTTTAGGTAGGCCTGCACTGCTATAAACTTCCCTCTTAGGACTGCTTTCGCAGCATCCCAGAGATTTTGGGTCGTGGTGTTTTCATTTTCGTTTGTCTCGAGGTATCTTTTGATTTCCTCCTTGATCTCATTTGTGACCCACTCACTATTTAATAGCATATTGTTTAGCCTCCATTTATTTGTCAGCTTCCCGGATTTCTTCTTATAATTGATTTCTAGTTTCATAGCATTGTGGTCAGAGAATACAGTTGAAATGATTTCAATCTTCTTAAATTTATTGAGACTTGTTTTGTGGCCTAACATGTGGTCTATCTTAGAAAATGTTCCATGTGCACTTGAAAAGAACGTATATTCTGTAGCTTTGGGATGAAATGCTCTGAAAATGTCTGTTAAATCCAGCTGGTCTAATGTGTCATTTAAGGTCGCTGTTTCCACATTGATTTTCTGTCTGGAGGATCTGTCCATTAGTGACAGCGGGGTGTTGAAGTCCCCTACTATGATAGTGTTACTGTTGATCTCTGTCTTTATGTCTGACAATATCTGTTTTATATATTTAGGGGCTCCTATGTTAGGTGCATAGATGTTTACTAGAGTTATGTCCTCTTGTTGGATCGATCCCTTCATTACTATGAAGTGTCCTTCTTTGTCCTTTGTTATATTCTTCAATTTAAAGTCCATTTTATCTGATATAAGTATCGCTACTCCAGCTTTTTTCTCAGTACCATTTGCATGAAATATTTTACTCCATCCCTTTACTTTCAGCCTGTATGAATCTTTGGATCTGAGGTGAGTCTCTTGTATACAGCATATACTGGGGTCTTGCTTTCTTATCCATTCAGCCACCCTATGTCTTTTTATTGGAGCATTTAATCCATTTACATTTAATGTGATTATTGATAGGTGTGTATTTATTGCCATTTTCTTATTTGTGTTCGTAGTCTTTCATAGGTTGTTTTTCTCTTCTACTTAAAGAAGCCCTTTTAGCATTTCCTGCAAAGCTGGCTTGGTGGTAATGAATTCCCTTAACTTATTTTTTTCTGCAAAGCTCCTTATCTCGCCTTCGATTTTAAATGATAACCTTGCTGGATACAGCAATCTTGGTTGTAGGCCTTTATTTTTCATCACTTTGAAAACCTCCTGCCACTCTCTTCTGGCCTGCAAAGTTTCTGTAGAAAAGTCAGCTGATAATCTTATGGGGTACCCTTGTAAGTAACTTGCTGCCTTTCCCTTGCTGCTTTAAGGATTCTGTCTTTGTCCTTAACCCTTGCCATTTTCACTATAATGTGTCTTGGAGTGGGCCTGTTTGGAATCATCCTGTTTGGAACTCTCTGCACTTCCTGGGCTTGTATTTCAATGTCCTTTGCCAGGTTAGGGAAGTTTTCAGACATTATTACTTCAAATATATTCTCAATCCCTTGCTCCCTCTCTTCTCCTTCTGGTACTCCAATGACCCTTAGGTTATTGCGTCTGATGTTGT
Organism: Aselliscus stoliczkanus; assembly: GCA_033961575.1. Classification (NCBI taxonomy): domain Eukaryota; kingdom Metazoa; phylum Chordata; class Mammalia; order Chiroptera; family Hipposideridae; genus Aselliscus; species Aselliscus stoliczkanus. The sequence goes on from CM066727.1 coordinate 174,817,000, forward strand.
CCCCCAGCTCTCTTAAACTATTTTCCATGTTTTTCATTCTTTTTCTTTTTGTTGTACCGCATGGGTGATCTCTGCTATTTTGTCTTCTAAGTCACTGATTCGATTTTCTGCTTCATCCAGTCTGCTAGTGATTCCATCAAGTTTGTTATTTAATTCAGTAATTGTGTTCTTAAGTTCTAGCTGGTTGCTTTTCATGATTTCTCTATCCTTCTTTATATTTTCATTAATTTCCTTGAACATTCTAATAATCAGTGTTCTGAACTCTGTCTCCGATAGGTTGGTTACCTCTATTTCCTCTATTTCCACTGATTCAGGAAGTTTCTTCCGTTCTTTTATTTGTGTTATGTTTCTTTGTCTCCCCATTCTGGCTTACTCTTTGTGTTTGCTTCAATATAACAGATAGATCCCCCAGATTTCTCAGTCTTTTCTGGGTAAACTTATATGGTGTGTGTCCTTTATATTTGAATTACTCAGTCTCCCTATTCTCTTGTGCTTGTATCTGAGGTGTTCCTTGTGTCGTGCGTCCTCACTTGTTGAAGTTTTAGTTTTGATTACTTTTGGTTTGTCAGTAGGTGGGATTGACTCCCAGATTGATTAGCTGTGAGGATCAGCAGCTTCTGCAGTTTATGAGCTGCTGTGAGAGGATTGACCCCTCTGATGAAACTTGGACCCTATGGGCCTTAGTACCTGTAGTAACTTCTTTTTGGGTGTGACTCTTGTATGTCAAACCCAGAAATGCTCTGGTTTTATCTAAAGTTGGCCTCCGGGTATGATGATTCTTGTGTCTGTTTGTTTGGACCCACTGCTGCAGAGTGATTTTAGAGCATAACAGATCAACAAGAACAACCTCCACAGCCACCAAAGGAAACCAAATGCTCGCACAATTAAAAACAACCAACCATCAAACTACAGTCAACTTGTACAGAAATATCAATCATACTAATGAAGAAACCAAACAGAAACAAAACAAAAACCACATACTCAATAATAACAGAAGAGGAAACAAAATAAAATACAATATCCTAAAATAAAAAATAGAATAAACATGAGAAACCGATTAGCTATACCTAAAAAATAAAAAATAAAAATAAACTAAAATAATAATAAAAAAAGTAAGAAAAATTTAAAAAAATAAAATTTGCAGAAAAAAGGAAAAGAGGAAAAGTATAGCAGTGAGAAGAATGAATAAAATAAGAGAGAAAGTGAGGGTGGGGAAAAAAGAAAAAGAAAAGAAAGAAAAAGAAAAAGAAAAAAGGAAAAAAAAATATATATATATATATATATATTTGTCTACACACCCATATATATGGACATATATTCACCTATATACACCTATATATATATGCCTATATTAAAAACTACAATATGATTATAATGAAATAGAAATAAAAACCAAAAACAACCAAGATAAGCAGCCAATAAAGGGAAAACAAAACAGAATAAGACCAAACAAACCAAAAATACCCGTGCTGGTCTAGGCTAAAGTCCACCAAGCTCTCTTCAGATTGTCTGCTGTACAAAAATTCCTGTGCGTCTTGTGGGAACAGTAGGCCACCTGATGCCTAGCGTGATCCTGGCACTGCAGGTTTGCTGTACTTGAGTGTGGTTGTGACGTGTGATTGGTGGTTTTTACAAAGTCACTGCCTTTTTGCTTTTGCCTGTCCCAAGGCAGGCTGCACCCCAAAGGCTCAATGAGTGTCTCTGGGCACCCTTTTGGTTGACAGCCGTGGAGAATTAAAGAATTCCTCACTACCAAAAGCCTGCTGCTAAGAATCTGTTAATTAGTGCCTCAGCAGATGAACCTGCCCTGCCTCCCAAGCCTTGCCTAAAGGTGGGGGCGGGGTGGGTAGTCTCACTCTGCTGCCTTTACTGGGTGGAAATTCTCAACCCCCTGCAGGTAAGGATATCTTCCTAGTCTGCCCCTATTGCTCCCTTCAGGAGTCAGTTTAAGACTGTCTTGGCGGTGGACAAAGTTTGTGGGAGTGGGTGAGTTATTGGGTTGTTTTTTTTTTTTGCTTTCTGTTCAAGAGTAGAAAAAGGGAAAAAAAATAAAAAACATAAAAATAAACAAAGCCACAGTTCCAACACTGTTTCAAGCTAAGGCCTTTGCCTCTTATGCTCCAGCGGAGTTCCTGCTGCTCTCCCAAAGGGTCTGCCGGGATTTAGGGAATTGCGCGCACCCTACCGTGTGGCCAAGATCCCCGCTCCGCGTCTCTCGGGGACCTGCGTCTCCACCCGGCGCACTGCTTGTCCGAGCGAGTCCTCTTTTTCCCCTGCTCCCGGGTTCCAGGCTTCTGCCTCGGAGCCGGCGCGCCCGCGCGGAAATCCTGCTGCTCTCCCAAACGGTCTGCCGGGATTTAGGGGACTGCGCGCACCGTGCTGCGTGGCTCCGATCCCCGCTCTGTCTCTCCGGGATCTGTGACTCCAGCCGGCGCGCTGCGTCTCCGCGGGCGAGTCCTGTGTTTCCCCTGCTCTCGGGTTTAAGGCCTCTGCCTTGGAGCCGGCGCGCGCCCGCGCCGTTCTCCTGCTGCGCTCCTGGAGGGACTGCCGCCGGGGTTCAGGGGACTGCGCGCACCTTTCCACGCGGCTCCAATCCCCGCTCCGTCTCTCCGGGACCTGCGTCTCCGCCCAGCGCGCGCTGCTTCTCCGCGGGCGAGTCCTCTGTTTTCCCCTGCTCCCGGGTTTCAGGCTTCTGCGCTCCGCGGGACCCGGTGGGCACAGAGACTGATCCCTGAACCGGGAGGGTGCAGGGACTGATCTTGCCCTGCCGCTGCGGGGCTCTGCACCCTGCTTCCTGGGGACCGCGGGTGCAGCTCGCACCTCTGCACAGTCGTCTCCTCTCTCTCCTCCCGCGCTTGCCCGGCCTGAGCTTCTGCCTCAGACTGCAAACCAACGCGCTCTGGCTGAACTCTAGGTGGGCCGCGGGCCGCAGGGAGCGAGCCGGGGCAACACTCACCGTGACTCAGCAGCCGCGGGTGCGGGCTGCACCTCACGCGTCTCGCCGCCTTCTTCTCCTACTCGCCCGGCCTGCCCACCTTCCAGCAATCCTTGTGTGGAACTCTTAGTCGCTCTGTGTGATGAGTAGATGTCTCTTTGAAGCGTATTAGAAGTTCAAATTGTGGATATTTCCAGGGGAGATTTCATGGAGCCCTCCTCACAGCCGCCATCTTGCCCCTCTCTCCTCAGTGTCTTCTCAATTTCTTGAAAGATAACAAATTGCCAAAACTTACACAAGAAGAAATAGACAATTCAAATAAGTTTGTATCTATCAAAAAAATTGAATCAATAATTAATAACCTTCCAAACAGTAGGCACCAGTTCAGTATGGGTTTACTGATAAATTCTAGCAAATATTTAAGGAAGAGTTTATGCCAATTCTCTACAAAATCTTCCAGAACATATAAGCAGAGAGTACTTCCTAACTAATTCTATGAGGACAGCGTTACCCAATCACCAAAACCACACCAAGACATTACAAGAAAAGAAAACTACAGACCAATATCTCATAAACATAGATGCAAAAATCCTCAACAAAATATTAGCAAATAGAATTCAACAATGTAAAATAAAATTATACTGGGGCCTGCTGAGTAGATCAGTTGTTAAGAGCGTGAGCTCTGAGCAACAGGGTCACTGATTTGATTCCCACATGGGCCAGTGAGCCCGAGCTGAGCTGCTGTTAAGCTGCCAACCAGAAGCTGGATGGCTCAGCTGGTGAGAGTGCGTGCTCTAACCAACAAGGTTTCCAGTTCTACTGGTTAGACTCCCACATGGGATGGTGGGCTATGCCCACCTGCAACTAAAATTGAACACGACACCTTGACTGGCGGCTGGATAGCTACTGGACTTGAGGCTGAGCTAGATGTGCCCTCCACAACTAAGACTGAAGGACAACAACTTGGCTGTTTCCCTTCCCCAATTCCCCAACATTGTTCCCCTTTCCCAGTTACCCAATAAAATCTTTAAAAGAAAAAAAAACAAAGAAAGAAAAGAAAAAGAAAAAAGAATTCTACACCATGACCAAGTGTGATTTATTCCAGGTATGTAAGGTTGACTCAAAATTCAAAACTCAATGAATATAATCCACCATATTAACAGGCTGACTTAGAAAAATCACATGATCTTATCACTAGGTACAGAAAAAGCATTTGACAAAATCCAACATCCATGCATGGTAAAAATTCTCTGCAAACTAGAAATAGAGGGAAACTTTACAAAGAACATCTACAAAAAACTTACAGCTAACACCATATTTAATAGTGAGAAACTTGAAGCCTTCCTAGTAAAAAGAGGTACAAGGCAAGTATTTCCCCTCTCACCCATTCCTTTTCAATATTTTACTGGAAGTTTTAGTTAATGCAACAATTCAAGAAAAGGAAATAAAAGGTATACACACTGGAAAGAAGGAAATAAAACTGTGTTTGTTCACAGATGACATGATCAGCTATATAGAAAATCTGAAAGAATCGGCAAAAAGACTCCTGAGCCTAATAAGTGATTATATCAGTGTTGCAGGATAAAATTTTAATATACAAAAGCCAATTGCTTTCCTTTATATCAGCAATCAATAAGTGGCATTTGAAATTAAAAACACAATGCCATTTATATTATCACCCTGAAAATAAAATAGGTACAAAATGACAAAATATGTACAAGGTCTATGAGGAAAACCACAAAATTCTGATGAATGGAATCTAAGAAAAACTAAATAAATGAAGTATTCCATGATCATGGATAGGAAGACTCAATGTTGTCAAGATGTCAGTTCTTCCTAACTTTATCTACAGATTCAATGCAATCCCAATGAATATCCCAGCAAGTTATTTTGTGGATATCAACAAACTGATTTTAAATTTACATGCAAAGACAAAAAACCCAAGCTACCCAACATAATATCGAAGGAGAAGAACAAAGTCAGAGGAGTGACACTACCTGATTTCATGACTTACTTTAAAGCTACAGTGTGGTGCTGGTGAAAGAATAAACAGATCAATGGAACAGAATTGAGAATCTGGAAACAGACCCATGTAAATATACCTGTAGTCAACTGATCTTTGATAAAGTAGCAAAAACAATACAATGAAACAAAGATAGTCTCCTTAAAAAGTGGTGCTGAAACAACTGGACATCCACATGCAAAAACAAAAGAATTTAGACACAGATCTTAAGTCTTCCACAATAATTTACTCAAAGTGGATCATGGACCTAAATAAATACAAAATGCAAAACTCTAAAACTCCTAGAGGATGACATAGGAGAAAACCTAGATGATCTTGTGGATGCAGTGTCTTTTTAGATACAACACCACAGGCATTGTTCATGAAAGAAATAATTGAAAACCTGGACTTCATCAAAATTTAAAACTTCTGCTATATGAAGGACACTGTTAAGAGAATGAGAAGACAAATCACAGATTGGGAGAATACACTTACAAAACACACATCGGATAAAGGATTGTTACTCAATATATACAAAGAACTCCTAAAATTCAACAATAAGAAAACAAACAACTGGATTAAAAAATGGGCAAAAGGCCTAAACAGAGACTTCACAAACAAGATGTTCAGATGGCAAGTAAGCATATGACAAGATGCTCCATATCATGTTACTAGGAAAATGCAAATTAAAATGACACTAAGATACCATTAAACACCTATTAGAATGGCTAAAATCCAAAACATCTACCAAATGTTGATGACAATGTGGCAACAGGGATTCTCATTCATTGCTGGTGGGAATGAAAAATGAGACAACCACTTTGGAAAACAGTTTGGTGGTTTCTTATAAAACTAAGCATCATTTTACCATAATATCCAGCAATCATGTTCCTTGGTATTTACCCAAAGGAGTGGGAAAGAAAGATATGCCCACACAAAACCTGCACATGGATGTTTATAGCAGTTTTGCTCATAAGTGCCAAAACTTGGAAGAAACCAAGATGTCTTTCAGTAGGTGAATGGATAAATGAACTGTGGTCCATTCAGACAATGGAATTTTATTCTGCACTAAAAAGAAAGGAATAATCAAGCCATGAGAAGACATGGAGAAACCTTAAATACATATTACTAAGTGAAAGAAGCCAGTCTGAAAAGCCTACACCTTGTATGATTCCAACTATATGACATCCTACAAGAGGCAAAACTATGGAGACAACAAAAAGATCAGTGTCGGGCCGGCCGAGTGGCGCGGTGGTTAAGCGCTGGCTTGGGATGCCAGCGGCCCCGGTTCAGGTCCCACATATGAGGGCCAGTGACACTGCCCTCAAAAAAAAACAACAAAAAACCCCAAAAAGATCAGTGTTTGCCAGGGGTTGAGGACATGGGCAAGGATGAAAACGCTGAGTACAGAGAACATTTAGGGAAATGAAAATACCCTGTGTGATACCGTAATGAAGGATAAATGTCAATATACATTTGTCTAAACCCTTAGAATGTACAATTCCATGAGTGAACGGTAATGTGAAGTATGGACTTTGAGTGCTTACGATGTGTCAGTGTAGGTTTATCAGTTGTGCCAAATGTACAACTTTGGTGGGGATGTTGATAATGGAGGAGGCTATTCATATACAGGGGTATATGGGAAATCTCCATACCTTCTTTTCAATATTTCTGTGAATATAAAGCTACTCTAAAAGACAGTCTTAATTTAAAAAAAATAGGGACTTTAGTTTGGTTCTCTTTAAGCATCAGAGACTTGTTGGTATTAAAGCCATTCACAGAATTTTGAATCCAGGTTTGTTTGTTTTTAACCTAAATTCATGTTGGTCATAATCATAAGCAATTGGACTTTTTTTTTTTTCTTCTTTTTAGCTGAGCCATCCTGCCACCTGTTGGCAGCTCAGAGGCAACTCAGCTCGGGCCAGGCATTGAACTGCTGCTGCTCAGAGCTCAGCTCGCACTCTTGAGCGAGCTCTTAATCAACTGAGCCACTTGGCCGGCCCTAGCAATTAGACTTTGATTTGTCTTTAGATATCTTTTTATACCTTTACTCCAAATAAATTATTTTAATCATTTAATTTTAAACATTCAGTTTTAGTAATTATTCTACCAGCTCATTTCACTTTTCTCAAGAAACAAGGGAAGTAGGTATTTTTAAACAAAAATAATTATCCCGACCCGCAAATGCTCATTCTATGTTTTCCTTTGTTTTCCTCTAATGACCTTTGAAGTGAAAATAAGTAATGGAAAAACAAAGTGCAAGCCTTGCATCAGAAGAACTGAGTCAATGCTAGAACTATGTACATTCTAATTTTTGTGTTAAAGAATGGCTGTAGTGTGATTCTGGTTTGGTGGATTCACATTCAAGACTCACTCAGCTGTGCTTGAGTTGCAGTGACTTGCTAAATAACCCTAGGGTAAGCCAGCTAAAGGAGGGTATGGTGGGAAGGAAAGCAGAGGAGGGGCCCTGAGGGCTTTACACAGTACACACATGCTCACCAAATGGACACAAAGCTGCTCTGAACTCTCACCTAACAGCCACCAAATCCACAACAACCATATCTGCAGTGATTTGTCTCAGTGACTGAACATTCTTATTTCTTTTAATGGGACCCCATCTTCCTAGCCTTTCATCACTTGGTACTCAGGGCTTAAAAACGGCAGGTTCCAGCTGGGATGGGATGCTGGTGTCCTTATCTGACAGACGAGATATCTATTATATGACCGATTCTATTACCTTATGTGAAGTGAGGCCATAGATAAATGCTTTATCTGTTTCTGCTTTCTTTCCTGTATCTGTAATCTGAAGATAATAGAGTTATACCTCCTTCTTACACACTTTAGTGACACACTTGTGAAGATAAATTGAGGCTGAATTGCAATGTGTCTGTGAAGTCCCAAGAGCACTGGGAATAAAGGCTATGTATAAATAAAAATGTATTATGAATGCCTGAATATTAATAAAGGCTTTTATATTTTACCCTCATGACACTCTAGATCTCCTGAATAGCCAACAGATCTTTTTTTTTTCTCCCCCAAATACACTTGCCGAATTGTGTAAGTTAATCCCCAGGAAATAAAGATGAAGAAGATAAAATTTGTTTCTCTGCTCCCAGGTTTCCCTTTTCCTTCTCACGATGATGCATCTATGGACCATTGCAAATGAGTCCAGGGTTTTCATGGGCTTTCTACAGTCCATGAGTGTTAAAATACACTCTCAGCCAAGGATTTCAATGTTTCCACTGAGGTAAAAATGACTGACAAACCTAATGTGTTATCTTTCAGTACTTTTTAAATTTTAAAATAGTTCACAGTTTTTAGCCAAGTGGTTTAATCTAAAATGGGATTTTCAGGTTTCAATTTGAGTGCAAGGAGGAAGGGTTTTTTTGTGTGTTTTTTTTTGATGATGATGATGGTAGGGGTGAGGAAAGAAGGGAAATATAGGAAGTTGGGGCTGCTGAAATCTTACTGCATAGGTACAGGTATTAAAAAATAACTGCAGTACTAAACACTTTACATATTATCAACCATATTTATATAATATCAAATGCAACCCCAATTGAGGTAGTATCATAGTATTTGCTTCATTTCATAGATGAAGAGTAGAATAGTCCCCCCTTATCCAGGACCCCTAGTGGATCCCTGAAAAATGCTAGTACAGAACCCTACATATACCATGTTTTTTCACATACATACATATTTATGATAGAGTTTAATTCATAAATTAGGCACAGTAAGAGATTAAAAACAATAACTATAAAATGGAACAATTATAGCAATATACTATATAAAAATGATGTGAATGTGGCCTCTCTTTCTCTCTTTTTTTATAAAAAGATTTTGTTGGGGAATTGGGGAAGGGGAACAAATTGCTGTCCTTTTGTTCTTCAGTCTAGTTGCAGAGGACCTTGCTTCGCTGGCCCATGTTGGTATCATCATTGCGCTCTTCCAGGTGAGGCAGAGCAGTCACCGGCCTCTGGACTGCTGCTCACAGCGGTTATTGGCAGCTCACACCGGCTGCCAGCTGCTCTCGCTGGCTGCCGGCCACTCACTGTAGCTTATGGCAGCCCACTGCAGCAGGGGCTGCAGCCTACACTGTTGCTGGGACTTGCGCAGCCCAGCTCCAGGTTGAGCTGTTGTTCACCACCTTACCTGTAGAGGCCAGTGCCACTGGCCCTCATACGTGGGATCTGAACCGGGGCTGCTGGCGTCCCAAACCAGCTCTTAACCAATGTGCCATTCTGCCAACCCATAAGCTTCTCTTTAGTTATTCACAGTTCACTCACTGTCATTTCATGACTCAGCTGCCTGTCAACAAAAGTATTAATTGGGGCCATTGATGACATGTCCTCTTGTCACATCCACTCATTCTACTGCCATTACTCTGATCATTTGGGCTTTTATTTAGTGCTCTCCCTAGCCTAGAGAAACTTAAAATTTTTTCAGGCTTCACAATATGTCAAGCTTAAAACCCATGGTTTTATCTATTAGTATTCTTCTCACTAACTCTGTCCTAAAGTAGAGGGACAGTCTCTCACATCAATAACGATTCCTTTTTCTTTTAAAAATTGGCTCCCAATTTTCCCAGAACATCTTGAAAGCATTTGAAAAAGAAAATATGTTTCTTTACAATTTGTGTGGTCTATTTCTCCATGTAGCAGAGAAACACTCTCGAATTTTCCTTTCACATGTAGTTCCATTACAATCAGAAATAGTTTGCAAATTATCTTGGGAGGAGCCACTTTTATCTCTAGGGTATTCTATCAATTACTCTAATTATGATTAATAGAAACTGATTGAAGTAACCTTTTTTAAAAAAGGAATTTATTTAAGACTATGGGAGCAGGCACTAGGATTGATATGGTTCCTGTGTATTTAGGGATAATAGGCTAGGAGGCTAAGCTTGGGAACAAAGAGGGGCAAAGAGAGCTTTAGACAACCAGGAATCAGAAAAGACAGCAATTATCCCATGGCAAAAGATGCCATGGGATAAAGACAAGAAAGGTCAGCATACCTTTTTTGCTGGCACTGAAATAAAATCATTTCTATAATGTTTTCTTCATTTCTGCATCATTCACAAGATTCATAGTCCCAGGAGAGAGAAACTGGTTGGCTGAAGTTGTCTCAATTCAGACGTTGGATCTACTAGAGGAAGGCCCTGGGTCCCTTGGTCTCCAGACAGGCAACTAACTGTCCTTCCACCATGATCACATACAATGAAAGAGTGAAAGAGAGTGGTTTCCCAAAAGAAAATCTGGGGAAGGTGAATGGATTGGGCAGGCATTTAGGATCAATGTCCAGAAAGGAACAAGTATTTTGGATTGAGCCGCTGATCAGTTGAAATGTCATAGTGAAGTAAGTGTCTAAAGACAATGTTATGAATCAATCAAATAATATCCATTACATACTTAGTTGTCACAGAAAATAATTCTAAATAACATATATCTAAATGTCTGCAATAAGAATTTATAATACATACAAACAAGTAATTCCCAAGTGGGCATAAAAGATGCTTTCTAGTTTTTCATTATGTGTAGGGCTGCTGTTGAAATGTTGTGGAAAAGGAGGAGAGAAGAAAGGGAACACATTTAAATGGGAGGAAAAAGACAAGAGATGCTACATAGAAAACAGATATGGTGTGTCAGCATTTTACATATGTAATCTGCAGGTCTAGTTATTTATAGAACCTTGGAATTGATTTTAAACCCTTTAGGAAGGCAGCTTCCTTTTTTTCTATTCAAATTCCTCCCTCCACTCTAACAGGTAGAGTTTTCTGCATAGTGGATCAAACATTTGAATAGGCAAAGAAGCCAGATATTTTTTCCTATCCACTTTTCTCTTCAGCAATTTCTCTCCCTGTTTTATGCATGCAGCTCATGGGTTTTAGTAGTAATAAAGATTCATTTTTCAGGAGGGAGCATCACAATTAAGAGAACTGTAAAACTATTCAGCATCCGTCATTCTTCTTGTAATTAGCAAGGAACAGGCTGAGGGCAAGATAAAGTGTATATATTTCTGACATCCTTTTGTGATTTCCTTTTTGCAGATAACAAAGAAGATTGGGCTGTTTTTTGTCTAATTTGACAAGCTGAATATTGCCAGGCAGATGTCTTCATTAAGTCTGTGTAGGAAGAGGGAAGAACATGAGAGGGAAGAAGTAGCAAGCTTTCCTTCTGGTACTCTGGACAGGGGTCATATATCTTGCAGGATATTCTATGAATATAAGAGAAATTTCTAGTATTTTGTGTGAAATGGTAATTTTTTTTTTTAGGATTAAAAACACCTGTGGCAAACTCCATTTTGTAGTCTTGGAATGTGCAGTACAGACCCACTTCAGGACGCCATAACAGTTGAGACAATCTTTCATGTTTAGGTATTTAGGTCCTGAAGAATAACAGAGAGGCATATGGCAATTAGGTGAGGTTAATCAAAGGTGGGGAAGGCTGAATATGAGCTGGAATAACACCCGCATCTCTAGCAAGGCTTGATATAATGGGTATCTACTAGTTGAATCATTTCTGTCAGCAGTATCTATTTAATATCAACCATGTCCATTTCAAGTTAAGGAAATAACCACCCAACTGTGAGTCCTTTTGCCATTTAGTATTTCTCATTTCCCTTCCTCTTTCTCCATTTCCGGTTGGAAGATCAAATACTCTTCCCTCTACAATTTCTTAGATTTGCTTCCTTTATGTTCCTGAAAGCTTGTCAAATACACTTTTTTAGGATTTATTCTTATGTTTGATTCTTTGGTTCTTTTCAAGTCATCTCACATCTTTCACATTGATCATATTATAATTTGTTTAAGCAGCAAAGAATCTCAGCCACTCCTGAGGCAACTTTCTTTCTGTAAGCAACTAGGTTACCTCAGCAGGGTGGGGTGAAAATGGTGTCACAGCAAGAAGCTTATATTGTGTTAGTTAAGTACTGGAAATGACTAGTAGTACACAATCAAAGACTGGAGACTAAGGAACAGTGGTAGCTATTTTGGACAAATTTCTGCTTTATTAATTCAATTATACATTGCAATAATTACTATGTATTCCTAACAATAAACTGCGGGTGATCAAATTATGCCTCTCAATCATGATGATAACGTAAAACGGCATTGTAAGAGCAGCAGCTATAAAATGCCTTGTACTGTCTGAGTAACCAAAGAATCAGGGTTCAGAAAATAGTGTTGCTGGGAAAAGCCATTTTTCTTTTCTTCCTTCATTTCCTCTACTTTTAAAAATTGCTGTTTCCTTCTCAAACCACTAAGGAGATGCCTACTATATCCTTGTAGCTCCAGATTTGAATCTTTGCCTTCCCAGATAGTACAAATATTGAGAAATGAAGTAAAGAAATAGCATCACACTTTGGATGTTATGATTAGAGAATATTATCACATTTAAAATTAAATGGACTAATAGGGGTAGAGACTAGGGAAGGAAGGAATGGACAATGAGAAGTCACCTTAAAGCAAATTCCATAAAAACACGTAACAAAGTAAATTTAGTATAAAGGTTTTCATTTAAAATTACTTCTAATATATCAGGAAACCTTTACCAATTTATAGATGTCAAACAAAAGATTAAAGATAATGCAATTACAATATTAGTATACCCAATCAAGAAGAATATATTGAACACCTACCTGACAGGTTCTGTTCTAGTTGCTGGGAAGTACAGCAGTGAACAGAGCAAAGTCCTTTTTTTAATGGAGCTTATATTCTAGTGGTGGTGAGAACATAGAAACAGTACCTAAACAAGTGCACATACAATATATTAGATGATGGGGAGTACTACAGAGAAAAATAAATCAGGAAGATTGAGAGGAATGGTGGTAGTTGTTAGGGGCCAACTATTTATATAGGATTATCCAAGAGAATTCTCATTCAGAAGGTAGCATTTGAGCAGAGACCTGAAAGCAGTAAGGGAGTTGTCTGTGTGAATATTTGGGCAAAGCATGTCTAGACAGAGGAAACAAGTGCAGCATTTCTGAGGAATGAGCGTGCTTGGTGTGTATGATGAAAAGCAAGGAGATCATGTGGCTGGATCTGTGTAATAAGAAGTGGTAGGAGATGAAATTAGGTAGATAGGTAGGTGGGTGGGTGAGCAAGTCAGGTTATTTAAATACTCATGTAGGACTTAAAAGCTTTAAAAGATCATCTGGCTACTATTTTGAGAATGCTGGGGCTAGGGTCAGAGAAGTAAGGAGATCATTTAAGGGGTGTCTTACTCAGTTCGGGATGCAAGTTCCTTAGACTGAGTGGCTTATAAACAGAAATTTATTTTTCATAGTTTGGAAGGCTGGAATCTGAGGGGACCAGCATGCTCAGGCTCTGGTGGAGTTCTCTTTCAGGCTGCAGAGTGCTGACTGTCTCTCTGTGTCCTCAAATTGCAGAAAGACGAGGACAGAGATTTCTGTGATCCTTTTCATAGGACTACTAATCCCATAGAAGAGGACTCCAGCCTCATGGCCTAATTACCTCCCAAAGGCCTTGCCTTCAAGTACCATCCCATTGGGGCTTAGGATTTCAACATATGAATTTTGGGGAGAAATAAATATTTAGTCCATTTCAGGAGGTTATTATAATAACTAAAGCTAGACATGATGTGACTTGGACTAGATTTTCCTGGATGTGGTTGGCAGTTACAAATGACACTTCATGTACAAGCCTCTGTATGGACACATGTTTCTATTTCCCTTGGGTAAATAACTTGGAGAGGAATGGTTGAGTCAAATGGTAAGTGTACATTTAACATTTAAAAAAATGGTCAAACTGTCTTGCAATGTGGTTGGTCCACTTTGCATTTCCAACAGTAGTGTATGAGACCTCCAGTGGCTCCACATTCTTGCTAACACTTTTTACAATCTTTAATTTTTGTCATTCAAATAGATACCTACTGATGTCTTATTGTGGTTTTAATTGACATTTGCTGAATAACTAGTAATGAGTATCTTTTCATGTGTTTATTTGCAATTTATGTTTCTTCTTTATTGAAGTGTCTGTTCAAATCATTTGCTCTCTTTAAAAAATCAGATAGTTTGTTTTCCTATTATTGACTTTTGAAAGTTCTTTATGTAATCTGGATGCAAGTCCTTTATCAAATATGTGATTTGTAAATATTTTCTTCCATTGTGTTGCTTTTCCTTTTTATTCTCTTAACAATATCTTTTGAGGAGCTGAAGTTCTTAATTTTTTTTTTTTTTTTAAGATTTTATTGGGGAATTGGAAAGGGGAACAGCATTGGGGAATCGAGGAAGGGAAACAGACAAGTTGCTGTCTTTTTTTGTTCTTCAGTCTAGTTGCAGAGGACATTGCTTCACTGGCCCATGTTGGTATCGTCATTGTGCTCTTCCCGGATGAGGCAGATCGGTCACCGGCCTCTGGATGGTCGCTCACTGCGGCTATTGGCAGTTCATTCTGGCTGCCAGCCACTCATGCTGACGGACAGCCACTCACTGTAGCCTATGACAGCCCACTGCAGCAGGGGCTGCAGCCTATATCATTGCCGGGGCTCGCAGCTCAGCTCCAGGTGGAGCTGTTGTTAGCTGTAGAGGGCAGTGTCACTAGCCCTCATATGTGGGATCCGAACCGGGGCCACTGGCATCCCAAAACCAGCTCTTAACCAATGCGCCACTCATCCAGCCCTGAAGTTCTTAATTTTAAAAGAAAAAATAATAAAAACAAGGAAAAGAAAAAACTGGGGACCAGTATTCAATCCAGGATCACATGTTGTTCTTAGCTGTCACATCTCTTCAGTCTTATTTAATCTGGAAAAGTTCTTCAGTCTGCTTTTGTTTTTCAGATTGTTGACATATTAGAAGAATACAGCCAGTTATTTTTGTACAGTGTTTCTCATTTTGGGTTTGTCCGATGTTTCCTCATGATTAGTTTGAAGTTATACATTTTGGGCAGGACTACCACAAAGTGATATGTACTTCCCAGTGCACTGTGTCATAAGGCACATTATTTTGATTTGTCTTACTACTGATGATGTTAACTTTGATCATTTGGTTAAAGGCTGCTCCACTGTAAAGTTTCTATTTTTTTCTCTTAATCAAAAAGTATTTCTTTTTCTATATTCGTGTGAATTGTGAATTCTTATTTTTTTTTAATGGTTTTGATCTGTTAATAATTGTATAACTATTTTTTGCTGAAATTACCCCAAATTTGGCTGGATAAGAACATCTCCAAACAGGTTCCTATTTTTGTTGTTGTTGATTTGTTTGACATCCCCACCTGTGGTGGCACAAAACTTTTGAGCTTCCTCTTATACAAAGTTCCTTGTATTTTCTATGCCCTGTGCTGGAATCAGCCATTTCTCTAAGGAACCTTGATTCCTTCTAGTAGAAAACATTTAGAAACCCAAATTTAGGCATTAATTATTCTCACTGCTATTGGGGAAGAGTGATTACTTCTAGGCTTTCTCAGCAGACAATGCTATGAATATATACACACACACACATGCACAGACATACACATAAATCTATTATCTTTTTTAACCTCTCTCTTTGTCTTATAATATGTTAAATATTATATATTCAATATTTACTTATTCTTTAGAATGAAAGTATAGTGTTAAAAAGCTGTATTTAAAAGTTACTTGAAGAACACTTCCTGCCATCCCTTCCTTCCCCACCTCAAATGTGTTTATGTTATTCTTTAGCAATATAATAAAGTTCATTTGTTTTAGTTTGTATTCCCTTTTAGGAATAAAATATATTCATTATTATTTTATGAATATGAAACATTAACACAGTTCATAAGTCAAAGTACTGAAACGATATACTTAGAGAAGTATTAGGCCTCCCAACTTTTTCTATCTCAGAATTACTTTTTAATAGTTTAAATCTAACAGAGCCCCCTCTTGTTTAAAACCCTTTTTTTATCACTTATTGTCTAATATCCTGGAAATGCTGCAACATGCGGTCTCTGCTGAATTTCTAGCTTATCTTGTGATACTCATTGCTTACTGCACTCCAGCTACACAAACTTTATTTTAGTCTGTTGAGTGATTATTCACCTAGCTTTCTGAAGATCTTCTCATATACTATGCCCTCTACTTGCAATGCTAGTTTCTACTTCTTGACCTTGTTTATAATTCTTCAAACTCCAGGCCCAAGTCAAATGCCATTTCCTCAGAGAGATCTTCATTTTCCCCAAGCCCCTTCCCCCAAAACTAGGTTTACAATAATTGAAATGAAGAATACATTAGAGAGAATCAACAATAGATTAGATGAAGCAGAGGATTGAATCAGTGATTTAGAAGATAATGTAGCAGAAAACACCCAATCAGAATAGGAAAAAGAATTAAACAAAAAATGAAGATAGTTTAAGGGGCACATGTGGGACAACATCAAGCATACCAATATTTGAATTGTAGGGGTATCAGAAGGAGAAGAAAGAGTCAAATGGATTGAAAACCTATTTGAAGAAATAATGACTGAAAACTTCCCTAACCTGGTAAAGAAAATAGACATACAAGCCCAGACAGCATGGAGAGTTCCAAACAAGATTAACCCAAACAGGTCCACACCAAGATACATCATAATTTAAACACCAAAGATTAAAGACAAAGAGAGAATCTTAAAAGCAGCAAGAGAAAAACAGTTACCTTCAAGGGAGCTCCCTTAGACTGTCAGCTGATTTTTCCACAGAAATTTTGCAGGCCAGAAGGCATTGGCACAAAATATTGAATGTGATGAAAAGCAAGAACCTATGACCAAGAATTTTCTACCCAGCAAAGCTATCATTTAGAATCAAAGTACAGATAAAGAGCTTCCCAGACAAGAAAAAGCTAAAGGAGTTCATCACTAACAAACCACTATTACAAGGAATCTTAGAGGGACTTCTTAAAGATTAAAAAGAAGATAAAAAATATGAATAACAAAATGGCAATAATTACATATCTATCAACAATTACTTTAAATGGATTAAATGGTAATACTTCAATCAAAAGATAGGGTGGCTGAATGGATAAGAAAACAAGACCCTCAGATATGCTGCCTATAAGAGACTCACTTCAGATTGAAAGACTCATACAAACTGAATGTAAAGAAAAGGGAAAAAGATATTTCATGAAAATGGAACCAACAACAACAGAAAGCTGTGATAGCAATACTTATACCAGACAAAATAGACTTTAATATAAAGACTATAATAAGAGATAAAGAAGGATCCAGTAATTCCACTTCTGGATATTTATCCAAAGAAACCCAAAATGCTACTTTGATGGGATGAATGTATCCATATGTTCATTGCTGCATTGTTGATAATGGACAAGATATGGAGGCAGCCTGGGTGATCATTGAAGGACGAAGGGACAAAGAGTAGGTGGGAGTATATACAATGGAATACTCCTCAGCTCTAGAAGGGAATGGGTTCTTGAAATCTGCAGATGCATGGAAGAACCTGAAGGGTAGTGTGCTAAGTGGAGTGTCAGACAGAAAAACCACAGAAGCAGTGTAATTTCACTTATATGTGGAATCTAAAGAACAAAATAAACAAACAAACAAAAAATACAGAGAACATTTTGATGGTTTCCAGATGGGAAGAGTGTTGGGGGATGGGTGGAAAAGGGGAAGGGATTAAGAAGTACAAGTTGGTTATTACAAAATAGTCATGGGGATGTAAAGTATATGGAATATAATCAATAATATGGTAATAATTATGTATAGTGCCAGGTGGATACTAGTCAAGGGGATCACTTCATAAATTATATAAATGTCTAACCACTATGCTGTACACCTGAAAGTAGTATAAAATAATATTGAATGTCTAAATAAATAAATAAAGTGTAAAAAGAATTAGAAAAATAAAAGGCTGGGGAAAAAAAAGAAAAAGAACAATACATCTCTGGTGTATTTCAAATAGCTCTTTTTCCCTTCTCCCTGCTGGAAGCACAAAGAGACTTTTCCCTGATATTCACTGTGAAGAATGGGTAGAGTTCCTGGAGGAAAAACTCACAAAAGTGTGTCTCCCCCTCCCCCATTAATGGGTTCCCTGGACTTTTTAACTCTCAGATTTGTCCACACTGAGATGGCAGGAATTTGTCAATTATAGTTCAGGGTTTATTCTGGTTCCTGTGGAGGTTTGTGCTTGTGGGTTTCTGTTCTCTTAAGCTGTGATTCTTTGTATATGCCTGTTTCTCCAGTTTTTGGAATAGCAGTTTGCCCTGTGACCTCATTTCTCTGACAGATCTAAGAAGAATTGATTTTTTTTTTTTTTTAGTTTGTTTAGCTTTTTGTTGTTGTCAGGACAGAGTAGCGGCTTCTAAAAGACTTATGTGTTAGAAGTCAGGAGTCTAACCATCCAGTTTTGAAAGATCAATGAGATTAGATGCTGAAGCAAGTTTATGGTGAAGCTAATGCAACTTACATTTCAAGGCCCTTACTTTCATGGCTCCTTCGAAGGTGCTGGGTATGGCGCTAGCAATGTGTTCAGATGGTCATACGATTTCGTAACATTTGTGAACTTTTATATATGCTTGGTTAAGACTCCTGTCTCCACTTAAACTTTCTCTCCCTCACCCTTCCTCTGACGTCAGGCATTTCAGAGATTCAGTAAATGACTAGGAGACTTCTGCTGCTCACCTGGCATTGCAACACAAAGGTATAAGGTACGAACTCATACTGTAATATGAATTGTGTTCTATAGTACAAGACACTGAAGTATGTGGACAGTGGAAAAGGAAAGATTTAAAAACTAAGAAACCAAAAGGTAGTCTGTGGGAAATACTTCTAATCACCAGAAGTGTAACTGCAAGCAGAGCACCTCTTTCTCATTACCACCTACTCAAAATGGTCATTTTCTTCTGTCAGGAATACTTAATATGCAATGCAGTGTATATAAATGCACCACAATTTTTCTTTTTTTGGATGACAATCACACAAAATAAAATGTATCCAATAATTCCAGTGTTTATATGTCCAAAACTTTAGGAATATCACAAACAGTGAATAAGTCTCTTTGCATACTGCGTATAGCATTCTAATATGCCAAATCTCTCTCTCTTTTTTTTTTTTTCTTTTGAACTGAGTCATCCTACCACCTGTTGGCAGCACAGCTTGGGCTGGGAATTGAACTGGCAACCCTGTTACTTAGAGCTCACACTCTTGAGTGAGCTCTTAACCAACTGACCCACTCATTCAACCAGCCCTCAGATCTTTTCTTAGAGTACCTGACATATCTCATCCTTAGGAAGTTGAGCAGTTCCAGGTGAAATAGTACACAAAGTTTCCAAAACTGCAGATATAGACTGAAATATAAGTGCTCTGATGACAAAATACCTACACATATTCATTAACTTAATTAATGTATGTAATATAAGTCATTTGATTACATATTTATGTAGCAACAACTTAAAAAAGAAACCAAAAAAAAAAAGAAAGAAACAGTTTAATTAGAGAGGTTTATCAGGCAATTAATTAATAAAATATGGCTATTTTTCTGAACTGTGTGATGCTTAGTGTATTTATCCCTTTTTAAATTGCATTTTGTTGTGATTTATTTTCTCTTTCTAAATGTATATTCACTTTTGTTTTTAACCTTGTACCTGTAATTTTTTGTTCTTTTTCTTAAAAATTACCCCTTTGAGTTGAAAAACTTCAGGCCCCATAAAAACTTGATCTTCTTTTGATTAGATAAACTAAAAATATTTCTGTCCAATGAAACTCAGGTGTTTTTCTGTTAATAGTAAAGATAACTACACACACATACACATATTGCCTTTTCTCATCTATGTTCTCTAATATTTATGAGATAACCATTCAGCTTTCATTTATGTTGTATATGTTTAAGTTATAAATTCACAGAAATTGGGCTAATGGAGAAATTTTGATCCCTCTACCCTTCAGAGATGGGTCTTCCTTCTTCTGGTGAAGGTAGGCAGCATCCAGTAAAAGATGAATCAGAGGTTGAACCAGTCAGAATAACAGAAGGAGATGAGGCTGGATGGAGGAGTAAATTAAAAAAAAAAAACTGTGAACATAGCTAGAACCCTACTATTGGTATTGGTATTAAAAATATGGCTACAATAGACATATGAAAAGATGCTCAATGACATTAATCATCAGAGAAATGCAAATAAGAACCACAATGAGATTCCACCTTAACCCTGTCAGAATGGTCATCATCAATAAATCAGTAAACAACTGATTTATGGCAAGGATGTGGGGAAAAGGGAACCCTTGTGCATTCTTGGTGGGATTGCTGATTGGTGGAGCTACTATGGAAAACAGTATGGAATTTCCCAAAAAAATCAAAAATAGAACTACATTATGACCCAGAAATTCCACTTTGGGTATTTATCCAAAGAAACCCAAAACACTATTTTGAAAAGGTATATGCACCCCTACGTTTCTACAGCATTATTCACAATAGCCAAGAGTGGAAACAACCGAAATGCCCATCAATAGGTGATTGGATAAAGAAACTGTGGTACATTTATACAATGGAGTATTAATCTTCCATAAAAAAAAAAAAAAAAAAAAAGAAAGAAATCTTACCATTTGCAACAACATGGATGGACCCAGAAGATATTTTGCTAAGTGAAATAAGTCAGGCTGAGAAAGACAAATACCATATGATCTCACTTACATGTGTAATCTAAAGACCAGAATAAATGAGCAAACAAAACAGAAATAAATTCATAGATATAGAGAACAAATTGAAGGTTGCTAGATGGTAGAGGGCTTAGGGGATGGATGAGAAAGATGAAAGGATTAGAAAGTACAAATTAGTAGACACAAAATAGTCGTGTGGATATGAAATACAGTCTGGAGAATATAATCAATAATGTTGTAAAGACTATGTATGGGGTCGGCCAAATGGCTCAATTGGTTAAGAGCTTGCTTAAGTGTGCGAGCTTTGAGCAACATGGTGACTGGTTTGATTCCCACATGGGCCAGTGAGCTGCGCCCCAGCTGAATTGCCACTGAGCTGCCAACAGGTGGCAGGGTGGCTCAGCTGGTGAGAGCATGTGTTCCTAACAACAAGGTTGCCTGTTCGAGATGGTGGGCTCCGTCCATCCACAACTACAGACTGAACTCAGCACCTTGAACTGAGCTGCCACCCAGGTGACTCAGTGGATACAGTGCATGCTCTTAACAACAAGGCTGCTGGTTCGACTCCCACATGGGATGGTGTCTACACCCACCCGCAACTAATGGAACACTGCATCTTGAGCTGAGCCGCGCGACTGGACTTGGAGCTGAGCTTACTGCGCCCTCCACAACTAACACTAAAAGACAACTTGTCTGTTCCCCCTCCCCAATTCCCCAACACTGTTCCCCTCCCCCAACTCCCCAATAAAATCTTAAAAAAAAAAAAAGATTACGTAGGGTGTCAGATGGGCACTGGACTTATGGGGGGAATATTTCATAGATTATATAAATGCCCAGCCACTGCACTATACCCCTGAAACTAATACAAAATAATATTCAATGTCAACTATAAATATATATATATATATATAGTCACGAGATGTAAAGTGCAGCATAAGGAATATAGTCAATGGTATTATAATAGCTATGCATGATGTCAGATGGGTAGTAGGCTTGGTGGGTTATCACTTTGTGAAGGCTATAAATGTTTAATCATTATGTTGTTCTGTACACCTGGAAATAATAATAAAAAAAGAAGAAAATATATGGCTAGAAGATATCAAATGCCTGGGAACAACCTACTGTAAACAAAATCAGAAAAAGTCCCTGAGCTGGAGTTTGAGAAATTATGAGAAGCAAAATCTACGTATCTATGTAAACAAAACAAAACAAACAAAAAAGCCCCAAAGGAAATAAAAGGAGTAGAAAACAAAAGATGAACTGAATGGAGGGCGTATTGTTAGGTAGGAAGTTCTCTTGGAAATCATTTGAAAAGAACAATCGATTCCCTCCTGACCAATTTCAATATGAGAAGTCAAGGCCTCTGGTAGTTGTTTTTGTCTAACCTCAGATTTTGATTTTCCTTCCACTCCGCTCACATATCTGGTGAGCAGAAATAACATTGTTCTCCCATAGTTCCCACAGAGGCTTTGCCATTAGATCTCTTTGAAGCTCCTACTCACCTTTCCTTCTGGGGCTTACTCATTTCTGCCTCGGTGGAGCTGGGAGTTGCAATTTCCAGCTGGCGGCTTAAGTGTCGGAAGCTCTTTGATGTTTTCATCATTGCAGAAAAATTACACTAATCTACAGGTTATAAAATATGTGCTGTAAGAGTTTATGGGAGAAAGGATTAAAAAAAAATCCCAAATTTGTGGACAGGGTACAAAGTGCTAAAGCAGACAAGTTAATAGTGTGATTGAGAACTCCAAAAACAGCATAAAAAACTATTAAATCAAAACACCTGAAGCTTCATCATTCATTTCTGTGTATCTTTCTACTATCCCTTCTATCTTTAAAGATAACAATATTCTTTGAAATTTTGACAGTAATCAGGTTAATAGTAAAATATAAAACTAGTACATTAAAAAAACTGAGAATTCTGAGCCATGTTAAGAAAATAACGGGTCAGGATTTTAGTAAAATATTCCAAAATCTCTGCACGACAAATTACCATCATTGGAGAGCTGAAATAATATGACCCAATCTGCTGAATGTCATGTGATGCTTGTTTTGAAAATATTTTGCATTTCTTAGATGAAGGGCACGCTTTAACACTTCAGATTACAATAACATGGACTTAGGTTTCAGTTACTTCAATTCACATATGTCACAACTTGGCAGAAACATTTTTCACCCAGGCTGCACTTGTTTTGGTCAAAGGAGGAATTCTATTTTTAGAAAAACGTGTTTAAGAAAGAACAACCAACATAGATTTAAAAAGATGTCATCTTGAAATTTATCAATATTTTTCAGATTTCAGCCTTAGGAAAAGAGGTGATAGTTAATTTCTATCTTATCTGGACTGGAAATTAAAAAATAAAACAAAAAAGAAATGTATTCTGGAAAACTTAGGCAAAACTTGATCCTCTTATCTCTTTTGTTTCAGGGGTAAAGAAAGTGTAAGGGTAGAGGATTATTTGCTGTATCCTACTAGGATTATATTTAGTATATTGATTTAAATTTTGCTCATGTGCTTAGGGGCATTTTCGTGAAAAAAAGGAAGGAAGAGAGAGAGAGAGAGAGAGAGAGAGAGAGAGAGAGAGAGAGAGAGAGAGAGAGAGAGAGAGAGAGAAGGAAGGAAGGAAGGAAGGAAGGAAGGAAGGAAGGAAGGAAGGAAGGAAGGAAGGAAGGAAGGGAAGGAAAGAAAGAAAGAAAAGAAAGAAAGAACCCAAATACCAAGAAATGCTTAGTAAATCTAACAGCACACCGGCTGCAGATTAAATGCTAATAGCTCCTTGACTCATACATAACACTTCTTTTCACATCCCAGTATCTCTCTTCACTGAGGTGTTTCATTTTTACTACAGGAAATCCAGAGAAACATGGGAATAAGATGTGCAGGCCAGTTAGAAGCAAACAAACCTAAACAATTAACATTTTTGAGAAAAAACTTGAGCTTGCAAAGCTTATGATACTTGTTGTCATAAAACATGGTCTTGATTCTTTTGATAACCATGTGCATCAGTGCCTCAACAACACTGGAACTTCTACTGGAATTGTTAGAAAAAGTAAATCTTACCTTGCTATCTCATAAGAATAAGAAATAAGAAAGCCCTCTTTTGCTAAAGGGAAGATCTTCTTGATAGTACCTCACCATGATAAGTTATTTGTTGTAGTTTATTTTTATAATTCTGGCAGTCTCATCATAGAGGCATTTTTGGAGAAGGTAGGGGAGGGACCAGGTAAGGACCCTTCACCTAGGACAGAACTGAAACTAGTGAAGGAATCAACAGCTGAAGTAGAAGCAGCTGGTAGAAAAGAGCTTTATTTGGGAAGACAGTTGTCCTAAGAGGCCAATCCAATGTGTGCTGACCTGCAGAATTTAGGGACTGTTGAAACTAGGCAAAGATCAGAGGAAGGTTTTAGGAAAAGGAAAAGAACAGGGGGAAATAAAGGCCCAACAACCCTGAAACAGCAGCTTGCACATGGTCCAGGCTAACACAGCTGCAGTGGGGGAGGCTGTGGCTTAGTGGCATGGGACATGTAAGATACAGGACATCAAACTTAGCAGCATGATTTTAGGCTCTGCTGCTTGTTGTCCAAGTGTAGGTCTATATGCAATCTGCTCTGATTAGGACCATCCCTGGAAGTCAAGTTGTTGTGTCAGAGTCTGCAACTGAGAAATTTGGTGAACTTTCTGATGAGAACACTTATGTGGTCTTTCTAAATCTACTTCTGTCCTGTTCCAATATATTTTTCACGAAGAAGTCCAGGAAGTCTTTAAAAATATGTTTAATAATTTTACGCTCTATTTAAATTCTATACCTGGTGCTCCTTTTGGCCTTTAGGCTAAAACCAAACCTGAACATGGCCTACAAATCCATATGAGTACACTATCCTAATTCATCTAGCCATTCTTCCTGTTGATTTCTGCCCTCCAGCCACAGTTCAAAGCATTCTCAGCTGGCTGTTTTGTGCCCATATTCCTGCTTTACACTATCTGCTCTACCTGAATTTCTCTTCCCCCTTTATTTGTAGAACCAGCAGCTTGTCCTTCAATTCAACTTGTAAGTCAAAAGTCACTTCCTCATGGAAGCAGGGACTAGGTGAGCTCCCTGTTCTAGACTCTCATGTAGTGTTTCTTCATCTTCAAAGCATTTGCCACAATGGTGATAAAGTAATTGTGTGCAATTATTTGCCTAATATTTGTTTGCCTTGCTGACTGAAAGCTTTACTAGACTAAGACAATGTCCACGGTGCATTCCACTGTGCCTACCTATCATAAGACCCTTTGCAAAGTAGGTGCTTACTAAATTGTTATGATTGGGTACATGAAATAAAAGTTGAGCATCTTATCATCATCATGTCTTAAATCACAACCAAATCAATAGTTTATTGTGCCTGCTCATATGGCCAGCTCACTCTAAGGATAGGTCTTAGTAAAGCATCATATCACATAATATTATGCCAAACAGCATAGCATAACAGAAACAACAAAATGAGAGAGTTCTGGTCAAGATGGCGCAGTAGACCAACGCTGTGCTTACCTTCTCTCATGACCACATCAAAATTACAACTAAACTACAAAACAACCATCATTGAGATTTGCCTAAAATCTTGTTGAATGAAGCCCTACAACTAAGGCTATGCAGATTAAGCCACCTCAAGGCTGGTAGGAGGGGCAGACATGAAACAGGTTGGTCCCACATCTGCATGTCACCATTAAAAATCAGGAGGGATGTCTTGGCTGCAGATGTCCCATATTCCCAGGAGCAAGGGGTCCCAGCCACTCCCCAACCATAATTTCTGGTTGTAAAAACCAGCAGAGATTGTTGCTGAGTGAGCTGGAGGGAAGCTGCACTCCCAGTCGCTCCTCCTAAAGGTACCACGCATGGACTTACTCACTGACGGAATCACTTGCTCTGAGCTCTAGAGCTGCAACAGCAGGTGGAGAGAGGTAGGGACACATGCTGGGGAACTGAGTTGTCTGCCTTTGGAACAGGGGCTGGAAGGGCAGCTTGCTTCTCGAAGGAGGAGTTGGCAGAAGCCATTGTTTCTTTGTTGAGCTCTCCCCCTTCCCAGCATGCAACCTCAGGTGAACTCCATATCTGAGTCTCCAACAAGCTGGCTAACGCCATTCATTTGCCATGCCCTGGTGATTCAAGACCCCACCCTATCCAAGTTTCAGCAAATCCAAGCCACTTCCATGGCTTTTGCATACAAACTGGCTGCCTCGACTCATGCTGAGGACTTCCTAGGGTCTCTTAAAGGTTCCCAGAACCCAGACAAGTAGTATCTGGCTTGAGCATGTCCTGTACGTCTGGCTGAGCAGCCCTAAGCCTGACATTAGAAGCAGCTGATCTTGGTTCTCAGTCTGGCCTCTTGAGGCACTTCCAAGCATGGCACAGGTGGTGGTCATCTGCAGATTGCTTTGTGGCTCCTGCCAGGTGACCCTGGGTAAGGCATGGGCTATGGATGAACTTGGCAGGAAGTTCCCTCCCAGGTGGCCCTGAGGTTGACACCTCCATTGACCAGCTTTGAAATGAGCTGGAGCATCACCCAGCCACCACCAAGGATATCACACCCGAGGGGCAGATTGGGCAGACACTAGAGCCCTGCTCAGGAAGATCCTGCTCTGTAGGGCCAGTCCCTGCACCACAGCTCCTCCACTAGTCACCGCCATTCCTCATACCAAAGGTCAATCACTCCCATTGATATGCAAATAGAAACCAAGTCTAAACTACAAGAGGAGGGCACACACAACCCGCACAAGGGACACACTAGGAGTGCACAGCTCAGGAACCGGGAAGACCGCACCACGGAGCCCCATGGCACACCTACTATGTAAGACAACTATACTAAGACCAGGACACATAGCAGCCCTACCTATCACATAGAAACAAACACAGGGAAGCAGCCCAAATGGGGAGATAAAGAAACATGTCCTAAATAAAAGAACATAACAAATCTCCAGAAAAAGAAAACAGCTAAACTAAATGAAGACAATCTACCAGATGCAGAGTTACAAACACTATTTATAAGGATGCTCAATGATCTCAGGGAGAACTTTAACAAAAAGATAGGAAACATAAAAATGGAGATAGAAAACATAAAAAACAAACAAATGAAGAAAACTACTCACATATGAAGAATACAATAACTGAAATGAGGAATACATCAGAGGGAATGAATAGTAGATTAGATGAAGCAGGGGATCAAATCAGGGATTTAGCAGATGAGGCAGCAGGAAACACCCAATCAGAATAACAAAAAGAGCGCCAGCTGAGTGGCACATTAGTTAAGAGCTGGTTTGGGTTTTTTGTTTTGTTTTGTTTTGTTTTTTATTTTTTGAGGGCAGTGTCACTGGCCCTCATATGTGGGACCGAACTGGGGCAGCTGGCTTCCCAAGCCAGCACTTAACCACCGTGCCACTCGGCTGGCCCAAGAGCTGGTTTGGGACGCTAGCAGTCCCGGGTCGGATCTCACATATGAGGGCCAGTGACACTGCCCTCTACAGCTAACAACAGCTCCACCTGGAGCTGGGCTGTGCGAGCCCTGGTGATGGTGTAGGCTGCAGCCCCTGCTGCAGTGGGCTGCCATAGGCTACAGTGAGTGGCTGGCAGCCAGCGTGAGCTGCCCAATAGCCACGGTGAGTGACTACCTAGAGGCTGGCAACCAATCTGCCTCATCCGGGAAGAGAGCAATGATGATACCAACATGGGCCAGTAAAGCAACGTCCTTCACAGCTAGACTGAAGAACAAAAAGACAGCAACTTGTCTGTTCCCCTTCCCCGATTCCCCAACGCTGTTCCCCTCCCCCAATTCTCCAATAAAATCTTTAAAAAAAAAAAAGATTAACAAAAAGAAAAAAGAATCCCAAAAAATGAAGATAGTTTAAGGGGTCTCTGGGATAACATCAAGCATACCAACATTTGAATCATAGGGGTACCAGAAGGTGAAGAAAGAGAGCAAGCAATTAAAAACCTATTTGAAAAAACAATGACTGAAAACTTCCCTAACCTGGTGAAGAAAATAGATATACAAGCCCAGATAGCACAGAGAATCCCAGACAAGATGAACCCAAACAGGCCCACACCAAGATACATCACAATTTAAATGCCAAAGATTAAAGACAAAGACAGTCTTAAAAGCAACAAGAGAAAAGCAGTCAGTTACCTTCAAGGGAGCTCCTATAAGACTTTCAGCTGATTTCTCAACAGAAACTTTGCAGGCCAGAAGGCATTGGCACAAATATTCAAAATGATGAAAAGCAAGAATCTACAACCAAGATTACTATACCCAGCTATTATTTAGAATCAAAGGACAGATAAAGAGCTCCCCAGACAAGGAATAGCTAAAGGAGTTCATCACCACCAAACCAGTATTACAAGGAATGTTGGAGGGACTTCTTTAAGATTAAAAAAAAGATAAAAAATATGAATAATAAAATGGCAATAACTACATACCTATCAATAACTACCTCAAATATAATCATTAAACTGGATTAAATAAATGCTCCAATTGAAAGATAGGGTGGCTGAATGGATAAGAAAACAATTCCCTTACATATGCTGCTTGCAAGAAATTCTCTTCAGATTGAAAGACACACAGAGACTGAAAGTAAAGGGTGGAAAAAGACATGAAAATAGAAACAAACAAACAAACAAGCAAACAAATAGAAGCTGTGATAGCAATTCTTACACCAGACAAAATAGACTTTAAAACAAAGGCTATAACAAGAGACAAAGAGAGACCTAGTAATCCCACTTCTGGGTATTTATCAAAAGAAACTGGGCCGGCTGAGTGGTGCATTGGTTAAGAGCTGGCTTGGGATGCCAGCGGCCCCACTTCGGATCCCACATATGAGGGCCAGTGACATTGCCCTCTACAGCTAACAACAGCTCTACCTGGAGCTGGGCTGCGATCCCCGGCGACAGTGTAGGCTGCAGCCCCTGCGGCAGTGGGCTGTCATAGGCTACAGTGAGTGGCCGGCAGCCAGCGTGAGGGGCCAATAGCCACGGTGAACAACCATCCAGAGGCTGGCTACTGATCCGCTTCACCCGGGAAGAGCGCAATGATGATACCAACATGGGCCAGTGAAGCAATGTCCTCTGCAACTAGACTGAAGAACAAAAGGAAAGCAACTTGTCTGTTCCCCTTCCGCAGTTCCCCAACGCTGTTCCCCTCCTCCAATTACCCAATTAAAAAAAAAAAAAAAAAAGAAACCCAAAATGCTACTTTAAGGGGATGCACTCATCTATATATTCATTGTAGCATTATTTTCAATAGCCAAAACATGAAGGCAACCTGGGTGTTCCTGAATGGATGAATGAATAAAGATGAGATGGTACATATATGCCATGGAATATTACTCAGCTATAAAAGAGAATATCTTGCACTCTGCAACAACATGGATGAACCTAGAGGGTATTGTGCTGAATGTAAAAGTCAGACAATGAAAGACAAATGTCATATGATTTCACTTATAAGTGGAATATAAAGAACAAAAATAAACAAAGAAATAAAACAGATAAAAACCTCTTAGATACAGAGAACATTTTGGTGGTTGCCAAATGGGAGGGGTTTTGGGGATGGGTCAAAAAGGATAAGGGATTAAATGTTACAAATTGGTAATTACAAAATAATCATGGGGATATAAAGAATAGGGAATATTATCAATAATATGTTAATAACTATGTATAGTGCCAGGTGGATACCAGTCAAGGAGATCACTTCATAAATTATACAAATGTTTAACTAGCTGTAAACCTGAAACTAATATATAATGATATTGAATGTCAACTCTAATTGAAAAATTTAAAAAAGGGTGGGGGGAGATAAAGCACAATAAGAGGTTCAAAGTTCCAGGCACAAAACAAATAAGTCTTGGGGATGTAATATACAGCACAGGAAATATAGTCAATGATATTGTAATAACATGGTATGGCGTTATGTGGTTGCTGGACTTATCATGGTGATCACTTTGTTAGCATAGGGAATGTCATCAATAGTATGATAATAACTATGTATAGTGCCATGTGGGTACTGTTGAATAACTATGATTTATATCTGAAACTGATATAATATTGTATGTTAGCTATATTTTAATAAAATCTTTTTAAAAAATGAACCGTATCTGGAGCTTACTTTATTCACTACTAAATTCATGTTTCAAAATTTCCTATTTTAGAGTTGGAAAAAATATTACCTACAGACAATAAAAGAGAGAGAAAAAAAAAGACAACAAAATATCACATCAGTCTTCCAGAATTGGTAAGTCAAATGTGCACTCCATGTTCATCCATGAGCTTCTAAGGTTAATGCAGTTTTTCACAAAGTCATGTCAGTCAATAAACCTTATTACCCTCAATAGCCTAGAAGCTTTGGAGTGTTGCAAGAGACCCTTATCTCATCTTCCTGTGGTAATACATTGGGGTTAAAGTGAAGTAGCTGATATCACACCAATCCACCAATGGAAGGGTAAAGTGTATACAGGGTTTCCTGCCTGCTATGCCCAAATACTGTCAAAACCTGCTATGGGTAGTAGGAGTTGAAAACGGCTGTTCATTCAACTTCTAAAATGTCTCTGGAATCTGTTCCCTCTTCCTACTTCTGTTCATATTCCTACTATCACTATCTCAATTTGGACCCTTTGTGATTCCTCCTTGGAGCTATTTTCACAGTCTAACTAATGGCTTTCCTGCCTTTTATGTCTCCTTTCTCTAATCTTTCCTCCCACCCTGCAGCCAGAATTAACTTTTTGAAATGTAAATATGGTCATTTAAGTTCCCCAATTAAAGATCTTTTATGACTTTCATGTACTTACATAAGCAATTTTAAAATGAAAAGTAACAGCTGGGTCCTCCTTTTAAATTAAAAATATGAAAGAGACATATAAAAGAAATAAAGTGTGGTGGGGTAGGATGGAGGGGGCTAGTGGTTTGGCCTTTTGACCCATCCTATGCTCCCATTAGAGCACCTCTTTAGAGCCTGTAGATGCGTTAGATGACCTTGTTGACTTCATAAAGGCCAGTCTCTTCAGAAAAGCATCCATGAGTCTTCACAATCTGACTGTTCTTTTCCTTTCTAGCATAAACTTTGCTAGTCCAACTCACATACTTTGTAGCCCCTAAACTTGCCACCATTCTCCAACACCCTATGCTTTGTCATTCATTTTTGCCTTAGCATATTCTGTTAGTGTTGAGTAGAAAAGCCATTTTCTGCTGGAGAAAATAGGACCCAGTTTGAATGCCATTTTCTGGAAGGCTTATTACACACTCCCAATCAGAGCTGGGCTCCCTCCATCCCACAACATTGGCTCTATACTTAATCCCTTTGAAGCACTTAGCATAATGTATTGTCTGTCTCCTTACTCAAAGTCAGAAAATACATTATTCATCTTGGTGAAACCATTGCTTTCTTACCACGATATCTGGTTTATAATTAGATGTTTGCTGAATGCAAGATGATTCTATCTGCTTCTCTCAGGAAGTAAAATTCCTGGGGTGAAATTCAACATAACTTTTCCCTCACCACCACCACTTCCCTCCCTACTGCAATGTAGACTGAATGTTTGTGTTCCGCCCTCACCCATATTCATATGTTAAAGTACTAATCCCCAATGTGATGATATTTGGCTTTGGGAGGTAATTAGGCCATGATGGTGGAGCCCTCATAAATGGGATTATTGCCCTTCTACAAAGAGACATGAGAGATGATCTCTTTTCTGCCCTGTGAAGGCACAGTGAGAAGGTGGCTGTCCACATGCCAGGAAGCAGCCTCTGACCAGAAACTGAATCTGCTGGCACCTTGATCTTGCACTTCCCAACTTCCAGAATTGTGAACCATAAATGTTTGTTGTTTAAGCCACCCAATCTATGGTATTTGTCATAGAAGCCAGGTTAAGACACATAGCTGCATACTTAAGATGCTGCCTTCCTTTTGTCCTTAATTTGGATAGAAATTTCAACAAGACAAAAATATCCCTCTCTTTGGACTTTGGAACAGATTTTGGATCGCTAAGAAGAGCCTAGGGGGACTATGGGGTCACTCCTGAAGAGCTACTGGAGGAGAAAATGTAAGAGATGTCAAGCCTCAAAATAAAACGCGTTGGAGAGAAAAATTAAGAGACCTAGAATTATTCTTCCTCATGTGACATATAGTGAAAGGATTTCTCGAAATCCAAAACCTAGATGTGCAAGAAAGGAAACATTTTAGATTGTTTTCTAAATTCTAGAATTTAGAGAACCTATTCTTCGTTATGGCCGTAACCATTTTAGTTAATTCCTAGCAAATTCAGTCCCTTCAACTGTTAACTCGGGCATTTCCCTGATTGCGTGTTAGTAGCCTCATGGTTCCAGAGAAGAAGCAAGTATCTGAGCCTTGGTCAGTAGTTGTTCACATTGACATTTGCAGAGGTCATTATATAGTCACTACAGTAGCTTCCATGGAGATGTTCATGTTCCTACGAACCTTTAGCTATATGATCCAAGCTTCCTTATGCTACAACATTCTCTTGTCATGACTACAGAACTCCTCAGGGGTCTTCACTGTGTCAGCTAACTCTACCTTTTGTAGGGGTTCTTGTAAAACTAAGCTAGTTTGTTCTTATACAACCTTAGATTCTTCTCATAAATAACAGCCACCACCACAAAATTGACTTCCTCTCTATAAATTAAGCCACAAACACAGACCTTATTACCAAAACATTTATTAGCAAGCAGGCTCAAAAACATTTATGCAAACTTCATTAAGATTGATGAACTCTCAGCTCTCTGTTCCTTTGGAGTGTTCCAACTGCAATCTTTACATGAAGTGTTTACTTGAAGCAGATGCAACAATATCCAGAGGCAGAATCCTGTGCGCTTCGAGTTGGCAGCAGGCAAGCTCTGACTTACTGATTGGTCACAGGTTCATTCGTGGGTCAAGCCTCAGGCTTTATTCTTAAGGGTACAGGTTATAGACCTCGATGGATTTTCATATCCTGTTAATTAAATAGCATATCTTGAATAATTTTCACAATGAAACCCCATTTCCAACATTCATTATACAGTCATCTCTTGAACAACACAGGATTTAGGGGTGCTGATCCCCGATGCAGTTGAAAATCTGCATATAACTTTGACTTCCCCAAAACTTAATAGTCTATTGTTGGCCAGAAGCCTTATCAATAACATAAAGTCAATTAACACATTTTTAATGTTATATGTATTATATGTAGTCTTACAATAAAGTAAGCTGAAGAACAGAAAATGTTGTTAAAACATAAGGTTTGGGGCCGGCCAAGTGGCGCATTGGTTAAGCGCTGGTTTTGGGATTCCAGCGGCCCCGGTTCGGATCCCACATAAGGGCCAGTGACACTGCCCTCTACAGCTAACAACAGCTCCACCTGGAGCTGGGCTGTGCGAGCCCCGGTGACGGTGTAGGCTGCAGCCCCTGCTGCAGTGGGCTGCCATAGGCTACAGTGAGTGGCCTGCAGCCAGCGTGAGCGGCTGGCAGCCAAGCGTGAGCTGCCAATAGCCGCGGAGAGCGACATCCAGAGGCCAGCGACCGATCTGCCTCATCCGGGAAGAGCGCAATGACGATACCAACAGTGAAGCAACATCCTCCGCAACTAAACTGAAGAACAAAAAGACAGCAACTTGTCTGTTCCCCTTCCCCGATTCCCCAATGCTGTTCCAGTCTGCCAATTCCCCAATGAAATCTTTAAAAACAAACAAAAAAAAAAACACATAAGGTTTGTCTGTTTTTTCACATGGTTGTAAATCTCCAAAAATTTTTCCATTATATTTGTTGAAAAAAAAATCCACATATAAGTGAACCCACAACCGTTCAAACCCGTGTTGTTCAAGGGTCAACTGTACTGATGAGAGAAGCCTTTAGTATTGATGGAAATGAGGATAACAGAAGCCGTATATTCATATCATCTGTCTCTGGGGTGTGGGCTTTCTGAACTGCATGCCAACTGACCATTCCTGACATTTCAGTTCCTAATTTGTATATCTCTTAGTCAGTTTAGGCTGCTACAACAAAGATACCAAAAATACTGGATGGCCTAAACAACAAGTATTTATTTCTCACAGTTCTGGAGGCTGCTGTCTGGTGAGAGCCCTCTTCTTGGCTTGTAGATATACGTCTTGTATCTTTACATGATGGAGAACAGAGAAAGGGCTAGGAGCTAGCTCTCTTTCTCTTCTTATAAGAATACCATCATGGTAGATCCACTCTTGTGATCTGATTGCCTCTCAGAGGCCCCACCTTTCTTAGGGCTTTAACAGATGAATTTTGGGAAGACATGAACGTTCAGTCCATACATGGAAACTAATTGAACCTTGAGTTGTAACTTAGACTAACAAGTATATAATATTACACTGGTTATGTTGCAGGATTTTTTTTCTTTTTTGAAGGCAGTGTCACTGGCCCTCATATGTGGGACCCGAACTGGGGCCACTGGCTTCCTAAGCCAGTGCTTAACCACTGCGCCACTCGGCCGGCCCTATGTTGCAGGATTTTTAATTTCTCCCCTTTATACTTTGGTTCTGCCACAGTAACTGTCCTTTTGGGCAATAGTGGACTTGTGCCTGGATTTGAGGTGGAGGATCAGATGGGATGGGATGAGATAGAGTGAGGATAGTGGATAGTACTTCAGAATAATATTCTACCCTGCAAGAGTACTTTTCTCTTTTGAGAGGAAATGCAGAAGTCTGTTTTCTCACAAACCATCAGCAGGAGGTAGATAACCACTTTAGATATGTTGACATTTTTCTGTATGACGAGAGAACCCACTTACAGGTTGGGTAAGGGAAAATATGAAGCTGATCTGATCTAAATTTAGAAAGTCAATCTTGGAGCTTTTCCTTTCTTAAAATAATCTAATTTTTCCTCATTTTAATTCAGCATTACACCACTGGAGTTTGCCTTTTCTAATTAACACATGAAAAGGCAGTGATTATAAAGAGCCCTGAAACATCTTAATGCCTAAGTATGGTAACCATGCATAGAGGAAAAAATAATTTTAAGAAACTCGATAGTAAGTATCTGGCACCTAGTGGAACCTCACTGAATATTTGTTTCTGACTGCTTGAATAGATGCAAGGATAATACCTAAAAATGCTCATGTCTGTGGATATTAAAACACAGGCAAAGGCAGGGTAACTTTATGCATACTAGAAACTTCTATATAGCTGAGAAAATTTGTTTCTGTAGAAATGGTCATAGAAAAAACTGCCAAAATCTGATAGGAGACTTAGATGCAGCCTCTCTAGTGACTCCCTCCTATCTTCCCTTTGGACGAGAAGCCTGAGGCATTCTGATGGGGACAGAGAACTGCTTTGGAGACAAGGGGAAAACCCTAAAGAAGGTTTTTGTCCTGCTTTGAGAAAACAGAGTACGGCAGAAATTGCCTGTCAGGAGAAATTTAGAAACATTTACTAAATTTTGACTCATCTATTGGAGTAAGTTTATTTTTATCCTCTATCAAGCTAATGAAGAAGTAATTTAAATGTCAAATAACTTAATAAGGCTTATAACAAAAACAAAAGTATCCTCTCTTACCCTTCTTCACTTTCTATCCCTCTTCCAAAGGGGCAACCAGTTTGAACTCTTTTAGCTTCTCCCTCCATTTTTGTGTTTCAAGTGCCAACAGCTCAGAATAATCAATACAAGTAGTCGCCCTTGTCCTTGGTTTCACTTTCTGGGCTTTTGCTTTTTGTGGTTTCTGCTTCAGTAGGTCTGGGATAAGGTCCTAGAGTTTGCATTTCTAAACAAGTGTCAAGGGATGCTGATGTTGGTTTGGGAACCACTACTCTAGTAGCTTCCTGAGAAGGAGCAGTTAAGAGATAAAACTTCTGAGATTTTGCTCATCTCAGAATGTCTTTATTCTGTTATCACACCTGACTGATAATTTGAATGGGTGAGAATTCTAAGTTGAAAATCATTTTTTAAAAAAATTTTGACTGCACTGTAGCTTCCAGAGTCGTCGAATAGCCAAGATCATTTTTGTCCTGATCACTCTATGGTTTTTCTTAGGAACTTCTCATTCCTACTATTCTGAAGTTTTTCTAAAATGGGTGTGCAAATATGTGTTTTATTGGGCTGGGTGCTCCCTGGGCTCCAAGGCTCCTTTGGCCTGAAAACTCACCTCCTTCAGTTCTGGGAACTTTTCTGGGCATTTTCTCTTTGATAATTTTCTCTTATCCATTTTCTCTGTTCTTTCAGTCTGGAAACCCTGTCCTTTGAATGTTGAACTTTCTTGGCAATTTTCTTTCTCTCAACTTCTTTTTATATTTTTTACTTATTAGTGGCTTTACTTCTTTTGGACAACTTCAACTTTATCTCCCACCACTTACTGACATTTTTATTCCTACCATATTTTAATTCTAAGAGTGCTTCTTCTCTAAGTATTACCTCTAAGTATTACCTAAGCATCCTTTTCTTATTTAGGGTGTAATAATTTCTCCTCTCTACCTGACGATACTAGAGTTTTGTTTATGACATTTTCTTTTGCTTCTTGTGTTGTATGTCATCTACTTTTCATTTTCCCTGTTTTGGCCTCTACTTTCATATTAAAAGCCTTCATCATGCCCAATGATACTTTACTGTCTTTTAGATTTTAATGGTAAGGCATTAAAAAGCTGATTGAAAGCTCTGTCTGCATTGGAGGGGTTTGTCAAATGCTGGCTTCACTGTTGGATGACAAGGATGAAACCTACCTCTTCTGGAATGTCTGGAAAAGGCACCGAAGTTTTTGTCATTCAGACTGGAGATTTCTCATTTAATCCTAGTTTTCATTATGGCACACATGGCCGGCACCAACTCTACCTGTTGTCTTCAAGTCTATATTCCCTTTGATTCAGTTTTTCCAAAGAGAAACCTTCAGTCTTCTGCTGGGATTGGTGACAGGTAGACACCTAGTTGCAGGAAACTGGTGAGATGATTTAGAGATTTTAATTGACTTTTACACCAGACTTTCAAGAAATAGCCCTGTTTTCTGCCCCCACTTAAACAAATTCCCTTTTCTTTCAAGGTAACCGTTTCTCTAATTGCTGAGCCCTTCTAGGGTTTTGTGAAAGAAGTTACTTACTTGATTTTCTGTTTTCCTTTGATTTATAATTTAGCTATCTACTTCCAGTTCTCAAAATGTTGTCGCTATTTTTCTCTGTTGTTTCTTATGTAACTTCGTTAATTTGTGTTTATACATTTTGTTTGGGTTACAAAGGAGGCAAAGAAGTATATTTGAGTTACCAGATTTCATAATTCCATGAGCCAATCCTTTATCTCTTTCTATATATGTGTACACATCCTATTGGTTCTGTCTCTCTGGAGAACCCTGATAATAAGGCCTCCTTCCTTATTTTAATTTCACCCATACTCTTATCTGTTCTCCAAACTGAAACACACAGTTGTCTTCTAAAACTCAAATAGGATAATTTCACTTCACTGTTTAAAAGATCTTCAGTGTCTTTCTTATAGTGTTTCAAGTTTCCAAGCTACCTTTCCAACTTTATCACCAGCTCCTCAGTGGTGAAAGTTTCCTTAATACACTGTGGTCTTTCCTTCTCAGTCCTTTGGCATGTATGGTTTCTTTGGGGAATGTACTTCTTCCTTTTTTCATCTGGAAAACTGGTCTTTTAAGACCCAGCTTGCATGTCACTCATGTGAAGTGTTACTAATTATTTTTCTCTCTTTCCCAACCAAATTAAGAGCTTCTTTTTTCTAGTCACACAAAGCTTCCACCATAGTATATATGGAAAGAAATGCAACCAAGATTGAGCATATTGCATTGGGATTACTTGTTTATGTTTCTCTTTTGCATTAAATTCCAAGACTCTTCAAGGGAGCCTAGTACATAAGAGGTATTGCCATGAATATTCGTTTAATTGATATTATGAATTGTACCTGAAATTCGTTGAACATTTCTTGTTGCAGCTGGAAGGTAAATGAAAAAAAAGTGAAGTGAATTCATTGCAATTGAACTTTAATTTTAGTTCTGCATATCACAGCTGTCATCACTAAAGGATAAGACCTATAGTTTGCGGTGCAATTTTTCTTTCTCTTCTCTCTCCACTCATTAGATCCTGCCATTTTGCTCTTTGATTCCTGAATTAATATTCTAATTGTTTTAGTGTTTTCGTAGTTTCTATTGTGTGGATGTCTCAACCTTTTTTGGAATTTGATAAAATATAAATAATAAACAATCTAAGCCAAATAGTACATATTTTCCCAAGAGACTTTACTTGTAAAATATTAATTGCCATTTTTTGGGCGAGACTTTAATTGTTGTTAGAAAAATAAAGGACAAGAAAAATATTTAAAATAAAGAGGATGTAAATGAACTACTACCTCCTTTTGTCTTTCCCTGGTCTTTTAGCTCTCCCCAGGAGGAGACACATTCTAAGGTTAGAAGGTTAGAACCAGAAGTTATAAGAAATAAGGCAGGTACTTTCTTGAAGTTACTCCTCAGTTGGCACCAGTTTTTCATAGTGAGAACCAAATTGATCTCCAGCTTCAGAACTGGGAAGAAATTGATGCCTTTTTCATCGCAGAGCCCTGGGCAATGGACTTCTCCCTGCTGTCCCCATTCTCACTGCAGTGTCTGTGAGGGATACCAGCTGCTGGTTTGCACTTTTTATCAGATGCTGATACCCAGCACTCAGGCAAGTTTTCTTCAAGCTCATTGGCAGTTTACTCTTTAGCGTATTCTTCCTGACCCCACAAACATTTTTGCTTCTTTGTTGATTTCCCTGATATATTTGATTTTTTTCTGTCAGTTGACAATTTTTTGTTTTCAAATCCAGTTAAAGTTTCAGCCTTTTGTTATTCAGTTCTTAGAGCAACAGCTGTGCAAATGAGGCCTTTTCTTTGTTGCTAGTGGCTGAAGCCTAGAAAAGAGGGGGAGCTGTAAACTTGTTTATTAAGGAAGATCCCCCTTTGTTGATTTTAGAGAACCACTCATTTATTTTAATGCTTGATTTTTTTTTTTTTCTTTTCAAGTTCTTCTCTGGTTATTGGATTCAGTGAGCTTTAGGATTCTTCTTTAATCCCACTATCTTCCTCCAAATTTCTTCAAAGACTTTGTTATGTGTGATACATCACTTGGGGTACTGGGACCAAATGTAACCTATGTATGGCAGGGCACCTCCGCAGAGTAATTCTGTTGTCTAGGGATTCTAAGACGTTTTTCTTTTTTTATTGTTCATAGGTATGTGGGAGAAAGCTTTTCTCTTAAGACAAGGCTGAATGGAAGCAATGCAAACCACCTAAGAGCAAAATAGCAGCCACAAAAGAGGTTTCTTTTTATAGTTTCCAGGAAAACAAAGTCAAAGCTTCCGAAAAAATATTGGAATCTGTTATTTTACATCTGTTGTGGTCAGAGTTGATAGCAACCAGTTTTTCTCCTTAACTGGCGCTGTACAAAATCTCTATTCAGAATCATCCCAAGAAACAATGAAAAGTGGCCTCATGGCTGGGAGAACAATAATCAAAGGAAACTTGACATTTAGTATGTTCATGATTAATTATTACTCTAAAATAAAACATGCCTTAAAAATTTTGTTTCAAGTTTTGTTTTCTTTCCCACCCTGCCTCTAACATTCCCAGTCAGGAGTTACTGGTATCATTTCACAAACTGCTTCTCTTGGTAACAGTTTTAACCTGTGAGCTGAAATTTAAGTCCTTATTTAGAGAAAGAAAGGCAATCAACTTAATGCAACACCTTGTAAATGGTAATTTTATTAGATGTAAGTGAAGTTGGTACACAGTTTCAGGTCCCTTTTATTGTAACGTTTTCTAGATGCTGAGAAAAAAAATGTTTTGGTGGGAACTCTGTATATCTTTTTTCTCCTGCTCAAAGAAAATCTTTTTTCTTTTTTTTTAGGGCAGTGTCACTGTCCCTCATATGTGGGACCCGAACCGGGGCCGCTGGCTTCCCAAGCCAGTGCTTAACCACCATATCACTCGGCTGGCCCTCAAAGAAAATCTTAATCCTTAAAGAAGCAAGCCCTGAAGACAGGCCCCAAGCAGAGGCAGAGCCAGATGGAGATCAAGGTGCGGAAAAAAACCCCACACAAAATGATGGAGGTAGCAGTGATGAAGGAGGGAGTATTCTGGAAGGTCAAGTGTAAGGATGCAGCTGTTTTTTGGCTGGGTATCTGGCTCCCTTCTATCCCATTCTTCTAAAAAAGAAGAGAGAGAAGGAAAAAATTATATATATGATGAAAGGTTCACACATATTATAAAAATTTGCTACTTTTCCTAGAATGAGACCAGTGTCATCAAGAAGGGAAAACACTTTTCCTTTCATGCAAGTAAAATAAAATAATTATTACCGTCTAATGAGTATTTACTACAAGCCTAGTACATTGTTAGTCACGGTGTGTGCATTATTGAATTTTCATCTTTATCATTGATATTAGTTGCATTTTAGAAAGGAAAAACATGAAATTAGGAAATTTGTCCAGTGGGATGCAGCTGAGCATTCACATCCTTTGGATTAAAACACCCCTTTATATGTATTCAACAATTTAGCAATAAATCTATATTCACTTCATTTGAGAGCCAGTTGTTTAAGAGAGCAGGCATTTTAAAGTAAGGGATACTTGTAATTTGTGTTACAGGCAAATCATTCTTTCAATTTAATCACTGTTTATTGAGTGTCTATTATGCCATACTATGTTAAAACAGGAGCTGGGGGTATAGTAAACAGGAGCAGAATATGCTGTCCCAAAATATGCCACTTTGGCATAAGGACTATTTTGAGCTGAAGACAGTCAAGGCCCAAAAGATCCAAAAGAGCTTTTTACCTCCCTGTTCCTGCCTAGAAGAATTTAGACAGAGGGCCTGGTTCAGGAAGAGAAATATCATCAGGTATAACTACAAAGAGTATGGATTAGGTATGGTGGGCTGCGGGGAAGCTCGGCAGTGCCTATTTGTTCCAAGTCCTCTCTGTGTCCCATTGTCTCTGCATGGTGTGGAAAACATTTGTTTACTAAACATTTGCTCTTCCCATATTCCTTTGAATTGTCTTTCTTCCCTTTGAGGTCCCAGGCCCTTACCCCCTTTTCCTTAGCTCAGGATGGTATACAAGCATCAAGTGCCTGACTGTCTGAGAGCCTCTTGTGTCTACTTGAGTCTCCTGTAAGTATAAAGTTAAATTTGTTTTTCTCCTGTTAATCTGTCTTATGTCAATTTAATTATTAGAACAGTCAAAGAACCCAGTTAACAACAGCTGATCATAACAACATTTTGTCATACAGACCTACAAAATTATTGCACTATGCACACTACAAGGTCTGACAATTAAGTTAGCGAACTCGTTGCAACAATGTTGCTAACCCTTTTTGATATCAGAGGGATTATTCATTATGAATTTGTACCAGCTGTACAGTTAACCAAGTTTACTATTTGGAAGTGCTGAAAAGGCTGAACTTTTCATCAATAATTCATGGCTCTCGATCATGACAATGCACTAGCTCACAAGGCACTGTCTGTGAGGGAATTTTTAGCCAGTTGACAAATAATTGTATTGGAACTCCCTCCCTACTCACCTGATCTGGCCCCCAATAACTTCTTTCTTTACCCAAAGATAAAGGAAATATTGAAAGGAAGACATTTTGATGACATTCAGGACATCAAGGGTAATACAATGGCAGCTCTGATGGCCATTCCAGAAAAAGAGTTTCAAAATTGCTTTGAAGGGTGAACTTGGTGCTGGCTTTGGTGCATAACTTCCCAAGGCGAGTACTTTGAAGGGGACTGTAGTGATATTCAACAATGAGATATGTAGCACTTTTTCTAGGATGAGTTCACAAACTAAATTGTTTGAGCTCATACACTGACATTTTACTTTGTAAAATTACTTTTTGAACAACACACAAAAGATATTCTACTTGTCTTCTACCCAATTGCATTTCATATCACATACCAAACCTAGGATGTATAAGAATCATAACATCTAAGAAAGGCATTGGATATGTCTAACCCAGTCATGTCCACATTTTCACAAGATTTCCCCTTCTGGAGTTTAGTATTAGGCCATCAAACCTAGAGTGTGGGAAATTGGTTTCTTTTAAAAATGAAAAGCATGTATGTTACTCATCATGATAGGAACTGCTTTTGTTATTCTTCTTTGTAAAGGATTTTCAAAAGCAGATAAGTACTTATCAAATTCAGACTAATGATAGGTAAATTTTTGTTTTGTAAGGAAAAGGTTTTCAGCTTAAATGAAGAGGAAAAAAATGTAATGAATGTCTTACTACTTTGCTAGTGCCCTTTTCCTTTGTTGCTACCATTATATGAAAAAGATGACCTTTTCTAGTGGTGTTTTGCATCAGCAAGAAACACCAAATCTTTGGGAAGTGAGATTGTTTTTCATATGTAAAAGATTTTTGAATTACTTCAGAGTGCTAGGACTGGAGCAGAGGGTTCTTAATTGATAATGTCCCCATTGGGGAGGTTATCCACTTAAGTATAACATTTCAGAAGCCACTGGGAAGTGCAGAGAAAATGCTTTAGAAACATTGAGTACTGAGTGGGTGAAAAATGATGCTATATGTTTGGTTGTATGTCTCATATCTCTTCTTGGGTCTGTTTTTAAAAAGGAAACAATGTACAATAAAGATATTGAATAATTTCACAACATATTAAAAAATCACACATAAAAAACAGGAAATGCGGAGAATTAAAACCATAAAGGCTCATTTTTTGCTGGGATAAGTAACTTCTCCAAAATGATTTGAAAATCATTAAGAACACAACTGAGACAGTGAATTCAATGATCCAGTGAATCAAAGAGCATACAGAGATTACTTTTAACCAATTCTTTGTTTAGATTAAATTGAACAAACAGCCTTCCTAGGCAGTATTGCTATTGGACTATTTCTTCACTAGAGGAACATTGACTAGTCAATACCTTTTAAGCTATTAGGACTGCTTGAGAAATTGAAATAATTAAAGGACAGACCTTTGGAATTCAGAGCTGTGTCACTAACAGTAGACATGCATGTGGCTGTTCCTTTAGCAAAGTATACCACATAGATGCTACCTTTGGGAAGGACCTTGGTGGGTGCATTACAATGTTTCGCATAAAGCAATACATGTTTCGTGGGGATTAGCTTGTTTTTTTAAACGCTCTGGTTAACCTTCCATATCTTCTTATGTCCACATTTCCAACCATGAAGACTAATGCCGACTTAAAGGCCAATTGAATCAAATGGTAGAACATTATGTCATTTCAGTGACTTTTTAAAAGCCCCAGTAATACCACAAATACATGCATTAGCATATATTATTTCATCAGAAATAGGTGCATGCAGTCACGCCATTTCTTTTTTATACTTCAATGGTAGGTGAATAGAAAATTTTAAATTCATTTCAGGATCTGAAACAGAATTCTTTTCCTGTGTGACACAGAAAAGAAGAGCAAAATTGAGCTTTTGATGCTTCAGGCATTCATAGATTAATAAGAATGAGAGTGCTTGCCACTATAAGGGAATTCTGCATTTAATTTTATCTCTCATATTTCAAGATGCTGCTTGACAGGTTGACAACGATGCCAAAAACACACATAAACTCTCCTAATGTCAGGGACTAGTACTTGTATTTATTAAGGTACTAGGTAAGTGGCTCTAATTTAGGGACTTCAAAATAAAATGGTGCAAACTAGATTAAAGCTTCTTTCTTTGCTTCCCTACTAGTCCAGAGGTACGTGAGCTGACCAGGGAAAGTAGATGGCTAGGTCTTACAAAGTTATCCAGGGATGCAGTTTTCCGATCTCTAGGTTAGATCTTCCTTTAGGTGCTGCATCACCACCACACCTGTGCTCAAACCATTAGAAGATGAAAGAGGAACCAGGGCAAGCAGATCCCATGTAAGGTTATGACAGTGTTGAACTTGACCTGAACCCTGCGATACTAGAAAACAGCAATGGTTGAAGAAATCGCTCCACACTATTTGTATGCTGGCAAACAGCTTACTGCAAAGAACCACTCTTATCTACGAGTTTGGTAAGACCCTAGGGTGCCCCTTTTGTTTATGTATGACAAGGCCAGACCCAGACCCTGCATGTCCCCATTCTTTGCTTCCTAAATGATCAGCTGAGCTGTTTTGTCCCCACTGATCCATGGGAACAAAATGCTTGTTAACCATGCTTTGGTTCAGATTTTCTGCTTTCCCCAGACATAAACTTTGTTCTATATTCAACCTGACCCAGCACAGAGCCTCCTTAAGGGTCTCTCCCACAGAAAATGGGCTGGACTCAGGGTAAGACATTCTTTAATCTGCTGTCCAACCTTGCCACCCTTTCATCCCACTCCCCTATATCTTTTTTTTTCTAACCTTGTTTTCTTCTGTCTATGGAAGAAAACTCTTTTTGCCTAATAATGTCGGTCTTATGGTCACAGTGTCTGCCCTATAGTAGTAGTTCTCCGCCCATTGCAATAGTCCCTCTCCTACCCTTCACAACAGTCCTTTCAAATAAAGTCCTGATTTGTTTTTAATCTGACAGATAGGAGCCAAGAGTTCCATTGGTTGGAATCTAGCTGCAAAGGGGGCCTGGGATGTATAGTGTCTAGCTAGATTTCTAAACCCAACTAAAACTCAGGGGTTCTGTTACTAAAAGAAAGAAGGAGAGGGGGCTGGCCGAGTGGCGCGGTGGTTAAGAGCTGGCTTGAGATGCCAGCGGCCCCGGTTCGGATCCCACATATGAGGGCCAGAGACACTGCCCTCTAAAAAAAAAAAAAATTAAATTAAAAAAAAAAAAAGAAGGGGTAATGGATATTAGATGGCAATTACCAATATCCTCTACACTCTTCATTAAATAAGATACTATTTGTAGTACTATATGCTCTTCTCTCCGACTAATACTTTTGCTCAAAATAGGTCATCCAGAATGTAGATGTCACATGTTACCTTGGTCTTCTTATGAGACTTGCTCTGAGCATATTTTTGAAAATATTGCAAAATGGTCTTTTTTCTTTTGCAAAATGCTGGAGCTTCTCAAATTCATGTTAAGATTTCAGTGTAGAACTTAGGGTTTCTAAACCTCAGTGTTTAAAGCTTAATCACACTTTGGAAAATGTATTTTTGTGTAAAGAGATGGGCTTTAGCAGGTCTATTGTACATGGCTGTATAGGATGAACAACCCTACCAGGCAGCCC
Organism: Aselliscus stoliczkanus; assembly: GCA_033961575.1. NCBI lineage: Eukaryota > Metazoa > Chordata > Mammalia > Chiroptera > Hipposideridae > Aselliscus > Aselliscus stoliczkanus. Next base: position 174,861,620 of record CM066727.1, read on the forward strand.
TGGATTTTAGACATAGATAGATGTGACATCAATTCCTACCTCTGCCAGTAGTTACTAGCTCAGGAAACTTAAGCATGGAATATAACTTCATGAAGATTTGTCTCCTTATCAAAACATGAGAGTACTTAAGACATGCCTTACAGAGTTACATCAAGAACTAGAGATAAAATTCATAAAATGTCTAGTATAGTGCCTGGCCTTTGGCATATGCTCATAAATGATGGATGCCATTTCAATTATTAGATAAAACATTTATTTGAAATTCTCCCATTACCATTCCTACTTCCAGATGCCTCAACATTCTGTTGCTTTCCCAGGTCTGGTTCCACACCCACATCTCATCTTTCCAGGCAACATGCTATGCTGTCCTTAGCATTTTTGGTCTTTCTATTCTCTGCTATTGAAATTGCCTAATCTGGGCTTAATTACTTTAACTCTCAGCTTTCTGGTTTTAGATACAAAATTTCCTTTAAAAAAAATAATTCTGGGACTGCAAAAGATAGGATGATTTGGAGTTTTGGTTGTTTCAAATTGCATCATGCTGTGCTACTGGATATTGAAACTACCCAGTGATAGTTTCTCAAGATAATCCTCCCGTTACCTATTTTCTGCAGTTGAATTACATTGCTCCCACTTGTTGAGAAAAGTTCCACAAAGATGTTTAAATTGCCAGAATACATTGCTTATCTTGGTAGCCTGCATTTTGTTGGAATATTGATCAAGCGGTGATTGAGATTACAGTTGAGCCATGAACAATGCAAGGGTTAGGAGCGCCAGCTTCTGCATGGCCGAAAATCCGCACATAAATTTGACTCGGTAGTCCGTCCGTCGCATCAGTAGATTCAATCAACTGCAGATTGAAAACAGCATTTGATCCGGGGTTGGGAATCTGCTGTTGAGTGAGAAAATGCTGTTTTCAATCCACGGTTGAAACTGCGCATGCGAAACCTGAAGATACCAACCCTGAGGAAACCAAGAGCCTGCCAACTGTATTTACTGAAACAAAATCAACAAACCAAAAAAACCCTATAAATAGATGCGGCAGTTCGAATCTGTTTTGTTCAAAAGTCAACTGTAGTTACAGGTTCGACTTTCTGACAGGGAAAAAGATGGAGTCACTCAAATTTTCATGGTGTTGAGGTTTCAGGTGTGTATAGTTTGAAATTCAGATCTTCAGGTCATACTGTGTGCTTCCTTACGTGTTCTTTTGGTTGTAAATCATTAGACGTTTTAAAGTCATGGTAATGGATTACTTCTTTTTCTAAGAATAACTTTTAATCTTTGAGTTTTCAGCAAATTCAGCCTCAATTGTTATGCAACCAAATATTCCATAGCACCTGTTGGTGTTATTTATAAGGGAATGAAAGTCATAAGCACATGTGAATTTGAAACAAAAAAAAATTCACCTTGAAAAAAATGATTAGAAGTTTTATAGGAAATCTTGAAGCTTCCAGGTAAGGCAAAAAATCAAAAACAAATTTCATACCGGGAGGCTCAGTAATGTTTGTTGCATTAGATGGGCTTAAACAAGACTTCACATGTTACTAGTGTCTCATGTTGGTACTGAAGTTTTTCTGATGATGAAGCATTTTTGCTCTTCCCTAAGTCTTACTGCAGGATTTGGGGAATACTGAAGTAAACGGGAAACGTGTTAAGTTTCTGAGAAGGTTGCTAAGAATAACTGAATGATTTTAGGAAAATATTTAATGTTAATATCTCAAATAATTATTTGGCCACATCATCTTTTGGGGAGCCTAAAGGCTGACTGGTGATAGTTATGGAAGTGACCATAAACAGAAGAAAACCACAGCACCTCTCTCCCCTAGTCAATACCATGGTGAAATTTGATTTTACTATTTTTATAATATATTTCAAGTCCTTTTTTCTCTCTAGCACCCCCGCCACTAAGTTCAAGTTGCCATCATCTTCTGCCTGAATTTTTGCCATAGCTTGTCTATGCACTTTTGTTTGCATTTTTTCCAAATTATCACATCATGCCGCTCTCTTTCATACTGCTTAGTGGTTTTCCATTGAATAGAATAAAATCTAAACTCCTTCCCATGTCCTACAAGATTCTGCATTTTCTGGCTTCTTAATCTTTGTCACATCAATGCTTTTACTGAGCATGCTGCAGACCCATGGCCTTCTTCCTTGCTGGGACTTTGCATAGCACCTTCTGCTCAGCTTCTGTTTTCTCTTCTCTCACTCTTCACCCAGCATTTACTTCCATCTTTCAGGTCTCAGTTTAAAGATGACCTTCCCCAGGAGGCCTTTCCTGATTACCCCATGTAAAGTAAGTCCCTCTTTCTCTGGTACTTTGTGTCATAGCACCTTGTCTTCTTAGCCTTGGTCACTATTTGTAATGACATGCTGATTTGTCTATTGTGTGTGTCCCCCACCAGAGTATAAGCTCTGTAAAATGAAAGGAGTATATCTGTCTTATTTATCACTCATTACTCAACCTTTAGCACATGTAGGGAACATAGTCGCTGCTAAATAAATAGTGATTGAATGAGTGGAATGACCAATGATTACAATAACAAACAGCTCATAGAGTCTTATTATGTGTTAGGCACTTGACCTACCATGATCCTATAAGAAACATATGATATATAGTAATATCCTGGTTTATGGATGAAGAACCTGAGGTTTGGAGAGTTTAAATAACTTGTTAAAAATTTCAAAGCCAGGACTCAAACTTAATTCAAACTTGCTGTTAACCACAATGCTATACTGATGTCTATCCATTTACTCTACAAACATTTATTAAGAATATAAAGTGAATAAAATTACTGAGAAGTAAGGAGCAATAGTAGTCATGGTACTTTGCTTCAAATTTATAAACTACTTGGCATTTGAAACATATATTTTTTTAAAAGATTTTATTGGGGAATTGGGGGAGGGGGACCAGCCAAATTGTTGTTCTTCAGTCTTCGTTGTGGAGCGTGCCAGTCGCCATCTGGCTTCCCGTCGGCAGCTTGTAGCCTCTAAGCTCAAGGTACCGAGTTCAGTCTTAGTTGCAGGTGTGCGTGGCCACCATCGCATGAGGGAGTTGAACCCAGCAGCCTTGTTGTTAAGAGCACACGCCCTATCCACTGAGTCATACAGGTGGCAGCTCAGCTCAAAGTGCTGAATTCAGTCTTAGTTGCAGGTGGGCATAGCCCACCATCGAACAGGTAATCGTGTTGTTACACCAGCTGAGCCATCCTACCACCTGTTGGCAGCTCAGCGACAGCTCAGCTCGGGTGCAGCATCACTAACCCATGTGGGAATTGAACTGGTGGCCCTGTTGCCTGGAGGTCGTGCTGTAAGCCAACTCTTAACCAACTGAGCCCCTCGGCTGGCCCCTGGCATTTGAAACATATTTATGGATGAAGCTCCCATATGATATTTATAAAGCAGTCTGGAATCTGGCATAGTACTGCAATGTACTAGTCAGAGAGAGGGATTACAGAGCAGAGATCATTGAGAGTGCACAATGATTGATGGAAGCAGCCTCTGCCATGAAGGAAGTGATAGATGTGGCTCGGAGAAGCCCCTGACTGAGCCCCTTGTTCTGCTACTAGAGGGGAGACAACAGCTATTTTAACAAATGGCAAGACTGCTTCTAGTTTAATAGGAATACAGCTGAAATCAGGTGGGTTTTTTTTTTTTAACTTTCAGAAACTTTATTTTCTGTCAGCCTTCTTTCCATTTTGCTTATGAGTTTGTGGAAGAACAGCTTAAGACCACTCATTGGTTGTTCCTATCCATTTGGTGGCCTGAGCCTTTAGGGGCTGCAGACCAGTCTTCAGTGGGAAGCTGCTGGATAGGCACAGAGTAGGGCATCTGCACACCTGCAGACCAGACTGTGATCTCAGGTTGAGCAGCAGTGAGCTCGGGAGCTGGAGCAGTCCTGAAATCAGGTTTTGCAATCTACTTTTGAGGAAACTAATGGTAATGTTTACCTTATAAATGTTTGTAGCCTCTGTGGAGGAAAATGTCCTTTTAGGCCATTTGAAAAAATGTTCCATGGATCTATGTTGTTATGGCAATGCAATGGAGCAGCTGTGGAATAAGATTTGTGAAGGGAAAACAAAATCCAAGTCCTAATGTTCACAGCCCATCTAATCAGTCGAATTTATTTCTCTTTAAAAGCATGGAGGGGTTTGTAGGGTGAGGGGAGAAAATGTGAAGCCATCGAGAGGTTGTTCTAGCCTTTGGATATCCATGGGGTCAAATAGCCTAACACACAATCAAATTAAAGTGTGAAGATCCTTTCTCTCAGTATGAAACAGCAAGTTTAGAGGTTTTCTTTAAAAATCACAAACTAATTAAACAGCAGAAAGTTATGCTTGACCAAAAGGTCAAGATGTTTAAATAGATCTTCTTAAATATCCATGTTTCTATAAAAATCTTGGAAAAATTTACTATTGTTTTTGTCAATTATTTAATTATTTGCTTTTAAATTCCATTTATTACATTTAGGCCGAGAAATGCTTTGCTCGCACATACACACCAGTTCAATGAAGTTTATTTTAACATTTCCATTTAGGTGTTTATTTGTAGACAGAAATAAGACATTTCAGACACTGATTGGACTGATTAATGGCGCTCATCAGGAAGAAGCAAGGGATCATAATTAAACACCAAAACTACATGGTCTGTTGGCTTTATTTTATATAAATTATGCATGAGCTTGGCATTTATATTTCATGCAAAAATTACCATGCTGTTTCTTCAATGCATTATCTACATAAAGAATATTATATGTGTGTGAATGTGAATAGGAATTTATAATCCTTGTTGTATTATCTTTTTTTTAATAAGCAAAAATTTCAAAGGAACATTCAATAGTCTCAGCTGGGGACACAAGAGGTGCCACCTCTCTTTTCTGCTGGATGTTCTATACCACTGCCAGCTATTTAGGATAGGGGTGAATCTAGGTACTGGTACCTTTTGAGGAAATCTTTCCTAGACTTACAGATTTCATAGAACACAAGGGGATACTCCAAAGTCAGGTGAAAAAGAGCTACTTTTTCAGTGGAGACCTTTTGATTTTTCTAGGTAAAGACATTGAAAATAAAACCTAATATCACTGTTATTTCATGAAAAACTAGTAAGGGCATAATTATAAAATTGAAAAATGTATTTATCTTTTTTTTTAAAGATTTTATTGGGGAATTGGGGGAAGAGGTACAGTATTGGAATTGGGGAAGGGGACCAGCCAAGTTGTTGTTCTTCAATATTTGTTGTGGAAGGTGCCTGTTGGCATCTGGCTTCCCGTTGGCAGCTCGTGGCCTCTAAGCTCAAGGTGCTATGTTCAATCTTAGTGGCAGGTGGGCATAGCCTCCATCCCATGTGGGAGTCCAACCAGCAGCCTTGTTGTTAAGAGCGCACGACCTATCCGCTGAGTCATCCGGGTGGCAGCTCAGCTCAAGGTGCCGAGTTCAGTCTTAGTTGCAGGTAGGCATAGCCCACCATTGAACAGGCAACATTGTTGTTACACCAGCTGAGCTGTCCTGCCACCTGTAGGCAGCTCAGTGACAGCTCAGCGAAGGCACAGGAGTCACTGGCCCATGTGGGAATCGAATCGGTGGCCCTGTTGCTCAGAGCTCGCGCTCTAAGCCAACTCTTAACCAACTGAGCCACTCGGCCAGCCCTGTATTTATCTTTTTTAACAACTTTTTACATTGTCCTTTTTTTTCTCAACTCACCTCCAAACACTAAAATTTATTATTCACAGTGTGGCACTAACCTGTGGACCGGCTTTTAAAAATGATTGCTCCATGGGTTGTTAACATTTATTTCCTAGGTAGTATGTGCACATTGTTGGCAGTTGGTAACACCGGGGCATTAGCTCTGTATACCTAGCCTCTCAAGATATGGGTTCTGGGCTAGCTTTAATGAAACATGAGGCTTATCTCTCTGTCCCCTGCTTGTTGACCAGGCCCAAGCCACAGCAACTTGTTTTAGCTCTTAAAATTTGGAATTCTTCTCCTGCTTCTGAGTATCATGCTGCTATTCCTCTGTCCATACCATTCTCTCCATTATTCTTCACTGACTTAGAACCTCCTTGTAGTTTAGGCTTCAATTTAAATGTTTATCTAAGAAACCATCCCATCTAAATTAGGTTTCCATGTTGGGTTTTCTCACAAAACTTGTAGCTTACTTCTGCTCAGCTTGATACAATAAATAGACTGTAAGATCCCTGGAAGTACAGTGCAGGGATATGCTTATCTTTGTATTCTGACCACCCAATATATGCTTGTCATATAGGTGATGCTCCATAAACATTTGATAAATAATTAATAATTACAGTAATTCTCCCTTATCTGTGGTTTCGCTTTCTGAGGTTTCAGTTACCCGTGGTCAATGATAGTCAAAAATATTAATTGAAAAATTCCAGAAATAAACAATTTACAAGTTTTAAATTCTACTCTGTCTTGCCTGGGATGTCAGTCATTCCTTTGTCCAGCTGTGTATCTCCATGCTGTGTATACCATCCACCCTCTAGTCACTCAGTAGCCATCTTGATTATCAGGCTGACTGTCACAGTATTGAGGTGCTTGTCTTCAAGTAATCCTTATTATACTTAACAATGGCTCCCAGGTGCAAGAGTAGTGATGCTGACAATGTGGATATGCCAAAGAGAAGCCATAAAGTGCTTCCTTTAGTGAAAAGGTGAGTACAGTACAATAAGACATTTTGAGAGAGAGAGAGAGATACACACCACATTCACATAGCTTCTGTTATCATATATTGTTATAATTATTCTATTTTATTATTAATTAATGTTACATGTTTAATTTATAAATGAAACTTTATTGTAGGTATGTTTATATAGGAAAAAACATAATATATATGAGATTTGATACGATTTGAGATTTCAGGCATCTACCGGGGGTCATGGAATGTATCCCCCCCACAAATAAGGAGGTCAACTATATAAGGAAATGATAATTACTGTTACCATTTATTGAGTGCTGACTTTGTTTCTTGTACTTTATATGTCATCATTGTCTTTAATCTTCACAATAGGCCTAGGAGGTAGTCCTTTATATGCTTATTGTATGAATGAAGAAACAAATTCACAGGTTGGATTTTTGTCCCCAGTAAATGACAGAGGCAGAGTTTTATCCAAATATGTCCTGTTTTAGAGCTCATGATCTTGGCTCTATAATTCTAAGATATCCTTTTACTGAAGAACAAGGAATTATAATATTAGTACACAAAATAATATCTTATATTTTATAGTTGAATTTTTCCACTACCATATAAAACAATTTGTTGATTATTTTGGTTATCCATTGCTGCATAAAATAACACCAAACCTTTAGTATCTTAAAAGATTCACAGTTATTTGTTAGTATTGAAGAACAACTTATTTTTTCAATTCAAGACTTTGAAGTTGTTTGCAACTCCGTTTTCATTTTCCTTCTAATTAGAGCCAATTTCTGAAAATATTCCCCTACAATGTTTTTTGCATATTCTTATTTTTCTCTCTTTTCTAGTCTAACAGTTGTTGCCTTTTGCATAACAAAGTGATAGATTTCTACTTCATTTCTTTGTCTCAAGTCATGCCCTGCTTGTATTCACTTTACGTATAGATTTCAGAATAGCCTACTTTGATCACCAATCTCTATGTATTTTTTCTCTATTTGGTCTAACATGTCCTATTATTTCCTAGCCTAGCTTTTACATCTCTGGACTTATTACCGCTCACCCTCTCTTCCTCCATAAACTCTTTCCTCAATTTTCATTATGATTAAGCATGGCCTGTCTACTCCAGCAGAATATATATGATGGTACTCATTACTATACTCCTCTTGGTACTTTTACCTCAGTGCTTTTGTCTGACATTTCTACATGGAATGTTCTCCCCAGTAATTTATGTCTTTCTGTACTGATTATCTCAGAAATCACCTGTCCGGGGAAACTTAATGGATAACACTATCCATATTACACTTAACTTTCTCAAGAGTTACTTAATTTACATTATTATTCCAGGCATTGTGCTAAATGGTCTATATGAATTATTTAATATAATTCTCTTGCCAGTACAATAGATAGTACTACTCATATTTTTTAAGATAAAATTTCAGTGAGGTTAGAACCTATTGAATCCTTTATAGCTAGTGAGCATGATCATGATTTTAAAAACTCACTTTAGGTATAATTTATATAAAATAAAATGCACCAATTTTAACAATACAGTTTGATGACCTTTGGTGTATGTGTATGTATATGCCCTATAATCATCACTTCAAACAAGATATAGAACATTTCCACAACCCCAAAAGCTTTTCTCATACCACTTTCAAATCAACTCTCCATCTCCAGGCTCTGTGATCTGGTTTCTGTTATTATAGATTAGTTTTTCTTATTCTAGACCTTCATATAAATGGAACCATATAGTACATTCACTTTAGTTTTTGGTGTCTTTTGCTCAGTGTATGGTTTTTAGATTCATTCATGTTGTGTATGAATTAGTAGTTCTTTTAATATTGAGTAATATTCTATTATATAGACATATTATAATTTGTTTAACCATTTACTGGTTGATATTCTTTAGTTTCCATTTTTTGGCTATTTTGAATAAAGCTGCTATAAAAAAAATTGTAGAGTTCTTATGTTTGCATACATTTTTCTCTTGGGAAAATACCTAGGAGTAGAAATGCTGGGTAATATGATAAGTATTCATTTAACTTGATTAGAAACTACCAAATTGCTTTCCAAAGTACATATACTATTTCACATTCCCAAACAATATATCAAAATTCCAGTTTCGCATCCTTCTCAACACTTGGTATTATCAGTCTTTTTAATTTTAGCCTTTATGTAGCGGGTGTGTAGTGTTATGTCATTATAGTTTCATTTCTCATTTCCCTGATGGCTAATGATGTAGGGAATCTTTTCATTTGTCTTGGACATTTCTATATCTTCTTTTGAGAAGGTTCTGTTTAAATATTTGGCTGTTAAAAAAGATTGAGTTGTTTTTACCTTATACTGAGCTGGAAGAGTTCTTTATACTGGGTACAAGTGCTTTGTGAAATATATCAATTATGCATGTTTCCTCTTAGTTTGTGGTTTGCCATTTCATTTTCTTAATGATATTTTTCAAACAGCAAAAAAAACAAAAAAAAAACATTTTTTGTGGGGGGGCCTTTGGGGGAGGAAGCAGAATTGTGGAATTGTGGAATTGTGGAAGGGGAACAGACAAGTTGCTGTCCTTTTGTTCTTCAGTCTAGTTATGGAGGATGTCACTTCACTGGCCCATGTTGGTCTTGTGATCCTTGTGGTTTTCCGGGCTGAGGCAGATTGGCAGCTCATACCGACTGCCAGCTACTCATAGTTGCTTATAGCAGCCCACCGCAGCCCAGCTGTTGGCAACTCGTGGCAGCCCAGCTCCAGGTTGAGCTATTGTTCACCATCTTAGCTGTAAAGGGTGCAGTGTCACTGGCCCATGTGGGATCTGAACCGGTGGCCCTGCTTCTCAGAGCTTGCGTTCCCAAGCCAACTCTTAAACAACAAGCCACTTGGCTGGCCCGACCCCCACCCCAATCCACTTTTGTTAAAATTTAATTAATTAATTAATTAATTTTCCTTTTATAGGTAGTGTTTCTGTGTCCTGCCTTTCCCATTGTCATGAAGAAATCAGGTAGGTTGTGTGTCAAGACATTTGTTGATTTTATCTGTTTTCTAATTTTTTTTGCGTAAGCTTTCTTAAATACATCCTTAATATTGTCAAAAATTGTGAAGGACTGAGGTTTTTTTGTTTTTTTAAGGATTTCATTGGGGAACTGGGGGAGGGGAACAGCGTTGGGGAACCAGGAAAGGGGAACAGAAAAGTTGCTGTCCTTTTGTTCTTCAGTCTAGTTGTGGAGGACATTGCTTCACTGGCCCATGTTGGTATCATCATTGCACTCTTCTCGGGTGAGGCAGATCACCTGAGGTCACCAGCCTCTGGACAGCTGCTCACAGCAGCTCTTGACAGCTCACACTGGCTGCCAGGTGCCCACACCAGCTGCCAGCCACTCACGTTGGCTGTTGGCCATTCACTGTAGCCTATAGCAGCCCACTGCAGCAGGGGCTACAGCTATGCTGACCCGGGGACTCACAGCAGCCCAGCTCCAGGTGGAGCTGTTGTTCACCATCTTAGCTGTAGACGGCAGTGTCACTGGTCCTCATATGTGGGATCCGAACCGGGGCCGCTGGTGTCCCAAGCCAGCTCTTAACCAATGTGCCATTTGGCCGGCCCGGACTGAGGTTTTAATCTTCTTGAAATTTAATAAATTTACCTGCTACTGTTTCATGGATGCCTGCAGAAGACACAAGACTCTTGGGTCAGAGATGATGGATAATTTATTATTCATAGCAATAGGAGTAATCAGAGTATTAGCATTTCTATACCAGTTCCCCCAAACTCTATTTATGGAGTGACATGAAGAAGGCCTGGTGACACCTGAACATGCAGTGGGTTCTATTAGAGAAAAGGAATACTAAGTTTAGGAAACCCCCAAATTATTTAATGAGCAGGAATCTTACCAACACTTTGTTCCAAAGGGGGTCACTGACTATCTTCTGAGGCTGTCACTATCACAATCTTAATTAGAGAGTTTGTTAAAAAGCATAAATTAGTATAAAATTTAATATGTTTAGTAAATACTCATATATTATTGTCAGAAACTGATTTTAGTAGTCGGTAATTATCAACTCATTAAATTTTTATGATAACCCTATAGGTAGGTTTAATTAGCACTCCTATTTTATTAATGAGGCAAAAGAGGTACAGAGAGTTTAACTTGCTCAAGGATATGTGGCTAGTAAGTGGCACAGCCAGATTTGAACCAAGTAGTCAAACTCCAGAGCCTATGTTCTTTATCATTATATTGTATTGACTCTGTTAGACAAATTTTTTTTGTTGGTGAAATAAGTGGTATTTAAGATGTGTTAATTGACTAGAAAAAATATACAGATATCTATAGATGTTGCATAACAATATTACATCATCATCATATGTTACAGTAGTCCCCCTTTATCTGTGACCTGCGTCAACCCAAATCCAAAAATATTAAATGGGGAATTCCAGAAATAAACAATTCATAAGGTTTAAATTGCGCACCATTCTGAGTAGCATGATGAAAACTAGTTCAGTGCTGCTCCATCCCATCGGGGACATGAGTCATCCTTTTGTCCATCATATCCACCATGTATATTCTACTAGCCAGTTAGTCTTTTAGTAGTCGTCTTGGTTATCAGATCGACTGTCATGGTATCTCAGTGTGCAGGTAACTCTTATTTTATTTAATAATGGCCCCAAAACACAAGAGTAGTGATGCTGACAATTTGGATATGCCAAGGAGAAGCTGAAAAGTGATTCAAGGGAAAAGGTGAGTAGTACAATAAGATATTTTGTGAGAGAGACCATATTCACATAACTTTCATTACAGTATATTGTTATAATTGTTCTATTATTGTTGTTGTTAAGCTCTTACTGTGCCTAAGTGTATAAGTGAAACTTTATCATAAGTATATATGTATGAGACATAGTATATAAAAGATTTGGTACTATCTGTAGTTTCAGGCATCCTCTGGGGATCTTGGCACGTATCCCCCATGTATAAGCAGGGACTACTGTAAAAGAATTAGGGAGCCCATTAGTTTGAAATTGTTTAAGGAAACACTCAGGCCAAGAATTCCATCTGGTCCAGCATTCTATCAGCTAATGGAAGATTCTGTTGTCTGATCCAAGCAGAAGATTAGCTGATTCTACTGCTAAAATGTTTTCACATCTGACATTCTTTCAAGATACTTGTTCAAGTGCTAAAGGACTTCATCAAGCTCAATAATTGTATGGCATTTTTAGTGCCTGCTTACTACTAAAATTTGTATGTGTTGCAGTTTGGTTTGAGATTTGCTTTTATTGTACTATTCTACCTGTTAGTAGGACTTTGGGTAGAGTTCTCATCTACTGTTGATTGCCAGAGATTACAGGCACCCATCAAAAAGAACCAGATAATTCTGAAAGACTTAATTATCTAAGATCAGTTAACAGTATCAGGTTTGTCTGATTCAAAACACCAATACTTTTGTTCAGATTATAACTAGTTTATAAGTCTTCTTTCTGTACTTCTTTTAGAAAAAGACAACCCAATTATTTTGTTTTTGAAAGGGTAATACAAAACCTGGCAAAAATATTTGAATTGTACAAATGGCTAACAGTGAAGAGAAGGTACCCCACCTACCCCTATCTTTCATTCCTCTTTTGCAGAGGAAAACACCATCCTTATATATTCTTCCAGAAGTATTCTATGTGCATAGAATATATATGTGCTTGTATTGTTGATCTATTTTTTTACTATAATTGTCCTTTATGTGTCATTTAATGTTCCCAAATACTTTTTGTGTTTTTAAGGGAAGACTATTTATTTTTAAAAATTTCTTCCACAATGCTCAATGTGGTTTCTCAAAAAGAAAACTCATTAAATGCATAGTGCTATTTTCTATTTGGATAGGATTAATAACCAAGAGAAGAGAGAGCTGGATCAAGTTAAGAGTAATGATATTCTGGTATCCAAATATCTGAAAACTACAGACTCCTAAGTGATGTCACACAGACACACACACACACACACACACACAGACACACACACACACACACACACACACACACACACACACTGGAATGATTAACTCTGAGTAAGAAAGACATGAATATACACATTTATGACTGCATACCAAATACCAAATATCAGATTTCCAGATTTTCAGATTTCCACTGTGTACCAGATTTCAGTAGCTTTAGTTCCAAATGAGGCATGTTAGCTGGTTATTTCTCAACCTCTAAAGCTCCTCAGTTATTCCTGGGACTCACATATGTTTATACCATCTCTCTTATGCTATTCCATTTATGTCTACTTGTTGAGAGCTGTTGGCTACAAGGTGCTTTGAGTGGCCACTGTGGGAACACTGTTTCTCTACCCAGTATACTTTGTTACAATGCTCCCAAAACTGCCAAGTCTCCAATTTGCCAAAAACTACTGGATTCCTCTCCATTTTTACTGTCACATTGGAGCCATGCTGTGTTATTTGCAGAAATGATAAAATGCCCTTTCCCCAGTTCTGCCTTGGACCGTTAACCTGAGCAACAGTCTCATAAAGTTCCTTGTGCAAACAGCCACTTCGACCTTTGTCTGCAGCCTTTTTCTCTATGATAGTTCAGACGGAGTCCCTGGAGCAGGCTGTAAAAATGGACTAGATACGATCTTTTGCATTTGTTCCTCTCTGGTCCCAGAAATCCACATATTAAAAACTATTCTTTTGTGTCCCCATTTTCCATCAGCTCCTACAAATGGATGCTGACCTGGGTGATGCAGGGATGGCTGTTGCCAACCAAACACATCCTTCTGAGCTATGTAACATTATAGTTGGCTTATTTGTTGGAAATATAGAACATGGCTTACCAAAGTAGCTGGCAATAGAAGGCTTTACATTTGATTTGATGACATTTAGAACTCTATATTTTGGAGTAGCTTTAAAAACATCACCATTTTTCTTATTCTTTTCAAGTGAAGGATCTTTGAGCACTGGATTGTAAATAACTGTGTTTTTGTAGTTCACATATTAAGTACTTTTCTGAAATTGATGGAGGCATAGTCTGGAATACTGATTTGATAGAAATGCTTCATTGATTTTACTAGAACTGAGCCAAATTCATTAACAGCCTCTATTCATTAGGAAGGCACCATTAATTCAAGGGAAATAAAATAAAGATTAAATTCTTTTATTGTATTTTATAAAGCAGTACACATTACTCAGAATTTAGTATATTTAGTTTTAAGATTACTTCCATTTCATCTATGAATCTTTTCACAGAACACATTTGTTTAGTTACTTACCAGATATTTATTAGTGTTAGTGATTGTGTTGAGTTTTTTGGGACTATGTGAATTGCAGGTTTTTAAAATCTTTACCCCTTCATAGGTGAGGTGCTTACTCTTCCTGGGGTTCTGGCTTATTCCAAACTAAGATAATAGAAAGTGGTATAATACAATGGAAAGAGAGAGAGAGAAATTCTTTAGACCGATGCATCATAGCTATGCAATAAGTTGAAGATGCTTCATCTGGTTCTGGGTAGACAGAGGCATTCCTTTTGTTTCTTCTTTGTGTATGCAAGACACAGCCAATAGGGGAAGGAGACGTGGAATTAGAAAGGAGGGACAATTGAGTAAGAAATAATGTGAGAAAGAGAGAAAGGCAGAAGGAGAAAAGAGAGACTTCCTGATATTCCTCTGAACTGGACTCTAGGGACTGGTTATGACTCCAGGGAAACATAAAGGGTTGTTTTCACCATCTTGAAAAGCTGTTCCCTTGTTCCCTTAATAAATTTATTTTTGTGCACTGTGCCTATCAGCCAAGGCAATGCTAATGGATCTTTGGATCTTTATAGCTCTCAAAATCTTCACCAGAATGGTTTAAGCAGCCTAAGTGAAAACAGTGTGCTAATCATGCAAATGCTGCTTCAGAGTCACCCATGTTTTCCCTGCCCCCACAGCCAGATTTCTAAATCCCTTTATAGGTATTCTGGGGCCTACTTCTTCTTGCCCTTCTAGCATTTAATGACACAGCTAAAGGGTTATACTGTATGAATAAAACACAATCTCGGCCATTTGAAATATACAATTTAGAAAAAGGAAATGATATTACACAAATAACCAGAATTATTCTCTGATTTTATTTTAGTTAACTACTGCTGTATGCTAGCAACAGTGTTAAAAAAGAAGGTAGAGATTTGAAAGCTATTGTGAGCTTGACTGATTTGAAGTATGTGTCAAGGGGAAGAAAGAATTAAAAATACTAGATTAATTTCCAGAGGTTGTGTTGAAGATGGCAGTGTAGATAGATCCTTAACTCATTGTTAACACCACTTACATACCCAAACTACAACTACATATAGAAAAACTCCCTCTGAAAATGATCTGAAGACTAGCAGAATAACTATCCACAACTAAAGACAAGAAAGAAAGACCACATCGAGATGGGTAGAAGGGGCAGAGGACCCACACCTCCTGTGTGGTGACTTACAAGCACGAGGGAACTCAGAAACATGTAGTTTCTCCCTGAGGAGAGAGGGGTTTGAGCCCCACATCACACACCCCAACCCAAGGTACCTCCACCTCAAAGATGAGCCCCCATAACTTTTGGCTTTGAAAACCAGTGGTGCTTATACCTGGGAAGACCAAAGGACTGTAGGGAATGAAGACTCTGCTTTCAAAGAACTCATGCACAGACTCACTCACTGTAAGTGTGAGAGCAGAGCCAGCAGTTTGAAAAGTACCTGGACCATACATGAAGAAGATTCATTGACTAATCTTAGGGCTTGTGCTGGAGGGGCAGGGGTCTGCTGGAATCTTCAGGGAAAGGAGGCAATGGTGGTTGCCATTTTAAAATTCTCTTTCTACCTGTTAGCCTGGAGCTAGCAGGTGCCATTTTGGTACTCTTCATTTGTCTTGTTAACGCACTTGTCTCTCTCCAGTGTTCCCTTGCACCCCTCCCCTGGCCTGGCACTTCTCCACTGTGCAGCCACGCCCCACCAGACCTGGATGGTGGGCTCTGCTGGTCCCAGTGCACCTCCACCATGGACCCCTACCTGCCACATCTTGTGCGTGTGTGTGCTAGTCCTAGCTCCCCTCCATCATGAGCTCCATGCCCCCACATTGGATGGTGCATGCACTCCACCCATAGGAGGCCTCTCGAACACTTGGCACTGGTGGCCAGGGGGAGGCTTGCATGTCTGGGCTCCATGGGACTGAAACAATCAGAGAGACAGTTCTTGGTAGGCTACTATCCCCAGGGCACTACACAGACAACAGACAGAAACACACCCCCAGTCTTCTAGTGACCACTCCTTTAAAATTGGGAAAGACTGATATTTTGGCTAATACATAGAGACTTACACAGAGAGTCAAGTAAAATGAGGAAATAAAAGACGATGTGTCAAATGAAAGAATAAAATAAAATTCCAGGAAAAAAACCTCAATGAGAATGGGATAAATAATTTACCTGATAAAGGGTTCAAAGTAATGGTCACAAAGTTGCTCACGAATCTCAGGAGAAAATTGGATGAATACATAGAGAATTAAAAAAAAATATATAGAAAGTATAAGAAAATTTTAAACAGAAGTCACAGAGCTAAAGAATACAATAACTGATCTGAAAAATAAAATAGAGGAGTTCAGAAGCAGACTGGATGAGTCAGAGGAACACATCAACAAGCTGGAAGACAAAGCACTGAAACATACATGCACACACACACACCAATGGAGCAGCAAAAAAGAAAAAAAGAATTAAAAGAAGTGAAGATGGCTTAAGGGATTTATGGGACAACATCAAGTGGAATACCATTCGTGTTATAGGGGTCTCAGAAGGGGAAGAGAGAGAAAAGGATGGAAAACTTAAATGAAGAAATAATGCTTGAAAATTTCCCTATCCTGTAGAAGGAAAGAGACGTTCAGGTCCAAGAAGCCTAGAGAGTTCTAAATAAGATGAACCCAAAGATAGGCACACCAAGATACATTTTAATTAAAATGTCAAAAGTTAAAGAGAAAAATATTAAAAGTAGAAAGCGGAAATTTTGCTTGTCAGAAGGCAGTGGCACAACATATTCAAAGTGCTGAAAGGCAAAAAATTTCAATCAAGAATGCCCTACCCATACTAACCATTGTCACTCCAATAAACTTTAATTAAAAGAAAACAGAAGAAGACTACCCAGCAAGATTGTCATTCAGAATTGAAGGAGGGAAAGAATTTTCCAGAAGAGCAGGAGCTAAAGGAGTTCATCATCACTGAGCAGGGCTTATAAAAATTGTTAAAGGGACTTCTTTTTTTATTTTATTTTTATTTTTAATTAGTTTCAGGTGTACAACACAGTGCAATAGTTATACTTTTTACCCTTCAAGGTGACAACCCCCCTCCCCCATCGGCCACCCCACTTCCCCACCCCCGATATCATACATATCTCTTACAATTTCATTGACTCCATTCCCACACTATACTGCACATCCTGTGACTATACATATATATATATATATATATATATATATATATACTCAATTATAGTTGACATACAATATTAAACAACATCATCTTCAGGTGTACAGTGCAGTGATCAAGCCTCTACCCCACCCATGAAGTGGTCTCTCTAACAAGACATGTGACCATCTGACACCCTACAAAATATTTACAACATTATTATATTCCCCGAACTTTCTTTCATATCCCTGTGGCAATATTGTAGTTACCAATTTATGCTGTCTAATCTCTTCCCCTTCTCCCTTGTTCCCACCCCTCTCCCAACTAGCAATCATCAGTTTTTCCTCTGTATCTCTGAGACTATTTCTGTTTACTTTGCTGGTTCATTCAGTTTCTTAGACTCCACCTATAAGTGAGATCATATGGTATTTGTCTTTCTCCGATTTACTTATTTCACTTAACATAAAGTTCTTTAGATACATACATATCATTACAAAGGGTAAGATTTCATTCTTCTTTGTAGCTGAGTAATGCTCCATTTTATAAATGTACACAGTTTCTTAATCCAGTCTCTAACAGTGGACATTTTGGCTGTTTCCAAGTCTTGACTATTATAAATATTGCTGCGATAAACATAGGGGTGCATATATTTTTTCAAATTAACATCTTTGGTTTCTCTGGGTAGATACCCAAGAGTGGAATTGCTGGGTCCTAAGGTAGCGCCATTTCCAGTGTTTTGAAATGCCTCCATACTAATTTCCATAATGGCTGCACCAGTCTGTAGTGCCACCAACAGTGCACCAGGGTTCCCTTTTGTCCACAACCTCACCAGCACTTGTTGTTTGACGATTTATTGATGATAGCCGTTCTGATTGGAGTGAGGTGGTATCTCATTGTGGCTTTTATTTGCATTTCTGTAATGATTAGTGAGGTTGAACATTTTTTTATATGCCTGTTGGCCATCTGTATGTCCTCTTAAGAGAAATGTCTCTTCATATCCTCTGCCCATTTATTAATTGGGTTATTTGTTTTTTTGGTGTTGAGTTGCATGAGTGTTTTATAAATTTTGGATATTAGCCCCTTATCAGATATATCATTGGCAAATATCTTCGCCCATTCAATAGGCTGCCTTTTTGTTTTATTGATGATTTCCTTTGCTATGAAAAAACTTTTAAGTTTTCTGTAATCCCATATGTTTATTTATTTTTTTATTTCTCTTGCCCAAGGGGATATATCAGTAAAAATATTACTGAGGATAATGTGTGCAAATTTACTCTAAAGGAACTTTTTTTTTTTTTTTTTTTAAAGATTTTTATTGGGGAATTGGCGGAGGGGAACAGCGTTGGGGAATCGGGGAAGGGGAACAGACAAGTTGCTGTCTTTTTGTTCTTCAGTTTAGTTGCGGAGGATGTTGCTTCACTGTTGGTATCGTCATTGCGCTCTTCCCGGATGAGGCAGATAGGTCCCTGGCCTCTGGATGTCGCTCACCGCGGCTTTTGGCAGCTCACTCTTGGCTGCCAGCCGCTCACGCTGGCTGCGGGCCACTCACTGTAGCCTATGGCAGCCCACTGCAGCAGGGGCTGCAGCCTACACCATCACTGGGGCTCGCACAGCCCAGCTCCAGGTGGAGCTGTTGTTAGCTGTAGAGGGCAGTGTCACTGGCCCTCATGTGGGATCCGAACCGGGGCCGCTGGCATCCCAAAACCAGTGCTTAACCAATGCGCCACTCGGCCGGCCCCTCTAAAGGAACTTTTTTAAGCTGAAAAGAAACAGCACTTAATAACAACAAAAGATATGAAAATAAAAATCTCACTGGTAGAGGTAAATATATAGTAAATGTAGTGGATTAATCAGTTATAAAGCTAATATGAAGGTTAAAAGACAAAAGCAGTAAATTTAAAACTGCAATAATCAGCTAAGGGATACATAAAATAAAAAGATGTAAAATGTGACATTAAAAACATAAAATTTGGAGGGAGGATAATAATGTAGAGGTTTGGAATGTGTTCAAATTTCAGTTGCTGTCAACCTAAAATAGATAGATAGATAGATAGATAGATAGATAGATAGATAGATAGATAGAGATACAGAGCACCAAAAAATGTATACACATTTTAAGAAAGGAAAAAACTATTAAAATTGTAATACTCAGTATATACTGATAACAAAAGATGAATACAAGTCATGTGTATACATTTTTTTGGTACCCCTTGTGTGTGGTGTATATGTGGTGTGTGTGTGTGTGTGTATATGTGTGTGTGTGTGTGTGTGTGTGTGTGTATATATATAATGTTATATGTGTACGTAATGGTAATTATAATGCAAAAATATATGGTAGATACATAGAAGGAAACGAGAAAGGAATCTAAACATAGCATTGAAGGCAGTCATCAAACCATAAAGGAAGAAAGAAAAGAAGGAAAGGAATAGAGAGGAGCTATACAAAACAGCTAGAAAACAATGAACAAAGTGGCAATAAGTATATATCTATCAATAATTACTTTAAATATAAATGGACTGAATTCTTCAATAAAAAGGCATAGAATGGCTGAATGGATAAAAAACAACACGCATCAATATACTGCCTAGAAGAGACTCACTTCAGAAGTAAGGACACATATAGACTGAAAGTACAGTGATGAAAAATGATATTCTATGCAAATGGAAATGAAAAGAAAAGCTATTGTCTCTATACTTATATCAGACAACATAGACTTTAAAACAAAGACTGCAGTAAAATACAAAGAAGGGCACCACAAAATGATAAATGTGTCAATACAGCAAGAAGATGTAACATTTGTATATATGTGTGCACTCAATCTAGGAGCACCAAAATATATAAAACAAATATTAATAGACCTATGGGAGAAATTGACAGCAATATAATAATAGTAGTGGACTTTAACACCCCATTTACATTAATGAATAGATCATCCAGACACAAAATCAATAAGTAAACAGCAGCCTTAAATAACACATTATCTCAGAAGAATCTAATAGACATATACAAAGTATTTCATCCAAATGCAACAGAATACACATTCTTCTCAAGGGTATGTGGGACATTCTCCAGGATAGATCTTATGTTAGTCCAGAAAACAAGTTTCAATAAGTTTAAAAAGGTTGAAATCATAACAAGTAGCTTCTCAGACCCCATTGGTATGAAACTGGAAATCAATCACAAAAAGAGAACTGGAAAAATTGCAAATATGTGGATATAAAATAACATACTACTGAACAACCAATAGGTCGAAGAAGAAATCTAAGGGGAAATCAAAAAATACTTTGAGATAAATAAAAATGGAAATACAACATTGTAAAATCTATGGCATGTAGCAAAAGCAGTTATCAGAAGGAATGTCATAGTGATATAAACCTACCTCAAGAAAGAAGCAATATCTCAAACAATCTATCATTACACCTAAAGGAAATAGAAAAAGAACAAAGCCCAAAGTTAGTCGAAGGAAAGACATAATAAAGATCAGATAGGAAATAAGTGAAATAGAGACAAAAAAAAAATAGAGGAGATCAATGAAACCAATAGGCGATTCTTTGAAAAGATAAATAAATTAACAAACATTTAACTAGACTCACTAAAAAAAAAAAGGGTCCCAAATAAATAAAATTGAAAGAGAAGTTAACAACTGATATGATAGAGATACAAAAGATCATAAGAGACTACTATGAACATTTATATGTCAATAGATTGGATAACTTAGAAGGACTGTACAAATTTCAAGAAACATATGGTCTTCCAAGATTAAACCATGAAGAAATACTAAATCTGAATAGATTGATTACTAGTGAGGAGACTGAATCAGTAATAAAAAACCTTCCAGCAAACAGAAGTCCAGGAGCAGACACTTCATTGGTGAATTCTACCAAACATTCAAAGATAATTTAATTTCTGTCTTTCCCAAACTCTTCTAAAATACTGAAGAAGAGGGCATACCCCTAAAGTCATTGTCAGCATTACCCTGATACCAAAACCAGAAAAGATACCACAAAAAAGAAAATTACAGTCCAATATCCCTGATGAACATAGACACAAAAATTCTCAACAAAATATTAGCAAACTGAATTTAACAATATATTAAAAGGATCATACTCCATGATCAAGTGGGATTTATCACAGGGATACAAGGATAGTTCAACATTCTCAAATCAATCAGCGTGATACACCACATTAACAAAATGAAGAATAAAAATCATATGATCCTCTCAGCTGGTGCAGCCACTGTGGAAAACTGTATGGACATTCCTCAAAGAATTAAGAATAGAACTACCTTATGACCCAGCTATCCCACTTCGGGGTATTTATCCCCTATGTTCATTGCAGTATTATTTACAACAGCCAAGACTTGGAAACAACCTAAGTGCCCATCAATGGATGAATGGATGAAGAGGTGGTAAATACATATACAATGAAATGCTACTCAGCTATAAAAAAGAAGGAAATCTTGTCATTTGTGACAACATGGATAGACTTAGAGAGAATTATGCTAAGTAAAATAA
Organism: Aselliscus stoliczkanus; assembly: GCA_033961575.1. Lineage (NCBI taxonomy): Eukaryota > Metazoa > Chordata > Mammalia > Chiroptera > Hipposideridae > Aselliscus > Aselliscus stoliczkanus. Next base: position 174,883,148 of record CM066727.1, read on the forward strand.
GTCAGGCAGAGAAAGACAAATACCATATGATTTAATTTATATTGGAACCTTAAGAAAAACAAAACACTAAACAAACAAAACAAACTTATAGATACAGAAAACAGATTGGTGGTTATCTGAAGAGAAGCAGGTCAGGTGAAGGGCAAAATAGGTGAAGAGAATCAACTATATGGTGATGAATGATAATTAGACTTCCAATGCTGAACACTATGTGGGTGTATACAATACTGAATTATAACATACACCTGAAATATATATATATTTTTGTTTACCAATTTTAACACACACACACGCACACTCACACACACAATAATTCCCAGGTTGCACCCCTAGAGGTTCTGATTTAACTGGCCTTTTGTGGGGCCTGGTGATTCTGTTGTGTAGCCAGGGTGGAGAGGTAACTTCTTATCAAGTGCAAAGTGCAAGTCAACAAATTCTTGTTGATTTATTGATTAACATGCTTGTGGACTATAATGAAGCCTCTCAGTCTCCCTGTCTCTATGTTAATAAACCTATTTTCTCTGAAAAACAATAATAGCAACAGCAACAAGACCCTGAAGTTTTGTGTCACGTTGATTGGAAAGTTATAATAAAAATAGTGGAGTTGGTGTTTGCGGGGAGATTAAGAGCATCTCCATCAGGGAAATATCGAGTTGAAGGAGCAAAGGGCCCTCCTGGGTGGGCATCTAAATGTTTGCATCTGGAGACCCAAATAGTTTTCTGAGCTAGAGGCATAGATTTGGTTTCCTGGATATGGGTGAAACCTGAAGCTCTGATAGGATAGTGGGTGGTGTCGCAAGAGAGACAGCAGAGAAGGGGTGGGACATGGAAGCATATGTTTAGTGGGAGGAAGAAAAGATACAAATGAAACCTCAACGAACAAGAATAGCGATGTTTTACCAAAGCCAAAGGAGAAAAGAGAGAAAGAAGAGGGCAGCAATCAATTGTGTGAAATGTGGCTAAGTTAAAAAGGTTGAGTGCTAGGTAATGACTTTATGATAAGGAGGTTAATGGTGCTGTAAGAGTGGATGGGAGGATGGAGCTAGATTGGGTTGAATTAAGGAATGATGAGTAGAGAGGAAGTAGAAGTACTGAGTTCCAATATCAAAAGGATTGTTGCTAGAACAAATACCTTGTATGAGTGGGTATATTTAAAAGTTTGTGGGCTGGCTGAGTGGCGCGTTGGTTAAGAGCTGGCTTGGGATGCCAGCGGCCCAGGTTCGGGTCCCACATGTGAGCGCCAGTGACACTGCCCTCAAAAAAAAAAAAAATTTAAATGAGGTAATGATGTCTTTATCCTGTATATACCTTACCCTTACCTGAACTGGTCTGAGATCTCAAAGATATGTGTTATAACTTTAGAGGAAAGTAATTTTATATTATAATAAGCATAAAAAGGTAGTTTTGATCTCTAGTTCCTTAAGCCCAAATCATGTAACTTAACTACCTGTTTTCCTGCATTATTGTTTTAGAGAATAAGTTTCCAAGGTCTTAAAACTTATTAAGAAATAGGCCTTGCTATAAATGATATTTTTTCAAATACATTGGATTTCTGGAAACAATTAGAGACTAATGTAAAGAAACTTAATTAAAAACAGGAGAAAAGATCTCAACGGTTAGTTGCTCTTCTGTGTCCTCAAGCTGAATTGAAAATATAACTTGGTGAGAAAATTATGATTTGTCATAATTAGCTAGAATACACTTAACATAGCTCTAGGAAAAATATAAATTAATTTAAAACATAGGAATACATATCAACCTTCTGCAGAGGGAATCTTGATTTTCATGAAATATAATAGTTTTGGTGTCTTATAAGTGCTTCTCTTGAGTCTCTAATACTGCAATCAAGAGCACGTCAAGAATTGTATGGGGCAGGACTGTTTTTCTAGACAGACATCACATGGAGAGAGAAGCTAGCTAGAAACAGCCTGAGAATTCTTTAAGAAAAAATTTAGAGCAAAAATAGTCTCGCTCTTGAAATTTATTGCATGTAAGAAAGCTATAGTACTCATCGTAATCTTTTCTGTTCTCTAAGGAATAATCAAGGTACTGAATAGATATGAAAATTGTCTTTTCCCATGAGGATTTTGAGTGAACTAAATTAGGAGACATTTGCATTGCCGTATCACACATAGATGAAAGATGTCTTAAAATATTGGTCTGTTATTTAATTATTTTTACAAGGAGACAAGGATTGGCTTTCTCCTCCAATATAGCACATGGGGCAGGAAACAGGGCCTGTTGTCCATCTACTCTCTTAGTGCTGTGTGACTAAGACTCTTTTTTTGTTTTCTTTTTAGAGGACAGCGTCACTGGCCCTCATATGTGGGATCTGAACCAGGGCCGCTGGCATCCCAAGCCAGCTCTTAACCACCGTGCCACTCGGCCAGCCCCAGTAAGTCTCTTTTTTGACCATCAGTTTTCACATGAAGAAATACATATCTTATAGAATTGTTGTGAAGATTAAATGAAACAACAGATATGTGGCTCCTGACTCTCAGATCACCTCTTTGGTGATCTTCCATGTATTATGTTCCTTTTAATTAAATTGCTAAAAATAGAAAATTTACCTCACATTAGCAGAAGCTTTTTTTTTTTTTTGAGGGCAGTGTCACTGGTCCTCATATGTGGGACCGAACTGGGGCCTTCTGGCTTCCCAAGCCAGCGCTTAACCACTGCACCACTTGTCCAGCCCTAACACAAGCTTTCATTAAACAGCCTACTTCATGCCAGTACTGGAACCTTGTTCATGGATTTCTGCTCCCAATGTGCCCTTTTGCTCTGGAGTCCATATTTTCTTTTTCACATACAGAAGAGATTTACCTAACTATTTGTTTGAACCATATGAAATTGCTGATATTCAACATTTTGACGTATAAATATGAGTTTCATCTGATTTAATCTGATAAATCCTATTCAAACTGTAAAGTCCAACTCAGACCCCAATGTCCAACGTGAGATTGGAGATGGACGGCCCCCTGGACGCAGTGATCTTTTCCTACCACATTTCCTATGCCATTTTTGTTTTTGACACTTCTTGGGTCCTATTTTGTATTGTTGGCAAAATTCTCATATGAATGTGTCTTGTTTTCTTAACTACTTTGTATATTCCTTGAGGTTGTTCATTGCCTGTTCTCCTTTGTGGTACCTGACATAATGCGTTCCATATAATATTTGCTGAGTACATTTTTTATGATGCTAATAATCATAAATAATTCATAACTATTGACCTGACTTTTCTGATGATAAAAAATTTATACTGTGCTTTCTTCCAACATTTAACCTTTTTATCCATATATCTCACATCAAAGAAGGGTATTTCTTTGGTTTTGAGCACTCTTCTATTGATAATATATGTAATGATAATGAGGTCCTTGGTACATAAAAATGATGTTACCGATCACCAGTTCAGCTTGAGCCTGAGGCTGTTGTCCCATTAAATGTCCTGGAGTTTCATTAATGATTCTGCTCTCTCTTTAGGTGCCACTTGGTTAGAGAGCTAGGAGCATTAGGAGGTTAGCCAAGATGAGGTGGAACAAAGTTCAGTTAACTAGTCCATGTGGGAATTGATCACTTGTTTTTGGTATGATTTATAATACACTTTAATCAGCAGATAAACATGAGCAGCAAACAAGACTTATTTAAGAAACAAAAATGGTATTTTTCTTTGAGATTCTAATCTCTTACTTTTAGTGAGAAACAGGAGGAGGAATCAAGGTTGTCATATATCCCACAGAGCTGGATCTGGAAAAAGGATGCTCCCCTAGATGGAGTAGGGGTTGATAAAACTGAGGAAATAAAGAGCTGAGCTTCAAAGTTAAAGGAAAGGATCTAAGTGAGTCACCAAAATGAGGAGAAGCAGGGCTTAAACCAGGCATCAGTGTCAAGAATCACACACCTTTCTACTCTATGTTCAGTTTTGTTAGTAAATATTAGTAAATTTGAAATGTGTCTTGTGCCCAAGGCCTAAGTAGTTCCTACTCTTTCTCGCAGTGAATCAGACTGATTTGGCCTATGGCAGGCAGAGCAGCTGAGAATCTGCAAGGCTGCCCTGCACCTTATGAAAGAGAGCCCTGCAGCCTGGCTGACTGTAAGGAAACAAGAAGCAAAGAGGAAAGGCCACCTACTTAGAACAACTCCTCTCTTAGTCTGGACAACTAGGTGTGTCATGTTTCTTTCTATGTGGAGAAACCAGTGATAAATAGAGGAAAGGGAAGTTTCTCCCTAAAATTCCATAAATATAAGAGATCTTAATTTCAAGGATGGTAGAAATTCACAGCTAGGGAGAGAAACCCATCCCCACCCCAATGCCCTCTTCCCCATCCCCAGCTCCTCCCAACTCTTTCTCTCCCATCCTCAGCCTCCCCATCAACTCCATAAGAATGAATTTGAAGGATTGAGGGGAGAGGTCAAACAAACAGCAAGCTGGCAAGCAGTGTGGACAAATGCCAGTGAGAGAGCCTGCGCTAAAGCCAGCACTTAGGATTTTCTTGAGGAATGAATGTGGATAGCTGGCCTCATAATAAGGGTCTGAGACAAAGCAGATGTCAGAAGTCTATTGAATTTTCACTTTGTTGTTTCAGCATCCCTTTATGGTTAACGTCTTTAGTCTTCTGCCTCTGGCTATGATGAAGTTATCGGTACAAGGCTGGCTAGCCTCATGCCATAAACAACCGTGAAACTGGACAAGATGCATACATGTGGTGATGCTTTTTAGGCTTTGGACAATAGGCAGTACAAAACTGCTCCCTGAAAGAACAGGCACTCACCAGATGAGTCTTATGATTGAACTAGATGTCAGCCTGGAAAACATTTCCCAATCATGGCACAGGTTGCTGAAACTCACAGTGTTTATGCTTTGCTGAAGAGATAGATTAGAGTTCAAGACAGCAGAAACAGTTGGAATATGTGAGTTGTGGAGAGGTGGAAACCTCAGAAATGTGAATGGGGGTTCCTCATCAACCTTGGCTGAGAACTGGGCTGCATAGGTACCGGGTGAGGCTACTAAAGGTTTACCAGAGAGCTGAGACTTGAAGCTATTGGGTTGAGAGTAGATCAGACATACTAGACGTTGAGCAATGCTGGAGACATTGGAGCTCCAGCCCAGCCATAGCGAGAAATCTAATTAACATCTCATTAATATTTGTTAAGTCCAGCTTAGACACCAGAAATGTCTGTAAGGACCACATCCTAGAGTCAAGCTTACAGTACACCTGGCATAGCGAAGCTGAAGACCAAGTCATAACAAGACAGGCATAAGAGAAGGAGTTTGGAAGCTGAATTCTGCCAGGTTAGAGGAGCTTGGAAAACACCTTGTGCTTCCCACAGATCTTCCCTAATGAAGCATAAAACCAAGCACAAAGATTTTCATACAAGGTTCAAGGTAATCATCAAGTAATTGAGCTGCCAAGGAAAACAAGACAGCTCTTCAAAGGAAGATTACAGAATTCAATCTTTACAATAATTTATACACATTATCCAGGGTAAAGAAATTATAAACTTTGAAAAAACCAAGGAAAATGTGGTCCATAATCGAGAAAAAAAGTTTCATGAAAGCCAACTCCAAGATGGTCCATGTGTTGAATTTAGTAGACTTTAAATCGACTGTTATGACAAAGAATAAAAGAATAATATTATCTTAATAAGAGCAGATAGAAAATTTCAGGAGAGAGTTTTAAACTGTAAAAAAGAACCAAATAGAAATTCTAGAACTTAAAACTAAATTTTCAATGGAAAATTCACTGGATGGTCTTAATAGCAGATTAGAGATGGTAGAAGAAAGTTTAAAGTCTTCAAAATGAAGATTCATTTTGATTCATAAATCAGCTTTGATGTAAATTTCCTCAGAGACCTATGCTGAAAATTTTGCAATCATTTTGGAAATAATTTACTCTTTTATTAATTGTGCTCAGTTAGTCCCTAGAGTCTATTGACCTTTTCTTCAAAATGGTTTTCATATAGGCACTTTTCTCTCCATTTCTATTTCTACTTCTTTGGTTCAGGGATGGCAGATTACCGCTGCAGCCTGGCATTCCAACCTCTAATCCTTTTAATCCATTTTCCAATCCTGTAGTCTTTTTTTTTTTTTTTTTTGAGGGCAGTGTCACTGGCCCTCACGTGTGGGACCGAACTGGGGCCGCTGGCTTCCCAAGCCAGCGCTTAACCACTGCACCACTTGGCTGGCCCTCCAATCCTGTAGTCTTAATCACTCCTTTAGTTTATTCATTCAGCGAATCTTTATAGATCACCTACTACTCTATTTCTGATATACATCTCTGTTTTGCTCTGAAATCTTTAATAGTTCCAATTTCCCTTAAATAGGGAGCCAAATTCTTCTGTCTGGATTTCAAGTCCTCTCTATATAATCATTTCCTCTGTCATCTGCTTATTATTTTGGTCATATTTCTATTTGTCATAGGCACTGTGATAGACTTTTGGCCAACCAACAATGGAACTCTTCTTATAGATGGGGAACCCCCTGCCTTCTGAAGCAGAGGTACACCTCCACTCTAGAGGCTGCAGATACCGGACAGTCATTTTCACTGCCTCCCTTGCAGTGCCATTATATGGCACATGATGTAGGCTCTCTCCTTTGGACATACTTCTCTCAGACTGTAAGGGAGAAGTCACACAGAGTGACAGGGCCTTTGAAGAATGAACAGTGATAGGTGGCAGCAGTGGCAACACCTACCCAGAAGCATCAATAACAGTTGAATTTGACAGTTGAATACAAACTGAGGGGTCTGTGCCCATCAGTGGCTGCAGTAGAATCTTCTAGACTGCTCTTGCATTACAGTTTTGGTCACTGACTGGCTGCTTAGCCTCTAAACCTCTGCTTAGGCTCTGTGCTTCCTGTGAAGATCTTATGAGCTCTCAGAATCTTTAAATTAGCAGTGGTTTTCTCATGCACACAGCTAAGAATTCTGACTGAATGCATACACTTATACCCTGTCCCAGACAGGTCAACAACCTGCCCACCCTAAGAGCATGCCAAGCTCACCCTGGACTGTCTGCTTGGCCAGGGTCATTCTGATCACTAGAAATTCCTCCATTTTCCTATATCTCTGTTCAAATCTTGTATATCTTCAAGTTCCGCTGCTTCAAAGAGATTTTTTTCTGACTTTTCTAGACCTGAATAGTCATTCTCTCCTCCATACCTTATACTTCCACACTAGGTTATATACAGTTTTCTGCACTTCACTAATTTAAAAAATATACTAATTTTCATAAGTGTATTGAAGAGTACAGAGCATGACCTAGACACCTGTATATCTCATCTTGCTTAGGACTGTGTTCAGAACGTTGTAGTTATTCATTATACTATACTAAATGGAGGATAAATTTTATGAAAGACTTTGCTTTATTTAGTATTTCATGAAAAGCCTTAATATCCTGGATAAAACATGACAGCCTTTGTGTAGGAAGATGACACTATTTCTGGTTGAAACTATTTGACATGAACTCTTTCAATTTCTTCCCTTCCCACTGAAGATTCCTTAAGGCCAATCTTTCTTCTACTCATTTTTCCTTTCTCAGAGGAAGGAGTGTGACTCTTCCTACCTTGACCCTCTTTTGCCTCTTTTGAAATCTTATTCTATTAATCTTTTCCCCTCCCATATTCTTTTTCTCTTGTGACTGCTTCCCTGTCCTAAAACAACAACAAAATCTCTCACAGTCTTTTTCTCCCCACCCTTTTTTTTACTTTCAAAGTTGCTGAATTCTTTGTCTTTTCATGACCAGATTTACTAACACAATGATCTTGCTGAATGCTTCATTTTTTTCTATCCTATTACTTCTTAGCACCTTGCGAGATGGACTTTTTCTTCATCACTTTAGAGAAGCTGCTTTCTTGATAGTTACCAAAAACCTTGCTGAGCTCAGTTTCAGCCACTTAAAATCACAAAGGTTTGCCTCTCACGCATGCTACACAGATGACCACTGCAGCTTTGTGGGTGGGCTGGGGTTGCTGCTCCATGACATCTTTACTCTGAGATCCAGGCTGATAAGACAGCCCATATTTGGAACATTTTAGGTTGCCTTGGCAAAGGAAAAGAGAATTCGATAGGGTTTTGTGCTAGCAAATGATATTTTCTGACCTGGAAATAATGACATCACTTTTGCTCAAACTCATTGGCCAGAACTGGTCATATGACTCCCTCTAACTTAAATAGGTCAGTTGAGAAAGTACAAACCCATCCCATCATGTGCCCAGAAGGAGGAAGAAGGGAGAAATATTCAGTGAACTCTCAGGTTTCCTTATTATCAAATCAAGTACATCTTTTCTGTCTCTTCATTCTCATTTATTCTTCTGTACCATTTGATATTATTAACGTACCCTTTCTTAAAAATAGTAGCCTGCTATATGAATCCTACTGATTGTTTTGTCAATACGTCAAACTCAGTGTATACAAACAAATCATCCTCATTTGCCTTCCTGATTCCTCCTGGCTAATTCCAACTATTTCATTTGAAAGGCTTTTTTTGTTTGTTTGTTTGTTTGTTTTTTGTTTTTTTTTTAGCTGAGCTATCCTGCCACCTGTTGGCAGCTCAACGGCAACTCAGCTCGGGCTGGCCTCGAACCGCCGTTGCTCAGAGCTCAGCTCGCACTCTTGAGTGAGCTCTTAACCAACTGAGCCATTCGGCCGGCCCCAACTATTTCATTTGTATTCTTTATTTCTCTTTATGGTACTACCATTTTTCCTATCACTGGGTTTTGAATCCTCATATATTTTTAATTTCCCTTCCTTCAATAATTTCTTCCTTCTGATCCATTGCCAAGCTGTGGCTATTTCCATTTTCCTAATATTTCCTGAATTGGTTTCCATTCTCACTGAGATCTTGGATACAAGCCATCAAGTTGACAGCCTCATTTTGGCTGCTTTCATCCAGTTCCCCTATCTCCATGCCACTACCAGTTTTAGTACCTCAGAGTTCTAATCCGGTCATTGCTGTGTTTAAAAAAATTCTAATAATTCCCTGTTTCTTAGAAGATAAAATTTAAATTATTTATTTAGTAGTCATGGACGTCTATTATCTAGTTTTGACCTATCCTTTTAGAATTTTCTCTCAATTTTACCTGTAAGCTCCTGACCAAATTTTACTTTTTCCCTAAAGTGGCTTTTGATCACACTAACTGAACCTGAACTCTCTGTCCTTTGTAAGACCATGAAGCTATTTAAATTTCATTATGCCTATTATATATCCTATTAGGACGACTAATTACTTCTTGCTTATATTGTAGTTTCTTTTTATATGTCTCAATCTCGGTACAGTTATGTGCCACATAACAATGTTTTTGTCAATGATGGACTGGCTGTGGATACAACTGTGGTCCTGTAAGATTATAATGGAGCTGAAAAATTCCTGTCACCTAGTGATGCTGTAGCTGTCATAACATAGCACAATGCATTTCTCATAGCTATTAATATAAAATAAGGATATATAGAAAAATATTTTTGTATAGCTGTACAGTGTGTATTTTAAGCTAAGTTGTATTACCAAAGAGTCAAAAAGTTAAAAATATTAAAAGGTTTATGAAGTAAAACAGTTATAGTAAGCTAAGGTTCATCCATTATTGAAGAAAGAAAAATATTTTTAAATTAATGTAATGTAAATGTACAGTGCTTATAAGGCTACAGGAGTGTAGAGTAGTATGTAGTAATGTGTTACGCTTTCACATTCATTCACCACTTATTCATTACTCACCCAGGGCAACTTGCAGTCCTGCAAGCTGCATTCATAAGTGCCCTTATGATACAGGTGTATCATTTTTTATATTTTATACTGCATTTTTACTGTACCTTTTCTTTGTGTAGATACGTTTTGATAAACAAATACCATTGTCTTAAAATTCCCAACGAGTACAGTAATGTACTTTACAGGCTTGTAGCCTAGGAGCCATAGGATGTATCATACAGCCTAGGCATGTAGTAGGCTAGACCACCTCGGTTTGTGTCAGTGTACTCTATGATGTTGGTACAATGACAAAATTGACTAATGACACATTTCTCAGAATGTATCCCTGTTGTTCAGCGATGCATGACCGTATGAGACTATTTCTTTGTTTGGCAAGACATCTCCTGAAATTGGATGCCAGGCTGTGAACTGTTCTACCAACCTTAGTTTTTTTCCCATCTACTACTTACCTGGCACATTCCATTGCACACTGCTGATATGGGATATTTATTGCTCAGTGAATAACCTACCCGTTTTCCTCTTTTCTCTAAGTAGTGATGGTGACTTGCCCTGAGCTACCCACACTCTCTTAATAGTCTCTTGAGCCCACTGGCATGTTTTTGCATGGCTCTCTAGGTTTAGGAGTTTAATCTGCATCTGTGGAATGGTGATTTGTCTAAGTGAAGTTAACTGGCTTATGCAGAGATTGAATCCACAACCTTGGCCTCATTAGCACCTTGTTCTGATCAGTTGACTTTCTGGCCCAGTGCTAGAAAATATTCACAAAAGACATAAATATAGATATGTTTTAACCAGGCTCATGCTTTTCCCTATGTACTGTGGCAGAGGTGAAAATTAGTTGCCCATTGAGCTTGGACAGCTGATTTAAATCGAATAGTGGAATTAATAAATGCAGTTTTGAATGAATAAATGAATTTAATTGGGTCAGAATAGGCTAATTAAAAGCAGTGGAGCAGATTGAGCCTTTCAAATATATAAGAAAGACAATTTTTATGTGATGCTTTGCACCTTGCCCACTTCTGAAAAGTGCCAGAAGTAGGCAGTGGGGCTTACATAATTTTGAAGAAATATGCCTAAATGCCAAAAAGTGTTCCAATGCAGCATGAGCCTTCTCCAAAGCCCTAAATTGCCAGCCTTTTGTTGGAGCAAATTTGAAAGCAGCTGCAACTTGGTCATATTGGGTTGAGACCAATCTTGAGGCACAACCATGAAGAACGGCTTTGATAGTGTTCTTTGTAATACTAATATGGGTGGCGCTTAAAGGTAAGTAGCTCAGCTCAGGGCTAGGAAAGGTACTTGATGGGAGGATCATGGCTGACCTGTCTATAAACTCTTCCCTGTTAAATTCACTGCAGACAGTGCAAGGCAGCCAAAGAGCCAGATCACAGCTTCACTTCAAAATCAGATGGTAGGAGCCCACTTAAGGGACCAGGCAGCTGGGGTCTTAGTTCAATGGATTTGAAAAAACTCTACTATTATTTATTTGCCTGCCAAGTGTTTAAAACTCTATTTATGTCATAGCTTCCTAAAAACAGTTCATTAACTAATATATACCAATTTGAAATTTTAAATATTTATCACAGATACATTAATTTGTTTACATATATGTCACTTTGTTACAGATTTATGGTGGAATTGGGAATACATGTCTAAATTCAGAACAGCATTAACTTTGCTTTAGGACAATAATTGCCAATTTTCCCCCTCATGTACTTGAAATACTGAGAATTGATGTATTTGAAGTAATTTTGGTCTGAATATAGAGTTCTGAGGGCAGTGTCACTATCTCTGAAGTATGAACTTGCGTATTTGAGGGCTCTTTTAATAAGCCTGAGAGTTTTGTGATAGGAAAATGTTCATTAAGCCCAGGCTGTGGGGGAAAATGTCAGTCTGGGTTATTTGGAGCAAACGGTTAAAAGGGATCATGCAGTTTTAATGAAATCAAAATAATTGACAGAAAGTACTTTTAAAAAGGATGAAGTTTTATTGAAAAATTTGAAATATAGCAAGGAAGATGAATGTCTTCTCTTTATTAAAAAAGAAACAACAGGCCAAAATGGAGTCACTTTTGCTAAGCCATGGCACCAAACCAAAATTTAGTAACTAGTCTAATTGCAGTTTCAGCTTCTTCCAGGAATGGAATTTAAACCAATCAGTCTGAAATTTCCTGATCAATACTAGTAAGGTAATCTTCATGGTAAAGCCCCTGTCAGCCCCTTCCCCCCAAAAGAAGATGACCTGGCCTGAAATAATCCTGTGTTTTCTTTTGTTAATAGCTTCCTTGTCTCACTCCTCTTCCTATAAAAACCTTCCATTTTGTAGAACCCTGTAAGTTGCTAGTTAGGATGCTGCCCAATTCATGAATCACTTAGTAAAGCCAATTAGATCTTCAAATTTACTCAGTGAATTTTGTTTTTAAACACCTTATTTCTTATAATAAGCAGTTTAAATAATGAGGAACCATTTGATAATCACACTGCCTCAGATATAATTCCTTTTTTCTTAGTTTATTTTTCCTGATTATAAAAGTAATTGATGTATTATGTTGTCAGAAAAGTCATGACATATTTTGTCTATGTTTTTCAAAGATCATTTATTTATATAAGGAACAAAGATTAATCAATGATATATTGCCCGTTTTGTTCAATAATCTTTTGCCATCTTTCAGTGAGCTTCATAATTCCTTGTTCATAGAAGGACCTGTCTATATTTGCAAAAAAACTGAACAAGTTGTTGATTTGCAGTCTCACCTGTATTGAACGTTATACCATGCAAGGAGTTTTGAAAAGAGCGAAACAAGTAGAAGTCTAACGGCGCAAGGTCAGGAGAGTATGGTGGGTATGGCAACACATCCCATCCAAGCTCCAAAAATTTTCGATGGGTGATCAAACTTGTGTATGGTCTCCTGTTGTTGTGATGGAAAACAACTCCTGTACAATGAACAAGCTCTGGACATTTCTGGATGATGGATTCATTCAAACTGTCCAATTGCTGACAGTACACATTCAAATTCATTGTTTGGTTCCTTGGTAGGAGATCAAAAAACACGACACCTTTAAAATCCCACCACACTGAGAGCATAACCTTCCTCTGATGAATGTCTGCTGTCGATGTCATTTGAAGTGAAACATCACGTTGGGACCAAGACCGTTTGCACACCACATTGTTATAAACAATCCGCTTCTCATCACCAGTTATCAATCTCATCAAAAAAGAATCGTTTTCCTCACGTTTAATGAGCATATTGCAGATGTTTATACGCGCCGTCAAATGAACTTCTTTGAGTTTATGTGGAACCCAAATATCGAGCTTGCTTACGTATTCCAGCTTCTTCAGGTGGTCATGAACGCTTGAATGATGGATGTTCAATGTTTCTGCAATCTCTCTTGTCATGCAATGTGGGTTTGACTTGATCAATGCCTTTATTTTGTCATCATCAACCTTGGTGGGCCTCCCTGACCGAGGAGCATCGCTGAGATCAAAATCACCAGCACAGAATTTCGTGAACCATCATTGGCCCTGACGTTCTTGTAGAGCATTGTCACCATAAACTTTACGCAACTTTTCACAAGCTTGACGCGCGTTCTTCCCTTTATGGAAGTAAAACAGTAAAATATGGCAAAAATGCAGTTTGGTCTTCCATCTTCAACTTGTAAAATCTCCAAATCTCAACCAAATCGCTCAATTCTTTTTTAGAATGAGCCTAGAACTGTCATCTGTCAAATGATATAGCAATAACATAGATGTGAATGACTCTAGTACTTCCAAAAATGAACTAGTGTGATCTGTTGCAAACATGCCTCATGACTTTTCCGACAACCCAATACATTGTAGAAAAACGAGACATTTCTAATATACGTGTAATTTCAAATTTTATTGCTGAAATACGCTTAAGAGGAAGATGGAATTGGACAACTGTTAATAGATTTTTAATACTATCTCCTTTCTACTACATGCATCAAAAGAGTATTAGGAAGAAAGCTTATGGTTTTAAGGGGAAAAAATCAAAAAGTGCCTACAATAGACCTTACTTCCCGAAATCGCAATTGGCTTGTATAGATTCAGTTTAGAAGTGGGGAATCACAACAGCAGGTAGTTAGACAAGAGAACTAATTTGTGGACACCAGCTTTAGGTCTTCATGTGATTCTGACAAGAACCTTTTCTTTCTTTTGTCAACTGCTCAGGACTGTGACTTCCAGGCAGAATTCTGCTTTTACAGCAGTGTCCCCTGTTAAGAGACTGCAGAGTCATCCACTTCAGGGCACTTCAAGGCTCTCTTTCAGAAAAACTAAGCAGTCATTGCTTTTACAGTTGGGCCTGTTGCTCTTAACCACAATACAGTATGCTTTTCTTCTCAGCTGTGCTATTTGATTGACCAATTTTTATTTTTAAATCTACCCAGTAGACTAGATGTTATAAAGAAGCAGCAAAGCATTTTCTATCCAGTAAACACGTAGGAATTAATAATCTATGTAGCAACAAGGTATGTATGATGAACAAAATTTATTTTCATTGAACTATCAATAATAGAAGTCTTGGACTTGGAGTCAGGTTGAGAGTTTTTAAAATATGTACTATATTTTTAGGACGGGCAGGTATTTTTTTGAAGTCTTTCTCTCTGACACTTAATCTAATTATGGCTTAATTGAGACGAAAAGGATTTTCAGTCATAAAAGGGTTTAGAATAAAAGGCTTTGCCAGAGCAGTATTCTTCACTGAAAATAGGGAGGTCTTTGTCTTCTTAGAACTCCCTTCTAAATTGCAGTGCAACACTGCTAATACCTGTATTTGCAGTGAGATGTTATAGCTCAGTGTCAGAGAGTAAGATAAAATAAGAATAATAGTTGTGTGAGTAACAAGTGCAAATGAACGAGTTTATTACCTAATGAATGTTGTTTAAGAGAATGTCAGGAGTGGATTGTTTCTGTGACTTTAATGGTAATTCATCTTGGAGGCGCTTTCAAGTAGTGAAACTATGACTTCTTTGTTTTGTGATCAAAACAAAACCAAAATATGCAGGTATGATAGAGTATGTAGTTAGACTTTGCTTTATCTTGTAAATGAGAGGAGCTTCTGAACATTTTCTCTTTTCCTTAAGGTAGCTTTTGTAAGTATATGGAAGATTAGAATAAAACATTGTGGCGAAGGGAATGATTTCATGATGAAAATATTGGTTCTGGAGTAATCCTATTAGCAAGACGTTCACATAATCAGAAACTATTAAATGAGAGCTCAGGCTCTGCTATTGTTTAAATGTCATTAAATCTATTCTAGAATATACTTTCAAAGGCTGAGCTCAGTGTGGTTGATGATTTACCTTCTTCTAAATAAATGTTGAGCAAATATCATCACTTGACCTGGGAACCAAGATTGCTCAGATTCCCAGCATATATCCAGACTGTAATCAATTTCCTCCTCTTTATATTAAGGAAGTTTTTTTAAAAAAAAAAAATAAATATTTTTTTTTACCTAAGTAGCTGGCTTCCTGTTTATAGAAAGCCAATTTTGAAAGCCATAAATTGTATCTGGCTAAAATTTATTTGGATGGAAAACAAGGTGTGTACATAATAATCTGTTGTGGGACAAATAAGATTATTGGTGTCTGATGATTAGCCCCTAAATTGATTTTTAAAAATGTAGTAACAGAGAGTAACTTTAGACTGCTAAACAAAAACAGGCACACAAAACAACAAAGGCGAAAACAATTAAGCGTCTATAAAACAGAGAGCAAGCAGGTCTGAGTGTAATAGCCACTGAGCAATGGTTTACAGTGTAATTATCTGATAGTTATATTTTCCAAGTTTCTAGTGAAAATTATCTCACTTTAAAATAGCCTATAAAGTCTGGCTGAGATATACTCGTATAGGAATTTCAGAGAGGGTGATATTACGCAATTTGCACATTTTCTACTCTGGAGATAAACTCTTCAGTGGTCCTGTAAGGTCCACTCTGTAGGATATAGTCCAAACCACTTTGCTCAGCCAAAAACGCTCTGCATGACTTGGCCTGTGTCTTACAATTCTGGCCTCCTCTCTTTCAAGAGAGTTCTCTCAAGCTTGTTTCTTTGTCTTAGCAAAGTCTTACATTTTCCTTAAGAATCATTCAGGAGTTTACTTCTCTGGGAAGTGTTGTCTTTGTCTTCTAAATACTGCAAACATGGCGGTATTCAGCCATAATGGTTATCACTAACATTTCTATACAGTAGCTACATTATGTTGGGCTCATAAAATACTTGATTATTCCTTCCAGAGTGTGCAAGTCAGCTGGCAAGTAAAGGTTACAACTCTATGCATGTAGTTTTCTGGTATTTCACTCTCAGAGTGAAGACAATAGAGAAAGGGCAAGTGAATAAAATGGCTCTGAAGAACTCTTATTAAACACATAGCCCAAAGAAGTACATTTTGGACAGGATAAGGCAAACTAACCATTATTTTAAGCTTCTTTGAAAGTGGTGTGTTAGAAACCTCATTGATCCAGCTTTTTTCTTTAATAACCTTGCCAGCACTTCATGAAAGCTTGACTAGAGTGGTGAGAAACTGCTAGGTTACTTTTTTTCCCTAGGAACTGAGTATTTAACTTTGTGAAATGATCTCATTTTTCCTTCCACTCCTTTTGGGATCACATAGGCCTGTTTTCATGGCTTTTCTTCTCAATTTTAATGTTAAATTATTTTTCTAATATTGTAGAATTCTTCCTAAACCCTCAATAGGAGAGTCTGTTGCTTACACTGTTCCTATTTTACCAATAAAGCTCATGTAAGAAAAGATATCAGGGTTACTGCTTTAATATTCATTCAGTAGTTCAGGAGACAAATATATATCCATATCACTCTCATCTACTTTTATCTATTTATCTGTAGCCTTTGATAGCACTAAAACCCAAAACATTGATTATTTTCCCCCCACCGTTTGGTAGATGATGGAGGGAAGGAGCAAATGGACTTTTAAAACAAGGTCAGTCATTGAAGACTTTCAGGGAGCAAGACTTTTCCTACACTCTTTCAAGCCCTCTCATATAATATTCTAATATTCTCTTTTAGAAGGGGAGGAAGAGATCATTTGAAATCCTGTTGAGGTTGCATGGAAAGTGAGTGGACAGGGCCAAAAAGGAAAAGCACAGACTTCTTTTTTTTTTTTTTTAAGGCAGTGTCACTGACCCTCTTATTTGGGACCGAACCGGGGCCCCTGCCTTCCCAAGCCAGCGCTTAACCACCGCGCCACTCGGCCGGCCCCAGACTTCTTTTTTTTTTTTTAATGGCCTTTAACACTGTAAAAAAATGACAACAATATCATATTTTATATTTATGGGGCCAGTTCTTTCCACAGTATTTTGCCTCATATTATCTGATCTTCACAGCAAGGTTAGGACAATTCATATGATGCATTTTATTAGTCAGCATAAGACATTTTACTGGTTGTCTTTTCTCAAACACAAATGAAAATAAAATTCTAAGGTTCTTTCCAGTTCAAAGATGCATACATCTACAAGAATAGGATTTACGTGAGGTTCATTTTGAGTTGTCTCCAAAACAATCCTTATTTTTCATAACAGCTTTATTGATATATCATTCACTTAACATAAAATTCACCCTTTTAAATTATATAGCCCAGTGGTTTTCAGTATATTCACAAAGTTGTGCAACTACTGCTACTACCTAATTTTAGAACACTGTCATCACCCCTCAAAAACAAAACAAAACAAAACAAAATAAAACCACGTTACCCATTAGCAGTCATTCCACGTTGGGACCTTCCTATTGTATTTGTCACTTCTACATGTGGCATGAATTCCTTAGGAAATTCCTGTCTGTGGGTACCCATTTCATCAAATAGGATGCTCAGAGTTCTGTAGAAAATCCTATTAAAATCTTTTATTTTTTTATTTTTATTATTATTTTTTTTGAGGGCAGTGTCACTGGCCCTCACCTGTGGGACCGAACTGGGGCCACTGGCTTCCCAAGCCAGCGCTTAACCACCGTGCCACTCGGCCGGCCCCATATTAAAATCTTTTAGACAGATTTTGCTGTTTCAAAATTTTTCTTGCATTTGTGAAACATTGTTTTGATATCTTTTTTTTTTTTTTTTTTTTTTTAAAGATTTTATTGGGGAATTGGTGGAGGGGAACAGCGTTGGGGAATCGGGGAAGGGGAACAGACAAGTTGCCGTCTTCTTGTTCTTCAGTTTTAGTTGCGGAGGATGTTGCTTCACTATTGGTATCGTCATTGCGCTCTTCCCGGATGAGGCAGATCGGTCGCTGGCCTCTGGATGTCGCTCATCGCAGCTATTGGCAGCTCACGCTTGGCTGCCAGCCGCTCACGCTGGCTGCGGGCCGCTCACTGCAGCCTATGGCAGCCCACTGCAGCAGGGGCTGCAGCCCACACCATCACCGGGGCTGCAGCCCACACCATCACTGGGGCTCGCACAGCCCAGCTCCAGGTGGAGCTGTTGTTAGCTGTAGAGGGCAGTGTCACTGGCCCTCATGTGGGATCCGAACCGGGGCCGCTGGCATCCCCAAACCAGCGCTTAACCAATGCGCCACTCGGCCGGCCCTGTTTTGATATCTTGAAAAGGTATTATTTACCGTTTAGTAAAACTAGATGACTGTAACCAACCTAGACCTCAATTTTTTTTGCCTGTTCTTCTTTGAGCTAAAAAGCTGTCAATCTAAAAGTCTCAGAGCCTTCTGGGGGCAATTTAAATTCAGCTTTGAGGATAAACTGCTCCTTTGTTTTGGGAAAAAAATCTCATGACTAAGCTTTTAAATATGCAAATGAAAGTCTTCTTTCAAAAGTTGTTCTCCATTCCCCCCACCCCCCACACTATAAATTGGGGAAGGCCTAAAGGTGGTACATAACTAGAAGCAGATGTTTCATGGAGATGGTGAGTTCTGAATAATCATGAAAATTGAGTATTCTGTTTTCTTTAGAGAATTTTATTTCCCTCTGGATGTAGTAGACACCTGAAAGTTATTGTTTGTTTTTGTGGGCATTGAGTGTGTACTCTCATTTATGCCATTGTCCCCGTTGTCCAAGCATTTGCCAAAGGTTAGAGGGCAGATATCATTACAGCAGGGTGCAAATGAACACCTCAGACTGTTGAGGGGACCCTAAAAATGATTCGACTGAGGTTGTTGAAGCTTAGTATTCTGCTGTTCTATTGAAGCCACACAAAGAAGATCATTAAAAGTTGAATACTTTTAGACCTTAGAACATGTGTAATTATTTAATTATAATGGATTGTTTTGTTACAACTCTTAGGGCAAGACTAACCCCCAATGGTTTGAAGATGGTATATTCCTTATAAATCACTGTGGGAAGAGGCTAGCTCAGGAGCAGAGAAATAAAAATTCTTGGAGGCAAATTTTAGATTCTTACCCTCTTTGAGTCAAGCCAGCAGTTTTGCTTGGACTATGGGGTACAGAGTTTCTGAACTTCTACTCTGTTACCTAGAGGAATTAGGAGAACCAGGCAAGTTCTGAAATTGAGTTTGTATTTTTAGATTCTAGGAAGAGCGATCGCTTGCAGTAGCAGTTTAAGCCACTCCTTGTTTGGTTTGTCCCTCAGTTATTCTAAGTCTCTGTTAAAAATGTTGGTCTGGTTTTGAACTATGGAGAACTGGGGACAGGACTCCCTTGTGTGTGGGAATGAGGGATGGAAGTATCATGGCAGTCACAGGGGGCACAGATGTGCCCAGCAGAGAAGACTTCTCATGAAGAAATTGGGACTCACAGGTGAATGAGATGTGGTAAGGATTTAATTTCTGAGACTGAGACTGGTGAGAGATCCAAGCTATTACTATTTGATATTAAAAGATGCAACCTTTTGGTGTTCTACGCTGTCTAACAATTAAGTTTGCAAACTTGCTACTGTACTCTTATATTGGCAGCACTGTACAAATTGCTCGGTAAGGTTTCATAACCTTGGTATATCAGTGTCTCACAGTTGTGTTCGTGTTGACGTGTGGTGGTGTCTTGCTAAGCGGCATTCATTATTATTGTTGTGGGTTTTGTGTGCCGTTGGGAGAATGTCTGAGCTTGAATTAGAGCAATGAACAAACATTAAATTTCTTGTTAAACTTGGCTAGAGTGAAAGTTAAATCAGGGACATGTTAGTCCATGTTTACGGGGATAATGCCTTGAAGAAAATGGCAGTGTACAAATGGATTAAACTTTTTTCTGAGGGGAGGGAATATGTCACTGATGAAGAGATGTCATGGTGGCCAGTAACGAGCAGAACTGATAAAAACATTGCAAAAATTCATCGAATTGTGCATCACAATCATCGGGTGACTGTGAGAAGCATAGCAGGCCAAGTAAACATTGATAGGGAAACAGGAAAATCTTAACTGAAAATCTTGGCATGAGAAAAGTGTGTGCAAAAATGGTCCCAAAGGAGCTCACCAATGAACAAAAGCAAAGGAGAGTCAAAGTTTCCCAAGACCTTTTGGAGAGGCAAGACGATGTTTTGGGCTGTGTTATCACTGGTGATAAAACATGGGTGTACCAATACGACCCTGAAACAAAGTGTTGAAATGCACAATGGAAGTCAGCCAATTCTGCACAACCAAAAAAGTTCCTTCGGTCCAAATGAAGAGTCAAAATGATGCTGCTAACCTTTCTTGATATCAGAGGGATTATTCATTATGAATTTGTACCAACTGGACAAACACTTAACCAAGTTGACTATTTGGAAGTGCTGAAAAGGCTGCATGAAACGGATGAAAACGACCTGAACTTTTCACAAATAATTCATGGCTCTTGCATCACAACAATGTGCTAGCTCACATGGCACTGTCTATGAGGGAGTTTTTAGCCAGTCAACAAATAACTGTATTAGAACACCATCCCTAATCACTGATCTGTCCCCCAATGACTTTTTGTTTACCTGGAGATAAAGGAAATATTGAATGAAAGACTTTTTGATGACATTCAGGACATCAAGGTAATATGATAACAGCTCTCATGGCCATTCCAGAAAAAGAGTTGCAAAATTGCTTTGAAGGGTGAACTAGGTGCTGGCATCAGTACATAGCTTCCCAAGGGAAGTCCTTCAAAGATGACCATAGTGATATTCAGTAGTGAGGTAGGAACACTTTTTCTAGGATGAGTTTGTGAACTTAATTGTCAGATAAAGGTTTATGAGGCCTATGACACATTTACTTATTCAAGACACATTTATTAAACTCTTAATATGTGCTTGATATCTGTTTTATGTGTTTGAGATATATCCACGAACAAAGCAGACAAAATGGCTGATCTCACAGAGCATACATTTTAGTAGGGAGACAGACAATAAATAACTAAATTACATAGTATGTTGAAAGGTGATATGTGCTATGAGAAAATGTTAGAGCAGGTAAGGTAAGGGGATAGTAAAGGGATTGGGGAATACAGGGGTAAGGACTTGTTGATTGTTGCCATTTTAAATAGGGTATCAAGGTTGGTCTCATTGAGAAGGTGACACCTGAGAGGAAACTTGAAGGAGATGAGGGAATCAGCCATGAGGGTATTTAGAAGAGGGCTCTATGCAGAGAGAATATCCTGTGCATAGTCCTTGAGGTAGGGTGGTAAGCTGAATAATGCCCCCACTCCCAAATATGTTTGTGTTCTAATGCCCAGAACCTGTGTATGTTATATGACAAAAGAGACTTTACAGATGTGATTACATTAAGGATGTTGAGATGGGGAGATTATCTATATTATTCAGATGGACTCAATGTAATCACAGCTCTCCTTATAAGAGAGACACAGGAGGAGTCAGAGTCAGATGAGATGTGATGGTGGACGTAGAGGTTGGAGTGATGTACTTTGAAGATGGAGGAAGGGGCCACAAGCCAAAAAATACAGGTGGCCACTAGAAGCTGAAAATAGCAAGGAATGGACTTTTTCCTCTGAGCCTGCAGAGGTAACCAGCCCTGCTGACTCCCTGGCTTTAGCCCAGTGAAACTGATTTCAGACTTCAGACCTGTAGGCTGTAAAATAATAAATCTGTATTGTTTTAAGCCACTAGTGTGTGGTCATTTGTTAAAGTGGTGATAGGAAATTGCTGTAGTGTGAGTCTGCCTAAGGTTGTTCAAGCAACAGAAAGACGAGTGTGACTGGAGGGATAGCAGAAGAGGTCAGAGAGATAAAAGGGGTGAAATGGCACTCATGAATTCAACTGAGGCTTTTATACCGAGGGGTGAAGTGATCTGACTTTTATAATAGACTGTGTATGTGTGTGTGTGTTGGGAATAGGTTGAGGAGACTAGGGTGGTGGAAGGGAGAGCAATAGGGGCCTATTCCAGTAGTCAAGGAGAGAGATGATGGTGGGTGAGGTCAGGGAGGCAGCAGTGGAAGCAGTGATATCTGCTTTAATGATAAAGCCTGCAATATGTCCTGACAGACAGAATGTGGGCTGTGAGAGGAAGAGGAGAGTCAAGGATGGCTCCAGGATATTTGGCCAGAGCAAGTGGAAGGGCAGAGATGCCAGTCAGCTATCTTGAGGTCTATATTTGACCACAGATAGAATATGGATCTAAATTTGAGTGTGTGTTAGACATCCAAGAAGGGATAGTGAGTAGGCACTCAGATATATAGGTTTGAATTTCAGAGGATGGAGAACCAAAGGTGGGAGTTGTGTGAAATATAAACGCTATTTAAGTTATGAAATTGAATGAGATTGCTGACAGGGAGTTGCAGGCAGAGAAGAGATGTTTTAAGGCCTGAAACACTTCAATGTTCAGAGATCCGAGAGAAGAGGGAGCAGGGAAGATGATGGAGAAGAGTGAGACAGGAGGAAAAGACAACACTTTGTTTTCCAAGTGATGACAAGCCCCTGAATTTTAAAAGGAAGATACCATTCCAGAGCCCAAAGAGAGAGAGGCCACTATGGGAAGACATTTCTCCATGGGTCTTTTATTTCTGCACATTTTGTGAATGTAGATACTGACAGCCTTCACTCCAGGCTGTCTTTATAAGGAATTTTGTGTAGTGAACAGTCTTGGAAGATAGAGACAATGTCTCCCTCTGAGGCAAAGAGCAGTTTTGTTTGCTGCCCACTGGAATTAGGACAAAGCAAAGTTCAGGCCAGTTCTCTTGCTCTCATTATACAAGATTGGGGATTCCTATACTTGGGTTTCCTCAATTGTGTTGCAAACTCACCTGGGTTCCTCTGCACAGCCCTTGAAAAGACTAGGGGTGGAAGGCAACTGACACAAATGAGGAGCTTATGCTTCTTGCTCTGCGATGAGTAATGAAGTTCTTTGTCTCTGACCCAAGAGTTTCTGGACTTCTGCCAGAAGGAAACTGGCAGACTAACATACCAGCTAGCAACTAGGGTACAAACCTCAGGCCCTCCACAGTTGTTGACAGTCATAATTTTTTTTAAAAAAAATTAAAGGTTGTTGGGGTGACAATTGTTAGCAAAGTTACATAGATTTCAGGTGTACAATTTTATAATACATCATCTATATATCACATTGTGTGCTCACCACCGAGGGTCAGTTCTTCACCATATATTTGACCCCCTTTACCATTATCTACCACCCCCCTCCCAACAGTCATAATTCTTCAATTAATAAGTATAAGTACTGATAATTATCCCACCACACATAAAGATAACAAAACACTAAAATGTTTGCACATTGACAGTTTTAAAGGATAACCTTTCTAACATTGATCACCTACCTTCTGACTTTCTGAAAGAGGAAAGTTCTGAAATAGTCTTTGAGGTTGCTGGGCTTAGTGTGTGGTCAGGCCCTGAAAGCCTACTGAGTGATAGAGACTTGTCAGTATTGATATATGTGATTCTGAAACTGCCCTTTGTGAAAGAATCACCTGATATGCTTGGGAACATTGTATCCTCCAACACCCCCAAAGATTCTGATGTGGGGCTCAGCACATTACCTTTTTAACAAGTTCCCAGGTGATTGTAATGTAAGTGCTTTGGGGGGACCACACTTTGAGAAACTCATGAAATGGCTCTGGATAAACAAGGGTTTGACTTCTTTTGACTGCATTGTAATTTTTTAACCTCTTCCCTTACTGTCAATTGCAAATTATTGTTGTTAAAAGTGTGACTGTTTCTAGCAGTTTTTCACTCCTGCTCATGTTTTCTATGCCCTAAGAAACAAGGTAACAACCCTTGTTAGAATTCTTTCTAAATTAAAAGAAGCTTCAAGTGAAGGGCAGAGGTATTCACCTGGTGCAACATATGTCATCTTTGATACAAAGCTTTGGTAACTATATTTGAACTGTTTAGAATCCTTTTATTTTACTTTTTAGATTATCATCTGTACCTTAGAGAGTCCATGTTGCCATATAAGTGCTCTCTGGATTACTGAAATTACTGATTCCAATTCTTTCCCCCAAAGAATTTAAAGGAGCTTTTACATAGTTACTGATAACCACTTGAATATACTAATAACAATCCTTCCCCCAAAATAATTTGAAATAACTTTTATGACGTTAATAAAAAGATTATAAAACAGAAATAGAAAATCAAAACTATGGAAAAATTGAAGAATGTAAAATGATGCCATATGGGTTGACTTATTGCCATAATGAACTCTACACTCACTTGTGAGATTCCTGGCAGTCAGTGCAAAAGGGGAAATACCATAAACTACATGTGTTTTCTTATTTAAAAGTGAGAAGCACAGGTCTTAGAAAGATAAAGTTGTTTTCCTGGCAGCATTTTCTAGAATAAATTTTGCTCAAAGCGCTTTTCTTTATAGGAGACATTGAGTGATGGATTCGATAATCTACCCAACTATTTTTCAAACAGCAAATGCAAATTTCTTTTGACTGTTTCTTATAACAATATTTCATGAAGCTTAAGGCATCATTAAAGCATAACTCAGCCAAAGCAATGCTGTGAGGTCCTGAACTCCTGTGGTCCAAGTGTAGGTATCCTTTTGGCAATTTAATAAAGTAAGGTTTAACTATGTTTAATTTTATAGGAAGAAAAAATGGTTGCAGAGAAAATGTTCACATTTATCCCTTGGAGTGAATGACTGATCTAATATTTCTCAATGAGATAACTTACTCATGATATATATAATGTACCTACTGCTCTGATCCACCCGTTTAGTTCATGTAGCCTACATTACGTTGCTTTTCTTACATAAAGATCTGCAAGTACTGACTGTATAGGGACCTGCTTGGCTATGGCTTTTCTTTCCTAGATTGTCGTTCTTGCTCACCACATTGATTAACAGCTGCTTACTTTTAACTCAAACCTCAAAACTTTAGGGTACTCTTGTACTATTATTATTTGTGCTTGTGCGGTATGTTTCAAACACGTCATTCATCACGCAGACCTCTGAGGTGCTGCATATAAATTACCACCTTGACTACAAGACATTGTGTTAGCCAACTGTGACTAAAAATGGTGTTTAGATCCTTGCTGTCAGCATGGTTTGAAACTCCCACCTAAAGAAATTGCAGCAACAGCAAAAAAATCCAACATGCCTCTAAACACAGTGTTAAAGAAACAACGGCTGCCAATATCATTCAAAACAGAACAATTTAAAAAGGGAAGAACCAGGGAGGAGAAATTTGCAGTAAGGGAAAAGAATATGTAGGCATTTGTCTTTGTTTGTAAGGATCCTGCTTATGTTGGAAATGGACAATTGGTTACACAGAGCTTTATGCTGTCTCATGTCAAGATAAAAATTCCTGTTAGTTTTGGATTTTTATTGCTGTGGGTAGAGATAAACTCTTTTGTACATAGTAAACATTTTTGTAGTGATCAAGTTCATTTTCCTTTATTCTTTCCTATAGTTTTCTCAATCTCTACCAATCAACCTCCTTCTTAGGGCATGGAGGCTTTCCTCCAGGTAGAAGAGTATTATTTGTATTTTTAATTGGAGGGCTGGCACAAAATATCTCTCATTTTTACTTGAACAAGGTTTTTGATATGCTTTTTACCATTCACCAAGAAGGAGCATAGCAACCACGATAATTATGTAAACACTCTATGTAAAAATATTCTATCTAAACCTGTGTAATTATATAATAACACGATATAGTAAACTGTATTTTCAGACCACCTCTCAGAGAGAGATTGCAAAGCTCTTATACAGATGTGCTCTGGGACATAGAGGAGTCTGCAGACAAGAAGGATTTTTGAAATTGGCAACAATGTTGAAAACATTTTACATTTCCAGATTTCTCAATTACTGCCTTGAATATTAAAATGTTATAGCAATAAAAAAATATTTTCTATTTTTAAGAAATTTTATGTACTCCCCTATGAGTATAATGATAATCTGAATCAAATG
Organism: Aselliscus stoliczkanus; assembly: GCA_033961575.1. Classification (NCBI taxonomy): domain Eukaryota; kingdom Metazoa; phylum Chordata; class Mammalia; order Chiroptera; family Hipposideridae; genus Aselliscus; species Aselliscus stoliczkanus. The sequence goes on from CM066727.1 coordinate 174,909,107, forward strand.
GTTGAACATTGTTGTCATAAATTCTTATCCTCTGTGTGAGCAGGTTAGATATTTTCCAGAATGCTTGATTGGGAATTGAAGAACCTTCTGGGGCTGTCACGGTAGGCAAGATGGGCACTTAGAGTTGTGGTGAGCATGGCTTCCAGTAGCTAAACATGGCCTCCTATACTAGTCCTTGCTAATTTTTGAAAGCCAGGACAATTGGAAAAGAGCCCCAGTATGCCAGAAAAAGTGGGGAATCAAAGTAATTAATAAGATGAACAAATCGTTTTGTAGGTGACTGATTGCGTGTCAGATAAGAACCGGTATAACAGATAAAAAGTAATCTGTTTTTCTCTGTTCAGTTTTTGGTGTTTATTGATCCTACCATTAGTTTGTGGTCCATGAAGTGAGAAAGTAAAGAGTGAAACTGAGAAAAACAAAGCCCTTACTACTTAAATAGGAGACTACAATTAGGAAGATTAATGAATCAGCTTGATTTTTCTTCCCTTGACAGCTTTTTGTTAACTTTGTTTTTGCCTATTGGCTTTGTATGAAATTAAATAGGGGCCCTTGAAAACCAAATTATATTTAAAAATAAGTAAAGCGGGCCGGCTGAGTGGCTCAGTTGGTTAAGAGCTCACTCAAGAGTGCGAGCTGAGCTCTGAGCAACAGTGGTTCTATCCCAGCCCGAGCTGAGTTGCTGTTGAGCTGCCAACAAGTGGCAGGATGGCTCAGCTAAAAAAATAAAATAAAATAAAAATAAGTAAAGCTACTATTTATTGAGCATTAGTATATCTTTCTAATGAGGGCAACATCATAAATTGTCTTAAAATCTTACTTTAGCAAAGTTTTCTATGTTACCTTGATTTGCTTTTCACCTTTCATAAAAACTAAGAAAAATATTAAAACCCTACTATGTAAAAATAAAGTACTAAGCAAACATGTTCTTTCTACTCTATATTCTATTATTAATGTTAGAGTTGGCATTCTACCCCGTGCCACTTTCCAACTTGACAGATTAACAAAAGTGAGGGTGAGTGGGCTTAAGGGATTTACTCAAGGTCATGTGGCTATTAAATACATTGTGGGGATTCACTCCCAGATTTGTCTAAATCGGGAATGTAAATCCAGGTTGACCTAATTCCAAGGCTGGAGTTCTTTCCATGAATTTCCTAAGTAATGAGCTCACAGAGCTTTAGCTTGATTGATTATATTGGAATCAGCTAAGTAGAATGACTTTCACTGCAGAGCCCTTATAAAAAGCAAAGCAGTCAAAGAGACTTGCTTCATCAGAGGTGTTCACAAGAAAACAGATTTATCCCAAAGAAAAGTTCAAAGGGTTCAAAAGTTCAAAGACCCATAGGAAGAAGGCTTTCCTTCAAAAGGAACGATTTAAGTTTAGGATAAAGGTTGCTGTAGGGCAACATTTCCTAAATTTACCTTATGATAAGACTCACTTGTAATGTGTGTTAAAAAATACAGTTGTTAGCCCTCTCCCTTAGAGAATCTGATTCAGGAGGTGTTATGTGATGGGACTCAGAAATCTGTATTTTAACAAGGACTCTCCTTGCAGGGTTGTTTTACTATAAGAAAAGTTTAGAAAATGTTTAAAAAGGATGGATCAGTAGTCTAAACCCTCAGATTTTAGCCCAGATATATATTTTAAATAGATGTTAGAAGAGTATAACAAAAAATCATCAAGGAGATTCTGTTTAAAGCTAGCAGACTGTGTGAAAAAAATAAATCAGAATAAATGGGGTTCAAGTAAAATAAAAGGTGGCTCACATATTATTCAGGACCTTTTCAGATGCATGTGACCGGAGACCAGTTCACACTGGTTTAAACAAAAGGAACAGGTTGGGGGTGGGTTTTACTGGAAAACAAATACTGGCAAGATTGCAGGGCCTATATCACCTGTGGGTTCAGCTTCCCTGATTGCTGCTTCATTCTCAGTAAAGGCTGTGATTGGCTGGCGTGAGTCACCTGCACGCCCCTGTGGTGGTGGATTATGGACAGTGATTGACTGACATGCACCACATGGGGAGGAGCAGAGTTATTCAAAGAAAAGCAAGGCAGTATAAGAGAAGGGCGTGAGGAAAGATAGCTACTCTTCCAGGAGGCCCTGACCTGGCTGCCTGTGGGACAGCAAATCCTTAAATGTGCCTCTAAGATTTGTCCATCCAACAGCACATTTTAGGGGTGGTTTTGAATATTGAGTTTCTCCTAATAGCCATGAATTGTTCTGCACTGGCTTTTTCTTTAAACTCTGCACAAACTGGTATTTGTCGATTAGACCTCACTTCTGACATGCTGGTGGTAGGCATTCACGTGATGCTCTTAAATAAGGCACTGGGCTATAATATAGAGAGGATGAAACTGGAAGGTTGGCAGTATTGTTCTAGTTCCTCTTCTACTTGCCACCACTCAAATTCTCTGAATCTCACTTACTTCACTTGTAATCTAAGAGTATTACTGATATCCTTAATTTTTTTTTTATTCAGATATTTTTCTGAAGGCAAGAGAACCTCTTGACATATCTGCCATTTCCAAAATCCTAAATCTTTTATTTAGGCTTTTGAGGACCCTAAGGTAAGGATTTCTTTTTGCTATTTTCGTTTATTTACTTAAAAGAGAATGAAAGTAAAGGTGGAATGATTTCTTTTTTTTTCTTTTTTGCTTTTTATTGCGGAGTAACATTCCATTGTATATTTGTACCACGTCTTCTTTATCCATTCATCATCCATCATTGAACACTTAGATAGCTTCCATAGCTTGGCTATTGTAAAATGCTGCAGTGAACATAGGCATGCATATATCTTTTCGAATTAACATTTTGGATTTCTTCAGATGAATTTCCAGAAGAGGAATTGCTAGGTTATAAGGTAATTCTATTTTTAATTTAATGAGGAAACTCCATACTGTTGTTCATAGTGGCTGCACCAATCTGCCATCCCACCAACAGTGCATGGGTTCCCTTTTCTCCACATCATTGCCAACACTTGTTATTTGTTGATTTATTGATGATAGCCATTCTGACAGGTGTGAGGTGATATCTCATTGTGGTTTTTATTTGCATTTCTCTGATGATGATTAGTGGCTTGGAGCATCTTCTCATGTATCTATTGGCCATTTGTATGTCCCTTTTGGAGAAATTTCTGTTCAGGTCCTCTGCTCTTTTTTTAATTAGATTTTTTTTTTTTTTTTTTTTTTGGTGTTAAGTTGCATGAGTTCTTACATCTTTTGGATATTAACCCCTTATTAGATGTATCATTGGCAAATATCTTCTCCCATTCAATAGGTTATCTTTTCGTTATGTTGATGGTTTCCTTTGCTGTTTAAACACTTTTTAGTTTGATGTAGCCCCATTTGTTTATTTTTTCTTTTGTTTCCCTTGCCCGAGGAGATACAGCCAAAAAAATATTACTAAAAGCAATGTCAAAGAATTTGCTGCCTATATTTACGTCTGTGAGATTTTTGTTTTTGGGTCTTACATCTAAGTCTCCAGGCCTTCTGGGAGAACAGATGCAAAGAGCTCAGAGGCCTGCTAGCATGCCCTTGGGACAACAGGATGGAGACATTAAAACAAGGAAGGGACTATGGCCCCATGTCTGATGGCAGTGCCTCCATTGACAAGACGCTGCAATGAAGGGCCAAGGTGCTCAGTGCAGAGGTTTTGAAAATGAAGGGTTTCTTAGGAGATAAAAGACAAACAAATGAAGGGTAGTAGAATAAATTCCTTCCTGATTGAAAATTCACCTGACATAAAATTCTATAATATATAAATCTATTTCTGAATACTTTCTTGATAACCTGAATTTGTTGGGGGCATGGAGAGTTGAGAACCCCTGCTCATAAAATTGCTTAATATTTGGAGAAAGGAAAGTTACAGAAGAAAAAGTTATTTCTAGGAATAAACTCTTGCATAGAGAGATGCTGATTAGTTTGTAATGAGCATGGGGTAGGTAATAGGGCTGACAAGGACAGTCATTACTAATACTCAGTGACTCACGCTCCCTGGGCCTCCCCATCTGTGCATACACATGGGGTCTTACTGGTGGTCATGCCTCTGTGTCTCTGGCTTTTGCCTTCTCCTGGGCATGGACGGCTCTCTGGCACTCCACTACAGTTATTTCTGGCCAGATCCAGCACATACCTCTTTTGTGCTTAAGAGCAATTCTATTGGCTAGAGATGATGCCAAACCTGCCATGTTCTTCTTTCCCTCCCTGGTCCTTTTGTTCATTGGCTGTTGTGGCTAGAATCAGAGAGAGTGCTCCAGGCGTGGTCAGTGAGGGTCATCCAGTGTCCCCAAAGGGCCACCTCTGAAGTCTCCAAGCAGCAAGGTTGGAAGTGGGCTTCTCTCCTCACTCTGGGTCACATTGTTTTATTAATCAGTGTTATCTGTTACCTGGATAACAAATGCAGTGTAGGACCTCTACCCTGTGATTTGTATAATCTCTCATTCAGCCTGGGGCCTACAGTCTATCTCTGTAAAATGGCTTAGGGTGAGTCCCTGGGGCTAGGCCTGGGAATTAGACAGGTGACAAGTGACAGATGCTGTATTCTTCTCCTTACCTCCCCTCCTCCTCTGTCTCCCTTTCCCCTTCCCTCTTGCCCCTCTGTATGTGCTTTTGCCCACCCCATGTAAATAAATTTTTGCAAATAGCTTGCTGGCTACCTGCCCCTTTTCTCCTATGTGTATGCCTTGACCAGTAAAATTCTAAACCTAGGGACCGCTGCTATGCTAATTTAATGTGTTTCATTGCTATATTCATTCATATATGCTGTCTTTATTTAGAGTTGCCAGATCACATTCAAGATGCCCAGTTATATTTGAATTTCAGATAGACAACAAATGTTGCCTGGGACATACTTATACTAAAAATTTATTTGTTGTTTATCTGAAATTCAAATTGAACTAAGAGTTCTGTATTTTTATTTGCTAAATCTAGGAACTGTAGTCATCGAGGACTGGCTTCCAACAGGAGATGGGAGGTTATCTGAGGAACTTGGAGATACCTTGGAGATTTTCCAACAGAAGCTTGGAAATCAGAGACTGCTGCGATATCACTCATGTCCTTGGTTATTGCTCAAGGCAGCTGTGACACAGGAAACTATGAGAGAAGTGTTTAGCTATTCTAATGTTAACAGTTGTATCTCCTGAGTTTAATGTTCTGTGGTGAGAAATTCTGAACTAAGACTCCATGAATTTATATGAAATGACGGAAAATGCTTTTCCCTTAGAGAGATATGAAAATAGAAATAGCGCTTTAAAAACATTGGCCTTTGAAATATAGTCTGTATTGATCTGAATTGCTAATGCAAAAATATTGTTTTTATTTTTAAATCTATATGTCTCTGCCTTAAAATTTTCATAAATATTGCAGCAGAGTATTAACTTTCATTATTTATGAATCTGTTGAACTTTGCAAGGATTTGCTGACAGTTAAAAGATTACAATTTTAAGGATAGTTCATTTTACATCATAAATAACCTAAAAGGTCATTCGGTGTTTTACAGAACATTCAAAGAGGGCAGATATTGAGAGTAAGTATTAGAAGTTAGAAGAGTTGAGAATTACTGCTAAAAAGATCCATTGATTTTTTTTTTTTAATTGGAAATAAAAAATAGAAGTTCAGTCAGGGTTAATATGTGTTGAGAAGTGATTGTTTTTGTTTATATCTTTTCTGAAAGTCCACTGTCTTGGAAGTATTTTTCTTTATTCAAGCTTGTTATTTTTTTTGGTTTGTGATATTAATTAGGGTACAGGCTAGGCTGATGTAACAAAAAAACTCAACATTAAAGTGGCATAACAAAAAACAAAATAGAAGTCTCTCTCTTTCTCTCTCTCTCTCTCTCTCTCTCTCTCTCTCACACACACACACACACACACACACACACACACACACACACACAGCCTAAATATCCTTGGATGCTTCCCTTTTTAACCTGTAGTCTCTGTGTTTGAGTCCAAACTGCCTTTTTCTCCCAGCCAGTGGGAAGGGGCAAAAGAATCAAGGGACTCGTGTTCAAATGTGTTGAGAGCAAGACCTGGAAGCGACTCACATTTGTTTTGGTGGCTTTCCACTGAACAAACTTAATCAAATGGTAACAACTAGCTACATGGGACACTGGGAAATATCTGGGGACCATCTCAAAGTGCTATTTGCTGATGTATTTAACAGGTGTTGACAAAATAAGCAATGAGATTCTTTAAGCAAAAAACAATTTTTTAAATATGTCTTTTACTTTCTAATAAAATAATTTTATCTTGATTTACATTCATTTAAGATGATAAAATTAATTTATCTAATGTAACATAAATAGTATCTGTTCATCAGGATATTTTTGTAATAATTATGAACTCCATGTAGAGGTATGGTTAGAAGAGTATAATGTCACTATGTGTGGAAAATAAGTTAATATCAAGGTTTCACCCGAGATGGGGATTTTACATGCTTTTGTTTATTGGGTTTACAATTTAATGCAGAACTTTCTTTTTTTCAAAAGACTGGTATACTGAAAGTGGTTTGCAAATAGTATATCAACTAAAGCATTTGTTTTGACTCTCTACTCCCAAAACACTTTGAGAGACTTAATGGAAACAACTTCTCTAATGAACTACTGTTTCTTTCTATACTGCATAATTGCATAATTTGGTTTATATCGTAGATATTTGGTTGTTTGGTGACATGTGGTTTGTACTGCTGAATGTGGTGGCTAGTATCGAGAGTTCTTGATACCTCTGGAAGCCTGATGATAATGTGCCACTCAGGCCAGTAAACAGTGCCTGCCTGCCACCCAATCAGTTAGAGCCCAGGAGGCTCAAGGAGAATTATGAACAAGGACTCATATTTCTTCTGGGCTGTTTCTCTAGCCATTTTGAAAATAAGAATCTCCTGAGGACTTATTAAATATTTAGCTTTCCAGGCTCCCATCTGGAGATTCTGATTCAGTGGTTCTAGATGGGATTCTAGAATTCATGTGTTTAACAAGTACGCCAGATAATTCTTATCATCAGGGAAACTTGACAAACACGGCACAGTGTCAGACTTCATCCACTGTACTAAAGGGTAAAGCCAGCATCCTCATTCAGGGGTCCTCTGCTCCGTGTGATAGGCAGGGTGGGCTGCCAGTCGCTTCCCAGGGAGTGGCCTCTTAGGCTCTTCATCTGCCATGGAAGAGCTGCTATGACAGCAGCAGCTGTCCACTATATGTACCTTGAGGGGCACACCTTTGTTCTTTGGCAGTGAGTTGCAAGATGTCATATATTTTCTCTCTGGTCCCAAACTCACTATCTGATGGCAGTTACTCTAATCTGAGAGGAAACAGTTTCAGGACCATGGATGCAGTTACTCTAATCTGAGAGGAAACAGTTTCAGGACCATAGTTGCTCTTCCTTATCCTCCAATCCCTAAGTACTGGGATTGGTAGTCGTTAGCAGTAATGCCTACCTGAAGATCATGGATTACCCAGTCCACCAGTGATGGCTATTTTATTTTTTATAATCCTTTAATCTCTAGATTTTTGGTATCCAGAATATTTTCCTTTTCTTTGTCTTTCACCCATGGAAGCAGGAAAAGTAACGGTCTATATATTGAAACTCTCTAGCCTTTCTTTGAGCTTGGAATAGTTCAAGCTAAAGCTAAAGCCCATACTAGGTTAAAAATAGGCAGGACCTTTGAAAGCAGATATGTGAAGACTTTTTATTAGCCATCTGAACTGAAAAGCTCTTCTTCTAAGATTTCGTTTCCTTGATCACCAGAAATAAGGCACTATTTAGAATCTCATTCTACACGGGTGATTACATAAGGATTTCCACTTTCACTCCCCAAGTTCCAGCATGTCTGTGTTCCACTTAGAGTTGGGGACAGTTCCACAGAAGGACAGTCATAGACCTCCCAGTTAATTTTAAGTAAAATTGTGCAACAGTGGCATGAACAAAAAGCCTTGAGTCAACAGAAATTAAAAACAGAAACACAAAAAACCAAGTAACATCCTTTAGTAATGGCCTGTAGTTGCCTCGAATAGTTAGTAGGCAAGAGAATTCTTTTTTGATGTGGGGTTAGTGGCTCTAACAGCACATCTCTGTTATTGGAGTATCTGCTTGAGGCAACTCAGTTGGGGCAGTTTATGTTCAGTGTGAGCTAAGAATCAATCAGACAATGTGATAGCGCACTAAACATCAGAAAAAGCAGAAAGAGCCATTTGAACCCCCTTATGCTCCCTAAGCAGACTCTCATAGATGGTGAAATACTGGAAACAGCAAGTATGTTTTTATAGACTGCATAATGAGCAACTATATTTCCTGTATGCAGGGCCTACATTTGTCTTGTTCATTGTTGTATCCCTAGTTCCTAGTACATAATTGATGCTCGATACATTTTTCCATAAATCAAGAAATGAATGAATATGCATTCTTGTTATAGGAGAGGGTTATGCGTAGACTGTCCTTAAAGAGGCGATGAAAGGGTCCTGTTTGGAAATCCCTTTATAGACTGTCTTGGCCCACCTCCCGGAGCACTGAAGATTGTCGACCGTGGCAATGACAATGACACCTTTTCTGGAGAAATAGTGACCATTCAATCAGTATGGCGCAGCAGTCTTGTTTCTTTGCTTTTTTTTTTTATCTCCTCTCTGCCATTCCCCAAATGTGACTCTTTCTTTTCATTTCTATTGTAAATCGAAGGGAAAGAATTAATAGAATCATAGGATCTTATGGTTGTCTAGCAGTCCAACTATGTTTCTAATGCTGGGGAAACTTTTACACCCCACCAAACTGCCCAGCTGGCATTGATTTTGCTTCAGAGTCTAGAAGCAACTCCCCATCTGTTGAGGCAAATCATTCTCATCTTGTATGGCTCAGATTGGTCAATAATTTTTCTGCAAACTGAGCTGAAAACTGTTTCTAAGTTCTTCCTAGTAGGACCATACCAAACATGTCTTTCTTCCATATGGCCACTCTTTACATATGTGCTGCCAACACTCAGAGTCCCACAGGAGTCCTTTAATAATAATGATAGCTGCCATTTACAGTATGCCAGGCCCTGTTTTAAGCGCTTTTCAGGTATGTCATTTAACCTTCACAGTAAACTTGCATGTGAGGTGCCACTATGATCTTCATGTCATAGATAAAACTCTGAGGCTGAGAGAGGTTAAGTATTTGGCCTAAAGTCACAGAATAAGAAAGGTACAGAACTCAGACTTGATCATGCTTATATTGGGGTTTGGTTTCAGGTCAACTTTACCATGAATTACACGTTATTTGTTTAAGAAGCTTGAGTTACTCGCTGTTATTGGTGGCTAAGACGGGCCTAACAAATATACTTGCTAGGCTGCATTTTGCAGCACCCAGCTTCCTCTTGCATTTGGGGGAAAAATAAAGTCAGTTTTTTTTTTGTTTGTTTTTTTTGTCTCCAGTCACAGAGCCATTTTCCCTAGATTCTTAAAGATCAGCAAACATGGTTTGAACTACTCCCAACAGGAGTGAACTGTGTCTGCAAAGCAGAACAAGTAAATTCCCCCCCTGCCAGGCCACTAGGCCACTAGGCAGTGTTTCAGAAGTGGCACACACCCATGCTCCACTACCCCTCTTTCACTAAATACAAAACATACGTGTGACCCTACAGAAGAAGGGAGAATAGTTGAGAAAAGGGATGCATGTCTTTTTTGTTTTATCCTTTCATGTGAATACATTGCCTTGTATTTTAGAAAAAAGTAAGGCCTATGAGATCTCTATTTTCTGAGTAGATTTTGGTGTCATAAGACCACTATTTGAGTATTTTACAACACTGGGTTGCTCCATATAGACAGATCATCCCAGCCTTTTATCAGAGAAAGCATAATTTTCCTTCTGATTGCTGTTACATAAATGAAGACAGATTTCCCACAAACATGGGAAAGATAAGTGACTCTAGATGTAGGTAAAGAAGACATGTTTAGCCACAAAAGTAAAACATCAAACATATGCACACACATTATCCTGGGCTTTGCAACTGCATCTTTAAAAAAGTGTGTGATCCCAAACATACTGTAATTCCACTTTTCCCAGGTATTTTCCAGCCTGTTTTCCAGCCACAGGGTTATATTACGAATAATGGTGTTTTCCCGGTTCTGATCCACTCAGATTCACTAGTGGTGTGTCTCGTGCATACTCAGATTCTGGTGCTTGCTGCTTTCATGGGATGTCCAATTCGCTTTCTTATTTTCTACATTGGTTGCTCTCAGTAATGTCTGATGCTGAGGCCTTGGCTGGCCACCAAGCCAAAGGAGGTGCCCTGGCCATTGCTACTGGCTGCCAGTAGCTAACATTCAGAGAACTAATGCTGCCAAAGTCACACTGCCTCTCCCTTCCTGGGCTCCCATCAGGCCCAGATGGTTGAGTCCTAGCAAGAAACACAATTTAGAGTCATGTTTAGACACCACCACTCCACGGAGCATTATGAAACACACAATAAAAAGGCTTTTGGGGCCGGCCGAGTGGTGAGGTGGTTGAGGGCTGGCTTGGGAAGCCAGCGGCCCCGGTTCGGGTCCCACATGTGAGGGCCAGTGACACTGCCCTCAAAGAAAAAAAAAAAAAAAAGAAGTAAAAGGATTTAAAAAAAAAAAAAGGCTTTTGGGATTCAGCTAACTCTCATTTACCAGACTCATTTGTAAGCTGATTATGATTCTCCTATTATTGTCCTATAATCATTTATCTGCTTATTATTATTATTATTATTATTATTGTTTTTGTCACTTTCACCAATGTGTTAGCATGACCAGGAGAAATTAGAAATCCAATTGATTTTATTAGCAAATTTTGTGGAATGTTGGGCAAAAAAAACCCTGAAAAATGTCGTACTGGCTATAAGAGATTTTAGAATTATCCTGAGCTTTGATTCTGTCTGTGCCTTTCCCATCATGCACTGCCCCATATAATTGGCAATGTGCTGTGTATGCATAACCATGTCAGTATGGAGGAAGATGACAGTGTGAAATGGAAGATTTGGGTGATGCTGCTAGCTTTGGCTACAACAATGTGATAAAAATCAGAGAGCTCAAAACAAATTTAAAAATGAAAAGATGAAGTTACTGAATGAAACAGAATTTAAAATTAGCTTGAAAATAGAAAGAAATCCATGTGTTTAATATTCAGTGTACAGGCCCATAAAAAGTCAATTAAAGGTTTAAGATTTCAGTCCTGATCCGTATGTCAGTGCATGTTTTCTTTAAGCCCTGGTGCAGAAATAAATATTTCTTCTTCTTTTTTTATATGGTATTTTATTTACTATTTATTTTTATTATTTTTTAAATTAGTTTCAGGTGTACAAAACAGTGCAACAGTTATACTTTTTACCTCTCACAAAGTGACTATCCCCTCCCCCAATCCACCGCCCCACTCCCCCCATATCATACATATCTATTACAATTCCATTGACTTCACTCCCCACACTATACTCCACATCCCGTGACTATATATATTTTAAATTAGAGTTGACATACAGTATTATTCAAAGTCAGCTTCAGGTATACAGTGCAGTGATCAAGCCTCTACCCCATCCATGAAGTGGCCTCTTTAACAACACATATTCCCATCTGACACCCTACAAAATATTTACAACATTATTAATTATATTCCCTGAACTGTCTTTCATATGCCTGTGGCAATATTGCAGTACCAATTTATGCTGTCTGATCCCTTCCCCTTCATCCCCACCCCACTCTGAACTAGCATCCATAAGTTTTTCCTCTATATCTCTCAGATTATTTCTGTTTGAATATTTCTAATAATAAGCCTTTACTCATAAGGTCCCTTAGATCTACTATGCTCATAAGTTAGAGTCTGTCAGTCCAGTGAAAAGAACTGTTAGAAATGTTATAATAGTCCTCCACATCTGAGAGATGCAACATAAAAATGTATCATAGGGCTGGCCGAGTGGTGTGGTGGTTAAGCGCTGTCTTGGGATGCCAGCGGCCCTGGTTCAGATCCCACATACGCGTGCCAGTGACACTGCCCTCTTAAAAAAAAAAAAAAGTATCATAACCAGGACAATTGATATAATTATTTTCAGCTCCAAACAATTGTGGACTTTCTTCTACCATGGTTTATTTTCAGCCTCCCAAGTTAGTAACCTGTAATTTTATTCATTAGTTTTTTTAGCCCTCCCAAAGAAGGAAAAAAAAAGTTAAATGCCAGGGAGCTGATGTGATAACGATGACAGGGAGCTAAGAGGGTTCTATATTTAGGAACTCTCTCCAGGAAACAGCACTTCATTGGGAATGTGTACATAAAATTATTACAACTCTAGTTTCTGATTCTGTTTAAAAAACATAAAATAATTTGATTGTATAATCTCTTCCCTTCTCCAGGGGATGGAGAGCTGATGACTTTTCAACATATGGAATAGTTGAATCCAGGCAATGAAAGTAGAGCTGGAAGGCTCTGTCCCCTTCCTTCTCAAGGGATGTGGCTGGGCAGGCTAGACATTCCTGAGATCTAACACCCTTGAAAAGTCACTTTTCAGTCCCCATCTCTGCCCTCCTGGCTGGGGCCAGGGCAGTAATTGCTGTGTTAATGCCGACTTCTCAAATTTCAAATGTTATTGACTCACAATTTCCAAGACTCACAGTTCCCCCATTTTTACCCTGGTTCTTTGCCTTTCCAGAGTGCTAGGAGAAAGGAGAGAGTCATCCTTTGATACTCGAATACAAAAAGGACTGAGAGACCCTTCAGAGAAGCAGTTATGGAGTCATCTCTCAGTAAATCTGCAGCAATAAGTATTTTAAAGAGGGGAGGAAGGTGAGAGAACTTAAAAGGAGACCAATGTGGGATGGTGAGGGGTGGAGGGAGTCAGATGAGGTCAGTTTATGGGATTGTAAAATGATAGGGTTGGAAAGACCTGGGGGAGGCATTTTCATGAGATTTTTGTTATAAATGAAAGAACAGATTCATGCAGACTGTGACTTTTATGGTTTCAGAAAAATAAGATTGAATATTTACGGATAGATTTTGATGTTATGCTATAGCTGCCAGCACTTCTATCTAAAGTCTGGGCTGCAAACAGGAATGAGTGCTGATGGGAGGATGGTGGTGGTTGTGTTAGCATTTCCCCATCCTGGACAGTCTTTGTAAGAGTCTTCATATACTTTTAGAGTGCCTCCAATCAGGGTACTATCCTGAGGCTAGATCTCATCCAAACAGTAAGCTCTCTAACTGCCCAGAGCCTTAATTTCAGAACAGAATAAAGAGAAACTTTCTGAACTTAAATTCCAATTCGCATTAGAGGACTACTATAGATGTGTGTGACGGGTATGTTGTGGAAAGCAGAGAATGCCACCACCCAAGCAGTGAGATAACTGCTTTTTTCCATTCTCATCCCCTAGCTCCCCAGGCAAGATGGAGGATTGGGTGGTGGTAAAGGCATTAAGTATCCATCTTTTCAAAATGCCAGTTTTCTCTTGGTCCCATGATTCTTTGTATAATTGGAAAAGTTCCTAGAGCAAACTAAGCTGTGGTAGCAACTCAGTCATCCCTGAATTGTATTAGTCAGACCATTACAGTTCTGTCTGTCATGCTGAGATTACGAACCTCCAGGGCATGACCCGCTCTTCTCTTCTGTTTTACATTATATCCAACTCAAGGTTGGCCCTTGAGAAATCACAAATACAAATAAAATGAACATGATTGAATATAAATGTTATCTCAACCACTATATGTAAAAAATAATGGAAAATGGAAGGAAAAGCCTAGTTAAATCTGTAAGTGAAATTAAGATTAAAACAGGAAGATAAAGCACCTCCTATGGACCCCTCATTTTCAATCAGTGTGACTCCAGTAGGATACCGCTTAGCTTCAGTATCAAATGTGGCATGGCGTCTAGAAATTGACCAACACCTATCAGTTGACACTTGTGTCTAATTAGTTTTCAAAACCTGTAGCTTCCTATGTAGTACTGCTGGTATCTACTCCTTCCTATTAAAAAAAATAACCAATCATAGTCACCTAGTTTTAGAATTCTAATATCTGGCAGGTACCAGGAATTCAGAAACATCATTTAAAATTCCACAATGATTTCTGATATTATATTGATTATGTTGAATATAATTTACAACTGTTTGTACCATTCATCCATTTCTATATGAAACTGGTTTTGTCTCTATATGATATTGGAATATAAAGTCTTTCAAAGACTTGGTATTTTTAGTCACAGTGGTGGCAGTTTTATCCTTCATCCTTGCTTTTCAGGTTGTGTTTGAAGCTCTGAAGAGTTTCTCTTGGCTTTAGGGCCATTGGTGGGGCTCCAAAGTAATCCAGACAGCAATGCTTATCTTTAATCACCCTTTACTCCTCACACTTGATTTTCTCAGTGTTCTTAGTCTTTCATAAAGGCAGTTAACTACTCTTCCCCGTTCTTTTTAGTTACATCTTCTCTTTCTTTGGCTTGACCCTTTTCCCCTCTGTGTCCAGCTGGGGCCATTCATGAACTCTTTTGTAAATGCTTCATTAGTGGCCTTGCTTAGGAATGAATCTTAGTCACAGCAATTTCCCACCGCTGAATTGCTAACTTCCCTCTGCCCTTGACCAGTATGTGAATCTTGACCCATTTCTTGATGAACTTGAGACTCCACTCATCTTTGAAGACCTTGAGTACTTATTTCCAATGCATGCCTCTCATACAGACAAAGCCATGGTTTGCTTATATTTCTTTTCTTACCCTTATTAAGGCCTTTGTTGTGGGCCGTATTGGTGGTGTGCAGGAGCTGGCTTGCATAGGCTTAGTTACCTGTTAAATTTTCAGGAGTGTTGTTAGCTGGCTGTTAACCATGGCCATAATTAAAAATTAAATCGTATGAGCTCAAAAGTAAATAATTTATTTTAAAAAACAGAGGTAATAAATACTCAGAACTCATCACTTCCTGGTGATTTTCCTACATGTTAACATTATCTTTATGTTGAGGTTACTTATGCTTGTGGCTACCTTATCGTAGGTAGCTCACGGCCATGGGGGCAGCACATGGCAATGGTTGCTGCCTTCAGTGGCTGTTTTTCTTCTATAGATAGAAGGGAAGCCTCATGCTGTTTCACATATTACTCTGTACCAGAAATTGCCTTTCAATCAATTCTAATGAAATCTTTTTCTTTTAAAAATTGTTCAATACAACATACATATACTATAACATATGCTATATAATATATGGCATAAATGTATAGTTTAATAACTAATTTGTAGTAAATACCTGTGCAATCACTACCCAGGTCAAGAAATGGAACATAGTCAGTACCTTCAAAATGCCTACATGCCTTTTCCCAGGGAGAGGAAACCATTTTCCTTACTTAATAATCTTTATTCGCCTTTCTTCATAGTTGTACCGCTTCTTCCTATATAACTTCACAAAATAGTTTATTTCTAATTTAGAATTTTATATCACTGAAATCATATAGCATGTATATGTCTGGCTTTTTTTCAATATTATAGTTGTGTGCTTCAGACATGTGGTCATTTTAGCCAAAAAAAAAAAGAAAAAATTAATGTTGTAATTCCTGTGACAGACAGACATTTGGTCCATTTTAATGAACTTATCCAACTAAATGGAGGTGAAATTCAACTGGGGTTGTTAAAAGAGGGACCTTCATATGTGTGTTCCCTGGCCTGAGCTGCCCTTGGGCTCTTTCCATTTTCTGCTCTTGAAGCCAGGCCACCAGACACACACCCTCAGTCATTTTGTGCAGTGGCCTCATTCTCCCGTGTGCTATGAGAACTAAAGTCCTCCAGAAGCTCAGGCCCCACAGCAGTATTCTAAGGGCACCGCCTGGCTGGTGGCAGTTAACCATAACCTTGGGGGCCCAGGTTGGCACTTGACATGTATTTGAAAGGTGCCGGTATTGCTGTCAGGGCTGTCTCCCTCCACCCGTGCTGGGCATCCAGGCCTGCTCTGGTTGGGGCATAGGTGGGATGGGAGGAGCATGTCAGAACCATAGTGGGTGGCTGACAGATCAGCATGCTGATTGATGCCAGGGTGGTTTCCTTGTGGTGCCAATCTTGAACTTCTTAGAGCTGGGCAGAAGGCATGGGGGGTGGAAAACCAGCTGGGTTGTAGTCCTTGAAGGGAATGTTTGTGCAGGAGGTGGAAATTTGGAAAGCTGATGTGCATAGGTGCCCAGCAATCATAAGTTCTCCTTTGGCACTAGAGCAGAGTTCTGGAGTCCCTCTGGTATTCCAGAGATAAACCCTTAGCTTCCAAATTGAGGAAAGCTTATGATGTTGACAGGGGAATTTCTGTGGCAGCTTGAGGGAAGCTGACCTATTGAGTAGCATTCAAAAGAGTTGTGGCCAATGATCTGAAGAAGTAACTTGGTATTTAACATTGTTACAACTATACTAGTGTGCAGTACCTAGATGCCAGCCCTGGGTATGGGTGTGTATGGGGAGCAGAGTCCCTGTTCTCTAGGGACTCTTACTTAATCCATCCTGCTGGCTTTCAGAAATGCAGAGATCTCTCCTATTGTGGGGCAAACCAACCAACCACACACATGCGCGCGCGCGCACACACATACACACACACACCCCAAAACAAAACAAACAAAAAACCAAAGAAAATTCACTTGACTCTGGTACAATTTCTAGATAACCTTTTATTTTTTTCCATTGTTCACAAAAATCTTCTTAAATGGAAAGGTCTATATCAATAGCCTTAATTTTCTTACTATCAGCATCTTTTTTTTTTTTTAAAGGTTTTATTGGGGAGTTGGGGGAGGGGAACAGCATTGGGGAATCGGGGAAGGAAAACAGACAAGTTGCTGTCCTTTTGTTCTTCAGTCTAGTTGTGGAGGACATTGCTTCACTAGCCCATGTTGGTATCATCATTGTGCTCCTCCCGGGTGAGGCAGTCGCTCGCCAGCCTCTGGACAGCCACTCACAGCAGCTCTTGGCAGCTAATTCTGGTGTCCGGCCACTCACGCTGGCTGCCGGCCACTCACTGTAGCTTATGGCAGCCCACTGCAGCAGGTGCTGTAGCATATGCTGTCGCCATGACTCATGGCAGCCCAGCTCCAGGTGGAGCTGTTGTTCACCATCTTGGTTGTAGAGGTAGTGTCACTGGGCCTCATGTGGGATCCGAACAGGGGCCCTACTGCTCAGAGCAGACGTCCAGCTCTTAACCAATATGCTACTCTGCCGGCCCCATCAGCATCTTTCTGAATCCCTTTTAATCTGGTGACTTTCCCACAGCCAAGAAGATGCTGAAACAAAGAATTGGCCACCTTGGGAGAAGAGCTGTTGGAGAAGAAGTGGGAGTTCCTGGTAATTAAAAGTATGATTGCTGAACTAGGGAAAAATGAAGACAAATGGAGAATCCATCCATGAGCTCTGACAAGCATCTAATAGGATTTCCAGAAAGGGAGAATTGAGAAAAAAAAAAGTGATGTAAAAAACAAAAGAACAATTTTTTTTTCCCTCAGAATGACCAAGATACACGAATGATCACATTGAAAGAATCTATAACGTACCATGCTGAATAATAGGTTTTAACATCTTATACCAGCTGTATCTCTGATAAATTTAAGAAGATGGTGAATAATAATAAAAAAAAGACTCAAATTATTCACATGAAAAAGTATTTTCCTGTAAAGGCAAAGAAATTACATTTATTTCAGGTTTTTCATCAACAACACTAGATGCAAAATGATAATGGTTCAATAACTTCCAGTTCTGAAGAGAAATATTTTATTCTGTAATTCCAGACCTGGCCAAAAAGACATTTCCAGAGAAGCAAGGCATCCAAAAATTTTGTCTCTTATTAACTTTTTCTGAAAAATGTATTTGAAGATATATCAAGAGAAGTGAAAATAAATCCAAGGGTAAAGAGGATATGGATCTAAGCAACATTATAACTAATCTAATAATATGATAAAATCCTAGGGTGATACAAATTATAACACGAAGCTCAAGGTTTCAGAAAGAATGTATTCAGAAAGAAAATAATCACAAGATTTTATTATCAAGTAAGTATGTCATCTTATTGATATAATGACTTGTTTTACCAATTATAAGAAAGGACAATTATAAGCTCTGGGAAAAGAAACTTAAAAAAAAAATGTATTGGGGAACAGTGTGTTTTTCCAGGACCCATCGGCTCCAAGTTAAGTCGTTTTCAATTTAGTTATGGGTGGTGGTGGGAGGTTGCAGCTCACTGGCCCATGTGGGAATCGAACCGGCAACCTTGGTGTTACCAGCACCACACTCTAACCAATTGAGCCAACCAGTCTCCCCAAGAGATACATTTATAAAAAAAATAATCCAAATGTTGAGCAGAATAAAATGTGACATAGTTTTGAATAATTGATGAATTATAAGAAGAGTGAGTTTGTTTGAACTTGATGTATGGAACATTTTCCTTGCACACAGTGTTAGCTGAGATTTTGGGTTTGTTGGAAAGTTTCAATGTGATAACATTTGAAGGCACCCAGCAGAATAAAGACTGTACAGTAACTGCTCAAACATTAGTTCCTTCTTCATTATGCCTGACTCAAATCTTAGCACTTCTAACTACTTTTTGGCAAAACTTGTATTTTAAATAAACATATAAGACTTCCCAGGTATATAAATGAAGTTTCAAATCATTTTTTAAAAATTGTTTAATTTTCCTTTGGGGAGAAATGAAAGCAGTTTGGCCAGATATATAATCAAATGATTGCATTGGGTTGACTACAAAGATTTAAAGCCTAAATAATATTTAGAGAGAAGACTTTTTTGTTTTTCTTTTTTTGGTGAGGATTGCTAATACTCTGAGATCTTAAAGGACTAATGTTATAACTGAAAATACAATATTAGAACACAAGTACCTGGTTTCTCTAAAGGAAAAGCCATATATCATAACAGTACAAAGTGATACATTTAGGATTCCTTTCCTCTTTTCTTTAAGCAGAGCATATATTCCTGCTGCTCTGTTGCCATAGACATTTCAAGGAGATGGGTGTGTTTCAATAGGTTTCCTGTCCTTCCCTTAAAAGAATCAGAGTATATGAAAAATCCTATGCAGATCATTAAAATTGTAATAATACCCCAACATGGAAGACAAAAGAGAGGAACCCTGGCTCACGCTGTATTTATTTTTAGTACTCAGTGGTGTTTTTTTTTTTTTTGTATGGTACTTGGATCAGGTCATCCCAGTAGGAAAGGGTCACATTAACTTTTGTGTTTGCGGTGAGACAGAATATTATTTTAACGGGACTGTAGTCTTTGAAACATAGATGAAAATGAATGGAGATGATCCTATATCAAATCCCATTTATTGAAACCGGCTATTTTGGCCAGTGATGTACCTGACAATTCAATGTAAACTCATCTCTCTCTCTCTGTCTCTCTTTTAACAATTTATTGCCCAATTTCAGATAGCAATCTATTGCCTGATGCATGCCAGACCACATGCAAAGTATCTGTCAGATTCACAGGGGAATTTTAGAGTCATAATTTATTTGCTTCTACATCAATAGAGCCCTAATCTCTCCTCAGAATTTTCTAAAAATGTGAAGTAAAGAGGAATAGCTCTCTGATCTGCTAATAAGAGGTAGCTCAGTTATTGATGGCTCTGTTACTTCGCATCAATCCTGGAGATGCTGCCCCCCCCCCCCCCGCTTTTGCCTTCTGTCTGATGTGTTTCCAGCTCTCCCATTTCATGAAAGCGTCAGCAGAGTGGGATTTGAGGAATATATAGGTGGCAAAATGAGGGCAAGTGAATTTTAGTATTTTGGGAACTTTGGGCAAATGTTGATGAGAAGGAAGTTTTAGAAGATTTAGAAACAGGAAATTTCATCCGCCACTGGCATTATATGATTAACATTGAATGTTCACGTAAAAAGAGTATTTTCACAATGACCATTAAGAAAAAAAAGGAAACTACTCAAAATACTGGGTCATTGGAAAAGCCATGACATATTTTTCTATGTTTTTTTGGTGTAAAAATGCGTCATGACTTTTTCGATGACCCAATATTAATTGACAGTGTTCTTTCTGCTAACTTTGTGATTTGGGGTGTCAACCTCAAAAATAAAATAGCCAGTTATTTTACTAGCAAAATTAGTTTATTCAGGAATAGAGAATTGCAATTTAGGACAAGCAAGCTCTGGTGAACTGTAGGAAAGTCCAAAGAGACAAAGAAGAGGTGTGCATTCATTAGATTTCAGCAGAAAATTGAGGAGGGTTGTTCTGAATAAAAGTTCTTTGGAGGAGAACAAGAGTTTGAGGCAGTGGCAGTTTTTCCTTGGCTGACAGTGGTGGTTACTGCATTGTTATCAAGGCAGGGAAGGATCTTCCTTTCTTTTTTTTCTCTTTTAACGCAGGAGATAATATTTCTCTGTGAGAAATGCCCTATTAACTGTGCTCATTGTACTTTTCTTTTTTCAAATTTACTAAGGAATTAAAATTTTTCCAGAATTAGAAGAAAGGTTATACAACTGGTAAGAGTTGAAATTAAAATCCAAATCTAACACTAAAACTCACATATTTAAACACTTGGCTAGAGCCATCTTGTTATGTGTAATCTCCCCGTTCTACAGGCATATGAATCATCTTATATGAGGAAACAGGAGCAACATAGATGGAGGAATATTAGGTAAACCTACTGAAGAGTCCTAGTTCTCTTGTAGCCTCAATGAACTATTTTTGAAGATCATACTCAGTTTGGACCTTTGGAGCAGCTGACTTGTAATCCTCCATTTATATCTCCTGTTTGATGTATGCTCAATTTGAATGATTGCTTTGTCATTGAACAGTATTCATTAAGCTCCTACTACATACTCAGTCCTGTGGAAGAGGTAGCTGGTACAGAAAAGCTCAAATTCAAAATATCTTTCTACTTTTAAAGAGTTTAGAGTCTGGTTAAGTAGACATGATAATACATATAAAACAAGAATGACTGACACTTAACACAAATACATGAGCAGAATTTTGATATCAACTCTAAGTGCTCTAAGAGGTAAATAGACAGAAATTAGTGCTGTCGGGAGTAATCAGGGAATGCTTCATGAAGAAGGCAATCTTAGAATTTCTTTGAAAGATGCTTAAGATTTGAAAGTGTAGAAAAGAACATTCCAGATGGGAATAATATAAGCAATGACACACAACTCTTTTGTGTTCATGGATCAATGATGCAGCCTGATAGAAAGGGTATATTCAGAAAGGGTATAGAATAGTGTGATGAATTGGATTGGACGGCACTATTTATTTATTTTAATTTGTCATTTTATTTTATTTATTTATTTTAATTAATTAATTTTTAAAAATTAGTTTCCGGTGTACAACACAATGCAATAGTTATACTTTTTCCCCTCTAAGTGACAACCCACCTCCCCAAATCCACCACCCCACTCCCCCCCATATCATACATATCTATCACAATTTCATTGACTCCACTCCCACACTGTATTCCCCTGCCATGACTATACATATATTCAATTATAGTTGATGTACAATATTATACAACATCACCTTCAGGTGTACAGTGCAGTGATCAAGCCTCTACCCCATCCATGAAGTGGTCTCCCTAACAAGACATGTGATGATCTGAAACCCTACAAAATATTTACAACATTATTAATTATAATTTTTACCCCTCAAAGTGACAACCTCCCTCCCCCAATCCACTGCCCCACTCCCCCCTCACTTTCTCCCCCTGCCCCGATATCATACATATCTATTACAATTCCTTGGATGGTATTAATTTTAAGGGGAGTAGTTTGATCTTGTTATCACAGGAAAAAATAAACTATTGACCATTACATTTGAGTGCAGATGAAACTTTCTTTTTGAAAATCTGAATTCTCTACTTTTATTGTCGAAGCCTCAGTTAGAACCACTTTCACTGAGTTGGGTTTTTATGTTACAATCACAGTTTTCAATAAGAAACCTCTTACGCAAGTTAGTCTTCATAAACTCATTACTGCATTCATTGCAGGGATGTTGTCAAATGCCTTGTCTGCCACATCCCTCAGGGACACTTATGTTGTGAACAAGGAACTTTCCTCCCATGTTCTTGATTCTACATTGAGGAAGCTACAAAGTATAATACTCCTCACATCTCTTTGCCCCTCCTTTGCTCCTCCTTCAGGAGGAGTGAACTCATCAGATTGATAATTTTGGAAACGGGAACTGGGCAGTGGTAGAGTGGTAGCTTGTCCCTTTGTCTCCTCTTATTTTGGAAGTGAGTCGGTCCACAGCATACTCTCTTAGCTGTCCTCTGCTATTCTGGAAGCTGAGTTGGAAAGGGGCTCTGCCTCCTTTGTGGTCCAGTGGGTAGTGATGGGCTGAGAAAGTCTTCCTAATTCTGGGCTCAGTTTTTAGCCTGCTTTTCTGCAGATGTAAGTCACTTTCTCAAACATCAATGATAATCTGGTAATTTTAGCTTCCTTGGCTTACTCCTGTACTCCTTTCTTCTTATCAGTTGATATAAAATCTGGGTGGGAAAGAAGGTTGCTATTTATTGAGTCTTTTCAATACTTCATCTTTAGAAAGCAGTATTCATATTTTGGACATTAAGAACTATGAAATGCATGTCTCCCTTTTCATGTTCTTCATTGGACAGTTCAAAACCAAATTTTTGCTGAATTAAACAATTGTATATGCTTTTATAGCCTACAAATCTTTTTTATTCTCCCTGATATTGTATTTGTATTCTAATTTATATTTTCTGTAGTTCTGTTTTTTAATTTATAATGAACTATTGTGTTTTATGTACTTTCTATGCCATCTCGAATATTTCTGTGGAATTAGGCCAAGTTTAAAGCATACAGTACTTCCATGATGTATTGACAGGCCTGAGATACCTGCTGTATAGAAAGTGAAGGAGAGAAGTTAATTAGAAATGATTCATAATCTTCTATAAGTGACTACCAGAAGGTGGCATCATTGTGAGATGTCACCCTCTCACAAATAGAAGGTGATAAGTTTCAAAGAAACAAGGGACATCTCAGTGAAATACCCAAAAGATGGGGGACTAGAGAGAAGGTCTGGCAAATGAAAGAATGAGAACAAATTGCTAAAGAATAGTTGAGGAGGAGAAGAACGAAGAGGAGGAGAGAGAAATAACCATATGCTTTGGAGGAATTTCAATAGTTGGTGTAAAAAAGAGGAAGCAGGATTAGAGAATGAAATGAAAAAGAATCAGACAGAGAAGGAGGAGGTAGTACGAATGTTCCTGAAACCATGGGAAGGAGCAGGTAATGAACATGCAGATGCTGCAAGTTTTGTCAGCTGCAAAAGAAATTTGATGAGAATGATAATTATAAATCCATTACTATGCAATAATTTCCTTGAAGCATTTATTTTATCTTTCATTAATCCATTTACCCATTCTAGAAATATTTATACAGTGCTTACTATAACACTGTATAACTTGTGTTTTGTACATGATAAGTACTAAATAAAGATTCAATGAATCAATCTAGGTAGGTGGTGTGTTATGTAGGGTGGTTTTCCCCACAGCCTCTCCTCTAAATTGGGAGGCTTTCTGTGAGTATACAGTGTGTGTGTGTGTGCGCGCGCACGCGCGCGCGTTGGGTATGTGAGCAGGAAGTATATTGTCAAGGTGGTCCTCCTGGCTGATTAAATAAGAAGCAATTAATTCTGTGGTATCCACATCCTCACTAGGAACCATGCACTTTACAGGCATGTTGTTTAATTTGTTTAGAGAGAGCTTCTTTGATTTTAGTCTGAGGGAAAATGCCCCTGTTGCCAGTCATTTTGCACATGTGGGAGTGGAGGCAAGTCGGGGTGGGGTGTCTGGTGGAGCTGCTCTTAGACTGTTTTTGATCAACTGATTTCTGCCCCCTTCCCACTCTGATTCCGAGTGTGGAGCTTCTCTGGAGCTGGGCTGGAATGCATGTCTTCTGCTTCCATTGCAGCCTTCTCCTTTGCATGTTCTTGACTGCAGTCAACCCCTCTAATACTTGCCTTTCAATCATCTCACAGTTTTGCTTACTTGCTATGTTCTAGAATCTTTCAAATCCTTATTCTGTTAATGTCACTTCTTCCTCTTGGGACTGCTATGAGTTTCTCTTTTGTGCATAAATTATTATTATTTCAATTGTATCTTTGTAGGAAGGGGTCTTAAATGTATGTGTTCCATCTCCCTTCTTGAACTGGAAGTCAGTTCTCAACTTAAAAATAAATAGCCAAGACTCACTTTGTTTTTGTTTTCCTTGTGGACCTTTGAAAGAACTTTATTTCTTAAACTGTGTTTATGGTAATAAATTAATTATGATGATAAGCAAATATATTTTCCCTTAAAATTCATTATTTCTAACGATCAAACAGAGCTCTGATCAGTGAAAGTAAACTGGCATTAAACTGAATAGATATAATTCCAGGCAAGGACAAAGAATTTGATATTTTTATTTTTGAACACAGCTATTGTGTAGGACACTATATTATTGTCAAGAGCTGATTCAGATATTACAAGTATTTATCAAATAATAGTTATGTTTTATGCACTCTGATAGATTCTGGGTTTACTGGTGAACAAAAATAGATGCCTGCCCTCAAGGCATTTTAGAGCAGTGGGAGAGAAATACATTAAATACACAGAAGTATTAATAAAATTGTGGTAAGTCTTTTAAAGGAAAAAGTGTAGGTTACGATGATGAAGAATAATAGAGGGAGCCTAATTTAGTTTGGAGGATCATGGAAAATCCTTTCAGGAAGTGACATTTAAAAAGAAGCCCAAGATATTAACTAGGCAGAACATCAAGGGGAATATTAGAGGTGACAGAATTGCAGGTCAGATGCCCCATGAGGTAGAAGTGGGCCAAGAATGGGAGGAGTGGCTCAAGATGAGGCAGGAGAGGAGGGCAGACACCAAATCAAAATTCTGCAGAGTCTTGGATTATATATCCTAAGAGCTGTTAAAAGTTTTTATCCTAGGCATTGGCTTGAGCTGGTTTGTACTTTTTTTGTTTGTTTGTTTTTTAAGAGGGCAGTGTTAGTGGCCCTCACATGTGGAATCTGAACCTGGGCCGCTGGTGTCCCAAGCCAGCTCTCAACCACTGCGCCACTCGGCCGGCCCTGGTTTGTACTTTTAAAGGTTTGATCTTTTTAGCTTTGTGGAGCGCAAATTGTAAAGGTAGTACTATTGCAATAGTACAGATGAGAGATGATGGAGGTTAGAAAATGGCAATGGACATTGAAAGAGGAAGACGAATTTGAGATACATATTGTGTGGTCAATTGACAAGACTTAGTGATGGCTGTGGTGGTTTAGCAGGGGAGTCGTCATGGATGACTTCTAGGTTTCTGATTTGGGCAACTAATGAGATTGAAGTGCCATTTACTGAGATGGATAATATAGAATAAAAATGAGTTTTTTTGGGGAAAAATTGAGCTCAGCTTCTAATTTTTCCTTAGTAGGGAGACATATCCAAGAGGAAATGTCAAGAATACTGTCGGATGTATGAATGTGGATCTTGGAAGACATGTTGTCTAGAGATAGGAATTTGGAAATTGTCATCATGTAGATGTTTTATGCCACAGGAATGGTAGATATCAGAGAGAAAAGAGAAAAAGAGGAAATCCAAAGACTCAGTCCTGAGGAAACTCAATATACTGAAGTTGGATAAGAAGGACAAGCTGCTCTGAGAATTTGAAAAGAGCCAGAGAGGTAGCAGGAACACCAGGTGAGTTGATGCCAAAGTTTCCTCGAGAAAAGAGTATTTCAAGAAGGATTAAGTAAAAGGTAGCCCCCTTAAAATACTCCTAAAATATCTTCTAAGTTCAAGGATCCACAGGACCTTCCTCCTATAAAGGTTTCCAACAGAGGCAAAACCACATTTTAACACCTGGGGGTGGAGCTGGGCTAGTGGGCAGGTGGTCTTAGTATTATGGTGACTGGCTAGTGGGAGAATGAGCAACAAAGGTGTGTCTCAAGGATCTGCCTTACACAGTGCCTTCCTTGCCGTACTTCCTGCATCTTTGCATCATAATCTCAACAACTATTATGCCAACATAGTACTTGAAAAATTATGGTGAAGGCAACACCATTGGAGAATTTCTGAGAGTAATTTCTCCTATTCCTGTCTTGTTGTGATGCTCTGGACCAGTTTGAGAAATACAACTAGTTGAAAGAAGTACTTTTTGGGGAAAACAAAGTTTTTTGGGGAAAACTCAAGTTTTCTGACTGATTATATTATGTGAATCACTCAGATTTTCTTGTGGTCAAAGAAAATGAATGTTAGTTGAAAACAGAATATCTACTTCTGTCCTTCTTCCTTCTGCCAGTTTAACATATTTATGAAGATATGATTATGAAGTAGTGTGACAATTTTTTGCATGTGGTTTTTTCAGATTGGCTTTATGACCAAAGATTATATTGCTAAGTGTTTTGTAGTTCTACAAGTGTGAAAGAAAATATCACGTTGGATCATGTGAAACTGTCATTTGTTTGGTAAAAAAAATGGCCAAACATGGGCAGTTACATATGGTTCAACCTAATACTTGGTATGTGACTAGCAGTTTATTTTAGAAAAGGCTCTTTGGTGTTACAATAACAACAACAATGTCTCTCTTAATTACTGTGAACTGTGGTAAGTTAATATGCTAAATTTAATTTTACTTTGTAGTACTGAACATAACATTTTGAATTTTTACCTCCTTATGTACTTCCTTAAATAGTTTCAGATAGCTCTGAGGAAGGAACTTAATCTGGAATATAGTGAAAAGATTTCAAGTTATACTTGTTCTCTTTTCGTCTTTTCCTTATACCTAGGATGTACATGAACAGGGTTTCATAGCAGCTCATCCTATGCCTCTGAGCTATTTTCTGGTATGTTCTTGAGAAGTGAAGAAGCAGCTCAGAAAGATTCTCTTGGCTGTCTTGAAGGATAGTAACTGTCCTTTTATTACTCTTCTCAGACCATATTTTCTTTAGCTATTTTATGAGGCATTTCATAAGAGAGCAAATTTCCAGTGCTTACTTGTGATTTCAGTACTTTAAGATCTTTCATTCTTGGCCAGAATCAGCTCTCATGTAATTTAATTTATCTTTAAACTTAACTGAAGCTGAAATTGTTTTTTGGTTGCCAGGTTAGTAATTTTTAAAAACTGTGTGTAGATTTAATACTTATTAAATTAGATATTGATTTTATGTAAGTATGTATACATGCAAAAATAATTTAGAGTTTTGGTATGCTGTAAATAAGTAAGTGGCATTCTAATTCTCAACGTTTGAGTTATTTTTACTTGTGTGAACATGTTTTAAATTTGGAAAACTATTATTGAGAAATAAATTGAAATTGAAGCTAGAAAGGACCTAGTAACTCTTAGTTCCTAATATAGACAAAACATTTGAAAAAAAGTCTATTTAGAGTGTCCAATCGATGGACTCTAAAATGATATATACAGTTGTATTTTCTTGAGATTGGGGATGACTGGAATTCACAGAAGAATGCTAGGAAGCCATGTGGAGCATGCACCTTAGAGTTAATCCCCTTAAGGTGAAGGAAATGTGGCATTTATACCCCAATTCCCTTCAGCCTTTATTTGGGTGCTGCTCTTGGGGCTGGTGGTGGTCGTTAATCCTCTGACACTTCTGACCTGCCATGTGTGGGACAGAGAGGCTCTGGCCACCAGAGAGAGCCATTGGACAGTTGGAAGTCAGCTTCAGGCGCCACAGTGGAAAAGTATGAGGGGCACTGACAGCATCTGCCAGACTCTGCCCTTGTAACACTCAGACTCACCATGCCCTCCCACCCCAATAACTCCATTTCATCTTGTCATTGATGCTTCAAGGTGGCGGCCAGTCACAAATTCTAAAAGAAAAAAAAAATTCAGCAGGTGCCTTATAAATCCTCTGAGTTCCACATATACCTCTGTCCCTATTAGGTAGAAGAAATTCTAGCTCCTCATGAGAGTGAATTACTCTTGCTAGTATAATAACTCTACTGCCTGTTGGTCTCAGCATTAACAATAAAAATGACTGAGAGGCAGTCATAGCGTTAGCTTTAGTGGCCTTTTACTTTGTCCTTTTCTGTATCTCCACTCACCCAGGAAGCAGGACCTCTAGTCTAGCTGACCTGGGGCTGCTGGAGCCCAATCCTGAATCTGTTGTTTCCTTTATAGGATGGACTGTGACTATGTCCACCTGAACTTATGATTTGGAGAGTTAGACAATACCCATCTTAAGATAGGTAGCTCAGGTTGCTTATCCACTTGATGATACACCATGGTTAGGAATCTAGTTTCTGTGAGGGTCCAGGAGCATGCTGCAAGCTACCTTTTGAAGAGTGAAGAGCTATCTGCTGTGAAGGTCTTTTGTCTTGTTTCAGGATCTGAATGGTTAGCCCTATGAATCTTAGTAGGGCTTGCTAGAGATTCTCCCATGGAACATAGCCCCACGGGACTGGCCTGGTAATGTATCTCAAATGCAGGACTCAGTACTGTTGCATAAACCTGTTTCAGAGCTTTCTTTTGTCCTGGGCTTCACTTGAAAACGACAGTCCCCCAAGTCATATGTGAAGGAGATTTTTTTTTTTTTTTGAGGGCAGTGTCACTGGCCCTCATAAGTGGGACCCGAACCAGGGCCGCTGGCTTCCCAAGCCAGCGCTTGACCGCTGCGCCACTCGGTCGGCCCCACCAAGTCATATGATAAAAGGATCGCAGCAGTATTTGTATTATCTCCAAAATCCAAAGAAGTTTATGAAGTGCTGCCATGCCTTTTCCTTAGTGATAGAAGTGAAAGTACTGTAACTGGTCCTTTACCTTGGAGGGGATGTCCTGGCATACCCCAGACTTCTGGACCCCTAAAAGTATGCCAGACCATTGAACCTGTCTCTTGTTGCACCTGTCGTATCGGAACATCCAGAGGACTAGCTACTTCCTGCTTCCCCAGATGCAGTTAGCATAATGTTCACAATATAGTGGATTAACATCCAGATGATCAAGGTCCTTTTGGACTGTACTGCTACAGGAAGCAAGAGAATCAACATAGTCCAGGGGCAAGACCATGAATGTGTGCTGCTGTCCAATCCAAGTAAATGCAAACAACTTCTGATATTCTTTCCTAAAGGGAATTGAAAAAAACTCCAAATATCTGCTACATTCCAGGAGCTGTGTTAATTTCTTCTAGTAAAGATACCACATCTAGCACTGCTGCTTTGACTAAGGCTATCATTTAGTTAAATTTGTTGCAGTACACTATCATTTTCTATGACCCATGTGGGTTTTGTAGGGACTAGACTGGTAAATTAAAGGGGGATCATGATCCTGCATCCTTTAAGACTTTGAGTGTGACGTTAATCTGCCATTCCTTCGAGGATGTAGTATTACTTTGATTTATGGTCTTTACGGGTTGAGTTTCTTACCACTGTGGCCCTTATTCCATGAGATAGAGAACAGCGGTGAGTATTATGCCAGCTGCTAAATGTAACTACCATAATTATGTAATCAGCAATTGGGAAAATGACCACAAGAGGATTCATGTCCTGTAGGAAGGACTTGGTCCAGACCTCGATGTATTGCTCTGTCTCTGCAAGCCCCGCTTCTAACAATGGGACTATGATGCTCTATTAAGGCTCCTAATATCTTAATAGTGTCAGCTCAGACCCTGTAACCAACCATCCTCAAATAGTCTGGGCATTGTCTTTATCCTAATAAATAGCCATATGTCCCTTTGGAGAAAGATTGGGGAATTTGCTACTGTTTATAGTTGCTATGGTGTCACAGTAACCTGTCACAGACTCTTCTTCAATCCATGGGCTTTGGGTCTGAGAACTGGATCAGGTCTGGAAACTATCTCACTTCAAGGAACACCGTGATTTATTAGCCGTTGTCACAGATCTTTGTGGCCTAGGGTTCTCTGGCGCCATTTTAGCCTTGTTACTGCTATGGTTATTACATCTACCTTGCCTCTGATGGTTAAGTGTTGCTACCTGAACCCTGCAATTCCAGAATCCAATTATTCCCATTGAGCCCAGGGAGCCCAGTTGTATAGCATAATATAATCCCTATCATAAATCTTGGCTTACAGAGAACAGCCAACACTGAAATTTTCAATAATGCCATGTACTCCTCAGTAGCACATTCTTCTTTCTTCAATGAAGGGAATGTTCTCTGGCCTCCTGAGGAGCATAAACAGCTGATGGGTACTCTGATGTTACATATGTGATATACAGTTCTAGCATGTCCACTTTTATGAACCTTGGACTCCATTCCCAATATTCTGCCAAGGAAGTTTTGGCATTCTATCTCATTTACGTAGACCATCATTTTTTTTTTTCCTGGCTTCAAGTAGATATTTCAGCAAGGCATTAGTTATAGATGTCTTTTCCAGATGTTCATTCTGAGGTCACAGGAGAGTACCCCCATAAAAATGTTTTCTTTACCCAATGTTATATTTCACTCCCTTTGGTGCAGTACCATCAAGATCCATTCCCAGGCATGTTCTATTTTTGCCAATACATAGTAGTGGGGTCCTACAGTTCTTTTCATAGGTAAGCCATTTCCTCCAAAAGCAAGGACCCAAGTCTGATCAGCTGAGACTTACTCGCCTGGAGCAATCAGAGGAGGTGGGGGCAAATCTTGAGAAGGCAAGCATTATCCTGTGAGACATCTTCCATAGGTGAAGATTTCCATGATTTGTAGACAAGAAAAGGCTGCTGTCTCAGCAAGGAGATTGGACAATTTCTGTTAGTTCAGAAGGTTTAGGGAAACTTGGGGTTCAAGTTTCTCAGATGCACCTAAGTACATGTCCTTGTTCCAATTGTCTGAATCCTACTCCTTCCTTATCTAGGGTCTTCCCTAGACTTGCTGGGATTCTGAATTCAGTCTCTATATATAATGGCTAATCTTACATTCAGGTTCTGAGCTTGATATTCGGCAGTTGATATTTCTGCTGTAAGAGTTAAGTGTCTCTCCAGGCTAGCATAGAGGCCATCCTTTTATTTTTACAGGGTACTCTAATCTGCTGACCTGAGCCTGTCAGTATTTTGCTTTAGTGCATCTGTGAAATTTAACAACCAATTAATCAACAGACCTCACAGTTCTTATATTTCTCAAATTCTATGAATATTACATAAGCTAATACATCCTCCTCTACCTTAATCTCATCTCAATTTACCACAGTTGAGAGCCTTCACAATTACAATGCCACAGCTAACTGCACGTTATCACTCCCCACAGTTTACCATTTTCCAATTCCAGAATCCACTATAGTTACCTGCTTCCTAGAGCCATTTCTGTTACCAACTGTCTCAGTACAAGTTTGCACAGAAGCATCTCCCAAGATGCTTAGGTATAATCTTTGGGGGTAATCTTAGGAAATCCCAATAATGTTTGAGTTATCAAACCAGTTAGCTTTGTGGGGAAACTGGAATTTAATCCTTCTGGGGGAACTCAAGGAGTTAGTGCAGAACCTGTGTTTCAGGATTGTCTCACTAGAAGGGTGAGAGAGCTGAATTATTTATACACTCATATTAGTCAGTCATTAGTTGAAGACTGGTAGGGGTGAAACTTATTAGCTATTGGGCACTTCCAGTCTGTTCTAAGTGCAGACAGAGCAGACTCTGGATGGTTGAGGAGCCCTCAAGGCAGTTGGAAGTCAAGCAATGTGTGTATCCTGCCATCATAACACCTGAGGAGATATTGTGGGGCACTGACAGCACCCAGTGACTCAGCAGAGGACCTTGGGTGCCTAGTGTGCTCATGAGTCACATGTATAGTCTGGGAGTGTCTGACTCAACGTATTTGAGGTCCCCAAGCTGAGATGTGGCTAGATGTATTACATATACATGCTGCATGTACACTTTTGTATTCTTTTTTTTTTCTTTCACTTAACATCATATAGTGAGCATGATCATAGTATATGAAATGTTACTAAAATGATGTTTTTTAGGTGCCATCAGGATTTCATCTTCAAATCAGAAGGCAAGTTATACTCCTTTATGACAATTTTTGGAAGTTAAAAAGCATTACAGAATGTTACACTTTTTTATGACTATACATAGATATATTCTGAGCCTATAAACTCATAGTGTGATTCATATTTTAAAAAAATGCAAAATGCAAACCAAAGTCCATATTTAATATGTATGTACTTCACCATGAGGACTGCTCATTTTACCGGCCTGCTGTTGCCCCCTGCTTGCTCTCTTGCTGCTGCAGAAGCGCCATCTGTGTAAGTGCTCCTGATAGACAAATTGCTTCCTACCCCGGGCCTCCATCGCTTGTATGGAGTAGTGCTTAAGAAGTAATTGCTTTGGGGGATCTCAGAGTACTCAGACCTAATGAATTCTTCTGGCATCTTCTGAAGTAGTCGTAGGACTTGTGACTAAGGCACCAAAAAATTGATTTACAATCTCGGAAGTAAAAATGTATGACTAGGGCAGGACCAAGCAATGCAAAAAGATTTGCATGGTGACTCAATACCAGGTTATGAACTCATCGGGTGTGCATAACTAGAAGGTTCTAGTTTCTTGTATGTAGAGGTGGGGTGGGGGTAGGATTGCCGGATAGCTATGGACAAGGTGCAGGAGGAACATAGGATAAACAGTGCATGGCATATATGACACGGCAAATGTTTAGAAAGTTCATCCCCCAAAAGCATAGGCCAAGAAAGAGGGCATTCCCTAATGCACTCGAGGCTGCCCTGCATGTACGTAAGCTACACACTGAATGAGCTGGGCCCTTAACACATACAATCACATTTACTTGTTTTACAAATGCCTGTCATACAAACTCCATGGCTCTTCCTTCCCCCTGGTTCCTGCATGACATTTTAAACAGGTTTTACAGTTTTTAAGTTATTTTTAGATAAATCGATAATCCTCTTATTTTAGCACTAAAAAGCCCAGTTCGTTCCCCTTATTTTAACACTAAAATCCCAGTTCGTTCTAATAATTACAGAATCCCTGTCTAGTCCATTGTTGTATAGAAATAAATAATCCAATTTATTTCAAATTCATTTACCCAGCGTAAGCCTGCAGTGGGAGAGGCGACTGTGGTCAGCTTCTTGGTGTTATTGATGTATTTCTTTTCCCCTGTAAAGCAGCTGCCTCTGACCTCTCCAGAGCTGGTCCAGCCTGAGAGTTAGAAAGGGGCTGCTGTATGTGTCTTGTGCCGTTGCAACCTGGGGGTGGGTCCCTCTGGATTTTGTGGGTGTGTGGTTGCTGGTTCTTTCTCCTCTCCAGCGGTAGCTCTCTTCCCTGAGGCTCCCAGGATGTGAGGATGTGAGCATAGCAGATAGAAATAATGAATCCCTTGTACGACAGCGCTCTTGGTGAGCTGCACTACACAGACCCTCTCTATCTGTTGAGGCTGTTGTCCCTCCAACTTATCTAGGGTCAGCTTCGTTAAAAATTGCCACAGGTCTGCTCCCTAGAGTAGAGCCCCCATCTAGTCTGGAAAAATCTACCTTTTTGTTGCATCCATCACAGAGTAGCTCACTCCCAGTACAGCCCCCTCTCTTCAAACTGCCATCTTTTTCCTTTAGTTTTACCTGGTGGGAATAAGTTTTATTTTTCCAAGTTGAAGGGAGACATGTCAAACTTTTCTAGTGTTTCTGTGAAGTCCCTCTAATTTGGCTTGAGGTAATGGAGACTCACCCCATTCCTTTCCAAGGAACAGAGAACAAGAGATGCCACGTAGTCCAGCATTTTCTCTAAAGGAAGCATTTTCTCTGGTGTCTTCATTCTTTAAGCCCTTGAGGTGTGAGATAGACGAACACTAACAGAGCTGGTTCAATACTTTCTTAGCGTGCCCTGCATTTATTGATGCTCTAGAGTCACACTTGAGGATTTGGATAGTATTTGGGACTTATAGTGTCTCTGGGGACTCAGCTACAACTGGGATATGTCTAATTTTACCACCCCATTTCCTGTGCTCGAGTCAGATGGACATAGGTTTGAACACGGGCTCTCCTGCTTGTAACTGAGCAACCTGGGATAAATAATCTTTTCAGCTTCAGTTCTTACTTCTGTAAAAACGGGAAAATAATTCTTCTCTGCTGTGGGTGCTGTGAGGAATCCACAGTACATGAGCTCACTATGTGGGGGCTCATAAGAGGATTAAAAGGATGATGGTGGTGGCTAGGTTACCTTAGGTTCCCGAGTATCTTCCCACCTTCACCTTCTAATCAGATAAAGCTGCAGCCATCGGTTAGATTTCCTGCCTACAGTAATACCGCCAGTTGTCCATTTTTAGACGGGTAGAAATGTCTGGGCATTGGCAGGCTGGCACGCCTAAGCATCTTCAACCCTCAGTAGGATCTTGGGAAGAGATTAAAAGAAGTAGGAGATGGTCATAGCCTATGATTCTTTTCTCTGGTTGTTCCTGTCATATGCCGATTGGAACTAAAGTGTTAGACAGGTCAGCTCTCCTTTCCTCTCCCTGGTCATTTATTTTCTCTCCAGCCTCCCTTACCAATCAGGAAGGGGATTCAAGGAAAACCTGGCTAGTGGCGGGGTGCCAGGCAGTCTTCACTTGATGGAAAATTTGATGTGGCAGCTATAACTTATTATCCTTGCAGTTCCCCTGTATATGCCAGAGAAAAGATCTTTGTCAATAAGTGCAAGGAGCTGATAGCAAAAATTTGAGACTACCCTGCAGTGCTTCTAACACCATTATAAGCACTGATTTGGTTTTGGCTCCCAGAAATGAAGGCTACCTTGAGTACTGAATTACCATGTCCCCAGGGCATTCTTTGGCATTCTATCCAGGCTGCTAACCAAGTCCTTCATGCTTCATTTATAGGATCTGACACTATCACAGACTCCAGCAGTATAGCTGCAGGCTCTAGTAAACTCCTAAATTAAAAGTCAACCCAGTCAAGGATATTGTGATGTCCAGGGGTTTGTATGCAGCTCTCGTTAGGATTAGTGCCCAAATAACTTCTGACTTATTGAAATAGGTGCAGATCCTTCTAGCTTAGTGCCATGATTTCACACAGGAATTTTTTTAAAGCTGAGATGAAATTTTCATGTAGGTCAGCTACTCTAAGAATGCTTCATTTTTGTGCAGGAGGTATATTACATATGTAAGACACTAGTCTGCAGAAAGCAGGAAAATGCTATACAAAAAAAAAAATTCTCTTTGGTTTTGTGCTTTATACTCCACATTCTAAGAGAGTCTACCTAACATATAGCCACAGAGGGAAAGGAACAATGGAAGTATGTAAATGAAGCAGTCATGAGTAGCACCCAGAATGCCAGAGAAGGCCTTTTTTTTAAGCTCTAGGTGATTCATAGATTCTGTGGTTGATCAGAAGCCACCAAACATTTAATTGCAGTAGCATTTTGGTGGCACAAATTGGTAGTATGCCAATCTGTTGGCAAGATTTTTAAAAACAATGTAGTTTATAGAGCAATGCAACCAATTCCAGTTTTTATTGGTTCGTTTTTTCATCCTTGTCCATGACATGCAATTTAGAGTGGAGTATTGTCCCAGTTACTCAGCGGTGATGTGTAATCAGTGTGTTCAGCAGCCACTCAGTCATATGTGAGAAAACTGCACTTCGAATCTTTGATCTTACAATGTGTGGTCAGTTATCAATTTATCGAAATTGTAAAAAGGAAAAAAAAAAGGGCAAAAACAAAAATAGAAGTATTTATTTTTTTCGTTGGTATTTTCCGTATGCCAGATTCTTTGCTGATACACTGCGCTTAGGAAAGGTGAATGGTTTAGAAAACACGACTTACCAGAAGTTCTATTGTTTACATTTTAATTTATGGGGAAATGAGCCGCTTTTTTTCATCTTCTACTCTACTGAAAATTATGCCATGTGATTCAAAAAATTTCAGTTGTTTGTAACATGAAATTACAAAGCAAGCATTTTTATGATAAAAGGGCATACTACTAATTAAGACTCCCCAAATGATATTTGAATTGAACTGGAAAACCTTAGAACTGAAAGGATCCTACATAACATCTGTGTAGACCTTCTTATCTTTGCCCCCATTCTATCAGGGAGGAAGTCAAGACCTTAAGAAATGTGGTGGTTGTCCCCATTCATGGTGCCAGATCACAGACCATTGTGTGATGCTTGTGACTTTCTGATTCACTTTATCTAATGGGAGAGTTTTAGAACTGTGATAAGACCAGCCAGTATGGAAACATTTTGGACAGTAAAGCAGGATGAAGAGAGTCACATTGTTACTAAAGTACTTGTGCAGCACTAAATAAAATAGCCAGGAAAGCCCTCTAAACGGAGAGCAACGGTGAGGGTGGAGGAAGGTTGGGAAAGGATTAACCCTACTAGATGTTAAAATATATCATTAAGTTTTCCTAAATAAAACATGTAGTACTAGTTCATAGACATATAAACCAATGGAACCTACTAGATCCAAATATATATAGAAATTTACTATATGACAATGACATTTCATGTAAGTAGGGAAAAGTAGTAACCTATTTAATAAATGATGTTGGGACAACTAGTTAACCATCTGAAAAATAATAAAGAATTGAATATAAAAAAAGAAACCTTAGACATTCTGCAAGGAAAAAAATATAGTGAATGCCTCTAAAACCTTGGTGTGCAGAAGGCCTTTTTAAGTATGACACAAAACCTGGAGACCATAAAAGAAAAGATTGACAAGTCAAAATACATAAAAATGAAGAGATTTTTGTTTTCTTATGGAGGGACCATTGAGAGGGCTAAAAGAAAAAAGAAAAAATTGGTAAAAATATCTCTTTTATATCACATATAAAAGAGTAATCTCCCTAATATATAAGAACTCCTGAATGATATAAAAAGACTAACTTAATAGAAAAATAGTCAAATGATATGAACAAAGGAAATAAAAATGACCCAAAATATGAAAAAAATATTATATGTCACACATATTAAGTGAAATATAAATTATACTTCTATTGACACATACTTTTATAATTTATTGAATTGGCAAAAATTCCAAAGTGTAATGACACACTTGTGTTGGTGAGGCTTTGGGAAAACAAGCACTTTTCAAACAAATGCTTCATTTGATAGTGGGAAATTTAGAACAATTTAGAAAGATCTTTTAAAATTGCAAATGCATATGCCCTCTATCCTTTTGAGTAGTTCCACTTGTGTGTTCTCCTGTACATACCCTTCCTCAAAGCTCACAATGATTACATAGACATAAGCCATTATTTATAGCTCTATCTATCTATTTATATATTTGATATTCCTTTGTGGATAAACGTGAAAGTGTTGAAATAAGCTGAATGTCCACCAACAGGACTGATGAAATAAACCACGGCATAGACATGAAGTAGAATATAGTACAGCTGTGACAAAACTGTGAAGTTCTTTGTATACTGAAATGAAACAACCTTTAAGAAATAGTGTTAAGAAAAACAGTGTGCAGAACAATGTGTATAGTAAGCTACCTTGTTTCCTTTTTGTAATTGGAAGAAATCTTTGAACCTTGTACTTTTGTATGAATATAAGGAACAGGGAATGCATTACCTTTTCAAATAATGAAATGTCAAAAAGAGAGAAAATACCACTGATCCCCACTATATTAGTCAGGGTTCCAATAGAGAAACACAACCACACATAGAATATATATAAACATTGGTTTATGGGACTGTGGGAGCTGGTTAGGCAAGTCCGGAATCTGCAGGTCAGGCTGGCAGGAAGAGGGCTGGCTGGAAACTTGTGGGCAGGCGCTGACACTGCAGTATTTCTTCTCTGTCAGGGAAACCTCAGTTCTCCTCATAGCCTTTCTATTGATTGGGTCAGGCTAACCCAGATTATGGAAGATAATCTTCTTTATTTAAAGTCATAGAATTGTAGATGTTAACCATATATACCAAATATCTTCACAGCAATACCTAGATTAGTGTTTGATTGAATAATTCGGGACTAGAGCCTCGCCAACCTGACACGTACAATTGACCATCACACCCTTCCTCTGAAAATTCAGTATGGGATTAAAGACATGACACAGTTTGAACATATATATTGAACATGACAGAAAAACAGGCTCCTTGTTTGTATTTTCTGTGATAATCCTGTAGTCAAATATCTCTTATCGAATCTAAGGTGCTACTGATTGTAAGACACACCATTATTTTTTTCTATTACCAGTGAAGAAAAAAAAATGCCACCGGTTAAACTGACATGCCATTGATTGATTGCATCACACATCCTTATTTCAGTGATGTTAAAATAATACAACTATGTGTATATTATTATTGATGGAGATGCTCTATTCTGTGCTTGTTAGATCTTTTGCAGGGAGAATAATGTGTCAGACCAGTATGTTTCCATTTTGATTCAGAGAATATGATCATGTTTCATATAACACAGGTTTTTGGATTGTTTGCCCCACTCTCTGGCCCAAGAACTGAAAATTAGCCACATCTAGAGTCTATAGAAGTGTCTCTATAGGTGGCGTGGGGTTGGGAAACTCTCTGGATAGAATGGTGGTTGAGAGAGGAGTCCATTTCCAGGGCTTCTTCCTGCCTTCCTTCCCCTATTCCCACCAGAAACAAGCAGGATGACAACAAAAATCTGTGGCATTGTCTCTCATGTTGAGAATAATTCTAGCTGATCACTGGCATATTGGTTTTCTTGCTTTCTTCCTCTTAGATACTCAGAGAGTGCAGGGAGAGGACAACCTGAGACATTTTATATGTTGAGCTTAAATATTAAAAGATTGATTCTATTTCATGGTAATTACAGGAACATCCAATTTTTATTCAACCATTTTTGAAGTATACTAGCTCCTAATTTAGTTCAACTTTAGGACAGCAGGGTGAGAAAGCCTGCCTGCTGTCCTATTTAGAGTTATAGAAATAAAAAAGTTGGGTGCCATGATTCTAGCCAGTGAGAGAATAAATGACATCTGGAACCCAGCTGTGTCATCATAATAGGTTACAGTGACCTGTCAGCCTGAGGGAGTGGGCGGCCAATCTCTGTATTTGCCAGGGCCAAAATTTCAATTGTCGTTTCGAATTGTAACTCTTAACATGTAGCAAATGTTTGAACATCATCTCATTGAGTGGAGCCTACTGTTTGTAGAAAACTGGCTCTGATTCCTAACTTCAAAGGGGTCAAGAATTCACACCAGAACCATGCTTTGTTCGGTGTAATTCACTCATCTTGTTGTACCCTGTTTCACTGTATTTTGTGGAGTTCACAAAGGACTCTTGGTTTTGATACAATGGACTCAACGAAGTAAGACAATACAAACTGCCTTAACGTTCAATTAGTGGGACTATCGTGCTCAAAAAAGATCAGCCTACTTTTATTCAAAGTAATAGTAAAAACATTTAAAAAAAGATAAAAATGCAAAACAACCGAATCCCTTACAGACTTTTATTTATAAACATCTCAGTAATAATTTAGGATGTACTTGCGCTGTTTAAAAAATGACGTCAGAAGCTCACTGTGGTTTGAAATTTGTTTCTTCTTTATTGGTTTTCTTTTTCTGAAAACAAGCTATAAACAATTTTAATGCTAAATTTCCTCTCTAATTTATCAGCCACTGGAAATATTATTATAGAAATTATGTCAAAAGAAGAAAACAAAATCCTGTAAAGGAGCAGGAATAGATACACCTCAAGCAGAGAGCTTCTGAGAACAGCTGTTAATATCTATTGTGTTGAAAATTTACTTAAAATGTACAGGTGTATACAATAGCTTCATAGCAGCTCAAGGACCCCTTTTGTGTCTAACATACAAGTCATCTGAATGCATAAAGAGCAGCATTGTGCCTCGAAAATATACTTTATATTGAAGGTATTTGAAAAAAATAGAACAAAATAATAGCTCAGGGCCCAAGGTTCTCCTATATAAAAGAGGAAAAAGTAATTTATAAGAGAACCTAGGAGCTGATGAACATTTTCATTATTTGTGACAAAATCTTCCCATGATGCCTCTGATTTTATTGTAAAATCTCATTTCCATCCCTACCTTCAAAAATATGGTTTTGAAATGTGCACAATTTAGGAGATAAAATTGAAGTAAGTCTGTTGCTTTACTTTAAGGCAGATTCCTTATTCAATGAAAACATTAATTGAGCACCTTCTATACATAAGGCATTGTCTCTGGACTGTGACAGATGCAAAGATGAATAAGGCACAGTTCCTGCCCTTGTGAAGCTTACAGAAGACAAAAGAAACTGTAAAAATAATTACTCAGTGTTGTGAAAATAAATTGTACAAATGAATGCATTGGATGTAATTCTTCCTTATGAATTCAGCTCCTTCCTCTTTTTAGACTTGAAAGCCGGTCACAGCCCCATCTCCTCAATCCCATCTCACTTTTCCCTCTCACACTATGTGAATGCAGTGTTGTTTTTTTTGTCTTGGAGTCTTCCATTTGCCAAATCTGGATTCTGAGTAATATTTGCTATTTCTCCCAGTTTCCAGTTGTGCTTTGAGAACGAATGAATGGAATTCTAATTAAATGAATGTGTTAGAAAGGATCTTTTTCCTATTTTCCCACTTAAGCAATTCTTGTCAACCTAAGCTAGTGGCACTGCCTTTTTCTCTAATAAGAATTGATGACAATACATTGCATCAGTTACAATTTGAGCATTTTATTCAGTTTTAGAGACTGCATTAGGTTTTGATTCTAGGACTCCTTTGGGAACATTAAAACCTGAAGAAGAGATGGGTAACTGATTTTTCCAAATTAGTTCAATAAGGATGATTTAGTTAGTTTTCTGCTACACTTCATGGAATCAGACATAAGATGGGTAAGTGTCGATCTAAAACCAGAGGAATGTTCCTGCGGTGAAGACAGAGGAGGGAGGAGGGCTGGCAGGGAGAGGGCAGCATGAGGGCCTCAGTGCCCTGCAGGATGTGTCATGGGCTCATGGGGAGAACACAGAATCTGCAGTTAAATGGACTGGACTTGAAGCTAGTTAGTTGTGCCAACTTTGGACACTTTAGTTCTTTAAGACTCAGTTTTGTCATATGTAAGATTGTCTTAACACCTCAGAGTTGTTGAGAGTGTGACAGGAGACAACACATGATGTAGCATGAGTTACTTATGTATTTCATGGCGTCTGGGGCATCATGAATACTCAGTAAATGTTAATTCCTCTCCCAGGGCCAAGGGAGAACACTGAGAAGAAAAGGGCAAAGGAAGTGCGAAGGGAAAAAAGAGTGGAAGATGAAGTCTATAATGTGATTTCATTGTAGTGGTGCATTCAGACAAGTGGTGCTGAATTTGAGTATCTGTTAACTACAGAAGCCTGGTATTGTCTAGGAAAATAATTATCCTTTTTCCAGGCTTGCAGATAAATGGGGGGTAAGACCATTGGACTGAAGTTTAGGAGGCTTGGGTTCTAGCCCTAGCTAAATATCATGGCGTTGGGCAAATTATTGAATATCATTGAGCTTCCGTTTCACCATTTGTTAAATGAAGATTTCATTTAGATGATCTCTGCCAGTCCTAGAATTCTTGGTGAAAATAACTGAGAACCAATTTAATGTCTTTCACCTAAATCTAAATTGTGACCTTTTACCAGTTAGGAATGAGTTTGAGAAAGTTTTGTGTACAAAGGGACTATTTTTAATGGTGCCGTGTTAATATTATAAAAACAATGAGGCAGTTACCATCCTTAAAACCTGAAGGTGGAGCAGAGTGGGGGACAAGGAGAGTCCTGTGGAGGCCTCTTTGAAAGGGAGCATGACCTTGGGTCAAGGATACAGCCAGACTAGGAGATTTCACAGGGACAGAGCCAGGAGAATAAATCAACCCATCTCAGGCTCTTTCTCCTGAACTCCTGCTGGGACTTCAGTTGTTATTCTAAACTTAACTGGAAGACTTAGGACAAAAGAGTTTGAGTACGTAGCCCCTACCAGTTAGGTTTTTGGAGCAGGGAGTAGCGGAGTAGGGTGGAGAGTAAATATGGAGGGGAAATGGAAAATGTATGGCATGGGTTTACATTTAGATTGGAGATTAAAGTGAGACCCTGTTTTGTAACAGCAGAAGAGTCCCAAGATGCTGCTGAACCAACCAGCCCATGGCCCCATAACCTATAGATGTGAAGATACAGTCTTCATAAGGCAAAAGTTCCTTGATATGTATCAATATCTCACTTCTCTTCATTCTGAACATGTTCGTTCTATACTAGTTTAGCACTATTAAGAGCGCTGAAACGATTAGAATATCAGAGGGCTCTGAAACACATAATTCATTAGTCCGATGTATAAGCCAACAATATATGAAATATATTTAGATGTTATGAGGGATATAGAGCCTGCCAGACTGCATTGAGAGTTCCACTTAAATTATGCTACAAACTAAAGAGGGCAGATAGATGTTTTGCCTCCAGCAAAGTCAGTTTTGTTCTAATGTTCTGTATTCCCTGGGCACTTTTGGTTACCTTTGGGGAAAATAAGAAAACTGCCAATAATTGAGGGCTGGCCAAGTGCCAGACATTGTACATACTTTACATACGAAGTGAGAGAAAAATTATTCCAGTTTCTTCTAGGAATGGGGCTAATAATACTCTTTGGGCTGATTTTTCTAAATAGAACATTTGGAAATATAAGACCTGTTTGCTGTCTCTTATTCTGGGAGCAAGGGTAAAAGGGAAAATTTACATAGGGACCTGGGCTTTCTTGATGGAAGGGGTTTGAGAATTTGTCTTTCAAAGACTTGAAATTAGGGAAAGGAGACATCAAACTTTGCTATCAAGAAAAATCGCCATAATGGTTTGAATAGTGTCACCCCAAATTCAATTCCAGTGGAACCTCAGACTGTGATCTTATTTGGAATTAAGATCTTGGCAGGTATAATTAATTAAAATGAGGTCATACTCATCTCATGGGTGGGTCATAAATCCAATAACTGGTATCCTTATAAGAAGAAAGAACTCAGGATACACTGAATGAAGAAAACATGAAGATGCAGGTAGAGATGGAGTGATATAGATATAAGCCAAAGAATGCCAAAGATTGCTGGGAGCCACCAAAAGCTAGGAGGCATGAGACAATTTCTCCCACACAGCCTCAAGAAGGAACTGACTCTGCTGATATGTTGATTTTATACTTCTGCCCTCCTGGGCTGTGAGAAAATAAATTTCTGCTGTTTTAAGCCACCCAGTCTGTAGTAATTTGCTATGACAACCTCTAAGAAACTAATGTAAGCCCCAAGGCCTTGACAAGGAACTTTAGGGAAACACAGTAGCAGGGTTTGTACCTGGGACTCAGTGCAAGAGTCTGAGGAAGGATTAGTTGCCACAGAGCAACCTGGATGCCCAAGAGTGAGATGTCCTTTTCCCAGGCAGAAATCAGAGCCAGCAAGGCCATTGCTGAGATAGTGAACAGCATCCGTCAGCGAGCACAGGAGTGGCCTTGTGACACATTTTGTGGTAGAAACTGGAAATGTGAACTGACTGGCAGCTCATCTTTCTCTCTCTGACTATCCTAGATTTGACCTCTTCAGACTGAATAAGTCATCGTAATTCTTGGACTATTTGGCTTTGGAGATGGGTTGAGCCTGAAGAGGGAGATATTGAACATCCTATTAATTAGAGCATCTGGCTACTTGAGTCATTGATTATAAATGAAGGGAGACTTGGTCATGGGTTTGTTCTGAGTTGGTGAAGCCAGCTGTACTGCTTGTACCTGTATAACTTATGAGGTAGGTTAGGTGTATGTATCATGTTTAAATAGGTTTGGAAGCTGAAGTTTGGAGAGATTAGGCAACCTGCTTACTGTCATACCATCTGAATTTGAATTCAGGTCTGAATTCAAAGCCCATGCTTTTCATGGCTGTACCTTGCTTCCTTCTAGACCCACTGGGGAGCTACTGGATCTCCATCATCTCACGCAGAGCATGCGTCCAGCAGACCCATGTTGGAATTGGCTGAGGGAGTAGGATAGTCTGTACC
Source organism: Aselliscus stoliczkanus (assembly GCA_033961575.1). Classification (NCBI taxonomy): domain Eukaryota; kingdom Metazoa; phylum Chordata; class Mammalia; order Chiroptera; family Hipposideridae; genus Aselliscus; species Aselliscus stoliczkanus. Next base: position 174,952,884 of record CM066727.1, read on the forward strand.
CTGAGCCAGACGCAGAGGTCTGAATGTGGGCATGCGAAGGATGGAAGCAAAGGGTTGAATGAAGCTGAAAAGCAGGTGTGGTGCGGGCCAGGCTGAAACTAGGCCTCTGAGAGCATGACAAGTTGAAACTCTAGGTGAATCCTGGGTGAATCCAGATGTGGCAGCCAGATAGCAGGCATGACTCAAACAGGACTGGGTTGTCATGGAAACAGACATAGATCCAAAGGCCAGAACCTGGGATCCAAATCAGGCCAGAGCGAGATGGAGCTTGAAGCCAGAGCTGGAGCAAAGAGATGAGCGCGTGGGGCCCGGGGCACAGATTGCCTTTGAAGGTCTGGCTGCTGCTCTGGCTGCTTTTGTTCCTGCTCACGATGCACAAGAGCTCTCTGGTCCTGGAGTGCCTTAAACACACACTCATTCTTCTAACAAGTAAAAAAACCCTCCCATAACCTCGCTTTAACTGGTTTACTAACCTCTTCTGCTCCAATACATTCAGTGACAAGGTCCTGAGGTAACGGATTCAATCTTTAAACAGTTTAACTGTGATATTGTTTTTTCTTATATGGTACTAAAATCTGGTCCTGAATCAACAGTGTTTTCTCTTTCTCTGGGGTGTCAGCCCTTAAATGTTTAGTCACAGAGGCTGGCTGGAGGAACCTGCATGTTCAAAGCTTAAACAGCAGGTACTCTGTCTGCTTCACCACATCTGAGACAGGGAAAGTACATTTAGAAAAAGCCCCGAGTCACCTCCAATATGCAGCCAGAGCTGGAAATCATTCATTTAGCTTCCTGCATTTAAATCCTGTTGATTCTACCTGGCGAATATTTCCACAGACAGCTGGGAATGGTTGCCCCTCCTCACCATGGTTGCCATCTTAGTGTGAGGTTTCATCATCGTTTTCCTGTATTAGTAAGAAGACTTCTTTCTCATTCGTTTCCCCATTTCCACCCTTTCACCTTTTTAATCCATTCTTCTCACAGTTTCCAAAAATGATCTTTTAAACCTCCATATGTGAGCATGGCACCCCTTGCTTCAAATCCTCTGCAAACTCTCCATTGTATAAGAAATGAAATAGTAAAATAAACAGACAACCAGTGGTGTCCTAGGCCTTTGGCACTTAGGCCTCTGCCTGCCTTCTTTGTTGTCTCGGCCCTGGTTGTGATTCTTTGGTGCTGCCTACTTTCTCAGCCTCATACCTATGCAGTTGCTTTCCCTTCAGCCAATCATGCTCCTTTCCTAGCCTGATGAATTTCCTGTTTGCCCTTCTACGCTTATCTCTGGCATGGTCTTCACAAACAAGCTACACAAGACTCCCCCTCACCACATCATTTGTTATGTGACATTTTGACTTGGCTATTTTTGTAATTTTTACACTGACAACATTTTGATTCTAGGAACATTATTGGACACTATCATTTAATTTGAATTTCACTTTGATGGAGCATATGAAAGTGAACGATTAAAATTGTAACTTAAAAAAAAAAAAAAGTCCCAAGGAATTAGTAAAACATTGATTCTTACTCCATTATTGACATGAGCAGCATTTTTAACCCTTCCTTCTGAAGGTAGGGAAAGAGAGAGAGGGGATATGGTTTAGGGGTGAGGTGAAGATGAGAGTGCAGATAGGAGTAGAGTCAGAGATGAAGGAAGGGTCCATGATGGATTGAGGATTATGGTCAGTAGGGGGGACCAGAGGCTTCTGCTAATATAGGCACGTAACTTTTGTCACAAGTGCCTTGGATAGTTACAAAAAGAAAAATATTTTTACATGCTTCTTTCAAGTTATGGTTATGGCCATAGGTTATGGGTTGAACTGTGTCTCCAACCACCCCTGCAAAAAAAAGAAGTGTTGAAGTCCTGACCCCCAGTTCCTGTGAATGTGGCCTTGTTTGGAAATAGTTTTTGCAAATGATCATCTCAATTTGATCATTAGGGTCCATTAGGATAATGGACCCTAGTTCAATGACTGTGTCCTTATAAAAAAGGGAAATTTGGCTACAGAGATAGACATACCTAGAGGAAAGACTATGCAAAGAGAAATGGAGAGAATGCCATGTGAAGATAAAGACAGAGAGCAGGGTGATGTATCTACAAGCCAAGGAACACCACGGATTGCCAGGAAACTACCAGGATGTAAGAGAGAGGCATGGAATAGATTCTCCTTCACAGCCCTCGGAAGGAACGAACCCTGAGGCCACCTTGATTTTGGATTTCTAGCCTCCAGAACTGTGAGACAACACATTTTTGTTGTTTAAGCTTCCCAGTTGGTGGTGCTTTGGTATGACAGCCCTAGGAAACTAATACACCGTGTAAAATGGTTGTGTCAAGAAGGCCTGGTTAACGCTCACTTCGGCAGCACATATACTAAAATTGGAACGATATCGAGAAGATAGCATGGTCTCTGCGCAAGGATGACATGCAAGTTTGTGAAGTGTTTCATATTTTTAAAGTACAGTATAGGGAAAATAGTAATATTGTAATTACTATGTATATAATGCCAGGTGGGCACTAGACTTATTGGGGGAATCACATTGTAAATTATATAAATGTCTAATTAATATGCTGTACACCTGAAACTAATATAACATAATATTGAATGTCAGCTATAATTGAAAAAACAAAAAGGAAATCCTGCCATATGCGACAACACGGATGAGCTTTGAGGACATTCTGATAAGTGAAATAAGCCAGTTATGGAAGGACGAATTCTGCATGATTCACTTATATGAGGAATTTAAAATAGTCAGATTCATAGAATCAAACCAGGAGGGAGAAAAAAGAAAAAAGATGAAAGAGGGTCTGGTTAAAATGTCCTTTTTCAAGGTGGGTTGTCTGTCCTCTAAACGCCCAGAATATTATTACTCTGTATGTTAATGGACTGAAACTGGTCTATTTTGGGCACAAGAATTAGCCTGCTAAGGTCAAAGCTTGCTTTTTTATTCTGTTTTTAGTACCCCACATATTAAGCCTAGGTAATTTAGGAATAAACAAATCACATGGGCTGAGGATGCTGATGGCTTGACAAGTTTAAGCGGTTGCCCTTGTTCTCAGAGTTCCATGGTTGGGGTTGAACTGAACTCTGCTTGGTCTCCAGGCCTTGTGCTTCCCATTATGCCACAAAGAGCTCTAGCACATTCATTTGTAAATGTTATCTTCTTCAGGCTAAATCTCCTCTGTTCTTCTAGCTGTTCCTTATGTGCACGTGTTTTCAAAGTTCTCATCATACTGGTCACACTCCTCTGGATAGATCTGATCTTAAATAGTGGCATCTTGGGCAGGCCAAGTGGCTCAGTTGGTTAAGAGCTTGCATTCTGAGCAACAGGGTTGCCAATTCGATTCCCAGCCCGGAAAAAAAAAAAAAAAAAAAAAAAAAGAAAGAAAACAAATAGTGGCATTTCAACCCAACACAATCTTCTATCACCATCACCTCCCTCGATGCAGCCCTTACTGTGGTATTCATGCTGGTTAAGCCTGTTGGCACATTCTGGCTTCTTATGGATTGCATCCTACCTCCTGTGCAATGCTTTCCCCCCCCGAAAGTTCATCCAAGTCTCCCTCACTCTCTATTCAATTTCTGTGAGTTTTGAACTCAAATGCACTTTCTAATTACCCTGTTAAATTTGACTTTGTTTTCCCTAGTGTTCTGGTTTGTTAAGATAATTTTATATTTCATTGTGTTGTCTTAATTATATTAACTTTCTCATTCAGTTTTGGGGCATCTGAAAATATGGTAAGAGTGTTGTTTATGGTTTCAAATCAATGCTAAAAATGTTGAATAGCTGGATGTTTACACAGCACAGAATAGCAGGGTAATCATCAACTCTCCATTTTACTTTTTTTTTTTTCTATGTAGCGTTGGCCCAAATCAGCACAGAGATAGAAAGCAGAACAAAGCCTTTTCAGTTTGATGCCGGGCAAGCAGTGCTTTGCACACGCCTGGGTAGCTGAGGGTGATATTTTTGAGAGTTACAAATTTCTTCCTCACACAACTGTTCATCCTGCTTCTGCTGGGCATGCCTGGTTATAGCAGCCTGGCATGAACCCTCTCCTTACCCAGCTGTTATAATGGGACCTGGCAGAGTGATGCCTGTTCATTGTCACATTTTCCAGTTGTAGAAAAATTTGCCTAAATTTCTCATTTGCTGTCTTACTTTCATTCAAAATCCTATTGATAAGGATTTATCAATAGTAAATTGGGAAACTTCTTTTCAAACATTGCTGTTATCTTAGGTGTCAACTAGTTGGTAATGCATTTAGTTAACAGGATATAACAATGTTGTAAAGAGTGAGTCCTATGGGATTAGTTTTGGGTCCAATTTCAGCTCTGCTACTTGACTGTGTGGCCTTAGCTAAGTTATTTAACCTCTCTGTGCTTCAGTGTTCTCATCTGTGAAAAGAGAGTATTATTAGTACCTGCTGTTACTAAAGTGTTTTGAATTAACTTGTAGTAAGTGCTTATCACAGGGGCTGGCACATTTACATTTTTTAAAAGCACTAAGACTGTGGAGACTATATATGAAATATTTCAATTGCACTTAATGATTGCTGACATAAGAGCTTAATGCCCCTATAAATCTTTGCATGAACATGGGCATTAGTGAAATTATTTCACACATTTAAGGAATGCCTCCAAATAAATCAAATGGTTCACCTAATTACTCAAGTCCTTTCATCCTAAGCAGCATTAGTTCCCTTCTAGTATGCCTTGGAGATCCATAAAATCCAAAAAAAGGAGGCAGTCTTAACAGAACGCAAACTTTCTAAAACTAAAGCTAAAAATATAAAGTTCTCAAAAAAAAAAAATGAAGACTAATTCTGATGAGGTTTACCATGTACTATTAAATAGGAATGTTTCTTTATCTGTACATGGGACCATCACACTCATTTAGATATAGTAAGGAATCATTCTTCTATGGAATTGACTTCTGTGCTCCCGTTTTTTTATTGTCTCATCCTGCCCACTTACATTAACTTTTATTTTCTTCTCCTGAAAAGATGTTTTTTCTTGTCAGATTAAGAAAGGGTAGCAGTATATTCATAGATTGGTCAACTCTTATCTGTCCTGTGATATGAGGATCTCTATTGTCATGACTGAAGTCAGGATTCCAAATTCAATTCAATTGAGTAAGCATTTGAATATTCAGGTGCTGTGCCTGGGATTCAAGGATGACGAAGTGCTGGTTTCGGTTCTCAAAGCAATTAGAGGCGAAGAGGGACAATTTTAGGAGAAATTGCTTGAGTAGGGGCATGGTGATGGGGGAGGCAGTGGGGATTTTCAAGTTGCTCAGAGAATAGTGCTACAGAAAATGATTTGTTTTGGGAACAGGGAAGTTGGAAAAGAAGGCAGGACCTGACTGTGAGGGCTTGACTGTAATTATTTTGCTTGCTAGTTTTTTATTTGATAATTGATCTAATATACCAACTGTCAGTTTTCATTTCACAAAACAGTGAAATAGTGGTGCTCAGATGAGATAAAGTCAGTGTTAAATAGCTTTTGGTATGTGTATCTGTTAGTTTTCCCAGTATTAAATTTGCTTGTCTGACATATCATTATTTATTAATTAATGATGATGGAAGTGCTCTAAAACTTCTATTGAAAAGCCTCAGAGATTGACAATTCAAAAGTTAGCCATCTCTTGGTCTCTAAATTTTAAGTGCTTTTTTTCCCTCTGTACCATTTGATCCACACCTGCAAATCTTCAACAAACTCAAAATAGTTGTATTATATCAGTTAGATGGGATCTAGAAGTGATTGTACCACAGATACGATGAAGACAACTTGAGCCTTGACTTTTAAGGCTAGTGTTTCGCCTTTGGTAGATTACTAAAAATTACAGAGATGACCATCACATAGGAGAAATGAAATCTTTATTAAAAAGGCAATATAAATGTTAAACTCCTGGATACAACATGATAGATGACATACTGATTTCAGGTTTCAACCGGGCGCATCCTTTATTATTCAATTATTTATTTACTTTCCTGTCTTCCTTCTCTTAGAGAAGACAAGCCCTGGTTCTCCGGGTTCTCTGTCTCTTTGATACAGCCTCTGGCATATCTAAGAGTAGATGACCTTCACCCATTAGGTATTACAGTAAACACTCATCCTAAGATCAGAGCTAACACCATCATATCTGCAGGATCTCCCTGTTGACCTCTATTTTTTTTCTTTTATCAAGTCAGATGAAAATGTATGGTGAGAAGTAGAATGAACTCTTCTTTTCTCGTGGTCTTCATAAGTGTGGTCCCAGGCCTTAATCTTTCCTTTCGGATGAGCATAGGTTTGTAACTATAAACTCTAGTATATAAGAATTGACACATTGATGTTTGCCCTTAAAATCAACTCAAATCTGCCTTGGAGCTCCCATCCTGTTGGGATTGGCAGCGAATTTCATCTTTAGTGTCATCCAGATTGTATACAATTCCAAGGCATTTTACGCTGCATTAAAATATCACAGAGGCTTATCCTATCTTACTGATAACCTCTGTGATGCCTGTCGGCTATGATCCTTCTAAATCTAGCAACTGTTGCTGCCTTTGTTTCAAACTTGGGGACATGGCCATCATTATTTTTTACTAGGGTTCAGTTTTCTTGAGTGACTGCATAGCCATGGCTTGAGTTTAGCTACCTTCTAAGGTTACTGCCACAAAGCAGAGCTGTTCTCAGGAGAGGAACACCCCAGTTATCCATACACTCCCCTTAACTCTATTCTTAAGCCATGGGTCTTTTTCTCCCTGTCTTCCAAGACCCCGGCATGATATCTTGGATGGAATTAGTCTTCTGCTATCTGCACAGCAAAGCACTTTAATCAGAAAATCCAAAGGACCTGGCTACCTGTTTAGTGATGTGGAAAGAAAATAGAAGCAGGGACTAACATTAAACACCAATATGTTATCCTGCTTCATTATTATTGAAGGAAGTAGGATTCTTAGTGAGTCCTACTTTTTCTTCTAAATTTTTTTTCTCTACTGGGTTCTTTTACCTTCAATATTTTTCATATGTCCTCAGTGTTTCTAACATTTTAAAGCTGCTTCAGATCTCTACTAAAAATATCATTGTCATTTCTCTCCTGAATATATTTTTTGATTAATCATAACTGCACTACAATAGTAATATATTACTAAAATGGAAACAATTTGACATTAGTTGGTCATAAACACATATGGAGTCCAGAAGATGGGGTGGACATGAGCAACCATTTTAAGTCTTTCTATTTCCTATTGGTTTGCTACTGTGGAGTTAGTCTTATTTTTGTTTCTGTGAGTTCTTTCTCTACGTGAACTTTTCTATTCTGCATCAACTCTGCTGGTGCACACAGACATCAAGGTCATGATATCTTCTGTTCTGGAATACAATGGCTTCCAGAAATTCTTATGGTTCCTGTGATAGTCATTAGGATTGTTTCATCTCAATACTGGCACATGGTACGATTACACATCCTTATCAACTTTGTAGTGTGGCATGGCCATGTGTCTTGCTTTGCCAATGAAACGTGATATGAAATGATGTGTGTCACTTCTAGGGGTAACAGTACCAGCTGGTGCATGATTTGTGCAGTGCCAACCCATGCAGTGGTTCATCAAAGAAGCCTGTGTTAAGATGACCTTCCCTTTAGTCTCTGATCACAATAAGCAGAATTCCAATGTTGATTCACACTGGGCATGTAGAAGGAATGAGAAATAGACGGGTGCTGTGCTCAGCCACTGAGATTTTGGGGTAGATTTTTAATGAAATATAACCCAGCTCATATTATGGACACAGCCCTCATCAGGAGTAGATAAACTGTGCAAGAGTTTTTAGAGCAGAACATCTGAAAGATACAAAAGAAATACCTTCATCTTATCTACCAACTCTCTGATTTTTTTTTTTTAACTTACGATGTTTTTGTCTCTTGATCTACTAAAGATCCCTTTCTATCTGAGCGAGTGTTAATGGAATGGAAAGAAAAGATTGAGTGAGGTAGGCAATCCCTTTGTGACACAATAAGTCTTGGTTCCAATAGTCTCCATTTTCTCACAGCTTTATATTTCTCAAATGATCCATAATAATAAACAGCTATACTTTATATCTGTTTTTTTTTTTTTTTGGCAATCCATTTAATTATTTCAAGGTTGAAACTTAAGGAATTATGATGATCCTAGAGCAAAAAGAGAGATAACATTTTTCCACTCCAATATGGCTGCTGTATCTGTGCTAAACACAGAAACTTCAGGTCTTGCACAAACAGATGCTAATTTTATTCAGTTTTATAAAATTATTATTAATGGCCTACTATGTACTGGAGACACTGCTGTTTATAATCCATGATAAATGCTCTGAATGAAAATTCAAGGAAACATAAAGGCATGTATCAGGGAGAACTGATCTATTTGGGGGCATCAGGAAGATGTTCTTAAGGAAGCAACAGTTGAGTTGAGTGTTGAATGATGAGTTGCAATTGGCCAGGAAGATGAGGGGAAGGAGCTGGGAGCCAAGAGTTTCTGCAGAGCAAGTAGTGCTACATTTGCAAGGAATTTGAGGTTGGAGGAAGCTTGACATGTTGGAAACAGACAATGAAGGCTTGTGTAAGCCGGAGCGCAGAAGTTAGCAGATGGTATATGATGAGACTCAACACGTAGCCAGGGCCAGACTTAATAGGGCTTTGTAGATCAAGCTGCAGATTTAGTTACTATTTTAAAAGTTATGGAAATCCATTGGAAGATGCATATTTTAGGCTGGCTGTTGACACCACAGATTTGGGTTCATGACTAGGTTTAAGTTCATTCATTCCCTCATTCATTCATTCAGCTTTCACATGGGGATTACATAATAGGGTGTTGCATTGGCTGGGGTTACCTTGACAAAAGCCAAAGGCAGGGAAATTGTAGCTTGCTCTGATGTGGCAGCTAAAGTGTAGGTCATGGGGTAGGGTTGGGGTTATCTGAATTTATTGGACCAAGACTAGAACAGACATTAGTAGGCCTTGTCTTTTTTTTTTTTTTTTTTTTTTTTAATTTTTTTTTTTTATTTTGAGGGCAGTGTCACTGGCCCTCATATGTGGGACCGAACCGGGGCCGCTGGCTTCCCAAGCCAGCACTTAACCACAGCGCCACTCGGCTGGCCAGGCCTTGTCTTTTTAATATTCCCCCAGAGACAAGCCACAACCCGAAATATAAATTCAATAAGCAAGAGTAAGGCAGAGAGATATATACGTATATATGGACTTAGAATATATATTCTAAGTTTTTACTAGCCTAAGGACAAATGCAAGCAGAGAATATGTTTAGATGTGAATAAACAGTATAATTTAAAGATGAAGACCACCAATTTATGTATTTATTCCAGTTTTATTGAGATAAAAGTAATGTATAACATTGTAAACTTTCAGGTGATTTGATAAATGCAGATATCATGAAATGATTACCACAATAAGTTCAGTTGACATTCATCATTCATCACTCTACATAGTTACATTTTTTTTTTTTTTTTTTACTTCTAATGAGATCTTTTACAATCTACTCTTCTAGCTACTTTCAAATATACAATACTGTATTGTTAAGTATAGCCAGGCCACCAGTTTGTATTGAAGTATATTGCCCAGGACTCATAGACACCCTCCTTGACATTTGGTAGCAGCTGAATTATATTTTAAAATAATCTGAACTCAACCTCTAAGGTGTTATGGTAGGAAGCAGTTCCACGTTGGCAGGAAGCAGAATTGAACATGCTATAGATCATTTCCATATATGAGTTTCCGTTGCCCAAAACAAATCTATATTTGTTCCAAGGATTTTTGTTTCATTCTTTTTAAACTTCCAAGCAGAAAAGATTTGATTCAAGTGTCCTCTCAAAAATTACATAGTTTTTGCTCAATAAATTTGCATAAGCCCCAAACACCAAATTTCCTAAAAATAGTTGACAAAATATAATGTTTATGTACCACATGAATCTATTTGTAGATTTTCAAATGATAAATTATGTAGATTTTGTATAATATAACTATGAGAAAGATGAGCTTCCATCCCAACAGCAGAGACAGAGCCAGAGGGTTTGTGTTCCTTCAGGAGCCTGACATCCATGAATTGGAGCCCAAGAAAGGATTAGGAGAGTTGAGGAATAAAATAGAATCCCAGAGGAGCCAAATCTGAAACAAAACAACCCTTTGAAGGAGTGTCTTGACATGAAGACTTGTGTTAAACACCCTATCCAAGACATCAGCCCATGTTTATTCCATACCAAGCCTGATATTTGATATTCTGAAATGATGGTGAATTCCTCTAAGGAATTTTAAGGAGCTCCAGGGAGACTGAGTCTGGCAAAGTGAATACATGTGTATAGTTTATAGTTTTCATACCTTCACTTTATTGTACTTCATTCACTCTGTTGCTTTTGCCCATCCAGTGTTCTTATTCTTCTCCTTGCTGTGCCTTTCATTTCTCCCATCATATTTACACTAATGGTTTATTGTCTCGATTCGATTTCCATCTTCTGAAATAATGTCTGTCCTTGTCTTCTAACCAGACCATATCTATCTTTCATGGAACTTGAATTCTCCTTCAGAAAGCATTTTTGACTGTTATTCATTCTCCCCCACCCCCTGTTCCTATCTCTCTATCTATTGTTGTTATAATCAACACGTCTAAATTTCATGCCCAACTGTTACCAAATTTTTTATTAGGCTTGTTACATCTCTTTAATGAACTATACGCTTCCTTAAAACCAGTGTTTTATACTTTTTTCACTTGTTGAACAGACTTCAATTCAGCTGGGCTTAAAGCAAGTACTAAAAACCTGTTAACTAATTATATTGCTTTCTCTTTTCTCCCTGTCAAGATTATGCTATATTATTTGCGGTTTTGAGTTCAGCTGCTTTTGGAATAATTTCATTGTAATATCATGGAAATTGATAAATACATTAAAATATAATACTATGTAAATATGTTTCGTAGTAATATAGCAAATAAATTCTAAATTTTATAGGTCACCAGTTTCTTAAGTATTTATTGCATTTATATAAAGTCACAACATTTACTAAAATAATAATGACATTTTTTGGGGTACAGGTGATTTCATGTTTTAACAGTGCAGATTAAGAACACTAATATAATTTATTATAAGTAGAGAACTATCTTAGATTTACAAAAAATGTTGCCTTAAAAAAGTCTTAGAAGTCCAAACAGTTCTGTAAAATATTTAGGTTTTAATGTATTAAGGTATAGCCACAGTGATTACTGAATTAATAAATAACTTTTGTTATCTGTTTCAACCTTTTACTGTAATCCTTTTCAAGTCACATTGATAAGTTTTATGAAATTATTGACTTATGTTAATAAAATATTGGTCTGTTGACCACTGCCAGAAAAACTAGATTTTCCTAATTTCCTGATGATATAGATTTGAGGGTATGAAAATATGAAATTAATTTAGTCTCTTTAAATAAGACAGGTTTTCCAAAAAAAATATTTCAAAGTAATATATGTTCATGTAGGAAATTGAAATAATACAAAAAAAAAAAAAATGGAAAATAAAATCATCAGTGACTCTAACTTTAATCTCAAGTAACTATTGATAACATTTTAGTGTTCCTAACTTTTAAACACTCAGTATTTGACCTTAGGCATAAAATATATTTGATATTTTTTTGTCCTTAGATACATGGAAATAAAGGTAAATGCAAATATTTATAACATTTTTTAAAGCTGTGAAAATGTGAGTGCATTTTATTGATTTTCAATATAAATTTTTGCTCTTATTAGTTACAGTAAAAAGTCTAGTGTCTAACTTGAGTTGCAAAATTTTCATTTTTACCATTACCTATAGATCAAGTTGCTGATTATTACCTTGAGGATGATTGATTTAAAAAAAAAATATTTTGAAGCCTTCTGGATAAATTGTTTAGCACAGGCTAGAACATATGCTGTAGTTAAAATTAGGGACACAGTAATTTTTCCCTTCAAGTTTTCAGTGAATTTTAAGTGGTAGAGAAACATGCCAGATTGACAGATGATGTTAACTCAGAAGATATTATAAACACTGATAAGTACAGAGAAAACCTATCTGCTTTAAGCACACTCAGAAATAACAGACAAGAACTATAAAGATCAAAACACATATGGGGAAAGTATATGAGAAAACAGAAATTGCAGATAGTCAATTCTATAAAAACTATGCTATAGTGGACTATCAGTAACTGTATACGAGGTCTAGCAGTTACTTTTGTGAACTTGCCACTGTGCGCTTACTTTGGCAGCATTGTACAAACAGCTCGGTAAGGTGTCATAACCTTGGTATATCAGTGTCTCACAGCTGTGTTTGTGTCAACATATGGCCGTGTCTTGCTGAGTGGCATTCATTATTGTTGTGTGTTTTTGTGTGCCCTCGTGAGAGTGTCTGAGCCTGAGTTAGAGCAACAAACAAACATCAAATTTCTTTTTAAACTTGTCAAGAGTGGAAGTGAAATCGGGGACATGTTAGTTAGTCCAAGTTTGTGGGGATAATACCATGAGAAAATGGCAGTGTACAAATGGATTAAACATTTTTCTGAGGGGAGAGGATGTATCACTGATGAAGAGAGGTCAGGGCAGCCAGTAACGAGCAGAACTGACGAAAACATTGCAAAAATTCCGTGAATCGTGTGTCAGAATCATCGGGTGACTGTGAGAAGCATAGCAGACCAAGTAAACATCCATAGAGAAATAGGAAAATCTTAACTGAAAATCTTGTCATGAGAAAGGTATGTGCAAAAATGGTCCCAAAGGAGCTCACCGATGAACAAAAGCCAAGGAGAGTCGAAGTTTGCCAAGACCTTTTGGAAAGGCAAGACAATGTTTTGGGCTGTGTTATCACTGTTGAGGAAACATGGTTGTACCAATATGCCCCTGAAACAAAGCGTTGGAGTGCACAGTGAAAGTCAGCCAATTCTCTATGACCAAAAAAGTTCCTTAAGTCCAAATGAAGAGTTAAAACAATGTTGCTAACCTTTTTTGATATCAGAGGGATTATTCATTATGAATTTGTACCAACTGTACAAACAATTAACCAAGTTTACTATTTGGAAGTGCTGAAAAGGCTGTATGAAAAAGGTGAAACTGACCTGAACTTTTTACCAACAATTCATGGCTCTTGCATCATGACAATGCACCAGCTCACAGGGCACTGTCTGTGAGGGAGTTTTTAGCCAGTCAACAAATAACTATATTGGAACACCCTGCCTACTCACCTGATCTGGCCCCCGATGACTTCTTTCTTTACCTGAAGATAAAGGAAATATTGAAAAGAAGAAATTCTGATGACATTCAGGACATCAAGAGTAATAAGACAGCTCTGATGGCCATTCTAGAAAGAGTTCCAAAATTGTTTTGAAGGGTAGACTAGGCACTGGTGTCAGTGCATAGCTTCCCAAGGGAAGTACTTCAAAGGTGACTATAGTGATATTCAGCAGTGAGGTATGTAGCACTTTTTCTAGGATGAGTTCACAAACTTTATTGTTAAATGTTGTACACTTTGGCAATAAACAACAGAGATTTTTCTAGCTTTTGTAATTTTGGAATGGTTAGATGTGCAGTTCTGAGTAATTAATCCTGATATTTGGAAATACATAAGTTGGAGGTGATTTAGAAACAAATGACAAATATTAACATAACCAGGAAAATTGGACATCAGTATCCAAGTACAGATTCATTTAGATTGATGTATACATGTCCACAGCATTTTGTCATTTAAATTAATTGCATGGCATTCAACCTCAGAGCATAAGTTAAGGTGACTCAGAATCCAAACCATGTTGATATTACAAAGTGAGTCTACAGAATCATATTTGTCAAACACATTCTTCAATTATGTGGGACTGATATAGTATAATGCATTTTGCAGAAGTATGTTTCCAAGATTTTCTTGTTTCCATGATGCTTGCCCTCTGTGGTAGACCTACTTGGTATACATTTTGGTTCCAAAACTATGGGGAGAGATTCACTTTCTTACTCACCACACATTTGTGAAATAGTTTATTCAACAAATATGACTGAATGAATGAATGAGGAAAGTAAACTCTTTAGATTACAGCAGAGTCATGCATATGAAGTGAAATGCTATGTACAATACAGCTTTGGCTGTAAGTATATGGATCTCTTCAAGACCTATCCAAAAATAGCTCCTGAGAAAATTTTAAGGCAACTGGACAATACTAGTAAGACACACAATGCAGAGAGCACTTTTGTATAAGAAAATGGTGGGATACTTTGATAAGCTTTAATTATATTCAGGTCAGAGTAAAAGCTCTTCTATAAAGACAGATTATAAGAAGAGTAGAGGCAGAGGGTAGAGGGTTATTTTTGCAACCCTACTGCAATTCAGCCTTAATTTGGATCAAGATTGGCGTGTCCTCTACATGTAGCCCAGCTGTGTCATCACCCACTGGGGGAAGAGGGGAGTCAAGACAATCATACTGCTAATTTATCTACAAAAGACAACATTACAGAAATAGTTTTTCCCATTTCCCTCTGAATTATCCAGGTAGGGGGTCCAGAATGATTAAGTTCCTGAGGGAATCTTTACCCTCCTCTTCATTTTGCATCTGTGTGTGCAGACTCTTCCATCTCTGCAGCTGAAATTTGCCTACTGCTAAATACTTTGAATTCTCTGTGTTTACAATTTGGCTATGAAGTCACTAGATATGAATCTAAGAAGTTCCATATCTCAAACACACACACACACACACACACACACACACACACACACACACACACAGAGTAACAAAATGGAGATCCATTCCCATTATAATTTTTTGATGTACTCTACATTTTATAGGTGCCAAGTGAAGAGCAGAGGTTTCTGTGAGATACACCAAAGTTCGGTGGAGGCTGAATGTTATCTTTTTTTCAAAAGATTTTTATATTCAGGTGTACAAAACAATGTAATTGAAAAAAAAGGTTTTTATTAAAAATATAGCTAACATAAAATATTATATGAGTTCCAGAGGTACACCACAGTTGTTCAACATTTATATACCTAAGGGAGTGATCACCTTATATCCAGCAACCATCTGACACTGTACCACGCTATCATAATATTATTGACTATATTCCCTATGCTGTATATAACATCCCCATGACTTACTTGTTTTATAGCTGGAAATTGAACCACTTATTGCCCTTCACCTTCCCCCAACCCTTTTTAATTTTTCAATTACAGTTGACACTCTGTATTATTTTATATTAATTTCATGTGTAGAGCATAGTGGTTAGACATTTCTATAATTTAAGAAGTAATACCCTGATTAGTCCAGTACCAACCTGACACTAGACATAGCTATTACCATTATTGACTGTATTCCCTATGCTTTACTTTACATCCCATGACTATTTTGTAACTACCAATTTTTACTTATTAATCCCTTCACATTTTTCACCCTGTCCCCAACCCCCTCCCGCTATCACCCCAACAAATCTAGTACTCATCTGATACAATATGTAGTTATTACAATGTTATTGACTATATCCCTTAAGCTATACTCTACATCCCCATAACTACTTTGTAACAAACAATTTGTACTTCTTAATCTCTTCCCATTCTTTCACCCACACTCCCCACTCCCTTCCCATCTGGCAACCATCAAATGTTTTGTATATTTATGAGTTTCTTTCTGTTTTGTTTGTTTATTTGTTTTTAGATTCCACATACAAGTGAAATCACATTGCATCTGTCTTTCTCTATTTGATATACTCGACTCAGAATGACACCCTCCAGGCTCATCCATGCTGCCGCAGATGGCAAGAACCCATTCCCTTCCATGGCCAACCAATATTCCATTGTATATATGCACCACCTCCTCCTTATCCATTCTTCCATCTACAGACACCCAGGCTGCTTCTACTTCTTGGCCATTGTAAACAATGTTGCAATGAACATATGAAGGCATGCATCCCCTCAAAGTAGTGTTTTGGGTTTCTTTGGATAAATACCAGGAAGTGGGATTACTGGGTCCTTCTTTGCTTTGTCTCTTGTTATTGCCTTTGTTTTAAAGTCTATTTTGTCTGGTATAAGTATGGCTACTTTGTTTGTTTGTTTCCATTTTCACAAAATCTCTTTTTCCATTTCTTTCCTTCTGTGTGTGTGTCTTTCCAGCCAAAGTGATTCTCTTGGAGGCAGCATATGTAAGGGTCTTGTTTTCTTATCCATTCAGTCCTCCTTTGTCTTTTAATTGGAGTATTTAATCCATTAACATTGAGAGTAATTGTTGATACATATGTAGCTATTGCCATCGTATTATTCATAATTTTTATCCTTTTTTTTCCCGCATTTTAAACAAGTCCCCCTAATGTTTCTTGTAATACTGGTTTGGTGGTGATGAATTCCTTTAGCTTTTTTTTTTTTGCCTGGGAAGCACTTTTATCTGTCCTTTGATTTGAAATGATAACCTTGCTGGGTAGAGTACCCTTGATTGTAGGTCCTTACTTTTCATCACTTTGAACATTTCATGCCAGTCCCTTCTGGCCTGCAAAGTTTCTGTTGAGAAATCAGCTGACAATCTTATGGGAGCTCCCTTATAGGTTACTAGTGGCCTTTCTCTTGCTGCTTTTAGGATTCTCTCTTTAACCATTGTATTTTAATTATAATGTGTCTTGGTGTGGGTCTGTTTGGGACTCTCTGTGCTTCCTGGGCTTGTTTTCTTTGCCAGGTTAGGGAACTTTTACATCACTATTTCTTCAAATAGGTACTCAATCCTTTGCTTTCTCTCTTTTCCTTCTGGTACCCCTATGATATCAGTGTTGTTACACTTGATGTTGTTATGCCTGATGTTGTCCTAAAGGTTTCTTTTTTTTTTTTCTTTTTTTCAAAGATTTTATTGGGGGAGGGGAACAGCGTGGGGAATCGGGGAAGAGGAACAGACAAGTTGCTGTCCCTTTGTTCCTCAGTCTAGTTGCGGAGGACGTTGCTTCACTGGCCCATGTTGGTATCGTCATTGCACTCTTCCTGGATGAGGAAGATCGGTCACCGGCCTCTGGGTGGTTGCTCACTGCGGCTATTGGCAGCTCACACTGGCTGCCAGCCACTCACACTGGCTGCTGGCCACTCATTGTAACCTATGGCAGCCCACTGCAGCAGGGGCTGCAGCCTACACTGTCGCTGGGGCTCACAGTCCAGCTCCAGGTGGAGCTGTTGTTAGCTGTATAGGGCAGTGTCACTGACCCTCATATGTGGGATCCGAACTGGGGCCGCTGGCATCCCAAAACCAGCTCTTAACCAATGTGCCACTCAGCTGGCCCTGTCCTAGAGGTTTCTTAAACTTATTTTGTTTTTTTTGGATTCTTTTCTCTTTTTGCTGTTCTGATTGGGAGTTTTCTGTTACCTTGTCTCCCAAATCACTGATTCAGTCCTCTGCTTCATCTAATCTGCTGTTGATTCCTTCTAATGCATTCTTTATTTCAGTTATTGTATTCTTCACTCCTGACTGGTTATTTTTTATGGTTTCTATAGCCTTTTTAATACTTGCTGTCTCTTTGTTGAAATTCTCACTAAGTTCCTTGAGCATCCTTATAACCATTGTTTTGAATTCTGTATTTGGTAGGTTGCCTGCCTCTATTTTGTTTAGTTTTTTTTTTCTGGAATTTTTTCCTGTTCTTTTATTTGGGATGTATTTGTTTCCTCATTTTGTCTGTTTCTATGTATAAGGTAGTTCTGCTATGTCTCTGAGTCTTGGCCAGGTGGTGTTATGTAGTAGGTGTCCTGGGGAGCCCTGGCACGGTCTCCCTGGTCACCTGCTCTAGGTGCTTCAGTAGTGTCCCTTATGTGGGTTGTGTGTGCCCTCTTGTTACTGTTGATCTTTGATTGGTATTGGCATATCAGTGGGTGGGATTGACCATCAGGTTGACTGGCTGTTGGGTTTGGCCACATCCACAGTTTACAGGCTGCTAAGCGGGGGCCTTACTCCACTGAGTGGGATTTGCCCCAGCAGACTGTGGTGCCTGTTGAGACCACCCTTTCTGTGTGCCACTTTTGGGGCTAATTGGGCAGTGCTCTGCTGTGGTCTGAAGCCAACCTCCAGGTATGTTGGTTCTGGGGCCTCTTGGCAGGGTCTCTGGTGCAGCCCCACATCACCCACTGCCTGTGATCAGCCAGAGACTACCAGGTAGGAGTTACAAAGTGATCTGTGGGTTTTCGCTACCTGTGCTAAACCTGGAGGCATATGGGAGAGGCCACACTGTGAACTGAGGATATTTTCACTAGTACTTGGCCTGGGACAGTCTGCAAAAAGACAGGACAACTCGAGGCCTGCTGTCACCTGACAGCTCCCTTTAAGTTCAGCCACTGATATAGTCTCATGCAATATGCAAGTTGGGTGAGGCAAGGTCTCAGGACAGTGGGAAGTGTTGTGGTTACCAGTTAATGTAGTCTCTGGTTTGGTGCCAGTGCTGAGCCTGGAGCCACTCAGCAAAAGCCTCAGAGCACACTGAGGCCAGTTGTTGTCTACCAGGGGCCCATGGACTCTGATAGTTTTCCAAGGAAGTGTGCAGTGTGGGTGGTATTGGCTGCTCTTGGAGAAAGTGCCTCTGGCATTTGGGAAATTGGGTGGGGTGGGGTCCCAGTGAATCAGCAGGGTGGAGCCCCGGAGCTCACTAGACCAATCAGATTCAGATTTGGCCATAAGTATAGGGGGTGGGGTCAACATATTAAAGATGGTGGCCGCCTTCTGGCTGCATGGGAGAAGGCCCCTCACAGGAAAAATGAGACTGTCCTGCAGCCCTGGCCTCATATCCATATACCTCTGTCTGCTCCCTACATGCCTCTGACATCCCTTGAGTCATTGTCTGTCCACTGGAACCCAAGGTGAGTGCCTGCGAGCGAGTGAGTCTGTGTGTGGGCTGTTTAAGAGGACATCTGGTTTTCCTACAGCCTTCTCTCTTGCCTGGATCATTGGAATTCCCACTGTTTTTCACAGCCAGATGTAGTGGGGCTGTACTCCCATCGGGGGGCCTAGAGTGGGACTGGGGTCCTTTGCTCCTCCTGGGGGAACTTCCATGGCTGAAGTATCCCTCCCAATTTTTATCCACCACAGGGAGGTTTCAGACCAGCCTGTTTTGCGTCTCCACACTTCCTACCAGTCTCAATGTCTTCTTTATATCCTTACTTATAAAACTTTTGTTCAGCCAGATTTCAGCTGGTTCCCCAGGTTGATTGTTCCATAATTTAATTGTTTGTTGTTGTTTTTTTAATTTTTTAAATTTTTATTGTTTTTTTAGGGCAGTGTCACTGGCTCTCATGTGTGGGACTGAACTGGGGCCGCTGGCTTCCCAAGCCAGCGCTTAACCACTGTGCCACTCAGCCGGCCCCCATTATTTAATTGGGATTTTAACGTGTTCACGAAAGGAAGAAGGTACAGTGTCTATCTACTCCCCCATCTTGGGTCTCCTCCTAACTTCTTTTTAAAGTATGCTCTATGCTGTTTGATAGGGAGAGCCATGCCATACATTTCTTTTAACCCCCATAACACTTCACAGGGTATTAGTCACATAGCTATTTTTTTTTTGAAATTAAAACCTCAGCTTATTTAATGTGGTATAAATATTTTTTTTTAAATAAATGTGGTATAAATTTTGCTTAAAATCTTTTAAGCCAAGTTTTGTAGATTGCCTATCTCATAAAGCTGATGCAGGGATGATGCATGTTATCTTAAGCCCATTTGGGCTACTGTCACAAAATATCACAGATTGGAAAGTCTATAAACAACAGAAATTTATTTCTCACTGTTTTGGAAGCTGGAACTCAAAGATCAGGGTGTCAGAATGATTAGGTTCTGGTGAGGGTACCCCTTTTGGGTTGCAGACTGCTGACTTCTTGCTGTGTCCTTACATGGTAGAAGGGTCTGGGGAGCTCTGTGTGGTGTGTTTTATAGGGGCCCTAATCCCATTCATGAGAGTTCCACCCTCATGACCTAATATCATCACCTTGGGGAGCAAGATATCAAGATATGAATTTTGGAAGGGACACAAACATGCAATCTGTACCCCATGTCTTACAGGAACTACCGAGCTTATCCTAATCGCTTCATGCTGTGTTGAGGACAGCAAAGACAGAGCCAGTCGGAGACCTGGGGCTCCCTGGATGACTATAATAATTTAATGATTTTTCAAAAGGATAGTCTTTGAATATTCCTTCAACATTTACTTTGAGAAGTTCCTGAATACAATGTGAGAGAAGGATAAAGAAAAAGGCAGGTGTGGCAGTTCTCAGCTTTTCTAGAATAAGCACAAGAAAGTCAGGGTTGGCCTAAAACTTGCATCCCCTCTTAGCAAAAGAAAAACAAAAAACGAAACAAAACAAAAACCAAACTCCTGTCAGTTAAAAGTAGTTCCTCAGAAGGAAGGCGGTGTCAGCAGACCATTCACGTCTAACCTCCTCTAACCTCCCACCTTTTGAGTTTATTCATTCCACCTGTGACCAGTTTTCTCTGGGAAGAGGTCAGGTAAATTTCTTCATCTCATTCCTTTCCAGTGATACCTAGTGACTCTTTAGAAATGGTCACTATGTACAGTAGGCCAGTTACCCTGTGATCTGGCTTAGGTCACAATTTGTGATGTGAAGTTTGGATGAACCTTTTTGCTTTAGGACATGGGTGATCTGAGTGCTACAGCACAATTGAAATATTCTGGGCTCCGTCTAAAGTCTCTGCTAAACTTTGGAAATATAGAGATGTCCAATATAGAGATGAAAATAGAAAGTGGTTGGATTGTAAGTTTTTTTTTTCTTCCTGAGCTCTGCTTGGGAAAAGACTGATTTATTGAAGAGTTTGTATTCTAGACCATGCTCTACAATGAATGCGACTGGAGAAGCTGTGGCACCTGTACAGTGTCTTAGGGCTTCTGTGGTTACGTTGTCAGCAACCTGTAATCAGAATCCACAAAGTTGCACTTAGGTTTCTTTATAAAAATTTACATTGTTAATTCTTAATCATAATTATGCTATTAAAATGTATTGCTCTAAATCTACATTAGCATCATCTGGGATTTAGAAACAATTATGCTTAAAAATGAAATTGAGGTCCACACATAAACAAGAATGATCTTTAAAAGTGAATCCAACAAAAGCTGTAGTGACAAATCCATTTAATTTACAGACAGAAAGAATTAACCTTTGGTTCAGTGGTAAATAAATATGCAGAGACACAATCATCCACATTTTAATAAAACATGAACAAAATATTTCTTATATGCTTCAGAGTTGATGTTTGATCATAATTTCCATAGCACTTCACCTTTTGAATTTTAAAAGGTTTGAGGAGAAATTAGTTTGTGGAGAGAAGAGAATATGTTCAAAGTTAGATTCTGGTTATTCTTCCTTATTTGTTATGTCTGGAGATTATTATCTTACAGGGGGATTAATGGTACAAATATCGAATTTAGGAGCAAATTATAGAAAACCCAGATTCACCAAATGAGGTTTTTGAGACTTGGGTAAGGAAATTCAATGTGTACTATAAAATCTGGCTCTATGTTTTACTAAAGTCATTCTTTTTATTCCTAAACTCTGTATTATACCATAGTTAGATTGAACTGTATAAGCTGCAATTAACTAGAAAGTTATGACCCCTTTTACTAGCTAATGACTCATTAAACAATGAGAATCCATATTTGATGAAATAGAGTTTAAAAGAAAAATACTCCTCTTCATATCATGAAATGGTAGTGAAAACTAAGGGAGGGATACAGATATAAACTCAAGCTACTTTCTTTTACTGAATATTTTCATAATGTCCATATGGAATGAATGCTCAAATATAAACTTGTGGATTGATAGATTTTGTTTAAAGCTGTCCACAAATATACCACCTGGCTTTGCTACATCTGTCAGTGGCATAGAGATGCTATCAGTGATCTTTTCGATGAGTGTCCCTTAAATGTGGGGATGATTTTTGCAGGAGTTCAATATTTATTGCTGTGTAATAAAGCATTGACCATTTTATTGTCTCTGTGCATTTATTGGGCTTAGTTGGGTAGTTCTTCTGCTCTATGTGATCTTGGCTAGATCTATAGTAACCTGGGGACTACAGTTGAGCTGGAATGTTCAATATGGTACACTGTCATGATGGGCACCAGGTGGCAATCGCTGAGAGGCTGGCATCAGCTGGAATGTTTGGATGACTGAACATTTTTCTCCAAGTAGTCTCAGAACCTCCCCTCCATGTGGTCTCTGCATGTGGGTCCTCTGTGTGACTACTCCAGCAGGATAGCTGGACTTCCTAGGTGGCTCAGGGTTCCTAAAAATACAAAGTAAAAACTGCCCAGTGTTCTTATGGCTTAGGCTCTGGAACTGGTGCAGTATTCTCCTGCTGCATTTATTAGATAAATAGAATAACAGAACCAGTCCATTTTTAATGTGGAAGGGGACAACACAAAGGTAGAAGTATAATGGAGCATCATTTATTGGGGACTGTTATTAGAGACTAGTTACCACATTCATTCAAAAAACCCTTTTATGACCATAATGTGTTTACAGGCTAGCTGTCTTGACTTGTACCATTCACTCTGTCTGGCTAAACTGTGAAGCTGTTCATATAAAATAGTTTATGAGTATGGCTAACTATTTTAACAGTGTATCAATCAGGGTATAATCAGGAAAACAGAGTGACCAAGAGTAGCATCGTGAATTTTGCCACCACTCCACAATTCATATCTTGAAATCCTAACCCCTAGTACCTTGCCATGTGACATTATTTTGAGATAGGGCCTTTAAAGAGGTGATTAATTTAAATTGAGGCCATTATGATAGGATTTAATCTAATGTGGCTGGTGTCCTTATAAGAAGAGGAAATTTAGATATATATGAGAGACACCAGGGATGTGCATGCACAGAGAAAAGACAATGTGAAGAGGCAGGAAGGGGGCAGCCATCTGTAAGCCAATGAGTGAGGCCTCAGAGGAAAACAGTACTGCTGCCACCTTGTTCTTTGACTTCCAGCCTCTAGAACTATAAGAAAATAAATTCTGTTGTTTAAGGCTCCCAGTCTGTGTTATTTTGTTATGGCAGCATTAGCATACTAATAAAAGTATCAAGGGAATAAGAGGTGTTCTATAGAAATTAGAACTTACAGAAATGTGAGAGAGGTAGAGTAGTGAGGGGCTGGAAGAGAATGGTCAAAAGATCAGAAAAAGTCACTAATCACAATAACCTGAAACAGGGGTTCTCAAAGTGATGTCTGGGGACATATCAGCATACTTGAAACCCTTTTGTTATATGTATTTAATTAAAAATATTTATTGGGGTGACATTGGTTAGTAAAATTACATGATTTCAAGCATACAATTCTATAATACATTATCTATATATTGCATTGTGAATTTAATACCCAGAGTCAGTTCTCCTTCCATCACCATATATTTGACCCCCTTTTCCCTCTTCTGCCACACCCTTTTCTTCCCCTGTGGTAACCACTAAGCTGTTATCTATGTCTATGAGTTTTTGTTTATTTGTTGCTTTCAGTTTTATATCTCACAGATGAGTGAACTCATATGATTCTTGATTTTTAGCAAGATAATCTCAAGATCCATCCATGTTGTCCCAAATGGCACTATTTCATATTTTCTTATGGCTGAATAATATTCCACTTATATATGTACCGCATATTCTTTATCCAATCATTATCAAAGGATGTTTTGGTTCTTTCCATGTCTTGGCCACTGTAAATAATACTGCAATGAACATAGGGGTACATATATCTTTATGGATAAATGTTTTCAGATGCTTTTGGATAGATATCCAGAAGAGGAATTGCTGGGTCATAAGGTAATTCTATTCTTAATTTTTGAGGAAACTTCATACTGTTTTCCATAGTGGCTGTATCAATTTTTTTCTTAGAATTGCTTAAGCTATTTGGGATCTTTTGTGATTCTATACAAATCTGATGATTTTTTGTTCTAGTTCTTTATAAAAATGCCATTGGGATTTTGATGGGGATTCATTAAATCTGTATGTTGCTTTGGGTAATATGGCCATTTTTACTATGTTGATTCTTCTAATCCATGAAGGTGGACTATCTCTCCATTTCTTTCTGTGTTCTTCAATTTCTTTTAAAAATGTCTTATAGCTTTCAGTGTGTAGGTTCTTCACTCCCTTTGTTAACTTTATACCTAGGTATTTTATTCTTTTTGTTGCATTACAAAAGTAATTGTTCTTTTCATTTCTTTTTTGTAATTTCATTGTTAGGATGTAGGAACACAATGGATTTTTGTACTTTGATTTTGTATCCTGAAACTTTACTGTATTTGTTTATTGTTTCTAATAGGTTTTTGTCAAAGTGTTTAGGGTTTTCTATATAAAGAATCATGTCATCTGCAAAAAGTGACAATTTAACTTTTTCATTCCCAGTTTGGATGCCTTTTATTTTTTTCTCTTGCCCAATTTCTCTGGCTGGGACTTCCAGTACTGTGTTGAATAGCAGTGATGGCAGGAAGCATTCCTGTCTTGTTCCTGATCATAGAGGAAAAGCTTTCAGTTTCTCACCATTAAGTATGATATTAGCTGAGAGGTTGTCATATATGGCCTGTATTATGTTGATCCCAGTCTGCAACCTTGTCTGGCTTCCTTGGGGAATGATCCTTAATCTCCTCATTGTTCTGCTTCCTTCATCTTAATACAATCCTAAAATGCCTTAGCAATAAGAAGTCAAGCTGGTTACTGATTAGGATGGCACTATGGCTTTTATATTTGAAGAATATAGTATGCTCTCATGTTATGATAGGCTGAATTGTCCTACTCCCCCACAGAAAAAAAAAATGTTTTGAAGTCCTAACCCCCAGTTACTCAGAATGTAACTGTGTTGAGAGAGAGAGAGAGAGAGAGAGAGAGAGAGAGAGAGAGAGCCTTTAAAAGGGTGATTAAGTAAAAATGAGGCTCTTATGGTAGGCCCTAATCCAACCTGATTGGTGTCCCTATAAAAAGAGGAAATTTGGACACACAGAGAGACACAAGGTGTGTACACACACAGAAGAAAGTAAGAAGGTGGCTGTCTACAAGTCAAGGGGAGAGGCCTCATGAAAAAGTAACCCTGCAGGCTCCTTGATGTTGACCTTTCAGCATCCAGAACTGTGAAAAAATAATTTTCAGTGGTTTAAACCACCCAGTCTGTGGTATTTTGTTATGGCAGCCTTGGCAAACTAATACAGACCATTTATACAGGAGCTCGCCTCTGTGAGTATATACTGGGGGAAGGGCAAGAAAGAGATTCTATCACCTTTTATATTTGTCCACAAAAAGTCTTATGTAACAGTATCTCCATTTATAGCAAACATCCTGTCATCTTTTTTTTTTGTTAGTGCATGTCACTAAGCAGACCACATTTCAAGTCCCCTTTCTCCAGAGCCTCTTTTTTTTGTTTTTTGAAGACTGATTTACAATGATATACAACCACTAATTAAAGACAATGTAGTACCATTCATTGGCCTACTTGTCACTCAAACCAAATGACCTAAATATAGTACAGGCCTGGGGGGGGCCCAAAAATATAATCTAGGTAAAAAGTAATCTAGGTCACCCTGCCTCATGGTTTCATTTCTTTTTTCCCTATTGGCTCTTGTGCCTATATTGTGTCTAAAATGAAGTGGAGGGTTAAATATAGTCACATGGAAATTGTGGAAGCTTGTACAAGGCAAACAGGGAGAAGCTGAACAAACAGGTAATAACTTTGATTGACATCAACTGTCATCTGGGCACTTGGGTAAAACAGCCCTGTGCTGTTTACTGCTCCACAGCAGATTTCTAGGTGAAAATAGCATTATTGTTGATTTAAAAGAGAAAACTGCATTCCCTATTTCAACATAGTGTTTCAATTCCTTCACCTCCAGACATTCCTATACTTTTGTGTATTTATTTATTCACTTAGCCAACACTTTTAAAGCCTTGTATTGTTCTTGGCATTGAAGATAGAAAAGTAAATGAGACCTACGTCCTGCCCTCAAGAAATTACAGTCTAGAAAGAGGGAATAGATGTAAAAACACATAATTACAGTAAGTCGTGTAAGCACTTCTCAGCTTACACAGATGAATTCTGTAAGCAAGAGTCAAGGGAAAAACTACATGGCATCCTTCGTAGGGAATGTTGTTAATGTCTCTATATGAAGGCCACTCCAAATGAAGTTCTAGGAGAACAATGGTTCCCCCTCCTTTTTGCTATGATTGAAAGGAACCCCAGAACAAAATTTGTAACTTAATTTTAGTAAATGCAGAGTGTGTGCTGGTATCTGAGAACTCCTCCCCTTGCACCACCCACCAGACACATGTACAGTAAATAGGAAGAAGTAACTTGGGCTAGGCTTCCTTCATCGTCAGAACTGTGTGAGAAGACAAATGTGTAGGGATAGGGTTGGAGAATGTAAGCGGGAAACACTGTGCTGGGGAAGGATTGTTGTGAGGGAGAGTTACGGAGCCGGGACCTCGGAAGGCCTGGTTCCTCATGTAGGATGAGAGAACCATAAGATTGGGCCAAGGGCTTACTTTCTGACTCAGGGCTCTTCCCTCACTTCCTCTTCTCCTCCATACCCCACCCAGACATATTCTCTGTAGCTTTGAAAACTTTGCAGGAACCTGATTGGTAAAGGACTGTTTAAATCATTGAAGCCAGTTTGTATTTCCTTCAGGGAGAGACGCATTCAGTGGCCTCATGACTGATAGAGAAGGGTTTACCTTCCCTGGTCAGTGATGAGTGGCAACCCCCTCTTGTGGCAGGCAATGAGGAATATCTTCTACATTCCATGAATAACTGAGGCAAAAAGGTCTGTCTACCTATAAAAATAGTTCATGGCAGACTTTGGGGGACAGGAGAACTAAAAGAGCCTCTTTCATGGGCCAGGACCCTATGGCTTGATGAGAAAAATACAAGTCTTCTCATGATATTAGTTTCTTATTTCCATTTCCGAAATCTGTCACATGTGTACCAACTTCACATTTTTTTGCCATTTACACTTACCACTTGGACTCCTATTTGCTTACTATTTCTGTGAAGAAACTTATTTAGAAATTCTAAATAAATTTAATCTAACTAACTAGAATTTGTGACATAATAGGTTCTATGTGCTGTACCTAGAAAAATATATACGTAAAATACAAACAAGATTTCAAAAAAAAGTTCATTTGTGTACTAAACAATCTTCTCATGTACCAGTGTGGGTAACACTAACGTATTTGTTAACATATTTTGGTTTATGTGTTTTTTAGTTGAAGAAATGCATTTGCCTAAACTGCCTTAGTTACTTTATGGTGCGTGGTAGTGGCAGCACATGTAGGAAGGAGGCATGGGTACCAGTGTGATGCTGTTAGGGTGGACACGCTGTCTCATGGTAAGTCTTGTTGACTTTCCACCAACTGAAGACCCTGTGGACATAGAGGTTCCCTCTCATGGGATGATGACTCTTACTGATTCTCATGGCTGCCTCCTGAGTTATTCCTGTAATTGGGGGATTCTGCCGTAGCAGGACTGGCCCCAAGAGATCATCCTTAATTTGTCTTTTTCTCACTCTCCGTTTTCACTGCCAATTTGTCATGTTATCTGGAAGAAGATGGAAACTGGCAGGTCTAGGTACTGGGGCTGCCAGAGAGCCAGTTTTACACTTTCTATATTTTTATGAATTTGGGCCTATTTTTGACCATATTATTTCAGGTCTGCCTAGCACAAATCATGTATAAATAGACAGCAATGCTTGTTTTTGCCTGAATCACTATGGTGATTGCAAAACCTTTCCTCAGCTTTGGCTGGAAAGACGGAGAGGATGAGGGGCAGTTTGGAGACAGTCCTAAGTAAATCTGTGCATTCCTTTTCATCCCTCAGGCTACCTGTTGCATGAGGCTCACCTTCAGTTGTCTTTCCCTATGCCAGTTGGCTGGCTTACAAAGCAACAGAGCAGCTTCTAGGAGTGAAGTTTTTTTCTGTTTTCTTTTAAGTTTTAGAAGCAAAAATAGTGTTTCTTTACTCTGTGGACCCAGATTAATAGTTGATCTCTCTCTCTTTTATTTCTTCCATTTGCAAAGTTCAATTGCACCTTTTTTTTTTTTTTTTTAACAAATATGGTCTGAATGAACGCAGCTTGTGGTGGCCTAGAATTGTCACATTATGGAAAATAAAGGGGAAAGGAAGTTTGCTTAAGAAATGGAGAAGCAGCAGTGAGCAGTTCATTTTAGGACCATAATTGGCCAATGTTCCCTCCTGATGTGTGGCAGCAAGTTTTACTGTTTTTGTAGCAAAACCCACTGATACATTTCCCAGGCGATTTCATAGAAATATTCCGTGACTGCCTTGCCAGCTATAATACAAGTGAGAGTTAGTTGTTTAAGAAGGCCACAGATTTTGTAGAGTAAGATTAAGCAAAGAGCTGTGACATTTTCTGTGAGGCAAACAATGGTAGACTTTCATTTTGGAGGAAGCACATTTTAAATGGCAGAAGAGGAAGAATAACCTTGTGGGTTTGTTTTTCAACAGTAACTCTGAAAAATTTCAAACCAACTAACAAGTGTTTCCCTTCCATTTTTGCATTTAGCCTTCTCTGTGCCACTCTGTGAAGGGGCCATACACCCTGCATCACTTTCTTAAACTGCTTGTCTAGCCCGATGCTCTGTGATAATATACGCATTTAATGGAATTTAGAAATTGAGCTTCTTACTCTGTGTACAGCAGTAACCTAACTCAGCAGGGAAGTGGGACCTCTCCCTCCACACCTTGACCAGCTGACCACTGTTGAGAAGAAGTTGACTGCCTCTGTGGTTCCTGTGGTAGAGTTCTAGCCCCTTTCTTACAGTGCCTGCCATGTGACATGACAGCACACTGCTCATTCTGTGGGTTCTGAGTCAATGCATCGTTTAATATAATCCTTAGAACAATCTGAAACAGTGAGTGTTATTCCCTTTTTTGAACAAGAAAACCGAAGCACAGAGATGTTAAGCAACTTGATCAAAGTATCACAGCTTAGAAATAACCTGCCTCTGAAACCGATTTTCTGTCCACATTGCTGCAAGTATTGAGGGAAGTAGTTGGCACTTCCATACATGGAGTTCCAAGTACCACTGGCCCCCAAATATCTCTCTTGGCATGCTAATTGACCAGAAACTCTCCTTTAATCAAAATAAAGGCTTTCTGAATGCTGCTGCAGACTCTTGTCCATACCTATGGATGGGTTAGATTTCTGATGGATCTCTAACATGTTCTAGATGCAAACACCTAAAAGTCACAGTGCTTTTTGTGGAAAACAATGAAACATGGATACATTAACCTCCCACCTCTGAAATTTCATTTTTAAAATATCAAACAGAAATGATAGAAAT
The DNA here is from genome assembly GCA_033961575.1 of Aselliscus stoliczkanus. Taxonomy (NCBI): domain Eukaryota; kingdom Metazoa; phylum Chordata; class Mammalia; order Chiroptera; family Hipposideridae; genus Aselliscus; species Aselliscus stoliczkanus. Next base: position 174,982,166 of record CM066727.1, read on the forward strand.
ATAAATCAAATATTAATTGCCAGGGTAGGAGGGAGAGATTAGTTAGGGAAACAGCGATAAAAGTGAGATTTCTTTTATGGTTTAATTTTTGGAAACAATTTTTCCGTATCATTAAGAAATTTTTTTAGTCTATGTTTTTAAAAAATGGCTATAACAGCATATTTATTTTTATAAGAAACTTATAAGCTTTTTCTACAAAATATCCTTGACTAGTAGGCAGCTCTAGGTATGCTTCCATTATCAAATTAAGATATAGGTCAATGTAACTGATCAGACTGCCTTTATGCATTAAATCCCAGCAAGTTTAGGACTTAGAAGTCCTGGTACTTATTTTGCCAAATTCTCAAGTAACCCACTGTGTATTGCAAAGAAGAATCTTTGTCCCTTATGATTTTTTTTTTGAAACAGCCTAATTGAGATATAATTCATGTACCATACAATTTACCCACTTACAGGGTGCAATTTAATGGTTTGTAATATATTTATAGAGCTGTACAACCATTCTCACAATAATCTGTTATTTAACTACGTGAAACATTTATAGGATTGTTTTTCTTGTTCACAAAGCATACATTTTAAAAATTCCTTTAGTGAAGGTCTGTTGGTGGTAAACTCCCTTAGTTGTTGTTCATCTGAGAATATCTTCATTTACTCCTATTTTGAAGTGATAGTTTTGCTGGATTTACAATTCTAGATTGACTGTTATATTTTCTTGGGACTGTGAAGATAATGATGCTCAGTCTTTTGGTTTTTACTGTTGCCATTGAGAGGTTGATTATCAGTGTAATTATCATTCCTGGTAAACGATTGGTCTTTTCACTCTATCTGCTTTAAAGTTTCTTTTCTTGTCTTTGACATTCTGTAGCTTCATAAAAAAATGCCCAAAGTGGACCTCACTTATTTATCCTGCTCGATTTGCGTGGAACTTTATTTTTATATATACATATCTTTTATGAGTTCTGAAATTATTTTCAGTGACTATGTATTCAAACCTATCCCTTCTGCATTTTAGTTTTATTATTTATTTATTTATTTTAAAGATTTTATTGGGGAATTGGGGGAGGGGAACAAAGTTGCTGTCCTTTTGTTCTTCAGTCTAGTTGTGGAGGATGTCACTTCACTAGCTCATGTTGGTATTATCATTGCACTCTTCCCGGGTGAGGCAGTTGCTCATCGGCCATTGGACGGCTGCTCACGGCAGCCCACGCCAGCTCACGCCAGCTGCCAGCCACTCATTGCAGCCCTGCTGCAGCCTATACTGTTTCCAGCGACTCAAGGTACCCAGCTCCAGGTCGAGCTGTTGTTCACCATCTTAGCTGTAGAGGGTACAGTGTCACTGACCCTCATGTGGGATCCAAAACCGGGTACTGTTGCTCAGAGCTGGTGTCCCAAGCCAACTCTTAGCCAATAAGCCACTCGGCAGGCCCTCTCTTCTGTACTTTAAAATGGTTTCTCCTCCTGGGACTCAATTAAATGAGTGCTAGAATTTCTCATTTTCTCTCTTCTTTCATACAATCCTTGTTTTTTCTTTGTGCTCAACTATAGGAAATGTTCAGATTTACCTTCCATTTTACTGATTCACTCTGTTTTGATGTCCTACTCATTCATTAAGACTTCATCTTTATCCAATTTATATTTTATTTCTAAATGTTGATTCTGTCTTAATTCTTTATGGTGATTTCTGACTGTTACTTCTTCCTCGATCATATATTAAAAAAATCATTGTAAGATGCTATCCATGTTCTTTTATACAGGCATACCTCAGAGATATTACAGGTTCAGTTCCAGGCCACTACAATAAAATAAATATTGCAATAAAGCAGGTGACATGAATTTTTTGGTTTCACAGTAACTATAAAAGTTATGTTTAGGTTATACTATAGTCTGGTATGTGCACAATAGCACTGTCTACAAGTGCAATGTACATACCTTTGTAAAAATTACTTTATTGCTAAAAAATGCTGATCATCATCTGAACCTTCAGCAAGTCATAATCTTTTTGCTGGTGAAGGATCTTGCCTCGATGTTGATGGCTGTTGACTGATTGGGATTGTGGTTGCTGAAGGTTGGTGTGGCTGTGGCAATTTATTAAAATAAGACAGCAATAAAGTTTGCTGAATTGATTGACTCTTCATTTTCAGTTGAACACTTAGAGGACATTGTAAGGTTACTAATTGGTATGCTTTCAGTATTTTTGTGTCACAGGAAGTAGGGAGGCCTGAGGAGAGGGAGAGCGATGGAACAGCCATTGGTGAAGCAGTCAGAATACACACGTTTATCGATTAAGTTCTCCATCTTACATGGGCACGGTTTGTGGCATCCCCAATTATACTATTAACATCAAAGATCACTGATCACATATCACCATATTAAATATAATAATAATGAGAAATTTGAAATATTGTGAGAATTACCAAATGTCACACGGAGACACAAAGTGAGTAAATACTGTTGGAAAAATGGTGCTGATAGACTTGCTCCATACAGAGTTCCCACAAACCTTCCATTTGTAAAAAACACAGTATCTGCGAAGTGCAATAAAGTGCGATCAAATGAGGCATGCCTGTATGTTGTATCTAATCATTTTAAAACCTGAGTCTTTGGTGTCCTAAAACAGTTGCCTCTCTTTTCTGTTCAAACTCACAGTGGTCTATGTGGCTTGTTTTGGCCACCTCTGATTTTGATATCTTATTATTTTGAACTTAAATTGTGGGAATTCTAGATTCTAACTCTGAGATATATTTCTGAAATTTATTTATTTGTTTATATGTCTTACTACCTATATTTCTTGACAAGAACATAAGCTACTTGAAGCCAGGAACCCTGTTTTGTTCACACTATATTTGCAGTGCCTTGAACAGGGCCAGATACATAAGAATTACTCAGTATATATGTGCTCTCTCATCCCTCTTCCCTACTCAATACACATACACATGCTCATACTTTCTCAAACAATTTAGAGTTTTCATTGATCCTAATTTAATAACTGCTGTTCTAAATTCATTTCTTTGGTCATATGTATATAGCATACTCAGTTTTTAAGAAGGGAAAAAATATGTTCCAGGTGTTTTCAGGTCATATTGCCTTATATTTTCCTAATTTATGCCTCTGAGATGCATACTTTTTAACATAAGTCAGCATTGATTTGGGATCAATAAAGGCTCAAAACAGCAAGCTGTACGCTTTTGCTATACTGGTTACAAGGGTAAATATAGTTGGGGGTTCCTTACATAATCCTGAAAATAATTTTTTTTTTTTTTTTTGAGGGCACTGTCACTGGCCCTCATATGTGGGACCCGAACTGGGGCCGTTGGTTTCCCAAGCTAACGCTTTACCACCATGCCACTGGGCCGGCCCCTGAAAATAATTTAATGTGTCTTTTGGAGAGACCTTTCTAAGTCACAATAAGTTGTTAAAATCCTCAGTAAAAATGAGACAAATGTACAAACTTTGACTTTATTGAACTTGCTATTATTTAAAATATAAAAAATAAATTGTGCATTAAAAAATAAACTGTATTTTACAATTAAGTAGCATACCTCAGGAACACAGAAACTATAACCAAATTAATAACATATTTATAAAACTGATATTTGCCCAGGAATTTTTTATTTTACCTCTAAGACAAAAGATTTTGTATTTTGAAGTAACAGTCTTACTAGGCTCATACTTAACTTGGAATAGACAATTAGAACCTATTTCTCATTCTCAAAGTCTGAGCTGCAGCAGGCTGGATCTTCTTTAGGCATTTTTGTGAAATACTCATGGCAAGGTAGTAAGTAAAGCCTCAGAAATGAAACATCTCTCTCAATTTAGTTGCTGGCATACATAAAGCATTTTACAATAACCACTACACTATAAGTAGGTGTTGATGTTCATTAAGGTCATAAAAGATAAGGATAATGAGAACTATGGAGTCACTTGAGAAAAATCTTTGTGCCACCAGGGAAATGGTTTTAGGAACTGAGTGCTATGTACATTATTAATGAATGGTATGGCTGCCCATCCAAGTATCACTCATGGAAATATAATTGGCTATCAGAAGCAGCATTTACATGTAACTGAAATAGTTTTATAAAAAGTTTGAAGACCCTATCTTTTAAAGAATCACCAAAGATTTAGTGTTGCTACACTTTTCTTCTCTGACAAATGTCAAGCCACCAGAAATTCTACTTTTTCACCATCCACAGTGCTTCGCCTGCTATTCATCGAGAGATCGTGATTTTATTGGACCACTTTTAAGACAGGAATTTTCAAGCCTCTGGAGAGCTTCCAGATCCTGGGGTCCTCAACAGGGAAGGGAGGCACTGACTGAATTATCTGTGTCGGTGCTTCGGTTTTCTCTTATCCTCTTTTGTGAGGCCCAGCTTCTAACAGCCCTTCTGTCATTTCTTGCATCGTGCTTTATTTATTCTGACACTCAGAGTATGGGTGATGGAGAGTGACTGAAGTTCTCTTCAACTCACACCAGGTGAACAATGTTTGAAATAGTTGGCAAGAAGACATATGCATTTCTGAAAATATCAAGACTCCTGTCAGGAATATTGGGGTAGTGGTCATATTATGCTTGGTTACATTAATGACATACAAAAGACACTAGTAAACATTCAGGAAGCGTTTGTTGAATGAAAGACTTATTGAATAAAGTTATTACATATTGAAAACAGGATGCCAATATAGCTGCCTATTTTGATGCCAGATAAAAGTAAAGCATTTTTTTTCTTTTGCTGTCAAAGCATCTGAACTGTCTTCCAGAATTGTACTCAGAGATTGATGTTCAAACCAGAAGTTGAAAATGGACTGAAAAAAGAATCTGCAAAGTAAAACAAAGAGCCAGTCAGTGTAGGTTGCTTTAAAAAATAAATGTACACTGAGTATCAAGTTTGTAGCTGTACAAATGACTAATGAAATCACGACCACAGTAACACAGAATTGAGCCTGAAAAATATCCAGGTAGAGTTGATTACATTACATTTCCTTTATATACTTCTCCAAAGCCCTGCTTGGACTCTTTTATATTCAGATATTTCCCTCTGGATGAGATTAGTGTGCTTTTTTTTCACTTGTCCTTAGATTGCCTATTATATTCCCTTAAAAGACCAAGGCCTCCTTCATCAACACATTCAGGCAAATGAATCTTTTATAAGATATTAAGCTGCTAATAAAGTCTTCTTTACCCCTCCTTTCCTTTGGGTTGAATGTATTGAGGTTCTTCACCGTCTCCCTCTAAGTCCCTTCTTTGAGGCACATAGAAATATAATACAGGACTATTACCTTCCAACCAAGAAATTGTTCAAAGCAAAACGTGCATGAAAAGAAGGATCATTATGAGTACTGACATCTATGGACTGTGTTTGATGGTTAATAAAAAAACTGAATTCATAAGCAAAAAGAAAATTTTTTCTTGATGTGGCATTTTAGTGGAGGCTTTAATTATAGGATGTTAAAGGGTTTAATAATTATTATTGTTATGAATAATAATGCCACCTGAACAGCCAGTCTCTCTAACCCAGGCATCTGGAAAAACCATGACAGCCTCTTACCTAATTAGTACTTTGAGCTTTTGTTCAAAATGCATATTAACCTGAATTTATCAACTTTTTAGGTGAGGGGCATCCTAGATGACAATTGCAACATCAGAGATTCTTTTAAAGACTAAAACTGATAAACTTTTTCTCCCCATAACTAAAATAAAATTATTTGGTAACCAATGCTATAGCTCTTTCTTAATAAAAAAAATCCTCAGAATTTGGGGTGATAAAATGATTATAACAACAACAACAACAACAACAACAACAACAACAACAACAACAATGGCAGCTCCTATTTAATGAATTCTTCATATGTGTCAGGCACTAGGTTAAGTGATTTGCATACATTATCTCTTTGTTTTTCTAACTATCAGCCCTCAAAGTAGGTATTATTCCCATTTTACAAGTGAAAATTGAAGCTTTGTAAGACTAACTTGCCCAAAGACACTTAGTTAATAAGCAGAATGATTAACCTCAGTGTGGGTCTATGGCTAAACCTATTCTTTTGGCCATGTTGCTATTCTGATTGTGTGTGTGTGTGTGTGTGTGTGTGTGTGTGTGTGTATTGTCCATATGTACAGCTCAATTGATTATGAAATACAATAAAAATATGTTACTGGTGGGGCACTTGCCATGGCTGAAGCAGGCTTAAATTTAAGAGACATAGCCTTAGACACTTTAGTTTCTTATGGCTCTATATCTGTGCCTGGGAAGGTGTCACCAATCAGTTGATAATGCCAGCTAGGATAGCTAGTAGCCACTGACTTGGAACTTTCCCCAAGCATCCATATTTGAGAACTTCAGATACACACATATAATTCAGCAATTATGTTGTGCAGTTATGTAGAAATTTAACTGTTCCATCCATATATTGATCATTTATTGCTTTCTGTATTCCAGGTATTGTTTTAATTTTTAGAAACTATTATGTTCTCTGTTTTATTGATGAAATTTCTGATGCATAAAGATTTTAAGCAGGTTGTCCTAAAGTGTACAGGTTATAACTGGCACAGCTAGGATTGTAATCAGACTACCTGATCGCAGAGCCCGTGGCCTATTCCTTGACAGACATTGCTAGATGCTGGGGATTCAGTTATGAAAACTCTTTAACCCTCAGAAATGTATGAGAGTGAGATACAAGTAAGCTGTTCTCTGCTTTAGTCCATAAATACTGAGGAATTTTCAATGGACAATAGAAACTCCCAATAGGTTGTAAGGGAACTTTCTTCCTTGTGATGAATTCATTTATTAATAGAGCCTTGAACTAATAAATGTAAGGCTGACAATTAAGGTTAACCTGGCTTGAAATTCCACACCTGGATAATTCATTTGAGAAGAAGTACTTTTAAGTTAGAATATCCCAGATACTTAGAATAATGGCCAATAAATACCTACTTGTGTTGATATTTTTCCAAATCTTTTCTTCACTTATGTGACTTTATATTAAAAAGGCTAACATAACCCTGATAAAATGAAGCTTGTCTTTTAATGATATCTTTCAATCAAATACTCTTATAAGGTATCCTAGTCCATTAGGGCTACTGTAACAAAATACTATAGTCTAGGTGGCTTATAAACAACAAAAATTTGTTTTTCATGGTTCTGGAGGCTGGGAAGGCCAAAATTAAGACACTTGCAGATTCGCTATCTTGTGAGAGCTCTTTTCCTGGTTCATGTGTCCTCACATTGGCAGAATGGTGGGGGGAACTCTGGAGCCTCTTTACAAGGGCACTAATCCCATGATGAGGGCTCCACCTTCATGACCTCATCACCTCCGGAAGGCCTCACCTCCAAATACCATCACATTGAGAATTAGGTTTCAATGTACAAATTTTGGGACGACACAGACATTGAGTTTATAGCATGAGGTCAGATTATAAATGAAATAGTAAAAATGAAAAGAAAAATCTATAAGCTAAAAATCAGAATAGAGATCAAAACATATGGTTTATGTGATTGGGTAAAGACAGAGTTTATTCATTTATTTGTGTTTTTAAACTCATTGTTTCAGAAATGATTTGAAGTGGCTTATACAAAAACACACAATCCTATTCTTAAGAGCAATAGAATTTTAAAATGTCAAGTAAATATAAATTAGCAGATCAAGGCAAAAATTATAGACAGAATTAAGTAAAGAGTTAGAGGTAATTATGCATCTGAGTCAGTTCTTAAATTGCTACATATGAAAAGGTAAGAACGTACACTCCTGAATTAGCTACCTTGGGTATCTCTACCAGATAATTTGTCTGGGTAGATGCAGGCTTCACTGGGCATTTCAGTATAATTTTTAGCATATGTGTATGTTACAACGTCGCTCTGAAAAACACAGGCCTATTTATTCATAGAACAAAAACTGGGCAGACATAAAATCAAGAGGTGATGTCACAGCCTTAGTTAAAATATCAAGTCAGTCTCATTAATTTCATTAATTTTTTTTTTTTACTTCTATAGACTGCATTTGGGAATTTGCTCTCGGAAACTGCATTGTGAGTGACTTGGAGTACATTAGCAACACAAATTTAATGAACTCAATGTATTTGCCTGTGTTAGACATTTCATTGTCAGGAGGATTGGCAGTAGAATGATTCTGGGCTACTCACTGGGTACCACCCACACTTTCCCACCTGCCTCTCTGTGGCCTCACAATTCAGTCACTAGGCTGGCCCTACTTGGGAAGCCACCTGTGATCACTAATGGACAGTACTCCATGTTCCTGCAGTACAATCAGCAGGCAACAGCTTACTATTGTTATCATTATCATTATCTTTGTCATTATCATTATTTTTGAATGGAATGGGGAAAAAAGAGGAGATGAGGGGGAGCATGAGGGTGGAATAGAGATGACACAAGACAGAACAAAGAGAAGGAAAATACCAGATACCGGGATGAAGGATTTCACAAAGAACTGAGAAGAAAAGACAAAGAGAAAGAATGAGAGAGAAACTGATTGGAAAGAAACAGGTTTGAGTTGTACAACCAGAGACAGATCAATGTGACATCTTTATTTGTCCTTATATGAGCCAACAAATTCCCTGTGGATGCCAACTTGCTCATTTCTGGGATGATGGAGGAGGACGAACGACAAAATATTAGAGGTCACTGTCTCAGTCACTCTTCAGTAACTCCCTAACCTCCATGTACCTGAAGACAGCTGTGGCCACTGTGGGAACGAAGTGTGGGGGAGGAGGGAGAGAGTCTCAGTGTGTCCTGACTCATTCTGGCACTGACTTGGCCTTTTGAAAGTAATTTAGCTCCAGTGGGCTGAACCTAGTCATAATTAATAACAGGACACCTCTTTATATAGTAGGTCCAGTATGACTAACAAAGTGCTGCCCAAGTCACAGGCAGGGAAGAAACAAAGGCAGAAGAAAAAGAAAAGGGAAGCCGAAGAAAAAGAAGGGAGGGTGGGCAGTGACTTCCAATATTCTTTAGGTTGTGGAGACCAGAATGCTGAATGCTTTTCCTATGTAATTCATGTAATCTGCCCAACAGCCCTGTGCCATATCTGTTATTATCCTCCTTTCATGGAGGCTAAGCAAATAGTTTGCTTTGTATAACAGGTTTCAACTTAGGTCTATTGGACTTGAATCCTGGTAAATATTTTTAACTTAAATAATTGTTTTTCACTTAAATTTAAATAATTGGGACATCTGGGTTATACTTAAAAGAGGCATAGCTTGCTCATGTATTTAAAAAGAAGTAAAAACTTTCTGCCAGATTCGTTACTTCTCTTTTCCAGTGTCTCACTTAGTCTTTAAATCCCAATGTATCAGTCTATCCTTCAGCCTTACAAAATAATCATTTTGTGGGGAGAAGAAAATGGAAGGAAATGAACTTTGAAGTCAGAGAAATATGGCCTCAGATTCTATTTTCACAATTTATTAGCTAGGTGGTCTTAGAAATTTGTAAAATAGTATATATATATATATATATATATATATATATATATATATATATATATAATGAAATGAGTTATAGGAACATATGTACCATAGTGCTTTCCACTTGGGGCACTGAGTTATTGGTTTCCTTCCTTTTTCTTGAAATTTTAGCTAGAATTCACTGGTTTCAGAATTTCTCAAATTATGCCCTGCAGAACATAGAAGTTTTGGGCTATGTAATAATGAATGTTCTTCATTAAAACATTTTTAATAGTTGGATATGTTGGCATCAAGTAAATTGCTGTTTTCTCTTAATTCTTACCACCTCTCTTCCTGCCAAGTATCCCACCACATAGGGCTTATTGATCAGTTCCAGGCAGATTAAAGAACTAAATGTGAAAAGTAAACATTAAAATCATTTAGAAGAAAATGTAGAAAAATATTTATATGTCCTTTTGTTTTTATTAGGATTTTTTTAAAAAGGGCACAAAAACTCAAAACATGAAGGAAAGAATTTGACTACATGAAACTTCTGTATGACCAAAGACACCATTAAAAAAATCATATACAAGCCATAGATTATAAGAAAATATTCAAGTGCATTTAACCAACAAAGAATTAGTATCTGCATATATAAACTCTTTTAAATATTAGTAAGGAGAATGCAAACAGTGCAATAGAAAAATAAGCAAAAGGGGTGAATTCACAAAAGGGAAAGTTGCATGGCAAAGAATATCCAAGGGAAAAATAAAAAAAGTAAAAAATAATAAAAAGCCCCACTTCACTAGTAATTGAGGAAATACCAACTGATACAAAAATGAGATGCTCGAAACTGACTAAATTAACAAATATTAAAATGGCTGAGGATATGTACTTTTTTATTTTCAGTTATTTCTTCAGTTATTTCTTCTATTGCCACAACACACAAACAAACACAAGCACATGAGATAAACTATATAAGAATTGGGAAAGAAGACACAAAACTGTCATTATTTGTAAGCAGTGGAATATTTACCAAAAAATTCCAACAGAAAATCCAGACAAACTGTTAAAATTAATAAGATAGTTTAACAAGTTGATAAGGTATCCAAAAAAGAAACTTATAAAAGATTAAGACCTTTATAGAGAAAATTATAAAACTTCATTAAAAGAAAAAAAGTTGTTGGAAGCATGTAGCATGATCGTGATACCATGATTTGTGAATGGAAAGGATATAAGTCATAAAGATGGAAACTTACCCCAAAGTCATCTGTAAATTTAATGCACTTTCAATAAAAATGTTATCAGTTGTTTTTTTTAATGGGATTTGACAAGCTAACCTAATGTTCATTGTGGAAATAAAAAGGACCAAAAATGGTCAATGTAATCTTGAAGAGGAAGAATAATGGTGGATTTTCCTGACCAGATATTAAACCTTCTGTAAAGCCATAGGAATAAAACCTGTAAGGGTTGACCTAGTAATAGTCATAGCAGTGGAAAAGAAAAGGAATTTAGAATTAAATCGTATTTGATGAGTTTTACAATACAATTTGGGAGAAATAAGATGGATTATTAAATAAATTATACTGTGACAATTATTGGTATTAAAAACGTTTATATCTGTACATATATACAAATTGAATTCCAGATGGACTAAAAGACTAAATTTAAAAAAACACAAAACAAAATAGTAAAATTGTTAGAAGAAATCATGGGGAAATAATATTTTTATTAGGTCCAGTTTTCTTATGTATGATACAAAAGTACAAACTAATAAGGAAAGTATTTATAAATCTGCATAGTAAATGTTTAGATATGAAAAATATGAAAAAGGAGATAAAAACTACAAGAAATTCATAGTCCATCAAAACCCATCAAAGTATTAGTATCCAGAATATATAAAGAGCTTCTACAAATTAATGATAAAAAGAAAGCCAACCCAATAGAAATACAGGTAAAGGTAATGATAGGTAATTCGTAAAAGAAGAACCTGAATGCCGATAAAAATTTGAAAAGATTCTCAGCATCACTAATATTCATGGAAATACAAATTAGCAGTCATGACATACATCAAGCCTGTTTAATGCATAAAACTTAATTCTGATGACACCTACTGGAGAGGTTATGTATTACTAATGGGTAAATGTGAAGATGGTTGTCAGCCATAACCCAGCAATTATGCCTTTAGGGAGAAATTCGTATTTATAAGGAAACATATATAATTGTTCTTTGATATCATCACATTACAGAGTTGTCTAAATAAACTAGATCAACTGGTACCACATAGATAAATCTCAGAAATGTATTTTTAAGAGGAAAAAGATTAAAAAGGTGTGTTTAGTATATATGTAAAGTTTTAAAATATATAAACATTTTCTTTATATATTTCTCAGAACTTATATGGGAATGATACACAATAATTTCAGGAAAGTGGTTGTTTGAAAGAAAGAAAAGAAGAAAAGAGAGGCAGGATTTTAATTTTAGCTGTAACAGTTTATTTCCTCAAAAATGGGCAAGGTCTAAAACATAATAGAAATCGTTAACATGCGTTTAATATTAGTGGTGTGTTAATAGATAAATGATAGAGTACTTTTTATGTTTGAAGTATTTCATGATTAAAATTTGAATTTAAAATATGCTTAGATGGTATATCTTCACATATATACTGTAGTATAATTATTCTTAAATCTTACAGCTAAGGCTTATAATTGTTCTTTGTTTACTATAAATAAAATAGACATTTTCTTTTTTTAAAGGCTTTTCTTTTAATTCATGTTTTTAAGCAGGTGGCCTAATTATTTCAACAGTAATGGTGTATGTTATAATACATTTTTTCAATATTTTATTTAAAAATTTTTTTTATAAAATATAGCTAATATACATAGTTACTCAACATTTATATACCTAAAGAAGTGACCACCATGATAAGTTCAGCAACTCTCTTGACACCGTACTATGCTATCACAATATTATTGGCTGCATTCTCTATGGTATACATTGCATCCTCATGACTTTATACCTGGAAATTTGGACCTCTTATTTCCCTTCACCTTTCCCCTCCTTTTTAATTTTTCAATTATTTTATAGTAATTTCAGGTGTACAGCATAGTGGTTAGACATTTGTATAATTTAAGAAATGATCCCCCTGATTAGTCTAGTACCCTCCTAGCACTATATATCGTTATTACAGTCTTATTGACTATATTCCCTGTGCTTTACTTTACATCCCCATGGCTATTTTGTAGCTACTAGTTTGTACTTCCTAATCCCTTCATCTTTTTCAGCCTGCCCCCAAACAACCATCTCCCATCTCTCACCCCGATAAATTTAGTACTCATTTGACACCATACATAGTTATTCAAATATTATTGACTATATTACTTATGCTATACCCTACATCCCCATGACTACTGTGTAACATCCCCATGACTACTTTGTACTTCTCAATCCTTTGGATTCTTTTTCTTTTTGCTGTTCTGATTGGGTGTTTTCTCCTACCTTGTCTTTCAAATCGCTGATTCAATACAGTGCTTCATTTAGTTTGCTGGTGGTTCCTTGTAGTGCATTCTCCATTTCAGTTATCGCATTCTTCACTTCTGACATTTTTTTTTTATGGTGTCTATGTCTTTTTTTATGCTTGCTATATCTCTGTCGAAGTTGTCACTAAGGCCCTCGAGCATCTTATAACCATTGTTTTAAACTCTGTATTTGGTAGTTTGCTTGCCTCCATTTTTTTTTTTAAGTTCTTTTTCTGGAGTTTTCTTCTGTTCTTTCCTTTGGGATGTATTTATTTGTTTCCTCATTTTGGCTGCCATTTTGTTTGTTTCTATGTATGAGATAGAGCTACTATGTCTCCCAGTTTTGGCTTGGTGGCCTTATGTAGTAGGTGCCCTTTGGGGCCCTGGCACAGTCTCTCTCATCATCTGTTCTGGGTGCTCCAGGAGTGTCCCTTGTGTGAGATGTGTGTTCTCTACTGTTATAGTTGACCCTTGATTGCTTTTGGCATATCAGTGGATGGGATTGACCCTCAGGCTGATTGGCCATGGTGTTTGGCCATGTCCACAGTTTATGGGCTGCTGTGTAAGGGCTTACCCCACTGATTGGGATTTGCCTCAGCAGGCTCTGGTGCCTGCTGAGACTGCCCTATGTGTGTCACTTGTGTGGCTAATTGGACAGGGCTCTGCCATTGTCTGAGCCATTCTCCAGGTGTGTTTGTTCTGGGGCCTCTTTAGTGGGGCTTTAGTGCAGGCCCAGGCCATCCACTGCTTGTAACTGTCTGGGACTACCTGGTAGGAGCTACAAAGTGATCTGTGGTCTTTCACTTCCTGTGCTAACCCTGAGCATCAGAGAGGCCACACAGGGAACTGAAGATGTCTGCCACAAGTACCAGGTCTGGGGTAGCTCTGCAAAATTCCAGGACACCATGAGGACCTGCTGCCATCTGCCACCTCCTTTAAGGTTCAGCCACTGATAAAACCTTGTGTGGTTCCCAAGTTAGGTGAGGCAGGGTCTTGGAATCAGTAGAGTGGGAAGAGTTGTGTTCACCAGGTTAATACAGATTCTGGTTTGGTGCCAGTGCTGGGCCTGGAGTGACTCACCAAAAGTCTCAGAGCACACTGAGTCCATGGGGCCTGGGGCTTGATGGACTCTGATAGTTTTCCAAGGAAGAGTGTAATGCGGGTGGCATTGGTTGCTCTGGTGTTGAGTGAGTTGCATAGGGCAGGGTTCCAGTGAGTCAGCAGGGTGAGTGAGGGGAGCTCACCAGGACAATCAGATTCAGATTTGGCCTCTGGGGCAGGCTCAACAAGCTGGCTGCACAAGCGGAGGACTCCACACAGGGAAAATGGTGACTGCCCTCACTTTGAAACCACACACCTCAGGCTGCCGCCCATATGCCTCCAACAACCCCCGAGTTACTGTCCCTTTGCTGGAGCCCAAGATGAGTGCCTTTAAGTGAGAGAGTCTTTGTGCATGCCATTTAGGAGAATGTCTTGGTTTCTCTCATTCTTCCATGCCACCTGAATGGTTGAAATACCCACTCTTTTACACAGCCAAGTGTTGTGGAGGCTTGTTTTCGTGGCAGCAGTACTCCAGGCCGGGGAGACTGGTTTGTGTCCGGGGTCCTTCACTGCTTTATGGGGAACCTCCACAGATGAGATATCCCTCCCAGTTCTTGACCATCACACGGAGGTTTAGGGTTAGCCAGTTTCACATCCTCACTCCTCCTACCAGCCTTGACATGTCTTCTTTATATTCTTAGTTATAAAACTTCTGTTTAGCTAAACTTCAGATGATTCTCTAGGTTGATTGTTCTATAATCTAGTTGTAATTTTAATGTGTTCACGGAAGGAAGTAGGCACAGTTTTTATCTACTCTGCCGTCTTGGATCTCTTTAAAACATTTGAAAGTCTGCAGATTTATTTCAGAAACGTTAGCTTTATTGTCACACACTCCCCGGGAAGTAGATGTTAGAATAATATACAGAGAAAATGAGACTGGGACAGATGGCCTATAGTTGTCAATTAAAAAGTAACAAGGCTGTTTTTTTCACCTAGTATTTTATCCTCTAAATCAAATGATTACTTCATTATTTTCTGCCTTCAATTGTTTGTTTGTTTGTTTCATTTTGTATTGTTGCACGGTGGGGTCATATTAGGGCAAAGGTGATTTAGATTTACAGGTCTTTGGCCATAGCCTCAATTATCTCCATTCTAATAGCATGTAAATTTGCCTCCAGTGGAGGGAAATGCTAATGATTTCTAAGCCTTAGTATAGAAAAGACAGTCTATAAAAATTTAAAGGAAATGCTTTTAGCAAGCATTATACATTCCGTTGGGAATAAAGTCCTTAAGGTAACAAACTATCTATGGAAGGAAGGAAGAAGTGAGAAAGGTACAGTGAAATGAACAAGGGAACAGGATGGTGGAAAGGCCTTTTGGTTAGTGACTACATATTTGTGTTAAAAAAGGTGAGTAGCAAACTCACTTATTTCTCCTTAGGTAGGAGGAAGAAAGCAAAATGTTGTGTATTGAGGGTGGGAGAAAGAAAAGAGAGAGAAGAGGTGCAAGGATCTGGATGATAAAGGGTTGATGACAACTGCTTCATGGGTTACTCCTTAGGTCTAAATCTAATCTGCGTTCACCATAATCCATCCTTTCTGGTCATGTAGGGCCTTTAACGTGAAATCTTGACATTTAGGAATGAGGCCTGTACCCCAGTCTGTTTCAGTCCATGCACTGACTGTGTGTAAAGCTGACAATTGGCATTATTGAAAGTGGAACCAGGGAAGATATTAGAAGGGCGAGAAAAGAGGAAAAACTTGGACATGTGGGATCTACAGGAAGAGAGAGTCACTGAAGTGTGTGACGTGTAGGTCTCCTGCCTGCCAAGTAGAGTTCATTAAGTAGCAAGGGTCTGTTGCTTTCAGCTCACAAACAGAAAGATAGCCATGACAGCTCAGTTATCACTGCTAGAAAAGACAACTCTTTCTTGACATTATTCACCCAATTAAAAGAATACCAAATCAGACATTGAAATGAATATAGTTAAATATATGATATGAAAACTTTCTACATATTGTAGATTGTATTTAAATACATCAGAAGTGAAGACATTTTAGTTAGGCTTCAACTGAAATTGGTATGTAAAAAGGAGAAAACAAGTTTAGTGGAAATATTTTCATAAATGTGTAAGTATGAATAAAAGTTTTAATTATAGACAGATTTTAAAGTACTACACTATTAAGAAATGCAGATTCTAAGAATAGAAAAGTAGGGAGAACAATAAAAATAAATATGGATGGAAAAAATCTCCAGTGGTATTTATTTAGGAAAAAGACCCAGATAGCTGTATGAGAGAGGTGCATTTAGTAATTGAACTAATTGTTTTGTTTAGTAATTTAGAAATTTATATTTTAAATCTATATTTATTGAGGGCCTATTATGTGCCAGGAATTGTTCTATGTGATTGGGATATATAACTGAAAGAATCCCTGACTTTGGGTGTCTTACATTCTAGTGGGGGAAGAAATGAACATAATAAATAAGCTAATTATATAATACATTAGAAAGTGATAAGCACTTTAAAAATCAAGCAGAGGTGGGGACAGTGAATGTGTGTATGTGGGAGTAGGCAAGCTGTGGAGTGCAAGTGTGTATTAGTCAACACCTCATGAAAAGTTGATATTTGAGCGAAGACTTGGAGGAGGGGGAAAGACCATTTTAGGCAGAGAGAACAGCCAGTGCAAAACCCTCAGGCTGCAGCATGCCTACTGTGTTAAGGAACAGCATGGAGGCCAGAATGGCTGGTACAGAGCGGGCAACATGATAGAAGGTGATATCAGCAAGGCAAAGGAGCCAGACCACATAGATCCTCTAGGGTCTAGGCTGTAAGGATTTTGTCTTCAAGGAGCCATTGAGGCTTTTTTTGAGCGGAGGAGTGATATGATCTAACTTAGATTTTAAAAGGATCATTTTGTTGAAAATAGGCTGTGGCATTGCAAGTGTGGGAACATGTAGACTGATAAGGATGTTACTGCAGCAAGCCAGGTACAAGATGTGGTTGAAACATGTGATAACAGTGAAGGTGGTGAGAAGGGATTGCATTCTGGGTATATTTTATAGGTAAACCCAACAAGCTTCTCTGATAGAATGGAGAAAAAGGATGTGAAGTGAAGACGCAGAAATCCAGGATGATGCTAAGGTTTTGACAAGAGCATCTGCAAGGATGGATAGAATTGCTGTCAGTTGAGGTGAGGTGTGAATTCTGCAGGTATAAATTGAAAGACAAGGATTTTAATTTTGAACATCTTAAGTTTGAAATGGCTGTTAGATATAGAAAAAGAAATGTTGTGTAGGCAGTTGGATAAAGGAAGCTGGAGTTCAGAAGAGAAGTCTGGGTTGAAGATACAGAAACCATCCTATGACCTAAAGTGATGGGACTGGATAGGATTACCTGGAAGATAAATGTATATGAATTAAAAAAAAAGTCCAAGGTCTAAGCTCAGAGTCTGCCAATATTAAGAGATTGAGATAAGAAGAGAAACTAACAGCAAGGACTAAGAAGGAAACCTTGGTGAGGTTGGAGGAAAAACCTAGAAAACATATCCCATAAGACAAATGAAGTAAGTGTATTATAAAGGAGTGAGTGATTAAGGTGATTAAGGGACGGTCATGGGTGGCATCAAAAAGACTAGTGTAGAGTGGTAAGAGCAAAAAGTCTTGTTGGAGCAGATTTTTAACAACTCTTACGTTTTATAAAACATTCTCAAAGGTCTATTTAAAAATTACTTACAAGTCTGTTATTTAGAGAGGACTTTAAAATGTAAACTTACATTAATTGTCCAAATCATATGTTTTTTCTTACCCATTTGTTTGTTTTTGCCATTCAACCAAGAATACACAATACCCAGACCATATCAAAATCACATTGTTTGTAATGGCACTGTATTATTGAGTTAATTGTTTTTTTCATTTACATTTATTTTTCTTCATGGCAGTACTTATGGTAATTTGGTAATACTTATATTGATTGTGTAATACTTACAATTTTCCAAAGTATGATAATATATTAATTGAAAAATCTTTGCTTTAACTGCACCAAGCACTTTGGCTAGAATCCTTCTCCCAATATAAGCACGTGCTATTTTTTTTTTTTTTTTGCTGAGCCATCCTGCCACCTGTTGGCAGCTCAGCTGCAGCTCAGCTTGGGCTGGGCATTGAACTGCTGTTGCTCAGAGCTCAGCTCACACTCTCGAGCAAGCTCTTAACCAACTGAGCCACTCGGCTGTCTCGAGCACATGCTATTTTTAAAGACACAAAAATTGATATATTTAATCCTGAGAGGTGGGTTTACTGTGATAAAACAGCATATATATCTCACTTTGTTTACTTAGTAGTCATAAATTCAGTGACAGTTGTCTATTTTTCACTCCTCCCTATATCCACATCTTTTTAGTGCCCTTCCATCATGTCCCACTCCTTTGACAATGGGGTCAAACCATGTGGCTTGCTTTGCCTGATGTGATGTTCACAGATGTCACACAAGGAGGGGCTTGAAATGGGCTTGAGTTTGCTCATGCCTCTGTCATCGCCATGGCAACACAATCAGGCTGTCCTGCTAGAAGATGAGAGATATGCGGAACAAGACATGTCTCTCCAGTTGGTCCAGTCAAGACTAGTCTAGATCTACCACCTGCCAACTGTAACTTGAGCAATAAAGATTTTGGAAAGCTACTGAATTTTTGTGAAAATAATTGATACTGTACCCTTTTCTGGTCAGATGTATTCTAGTCAAATGTATTTCTCAGTGCAGTCACCCCGTTAGGAATAGGTAATTGACTTACAGGCAATGCAAATTAGAAGCTTTTATATTTTTCTATCATTGACACGTTTGCAATGTTAAGCCACATAATTGTCCGCAAGCCTATTTTTAAAACTCTGCCCCCATCCTGAGCAGCTGACTCCACCTTCTACTTTTCTGAAAAGATAAAATTCAGCAGATATGACTGGCCTGAAGCAAATGTCAATATAGGCCAAGGATGTATTACCGCCTGACTACTGTTATTTTTTTTATTTTTTTATTTTTATTTCTTAGGGTAGTGTCACTGGCCCTCACATGTGGGGCCTGAACCGAGGCAGCTAGCCTCCCAAGCCAGCACTTACCCACCGCGCCACTCAGCCGGCCCGAAAATGTCTATTTTCTTTTTCTTTAATAGAATTCTTAAATTTTAAGTGGGCACATGGCTGTTCAGATAAAGACTACATTTCCCAGCCTCCAGCTAAATGTAACAACATGACAAGGTCCTTGCTAACAAAACGTGGTTAGAGGTATACAATTTCCAGGTAATGCCCTTAAATATGGAAAGGGTATACTTTCAAAATTTCCTTCCTTTTTCCTCTAATTGGAATGCACACAGAAAGACAGCAGACATTTTAGACTACAAGTTGGCAATGCTGGGTTGAGGATGGGATAATAACATGATACAAAGATATGAGGTATCTGATACTGCCCAACTGCAATATAATTCTCTGGACTACCTATCCAGACTTTTAATTGTGAAGAAAAAAACCTTCTTATCTTAAATTACTATCTATTTAAGTTACTATATCTTGAGGTGTTTTTGTTATAGTAGACTAACCTACATCTTGACTAATGTATGCAGGTACCATGAAACATAAAGATAAAGCAAGAAGTACATGTTGTGATAAATTTGCCCTCATCCATTTACTTATATACTCATTGAGTTCACTAAAGATAACTGACTGTAATATAGTAATTGTGCATCAGTTCAGTTAAATGCTTGTGAATTGTTCTAAAGTATTCTTATTTTTATATTAATTTCATTTACTCAGGTCAAAATAATCAACTTAGCATTGGCTTTCAGAACCCTTCTGTGAGATAATACTCATTTCAGTCATAAATAAATTTGAGTAAATGATATTGTGGAAATTATATTAGGCACAAGAAATATATAGAGATCTTTACATGATCCCTACCACCAAAAACTTGGTACAATCTAGCTGAAGAGATTAGACATAATGTTTTAAAATTCTCCAAATTAGTATATGCCATGAGCCTGAGGTTTCTTAGAGCCCCAAGTGTCACTTTCTTTGACAAATAACCCAAAACTTTGTATTGTACTTAAATGTTGAATAACTTGGGATCGTCTTTCTCCTCAATAAATACTGATGAAAGGCATATACTTTAATGAAAATAGTAGGCAAAACTTACATAGATTTAGACTTAAGTAATATCATTGTCTCCCTTAGTCAGGATCATAACTACTTGTTTACTTTACTCTAGTGGTTGGTGAAATAGTAATATTTTTACATACTTTCCTTCTTTTCCTAAGGCGTGTAATGGCCAAGACAATGCTTTGATTTCTCAAAGTATTTATTTCAACAAATTTGTTAAACCTATTTCTCTCAAATACCACCATGACATACATCTTCTCTTAATTTTATCCAATGCTGAATTCAAATTTTTAGATTGTTATTAGCATTTATAGATTAATATTTATATATTACTATTTTTAGATTATTATTATTGATTATTGTAGTGAAAGAATAAAAATGCGCATGAGAATGACAAACATTGATTTCAGCAGAGTGACAACCTCTGGGAATAGGATGAAGAGAAAATGGCGGGTGTCTTTAGCTCTAAATATGCACCAATTTATCTCTTATAAAAAGGACAGCAATCAGAAGCAATTATAATAAGATATTAATATCTGCTAAATCTCTGTGGAGACTACATATATACTGAATTATTTTTTGTTTGAAATGTTTTATAATTAGACATGTAAAAGGTGGGAGTGGAGGAAGATAAATTGCTCTCAAATAGGATCATCCTGGAATGTTCTGATCACCTCAGATTAAACACATAGTGTATCCAAGACCTCTACCTGATTTTTAAAAGCTTTTATAAATGAACAAACGGAACTTTTTATCCCTTTCAGCTTCCCTGCCAATAGACAGCTTATCTGCGGGTTGGCTGCTTTCACACTATGCTCCTGCATTTTGCAGTCAGCTGGATCAGTACGTCTGTAGTTCCCAGTCTTGTGCCTGACCAAGCTCTTGCCCCCATTCCTGCCTCTGTGCAGGCCTGCAGTCAGCTTTATAACCCCTTGCTCAGGACCCCCAAGTGCTTGACACTGACACAACCTTGAGGCTTTAGGTTCTCTGGGTTGAACCGATCTACTCAATTGCTAGCTTTATGTCCTCTGGTTCTTATTATGTCTCATATATACTGGGAATATCTAACCATAGAAAGTTCGGTCAGAGCACTTTCCCAACCTTTCTCAGACTGTGTGTGAGCAGTTCCATCTACAGCCTTTTCTACTGCTCCTATCTCAAATTTACTTAGTCCTTGAAAACAGCTATTTGGTGAGCACTGGAGGCTAATGACCACAGTTAAGAAAGGAAGCCAGGATTGGAAATAAAGACCTGGGAATTTAAAAAAATAGAGTCAATGGAAAAAGAAATGGGAATTAACGAAATTATCCCAAAGGGAGGCTTATAAATCGCAAAGGAGAAAAACAAGGACTGAACTCTGGGAAAACCCATAATATATGGCCCAAGGCAGCAGAAGAGGATTCAGCAAAGAAAACAAACAAGATCAAGTACGTAAGAAGGGAACCTGGGGTGATTGCTGCCTTGGAAGCCAAGAAGCAGAAAGTTCCAAGAAAGAGAGAGTGGCAAAAATGTTCAGTGTTTTAGCATAGTTAGTGAGAATAAGGCCACTGGAGCTGAAAATTAAAATGTCAAGGGATTTTTCAGTAAGAAAACAGAGTGGGGTAGTAGAAGCGAGACTGAATTGAATAAGAAATAGGAAGTGAGGAAGATCATACCAAAGATTCTTTCCCGTTCATCCAAATCATTTAGATGGATTGGTGAAGCTGTTAAAAAATAGAGATTTCAGAGTCTCACTCTTAGAAGTTTGAATTTAGTCTTAGCAAGGGCCAGTAATTTACATTTTTAAAAGCATCCCACTTTTTTTTTTTTTTTTTTTTTTTTAGAGGGCAGTGTCACTGGCCCTCCCATGCAGAATCTGAACCAGGGCCACTGGCGTCCCAAGCCAGCTCCTAACCACCACGCCACTCGGCAGCCCAAAAAAGCATCCCACTTTTAATAAAGTCTGTGTTATATTTTTAAAAATTGGCAATGAAAAAGTTGGAACATAAGGGGGAGAAACCATTCTGCTGGTGGGGGTGACAAACACCTTGTGATTTTAAACTTGTTTCACTGAGAAAGCTTCTCCCTGGAGCAATGTGTTCACCAGCCAATACTAAGAGCAGTCTGCTTAACAGTTGTGCTTTTTATTATGAATTATTTAATTGCTTGTTGGTATAATTCAGTTTGGCCACCATGACCTAATATATCCTAGCATCTGATGCGCCTCGGATAAATTGAATGTTGATATGTTAGCCTTCAATAAATGTTTGTTTCATTCTACCTCTGCAGAGCCTAGAAAGCAAGTACTTGAGAATTAAAAAAAAAAAAAAGTCAGAATTCTTTCCCAGCTATCATTTAATTAGCCTCCCTTCTCATTTGCCAAGAACAGAGATTATTAGTGATAACCTAGGCAATCTTTGCAAAAAAACTTTTTACTGTTTCCAATCTTTGCAAAAAGCCTTTTACGATTTTCAAGTCCTTAGTGCTCACTCTTTTTAACCTTGCCATCTGAATTCTGTCTCTCCTATTCTACTTCATCATACTATTTAAGGTCACCCAATGAGGCCAAAGTCTACACTTAATTATCTTTTTGTTTTTTACTTCTTGACTTCTCTAAAGTATTAGAGATTGTTAATGTCACTTTTCTAAAATTATTTGTTGGATGTTTCCTAATTGTGGATGGCCATGAAGTAAGTAACTAATGTTTTTCAATATATATAGTGCTCTTATCTATTACTACAAATACAAATGTAAGTTTTATGCAGATTATTTACAAATTTCTGATTTCTTCCCCTTCCTTTCTTTTAGTTACTAGCTTATATTTTTCACTGCCTATTAGACTTTGTAACTTAGTTGGCCTGACTGACAGTATCTAAAATATGATGGCAAATGTTGATAAAACATTTATCTCTCTTTATTTCTTTTTCAGATATTTTGTTGTTCATGTATAGAAATGCAACTGATGTCTGCATGTTGATTTTGTATTTTTCAACTTTACTAAATGTTTTATTAGTTCTAATAGGTTTTTGGTGGAGTTTTTAGGATTTTCTGTATGTAAGATCACATCATCTGCAAACAGAGATGATTTTATTGCTTCTTTTCTGAATTGGATGCCTTTTATTTCTTTTTCTGGCCTAAGTGTTCTGGCTAGGACTTTACATACTATCTTGAATAGAAATGGTAAGAGGGGGCACATTTTTCTTGTCCCTGATCTTATAGGAAAAAACTTACAGCCTTTCACTGTTGAGTATAATGTTAGCTGTGGGCTTGTCATATCTGACCTTTATTATGTTGAGGTACATTCCTGCTATATGCATTTTGTTGAGAGTCTTTTTCATGAATGGATGTTGTATTTTGTCAAATGCTTTTCTGTATCTGTTAAGATGATCATATGATTTTTATCTTTCACTCTGTAATGCGGTGTATTAGTTGTTGGTTCGTGTCTGTTGAAACATCCTAGGCATAGATCCCATTTGATCATGGTGTATAATTGTTTTAATGTATTGTTGAATTTGGTTTGCTATATTTTGTTGAGAATTTTTGACTCTATACTCATTAGGTATTTTGTCTATATTTTTCTTATAGTATCCCTATCTGGCTTTGGTATCAGGGTAATACTGGCCTCACAAAATGAGTTTGTGAGTGTTCCTGCCTCTTCAATTTTTTGGAAGAATTTGATAAAGATTGGCATTAATTAATCTTTAAACATTTCATAAAATTCACCAGTGAAATCATCTCATCCTGGGCTTTCTTTTTTTGGGAGGCTTTTGATTACTGACTCAATCTCCTTACTTGTTATTGGTCTGTTCAGATTTTCTGTTTCTTCACAATTCAGCCTTGGTAGGTTGTATGGTTGTAGGAACTTATCCATTTTTTTTTTCTTTACAGGTTGTCTAATTTGTTGGTGTATAATTGTTTATAGTAGAATCTTGTATTTCTTTCTATTTGTGTAGTATCAGTTGTAATGTCTCTTCTTTCATATCTGATTTTATTTATTTGAGTCTTGTCTATTTTTTTTTTTTTTGAGGGCAGTGTCACTGGCCCTGATATGTGGGACCGAACCGGGGCTGTTTGCGTCCCATGCCGGCGCTTAACCACTGCTTGTCTCTTTTTTTTTAATCTGGCTAAAGATTTCTCAATTTTGTTTATCTTTTCAAAAAACCAGTACTCAATTTCACTGATCTTTTCTATTGTTTCCCTGTTCTCTATGTCACTTATTTCTGCTCTGATCTTTATCTCCTTCCTTCTGCTAACTTTAAACTTAGTTTGTTCTCCTTTTTCTAGTTCCTGAGCAGTAATTTAAAAACAAAAACCAACCCAATTTACTATAGCATTAAAAACCATACACTACTTAGGAATAAATTTAACCAAGGAGGTGAAAAATCTGTACACTGAAAACTGTAAGATTTTGATCAAAAAAATTGAAGAAGACACAAATAAATAGAAAGATATTCTACATTCATATATCAAAAGATTTAATATTATTAAAATGCCCTTACCATTTAAAGCCTCTATGGATTCAATGTAATCCACATCAAAATTCCAATGGCATTTTTCACAGAAATAGAAAGAAAACAATTCTAGTGTTTGTGTAAAACCATGAAAGACCCTAAATAGCCAAAGCAATCCTGAGAAACAATAGCAAAGCTGGAGGCATCACACTTCCTAATTTCAAACCATATTACAAAGTTATAGTAATCAAAACATTATGGTACTGGCATGAAAACAAACACATATACCAATGGAACAGAATTGAGAGCTTAAAACTCTTGCATATACTGTCAATTAATGCTTGACAAGGGAGCCAAGAATACTCAATGGGGAAATGGTAGTTTCTTCAATAAGTGGTATTAGTAAAACCAGGTAATATCATGCAAAAAAAATATTGGAACCTTATCTTACATCATTCACAAAAATGAACTCAAATGAATCAAAGACTTAAATGTAAGACCTGAAACTATAAAACTCAACAAGAAAACAGAAAAAAAGCTCCTCAACATTGGTCTTAGAAATATTTTTTTTTGGATATGACACTAAATGCACAAGCAACAAAAGCAAAAATCAACAAGTGGACTTCTATACAGGAAAGGAAATTATCAACAAAATGAAAAGACAACCTACAGAATGGAAAAAAATATTTGTAAATCATTTCTCTGATGAGTTAATAGCTAAAAAATAAAGGGAACTCAACAGCAAAAAAAAAAAAAATCCCCCAGTCCCCCCAAAACAAAACAAAAACAAATATTATGATTAAAAAACTGGAAAGAGGAACCGAATATTTATTTTTCCAAAGGAGACATACAAATAGTCAACAGGTATATGAGAAAATGCTCATCACTGATCATCATGGAAATGCCAGTCAAATCCACAATGAAATATCATTTCACAGCTGTTAGAATGGCTGTTATGAAAAAGACATGAGATAACAAATGCTGGTGAGGATGTGGAGAAAAGAAAATCCTAGTGCATTGTTGGTTGGAATGTAAATTAGTACATCCTCTATGGAAAATAGAAAATAGCATGGATGTTCTTCAAAAAAATTAAAAATATAACTGCTATATGACCTGGCAATTCCACTTTTGGATATTAAGGCAAAGGAAGCAAAATTACTGTCCTGAAAAGATATCTGCACTCCAGGTTCATTGCAGCACTATTTACAATAACCAAGACATGGCAACAAACTTAATGTCCATTAATGGATATGTACATATATGGCCAAAAAAAAAATATATATATATATGTATATATATGTATATATATATATATATATATATATACACACACACACACAATTTAAGAAAGGAAAAAAACTGTATTAAAATTGTTATATTCAATATATATCAATAACAAAGGATGAATAAAAGTCATATGTATATATTTTTTTGGCACCTATGGGGTGTGTGTGGGTGTGTGTATATGTATGTGTGTATATATGTATATATCTTAATTTCCAGTCATGCTGCTATCAGATTTAATTTGGATTTTTTTTTATGACCTACAAGGACTAGCAAAAACATTGTTTTAAGTTAAAATTTTCCAGGTATAATTTACATGTAATAAAATTCACTCTTTAAAGTGTACATTTTAATTAATTTTAACAAATGTATAAATTTGTGCTATCATCACTGTGATCAAGATATAAAATACTTGCATCAATCCAAAATGTGGCAGTCAGTGTGTACAGTCAATTCCTTCAACAGACCCCTAGCCCCTGTCAACTGCTGATCTGTTTCTTGTGCTTATGATTTTGCCTTTTCTGTAATATCATATAAATGGAATCATTCAGTATGTAAACTTTTGTATGAAGCTACTTGCACTTAGCAGAGTACTTCTGAGATTCATTCATGTTGCATGTCTCAGTGTAATTCATCCCTTCTTATTGTTGAATAGTATTCCATCATATGCTTGTACTATAATTTGTTTATCCATTGACCAGTTGATGTATATTTGGGTGTTTCCATTTTTTGACTACAATGAAAATGCCTGTTGCAAACACTCGCATGCAAATCTTTCTTTGGATATATGTTGTCATTGCAATAGCACTTTAGTCATCTCCCTGCGTACGGTTTGTCAAGTTCATGGCCAACAGAATAACATTAACAGCCATGATAGTGGTTTTCTTTTTTCTTTTGCTTTTTTAAATTAGTTTCAGGTGTACAAAACAACATAATGATTAGACATTTACACCCCTCACGAAGTCTACTACCCCTCTGACATCATACATAGCTATTACAATATCATTGACTATATTCCCTATGCAATGGTGTTTTTCACTCACACCAAGACTTTTAGTAGTTTTCCATTATATTATATTTATTTATTTGTTTATTTATTTTATTTTATTATTATTATTTTTTTTAGCTGAGCCATCCTGCCAGCAGCTCAGTGGCAGCTCAATGGCAGCTCAGCTTGGGGTAGGAATTGAACCAGCAACCCTGTTGCTCAGAGCTCGTACTCTACTTTTTTTTGAGGGCAGTGTCACTGGCCTTCATATGTGGGACCCGAACCGGGGCTGCTGGCTTCCCAAGCCAGCGCTTAACCACCGTGCCACTCAGCTGCCCAAAGAGCTCGTACTCTTGAGCGAGTTCTTAACCAACTGAGCCACTTGGCTGGCCCACCATTACATTATATTTATTAGACAACATCATTTTTAGACAACTTTATTTATTAAATAATGTTATTAGATAAACGTTAAACCGCTTGCTTTTGCATTAAAGACATCCAAGATTGATTTCAATATATCTTTTCAGGTATATTACTCATGCTTTACTCATTTCATGCTCAACTATGCTTCTGGATTATTTACTATTCCCAGCATGACTTACACTTTAATACTTTCTTCTTCTGCTTATACCATAATTTAAATAGAATTTAGCTAAGCAAACATTCATTGATTACCTATGCCATGTATAAGTTATAATGCTTTGTAGATATAAGTATATATTGCTGATCAAATCTTAACTGATTCTTGAATTTCTGTGTGCAAATAGTGAGAGTTCAACTAATGAAGGATACTGGCCCTATTTAAAACTTTTTTGTGTGTCTTTCTGAGCTCAGATAATGACAGGAGAGTCTCTAGCCCCACACAAGTCCCTTGTATATATAATGGATGCCTAATAAGTGCATGTTTAAAATAAATTTAATTGTTAGCTATGACATGAGCATTGGAATAGTTTTCAGGAAGTATGGTGAGATTATTTTTAGATACACTGAAATAGAGGCATCATGAAAATGTGGGAAGGTAACTAAAGAGAGATCACACAGAAAGACATAGCTTGAAGCAGCAATTACATAGCCATGGTAGCTGATGCCAAGACAGTGAGTAAGGTCTCTTAGGAAGAAAGTAAAGAATGAGGAAAGACAGAACTGGGAAAGCTTTGGGGAATTCAGGCATTTCATACCTGCTTGCCAGAGTAGGACTAAGACAATTAAAGAATGAGTGGACCCAAAGCAGTAGGAGGGATGAGAATACACAGGGAATGAACGAGGTAGTGGAGAGGGAGAGGATGATAAAGGCCCTAACATTTATTGAATGACTACATATGTTGGATAGAAGTTAATTGGCAGTTATATAATTTGTCTCATTTAATCTCCATTTTTCCCATGAAATAATAGGTAACATACTCCTTTCATAGGTAAGAAAGCTTATGCT
The DNA here is from genome assembly GCA_033961575.1 of Aselliscus stoliczkanus. Classification (NCBI taxonomy): domain Eukaryota; kingdom Metazoa; phylum Chordata; class Mammalia; order Chiroptera; family Hipposideridae; genus Aselliscus; species Aselliscus stoliczkanus. The sequence goes on from CM066727.1 coordinate 175,010,382, forward strand.
CAGACAGTTTAATACATTTTCTTATAGGTAATATGGCTGGGAAGTGGTATAGCTGGGTTAATATTAAGCATGGTGAGGTCATGTTGTTTCATGTCTGCCTTGTTTACCATTGATCCCCAGAGCCTAGTTTAGTCCCTGACACATTTGCTGCATTCTATAAACACTTATTGATTGTTTTAAATCAAATTTAGGTCTGTTTGGCTTTCAAGCTCACTGTCTGTTCACAATACCTCATTGGATGATCATAGAAACCAAGGAAGGTGAAAGTTTAAGTATGAAGGCATGCACTAAATCATTTATAGATGTAGATTTGGAAGAGTGCATTGAATTTTTCACTATAGAAGGTAGTTATTGGCAACTTTTAAATAAGCATTTTCCATAGAGTAGACTTAGAAGCTAGAATGTATTGGGTTAGAAAAAATGCCTTGCTTCATTCAGCAAATGCTGGGATTGCACACTGGTCCCTACACATAGCAGTAACACCCTGGCATGCTGAGATCATTGCAGCTCCTCAGCCCCTTTCTATTGCCTGATCTTGGGTAGGAGTCAGATATCAGCCCACTGTGCTCCTCACAACTTCAGGACTCACATGCTAAGCTTCAAAAGCAGACTCACTGATGCTCATGAGCTTTAAGAGCTTTACACCCCAGAAATCCACTCAGAAAATCCTTTCCCTATCTTTATTTTCGTTAAAAAAAAACAAAAAACCAAACCCCCCCAAAACTATATATATATATATATATATATATATATATATATATATATATATACACATATATATATATATATAAATTTTTTTTTCACTGTGCATGAGGGATTCAGGCATTATTTCTAGTGAATTATTTAAAACATTCTATAAATGGCCTAGCACCTCCTCTGGAATGTAACATCTATTGTGTTGGTGGCTCCATTGAAACTTATAATTTCACATCCTGTTACATCAGCAAATAATTACAATACAGTGTAAGGCAGTTATGTAAGAGGAGTGAAAAGGCCTAGAACAAAGGAAAGACTGATCAGATCTCACCTGGGGTGGGGCTGTGGTCGGGCAGGACTTCACAGGAAATGTGATGTTTGGCTTGGGTTTTAAAAGATGGCAGCATGGGCCGGCCGAGTGGCGCAGTGGTGAAGCGCTGGCCTTGGAAGCCAGCGGCCCCAGTTCGGTCCCACATATGAGGGCCAGTGACACTGCCCTCAAAAAAAAAAATAAAAAAATAAAAGATGGCAGCATGCGCGTAGCACGGGGCTTCCAACATGGATAGCACATAATGGTGTCCCTGTAGCTGTATCTTTCCCTTAGTGGCCTTTTTCCAAATTTCTTTAGTATAAGTGGTAAACTACAAGTGCATAGCATTGCATTTTTTTATTAGTTGAAATAATTTTTTTCTTTCAGTTTATATAGGAAGCAGTTCTGATGCGGCTGGTTTGCTTCAGGGTTTGCTCATATGCAGTTAGTGGAGAAGAAAAAGACAGAAGAAATGACTTAAACCACAAAGGAAGCATAATTAGGTTTAAATAGGCCTAGGGAAGAAAACTTTCCAGTTATGGGAGGGTTACTATTAAAGAAATGGGACGACTATTAGGAATGTCACTGTGCCTACTGAGCTGCTTTATGTAGGCAAGTTGAGTCATAGACATAATTTAATGTGTTAAAATAAATTCTCACCGATTGAACCAAACCAGATGTGTAACATTAATATAAATGTGGTACTAAAATAACATTTTAAGTTGAATTTCAGACCATGCAGATGGAATGAAAGAATATTGAGGAAACTTGTCATTAGGCGATCTGAGAGGACTTTGTTTTGAGATGAATGAAGGTGGTAGGAGAGATCCTGAGCCTTCGAGTGGAGACCTGGGTTCAAAAGCCAGTTGTTCTAATTTCTTTTTTTTGACTTTAGGAAAACTATTTCCTCTATGCCTCAGTTTCCTCTAGTCTAAAATGAAAAGGATAGTACCTTTGTTACATTTAATTATGCAATAAAATGAGTTCATGTATGTAGAGTACCTTATACTGTGCCTGGACCAAGCAGTTGCTCAATAAATATTAGTCAATTTCTCCCTTCTCTTGTTTTCTTTTCCATCGCCCCTTTATCTCCTCAGGCCTTTCTTTCCAGAGTTCCTCCCACTGAATGATGGGAAAAAGAGTCTATCGCAGATGTAAGGAAAATCTCAGTAATCATTAAAGATTCAAGAATTAAGGGTCAGCACTTCCATAAAAAAAAAAGTACCATAAATAGACACCACATTGAAGATTTTGCTATTATCACTCTAATATTCTATAAGGAAATTAAGTTTTGGAGAGATTAAGTAATGTGTCAAGCTTAATCCCTAATGAAAATCAGATCCAGGACTTGAACCTCCCACCTTTCTGACTCTAAAGAGCAAGCCCCTAATCACAAGTCACACTGTTGGCTAATGGAAAGCTTACTGTGAACTGGACTATGTTCTTCGTCCTCATTTCACCTACTGCCCTTAAGCTACAGCTCCCTCAGCCTTTACTTGAAGAGCAGAGCTCTTTTCTTTTTCTTGTTGTACTGACCTTACATTTATCCTTATTAAATTCCATCTTGTCAGGTTTGGCTCATCTCTCATGCCTGTTAAGATCTTTTTGGCTTATGATACTGACATACTGTCATCCAACATATTCCTTATCTTTCCAAGCTGTGTATCATCTACAAATGTAATACACATATATTTTCCGTCTTCATTCAGGTCATTGATAAAATCATTGAACAAGACAGGCTGAAAGCAAAGTCCATAGACTGTGACATCATTTCATTAATCAGTATCCTCAAGAAATAGTTTTGCAATTCATTTCAAATCCATCCAGTGGTATTAGCATTCAATCTCTTTTTCTCTCTCTCTTTCACAAGAGTATTAAAAAAGACTTTGTCAAAGCCTTTTAGTCTTGATGAAGTCTAGATACCTGGTGTCTACTTGTTTCCCTGATGTCCATTTCCCTGTCAAAAAGGGGACTCCTGATTTTTCAACCAAATGTATGTATTATATGCATAAAATATTTCTTTTCAAAAAAAAAATAAAGCACCATTCACCATTTTTATTTACAGCTAACTAGTAAAGATGAAACTTGAATCCACAGATAATAGGGCTCCTAATCATAGCTGTTTTTATACAAACGTTCTCACGTAATGCATTTTTATTTTTTTTTTTTTTTAAGCTGAGCCATCCTGCCACCCGTTGGCAGCTCAACGGCAACTCAGCTCAGGCTGGCATCGAACCACCATTGCTCAGAGCTCAGCTCGCATTCTTGAGCGAGCTCTTAACCAACTGAGCCACTCGGTCGGCCCAGTGCCTTTTCTAAATACTGTAGATTCACAGCTCATTCTCTAAGGCATGAAATTCAATGTAAGGAAACATATCTTTTGTTATGTTTTATAATTCACACATTCTCAAGAGAGTGTTTAAAAGCTTCTAATTTTCCATAGATGAGGAATTTGAAGATCCATTCTAGGAATTTGACAAAAATCATATAATTCTATATTAAAAGAAACTTAAAATGGAATTTATTTCAATCAAGAATATTTTAACTCTGAAGTCTATGTGGTTGTATTTTCGTTAGCATAGGTATATTAGGGAGTGACATCACCAAGAGGGCAGAATAGAAGACCCTCCCTTAAAGATCAACAGCCCCTGGCAAAGATCAACAAATAACAGCTAACATGAACAAAAACAGCTCTGTGAGAGCTCAGGAGTGTCCACTTACAAAACTTCAGTAACATAGTGGACCAAAAAACCTGAGAATAACTTCACAAGAAAAAGAAGTATAGCTTCATCTGGTTGCATCACCCGTCTCCTCAGATAGGCACTGCTCAGCACTAAGGGCAAATGCCTCAGCTAGAAAGAGTTCTCCTTGCCTGGAAAGGGAAGGTGAGGTGAGCAACTAGCTTCCCCCTTCTTTTGGGGCACTACACAAAAGACCTACTTCGGTTTCACCCCAATCAGAGACCAGTAAAGCTGAGCTGTACAGAGATGACCAGGAACAAGGCAGAAGTGCAGGGACTACTGGTATCAGGCATGCAGTGCGAGTTATCGCTGTTCTCAGTGACCTGCTCTTGCAGAGGATCTCAGAGGCTTTCTCCACTGAAGAGACCAATGGCAAGCACAGCCACTGCAGGCTTTCTGCAGATTTCACTGGCTTTTGCCCCACAGGTTCTTGTGTTCACAGGTGCCAGCTGCCTAAGTCCCTCCCTGCTTCCTACCCCACCAGTGTTTGCGGTCCATGCTGGCAGTCTGCCAGCCCATGGTTCTATGATTATGCTTGTGCAAGATGCCAGTCTAGACCCCTGCGACTGACCATTCACACACCCACCATGGTGTGTGAATTTGGGGCGGGCTTTATTGAGATATAAGTGACATATAACATTGTGTAAGTTTAAGATGTGTAATGTGATAATTTTATATATATATATATAAAATTTTATATATATATATATATATACAGTATAAAACCTTGGATTGTGAGTAACTTGGTTTGCGAGTGTTCCACAAGATGAGCAAACATTTCTAATACATTTTAATGTGGTAAATGAGTGTTGTCTTGCAATACGAGTAGTTTGTTTCCAGAACGAATTATGCTCGCAAAACAAAATGAATGCCATAATTAGGTTAGTTAACACATCCTTCACCTCAAATAATTACCATTTTTGTTGTTGCTAAATGGTGAGAATAATTAAGATCTACTCTCTGAGCAACTTGCAAGTATACAATAACATATTGTGAACTATAGTTACCATGCTGTGCATCAGATCACCAGAACTTATGTCTCTTATTACTGAAAGTTTCGCTCCCTTTGACCAATATCTCTTCATTTCCCCCACCCTCCAGCCCCTGGCAACTGCCATTCTACCCTCTGTTTCCATGAGTTGGCTATTTAGATTCCACATATAAGTGCCATCATACAGTATTTGTATTTCTTGGTTGAGTTATTTCACTGAGCATAACATCCTCAACTTTACCCATGTTGTCACAAAGGACAGGATATCATCCCTCTTTTTTATGGCTGAATCATATATAATCCCATTTTCTTTATCCATTCATTGCTTGATGGATACCTATGTTGTTTCCATGTTTTGACAATTGTGAATAATGCTGCAGTGAACATAGGATACAGATATCTGGCTAATTTATTAAGGTATAAAAGTGTGAGGAATCTCTGGTTATTACATTTGGTAGAACCATATTAAATTGTCCCGTTTTAAAGTCAAATAATTGAATATTGGCAATTTCATATGGTTTAACCTAATCACTATTTGAAATTTGAAAGAGAAATTTATTGAAGCAATTTCTCCATAACTGGTTGATAGCAGAAAGAAACTAGTTTGTATATGATTTCTTTTTTTTTTTTTTTAGAAGGCAGTGTCACTGGCCCTCATGTGGGATCCGAACCGGGGCTGCTGGCTTCCTAAGCCAGCTGTGAACCACTGCACCACTCGGCCCGCCCTGTATATGATTTCTGATGTAAAAAATCCATTACCATCTTGCAGTTCATTCTTCTAATTGGCACTGAATAAATTTCCTACATTATGAAAGGGAATAAATGCTCACATGATGCCAGAGAAGAAAATATATAGCAAAACTTCATTTGGATGCCAAAGTAGAATCTTTATAGTGATGAAACAAACAATAAATGCAATGCTTGCCAAAGTGAATAATCACTGTTGTAAAAAAGTTAAGCCAGAGCAATGTTTACCTTACGAGGACAATGAACAGATGGCCTCTTCTTACAATCAGAATGACTCTAGGTCACTTATTTGCGTTAGTTACCATGATTCACAGATCTTACATCACATGTTGGGAAACAGGATTAGTTTTAGGAATGTTTGGATGGCTTTGCCTCTCAACTTTTCCTAACTACACTTAAAAGATTTAAAAACCTGAAATAAAAGAAGGAAGATGGAAATACTGGATGAATTATATCCCATTCATTTATGGAATCTGGTATTGATCCCAACAGCAATTTTGTAGGCTATATGGAATGAGACAAGCCACATGGTTGTAAACCTTAGCATAAATTTATATTATAAGATTCTGTGCCTTTTCCAAACTAGCACTTTTCCTTGGAATGTCTTCCTGAGCTTCTGTTATCTTAACTTATTAAATGGACCTTTTCTGTCAGTTAAATACATGCTGAAATCTCATCTCTTTCTCAAAGCCTTTCAGTATGGATCATACTATAAACCTGTATGTTCATGAGGTGTTGCTCCATCTTTCTTCAGTTTTGAATTGCATTGGATGTATGCTTTGCTATTTATGTGTATCTTACTTGGAAGGTCTTATTTTGTTGATTTTCATAAGCATTTTGTCATTTTTATAACGCTATCTCTAAATGGGTAACCATAGCAGCACACATATATAAAATGAGATACTGTGTGTGAAGTCCTTTTGAATTGTAAAATAGCATGTAAATATAATTATTATTAGACTATTTCTACTGAATTATAAATCCCATAGGATAGTGCCTAGGCTATGTTTATGGAATTCTTTGTTATATCATTATACAAGGCGAATCCTGGTATGTGTTAGAAAGGATGTGTTGGTGGTATTCAGAAAGGGGGATGAATCAAAACCAACAAACTTTATGTGTTCTTGGCTCAGTTTGAGATCTAACAAAAAAGTTTATCAGTTAATGTACAGTTCTGAAAATTGTCAGGTACCATCGTGTTAAGATCTGTGTCTCTTTGTTAGGATCTCCCAGTGCTTTGTGTAATAGGAGCTTAATGAAACTTGTTAATGAGTGAATGAAATGTAATAATAGATGAAGATTATTTTTAAGAGTATAGATATTCTGTGTAACTTAGCTATTTATAGCCTTACTATTTACTAAGTTTTATTTTCTGGTATGATTTGTTTTAATTAGTGGTCAATAAATATAGATGCATGAGAAGTTAACCACTGACTAATTGGAGGAAGATACTGAGTGACTTAACCCAAATTATATTCATGCCCGTGGTATTATGAGCCTCCCTTTTCTGCTATATGGGAATATATAATATGTACTGGGGGTACCAAAAAAAATGTATACAAGTGGACACTTTGGTCAACGTTGCTTAAGCAGTATTTTGCTGTAATCAGAAGTGTCTGGATGCTAATGGAACCACTTTGAGCACCTCTTGTAATTGCAGAAATCAAACATGACTTGTATTCATCTTTTGTCATTGGTGTATATTGAGTATTACAATTTTAATACAATTTTCCTTTCTTAAAATGTGTATACATGTTTTTGGCATCGTGTGTGTGTGTGTGTGTGTGTGTGTGTGTGTGTACATTGTCCATGTCTTTGAGTGTGCACACATATCTATACATATATGCATCTATATAATTAGGAATGTTAGAAATTTTTGTCACTTTATGGTGTTCAGATTTTATTCATTCTTATTACTCACTAAACCAAACTTTTTCTTCATTTGCATTTATCTGGTATTTAGAATTCAAAGGAATACTGTGTATTGTGTTTTTCAAGAATTTAGTTATGAGTATTTCTCAAGATAGACTCTCTCTCTCTCTCTCTCATATATATATATATATATGTATTAATCTTTAGTTATAATGTTATACATATTTAAGGTAGTGATTGAAAATAGTAGAGTAAAAATGATCATTTAAGTGTCACACCAATGTAAAATAAAAGCCAGTAATTCCTTAAGCAGTTTGAAATGGTTCACATTAATAATTTTTCACAGTAGTACTATCTATCATTTGTATTCTAAGAGGAAATCCATTTATTTTTATACTAAACTTTAACAATCATTTCCCCTATCTTTTATTTAAAAATGCTTTCTTACAATAAATTCTCACAAATTATAGAAATAAAATGCAAACTACAGTATAATTATATGTCAAATCAAAATGGGTCATTGTGTTTTATTTATAACTAGATACTAAGCATAATGCAGAAAATAAAAAAAAAGGGAAAACTTATGTGCATCAAGCTCTGTAGCTACTGTGTGCAAAAGTGCTGGATCTTTGCCCCAAGTGATGAAAGAGAACTTTAATTTAACTACAATAGATTTAGAACTTTGTTCTTTCTTTCTACTGCCAAAGATAATTTAGAAATAAAATAATGACAAAACAAATGATTTTTTTAAAAACTTCAATCCTGAAAACATTTGACCCTGACCAGTGACAAATAGGGGCACGTTTGCTTTAGCTTTAGGGATAAGACCAATTTATGTATATTATTGCAATTCCAGTACAAGTCGTTAGGAAGTCTGTATAGCACATTTGCACATACTAGTCTGTCTGTCTTCTCTTTTGTACCTGGAAAACTCCTGGCCATCCTTCCAATATGAATATAAGTGTCACTTTTTGGGAAAGCTTTTCCTGATTATGCCAAATCTCATTATAAGCTTTCATATTACCATGTCCTTCTCATTTTATAGCAGTTATTCATTTCATACTTTTGTGTGATTGTCTTCCCTGCCACCACACCAAATGTAATTTTTGAGATTAAGGGTTGTTTTGGTTTTTGCTGATCATTTTTTCCTGTCACTTGGTGTAATGTTTGGTTCATTGTAGACATTAAATATGAAACATTTGAATGAATGAATATAATAAGTTGCACTCAGTAAATGTATAGGAGGTAATCTAAAGGAAGAAAGAAAACAAAGGAAATAAAAATGTGTTTGAAAGTGGTTGGATGAGTAATAACATATCCTCAAATTGAGGGTTGGTGAAAATAAATCATTATGTCCTATCACAGTTCACTGAGTCACTTAATATGAAGTTACTTGAATAAGAAATGTAATGCATGTAACAACCACATTCTAGCCAAGGTTTTTATAGCCATTGTGGGCCTAATTACAGGACATAATAGTCTTTGTTATGGTTTTATAGAGCCCTGTTAAAGTTATTGGAATGACAACCATTACTTAATATTGTCCATTCTTTAATGCCTTTAATCCATTATTTCTTCAGTCAAACAACATGTAGGACATGAAGGTATAAAACTTGTCTAGAGAGTTAGTTATTACATAGTTCCCTAATAAATTATGAGATAAATTAGGCAACAATGCACTGTCATTCTAATGATTTACGAAAGAACTGTTCAACTACTGTTAATATTGGTAAGAGACTGGGAAAATAAGAATATTTAAATTTAGCATCTCATCCCTAATACTCAACCTTTATTTTGGCTCTTTTATTAGAGGTCTTTGAAATGGCCAAGCTTGACATAAAGGCTGATCCATGTTATAAGATGACATGTTCCTGATTCAGATGCTTTTTGCTCTTATGTATGTTTCAGGTACAGGAAATTCCAATCCTTTTTTTGGTCTTTTCTCCTCGAAGTTAGCAAGAAAACATTTGTAATGATGAATGATACCAGTAATTCTGACGTAAAAAATCTATGCTGTGACATATACAAGTATCCCCAAACAAATACTCTTGGTGGCTTGTGCTGTTTGTTTTATTGCCTCATGTGTTTCCATCCTTAAAATACTCCCGTTTCCCCCTTTTTAATGAAGCAGGGTCACATACCAACTCCCTTGTGTCTTTACAACTGTGGATAATGCAGGCACAATTACCTCTCTCTAGAGAGCCATCAGAATCTGCTAAGGTGCTGCTGACAGCCTGCCTTGTCTGCTGCAACATAATAAGCTTTGTCCTTAAAAAAAGTTCTGCTTATACCTAGTTAGCTCAGCTGGTTAGGTTACTGATGAGGCCAAGCTCAAGGTGCTGAACCTTAATAGAGGCCATCAGCTTTGTAGTATTCTGTAGTCACCCACTGCTCTTAAACCCAATTGTTTTATAAATGCATGCTGTCATTCACAACAGAAACTGGCAAGAGAGGAAATAGATCAAGACAAATTTATCATTGCTGGTAAATAATTAGCCAAAATAGATAGGAAAGTTAAGTAATAACAATTTTGTATATGAAGTACAACATATCATTATCATGGTAAATTCCGCCCCCCCCACAAAAATAAAAAACTTGTGATTCTTCTCATAGATTATTTGGCTACTGACCTCTCCCACTGTCTGATTCTCTCTTTTACACACAAGTGCTCAACGTTTATTCAGGAATGATTGTCATACTAATGAATGTAGAAGAGTGTGCCACATATAATAGGTTGTTAATAAATGTTTATTAAATGACTTTTGAAATTTTGGGTGCAAGAAAGAACTAAAAGGACTTTGTTAACTTGCACTGTCTTTCAATTTTCAAACCAAACAGTAATTATGATAATACTTCCAAATATTTTATTAAACATGGATAGTCACATAAACACTTTTCTCTGACTTTTGACTTGTCTTCTAAACACTCTTGCCTTATTTTCAACTACCTGTTGGATATTTCCATCTAGATGACCTAGTTGTCTATGAGAATAGTGGTTTGAGAAATATGATAGATAATCTTGGCCACAGGATCACAATATAAAAATTCCTGTCTGGTCACAACGTATCTTATACAGTCTCCAAAAGGAATATATGCATAAAGAAAAATGCCAGGAAGATGCCATATCCCTATTAATAGCTGTGGTTTTGTATGAAACCCTAATGTAGCCCCCTGTTGAAGGTGAAAGATGACTTTTACTTTTAAATAGCAGAGTTGGCCAAATCTTCCCATCCTGGCCCAAGATATGCATTGGTAGGTAGCCAAAAATCATCTCCCAAATGGTACAGAAATATGGAACTAAACAGTGTCATAGAAACTATTCTGAAACCAGTGAACCTTAAAAGACTTTAGCTGAAATAATTGTAAATTTGATTCATAGGGGTAAACCTCTGTAATCTAGGACATGCGGAATTTTGTAAATGATAATTCCCACTGCATATGAAAAACATTGTAAATCATGCAATGAGGTAGAGTAAGCTGATAAAAGAAATTGGATTGTTTATACCTGAGGAGAACAAGACTTATCTAAGAAAAGCTCTGAAATAAGTATGCCTAAAATGTTCAGTTTTCCCTTGAGGAATAAGGTAATCTACATGATGAGAACACAGTACTGAAGAAAACAACAGGCAGATTTTAAAATACCCAAATAAACACTACATGAATAGAAAATATAGTTATTGAAATAAAAATCTTAATAGATAAATTAACAGTAGACTAAACAAGGTTAAAGAGAGAATTACTTAATTTGATGACAGTTCTGAGGAAATCACCTGGCATGTAGCATAGTGAGACAGAGATAGGAAATATTTAAAGGATGTTTAAAGATATAAAAGATAGATCTAAATGCTCTAACATGTGTCTAATATGCAATAAAGAAAAGAAAATAGGGGAGAAGTAAATTAGGGGACATAATGGTTGAAAATTCTCACAATTAAAGATTTAAGCACTCAGGAAAAGTACAGAGAGTCAAGAGAAAGACTAATAAAAATACATTCATACTTAGAAACAGTTTATTCATTTAGCAACAAATGTTTTTTGAATACCTGTTATGTTCCAGGTATTGTTTAGGGCACAAAGGACTGATCAAAACAGATGAATTTCCTGCCTTCATGGAACATACATTGTAGTGTATGGGGGATAGAGAAAATAAATAATAGGTAATTATGGATGATAGGAAGAAAATACAGTAGAGCATGGGAAGCAGAGAATACTGGGGGCAGGGCAGGGTAAGCAAGGGTTCTTATTTTATATAGATGGACCAGGGAGGACCTGGTTCAGACCTGTGGTCTGACAAGGGCTCATTTGAACAGAGAGACCTGAAGGGACTGAGCCATGTGAATATATGTACGAGTATGCAAGTAGCAAGTGAGGAAGTGGGAGGATGTCACACATGATTGAGGACCAGCAAGGATCCAGTGTGGAATGTTAACCAAAAGAAAGATTGATAAGTTGAACTATGCTAATATTTAGATGTTCAGGTTCCCAAAAGATGTCATTTGGTGAATGGAAAGGCAAGGTGCAGAGCACAGAACATATCTGCAATATGTATTTCCAATTAAAGGACTGATATCCATAATATATTAAAACAACAGAGTAGTAAGAAAAGACAGAGAACAATAGAAAAATGCGCAAAATACTTGAACATGTCATCAAAAAGTAAATATTCAAAAGGCTTATGAGCATATGAAAAGATACTCAACCTCGTTAGTCATTATGGATATGCAGCTTAAAACCACATCATGATGCCATATCACGTCTAGATGATGGCTAATAAAAAGAGAATACCAAGCAAGTGGCAAGGATATGGAGCAACTAGAATTCTCAGACATTGCTGATGGGAGTGCAAATTGGTGAAACTACTTGCAAAACTGGGAGTATCCAATAAAGTGGAACATAATTATATCCCATAACCCCATCATTTCAGTTGAGCTGTATATCCACCTGAAATGTTGTTTTAGTCCATTCAGGCTGCTATGACAAAGTATCACAGACTGGTATCTTAAACAACAGAAATTTATGTCTCACAGCCTAAAAGTCTGAGAGCAGGTGCCAGCATGTCCAGCTGAGGGCCCTTTCCAAGTCTCAGTCTTTTTGTTGTATCCTCACATGATGGAAGTGATAAGGGAGCTCTGTGGGACCTCATTTATATGAGCTCCACCCTTATGACCTCAGCACCTCACAAAGGCTTCCCTCGTAATATTATCACTTTGGGTATTAGGATTTTGACATATGAATTTTGGGGGAAAGTAAATTTTCAGCCTAAAGCAAATGTGTACATTTGAGTACCATACAACATGTACAAGAATATTAATTGTATCACTATTTGTAATAGCTAAAACTAACCAGGATGTAGTAGAATAGATACAAGTTTATAATCTGTATAGCACTGGAAATCACTGAATTACTGCTATATGAAATAATATGACTGAATTTCACAACCATAGTATTGGACAGACTAAGCCAGACACAGAAAAGTATTATGGTACGATTCTGTTAATAAAAACGTTCAAGAACAGGCAAAACTATTCTGAGTAGCAGTTATCTTGGGAATAAAGGGTGGACAGTGATTGGCAAAAGGGAAAAAGAGGCTTCTGAAGTGATGATAATGTTTTACTTCTTGATGTGGGTAGGATTACACAGGTTTGTTTGCTTTGAGAATATTCATTGAGTTTTACACTTAGATTTTGTGTATTTTTCTGTTCTCTGTGGTGTATATGTTGCTGAACCTTTCAGGAATGACAGAGAACCCTAGTTCTCAACCATTCTGTTTTATGATTCTTCATAAAAGAATTAAGTTAAAGAACCCAATATTTGGTAAGGAACTTGGGTTATTTAGTTTTTCTTTTTCCTATCCTAGGAAAAAAGTTCTTACTTTAGCTGGAGATACCTGTAAGTTTATAAACATTTTTCTAACACTTTAGTAATTATTATGAGAAATCTGCGTCTCTTGGTTCCTAGGATCTACTGTACATGGAGCAGCACTGAAAGTCACTGATTGTTCCTTTCTACCTAAACACCAAAACCTTGCTGCCTGTTATGTTTCCAAGGAAGCTTAATCATTAATTTCTCAGCTTAGCCACCAAATAGCCTTAGAAGAATCACAATGAACAAAAGTGCAGCAGTTGCATCTTCAGAGAATGTAATTGTTGCTCAATGTTTTATTTCCTAACCTGTCGATTTTTTTTGACTCACCTAGCCTCATGGTTTAATGTCACGATTTAGAACTGAATTCGGAAATAGGTAGGGCGTAACTAGTACATTAGCACACATGGAATACATCCCGGACTATGTGGCTCAGCAGAAAATTCTGTTGTGTAAATCACTCTGATATGATCCATGAAAACTCAGATATAAGGGAAAGAGAAAACATTTCATTTTTCATGCTCAGTCTGCCATCAAGGATTCTCATCTAGCCAAAGTGAAAAGGCAACTTTTGGTTGAATTTGAAGTTTTAGATTCTCCCAATACTAAAACTTTTTAAAACACATTTTAAATTTTTCTTAATTTGGTTATCAGGTCATCTGAAAGAAGAGATCTTACAAGGGAATCGTAATGCTTGATATATACATGTGGTTGACTCATTTTGGGAGGAGAAGTATGGATTTTTTTAGACAATAGAGATTCACTGAACTAAGGGAAAATTAGTTTTCTTCTCCATTTCCCTTCTTATGGTTTATATGTAAGAGTGACTTGTTGGCAAAACACTCGGCTCAGGATGGATATAGATGAAAAGTGAGCTTTTCAGTTTGGTAATCAAACTACCCCCTCCTGAACATGTTAAGATGTTTTCCTTCACAAGGGAGAGAAGAATTTTATGAACCAGTAAATGACTTAATACACAGCTGATCACCAAGGAAATCCCGAGACTAAACCTTGGATGCTGACAGTGCAACAGTCATGGAGAATCTAAGGAGATTTGGGTGATGCTAGTTATTTTGAGGACCTTTTGGTCAGACTTCTTGTCTAAATTTTAAAAGACAAGTTATTTTGGGGACCCTTTTGACCAGACTTCTTGTCTAAATTTTGAAAGACAATTTGATTTTCTATAAAAAATTAACATCTATCTTCATATGTAGAGTTATAATATATACTGAAGAATGCTGTAAAAAACAACTGGGCAACAAGTGTTTGCATTTCAATTTGTATTTAATTTACTCCCTCTCCAAATATTTCTGCTTATTTGCAGGGAGAAGCCAGGTGGGAATGAGATGGGAGGGGAATGTGTATTAAACCTTATTTGGTGTCTCATTTTATTCTTTTTTTTTTTTTTTTTTTTAGGGCAATGTAACTGGCCCCCTTATGTGGGACCGAACCAGGGCCGCTGGCTTCCCAAGCCAGCGCTTAACCGCCGCGCCACTCGGCCGGCCCTCATTTTATTCTTTACTTTTCCGCAATTTATGATCTGAGGGCTGGAGTTTTGAGCCTCCATAAAAGAAAAGGTAGGCTTGGTAGTGATGTCACTGGAATATGAAATAGAGAAATGAGCCAGAATCTACCTTAATTTGGTTTATGATAACAGGGCATTTGCTTGGCGCGACAACTGGTTTTATTTGCAAATCTTTAATGAATTAACTTATAAGAGGAACAAAGGGAGATGGCTGCTCCCTGAGTCTTATCATCTTTAGTCTATGACTTCATGATGACTATCAATGTTTAGTTATTTCGGCTCATCTGAGCACAGTGCTTATCAGCTCCAGATCATTAATTCAGTTCCCACATGGGCCACTTGGCTCTGTTCAGTTCCATGGCCGCAGGTTAACTCTGCACTGTCATCTCACAAATAGGTGCCACTGCTCATGGAAGACAGAACCACAGATTGTGAATGAATCAACTCAAATCCATCTCCATTGCCAGAAAGGAATTCAAAACACAGGCACACACCATGCCAAATTTGTTTCATCTTTTACGTATACAAAAGAAAATAATGACTTTTATTTATGTTGGTATTTAAGGTCTATGAAGCACTTTTAAATTAATTGGTTTAACCCTCAAAGCAACTCATTGAAGTGGATATTTTATTTCACTTGTACTTATCAGAAAAGGAGACTCAGTGAGGTTAAATGTGATAGGAGAAAGATATGTGCTTTGGGCTCAAATAAAGTTGAGTTTGAAGTCTAGCTTTCATAATGTATAACAGTGTGAAGTGGATAATTGACATAGTTTCTTAATAAAATAGGATAAAAAAAATCTGCCTTACAATATAAATGTTAAAAGAAATGAGGCATATAAATCACTTAACATTAAGCCTGATATATAATATTTTATGAGTGATATGCTTGAGGTCACTCAGTTAGTGGCAGAGTTAGGACTTGCCCAGGGATCCTTTGACTCTAAGATTCATATCCCCTCTGAAAGACGGTTGATGTTATATGAAATGAAGAAAAGGGTGAAAAGTCACCATCATTTTTTTTTCTATGTAATGGTTCCCAAACCTACCTGAGCATTAGGAGTACTTGAGGAATGTGGTGGGGTGCTGGGGTGCCCCCTCCAGGTCTGTTCTCCACATCTTCCTGGGCTCATGGCTTGTCCAGCTACAAACTATGTTTCTCAGTCAAATGAAAATCTTCACCCAGAGAATGGGGTGGAAGTGCTGTGGACAATCTCTGCCCTATTTGCTGATAAAAAATCACTTGGCTTGAACTTCTAGTGTCTTTACTCTCCCAAGAACTGGAAAGTGAATATGACAGTGATGTGACTTTGACCAAACAGTCAAGGGCAAGACCTTAGGCATTCTGTCTGTAAAAATGCTTCTTGGTTGTGAGCTGGTTGTATGGATGAACAAGAAAGAAGGGAATTTGGATCTTTACTGATTAGGTGAATAGGCCCAGCTACTCTGCCTATCTGGGTTGCTCATGTCAGGAGTTTTAAAGGAGAAAGAAGTGCATTCTTATTTATGTTGTCATGTTTTGCTTTTGTGTGTGTGTGTGGGGGGGGTACTCTTTGTTTCAGAAGCTTAACCTCTGAGCCACTGAGGGAACTTTGAGAAATATAAATCTGTTTTATATACTACATCACATGAGTTACTGCCACCAACTTTTCTGCCTGTTACTAAGGCAGAAAAAGAATAGTTTGACTAGAGTAGAACTTAAAAGTCCCCTTTAGTCCTCAACTTTTATGATTCTATGCACCTGGATGAATAGTATATGTGGAAGAAGAAAGAACTGTCTTTATGGACATCTTCCCTCTCAATATGGTGGGTAAATAAAAAATGGCAAATATCCACACATTCTCTATACCATACCCTACATGCTCTAGTGCTTTTAATCCTCATATTGGTCCTGTAAGGTCAGTGTTGTTACTGAACCCATTTTCCAGGCAAGGAATCAAGGCCCAGTAGGTTAAACACTTTGGCAGCAGTGAAGCCAAGGTCTGAACCCAGGTAGGACAGCTCTAGGATCTCTGCTCTTATCCATAGCACCAGCTACTCCCCACATGTGGTCCAGAGACCTACCTGGAACCCCAAGATCCTTTCAGGAGGCCTACAAATTCAAAACTATTTTTACAATAATACAATTATACCACCACCGTTTCTGGAGTGTACAGTGCACGGTCCGAGTCCCTACATGGATGAAATCCTCACTTTGTCAACTGATGGAATTGTGTGCTTGTGTTTTGAAACCATTTTCTAGATTTAATTGCTGATGTGATAAACATTGATAGATATAGCCCACATACCTAAAAAGATCTTTGGGTTCCTCAATCAGTAAAGCATATACATGGGTCTTTAGACCATAAAGTTTGAAAACAGCTGAAATCTAAAAAAGAAAGAAAGGAAGAAAGAAAATACAAATTTTCAAGTCCTACCAGAGTTTTAAAGTCATAATCTTTGTGAGTGAGGCTCGGGAATCTAGTAAAATGTAGCGATGCACAGCTAGACTTGAAAACCACTGGTCTATATAAAAACAAAGATCCCTTTCTTTGGAAACCTTCACTTTTTGTAGAACAAGAAAGATTTGGAGGAGAGAGATGATGATACATTAGAGAGAAGAATAAAGCAAATGAACAGAGAGAAGCAGAGGCAAGACTGAAGGTTCCTGATGTGTCTGGTGGTGTTTCTACTTTTGTCCAGTCTCTCTTTAAGGTTGACTTAGCAGTCCTCCTCCTGAGACCCTTGCATATCTTTAAATCTGTGAGAAGAGAATATATTTGTTATTTATGAGTTTTCCTACCTTCCAAGTAGGTGGGTACCTTGCCCGCATGGCTGGAGCCTGTGAGACTGGGGAGTTAGAGATCTCAATTGCTCTGCATGAGAAAAGGGGTTCAGGTCTCAGTCTCAGAACTTAACTGAAAAAGCTGGAAGAGAGGACTTAAAAGGGAGGGAAAGACTGCTGCACTGAGAGAAGATGTTTGGGGAAGCTTTGGCCATACTGTATGGAATGTAATACCCCTTTGCCATCTCCCCATGAAATCTTTAGTGACCCATCTTTAAAAATTTTTTCTTTTTTTTTTTTTAAAGATTTTATTGGGGAATTGGCGGAGGGGAACAGCGTTGGGAAATCGGGGAAGGGGAACAGACAAGTTGCTGTCTTTTTGTTCTTCAGTTTAGTTGCGGAGGATGTTGCTTCACTGTTGGTATCGTCATTGCGCTCTTCCCGGATGAGGCAGATCGGTCGCTGGCCTCTGGATGTCGCTCACTGCGGCTATTGGCAGCTCACTCTTGGCTGCCAGCCGCTCACGCTGGCTGCGGGCCACTCACTATAGCCTATGGCAGCCCATACCATCACCAGGGCTTGCACAGCCCAGCTCCAGGTGGAGCTGTTGTTAGCTGTAGAGGGCAGTGTCACTGGCCCTCATGTGGGATCCGAACCGGGGTCGCTGGCATCCCAAAACCAGCGCTTAACCAATGCGCCACTCGGCCGGCCCTAAAAATTTTTTTACAAAAAATTTTTCAATTACAGTTGACATACAACAGTAATTGAACAGTTTCAATGATATTAGTTTCAGGTATACAACACAGTGATTATATATTTATATAACTTATAAAGTGGTCACCTCGATAAATCTATTGGGTTGTCGGAAAAGTCATGACACATTTTTGCAATGAAAAACATAGAAAAAAATTCGTCATGACTTTTCCTACAACCTATAGTACCCATCTTACACCATGGTTATTACAATCTCATTGACTACATTCCCTATGATATACTTTATATTCCATGACTATCTTTTTGTGTGCAGGTAGTACTGGATGCCTGGGATGTTTAAAAGTACCAAGTCCAGCTTCCAGATTGGTGTGAGGTGAGATGAGCAGCTGTCCATAGGATCTGACCAATATCTCTTACAACATTTGATTTCTGTAATTAGCAACCAAAAAAGCACCAATTTGGACTGTTTATACTGAAGAGATAGAAACTTAGCCTTTCAGTGCTAAGTCATGCTAACTTCTATATACCTATTCAATTTTTGACACTAGTTCTGTGTTTTTCAATAATGGCCCTTGGAAGTTTATTTCCTCCACACCTGATACTTATACTTTAGATATCCAATTGAGTTTAGGAAGACAAAAATGATGCCAGAATTTTCAACGGGGCATAGTAGTCAGCTTTATCTTCCTGTTTTGGGCTGCTACTCATATTATGATGAACAGCCACACTTCACTTTGCAACAGCTGCACTTTATTGATGTAACTTGTTATGTTTGTAAAAAGCCCATAGGTTACAAGTTGGCTTGAGTGCACAGTGTTCTGATTAATGATCATCTTCAAAGTGACAAGTGATAAAGCACTTGAGGATTCAGTGGATGAAGAGACAACCTTGTAGCATTATCAGAAGCTCCTGAATCTCTAGTAAAAATACCTTTTTAAAGATGGGCTAACACGTACATTCTCCAAGAGTTTAGAATTTGGGATAAGCACCTCCATCTCTTGTCAAAGAGCTGTTGCCCAATACTATTACACTCTAGTCAGATAAAATTCACAGTGTGTACATGGTATTGGAAAACTGAGAAGATTTTATAGGGTAACACATTGTGGTTTTTATCTTTTGTGTTCAGGTTATAAACTCATAAAATCCAGGATTTCCTTTTATAATTAAAAAACAGCACATTAAGAGTTCCAGGAATATCCCAGAAGTATTAATAAAGAAAAGCTATGCTGGGAGAGTTGATTTGTCTGTGAACTGTTTTACTGTTGTTATGTTGTTTGGCTTTGGTTTTCTAATTTTTCAGAATAGGAGAGTAATTACTTCTATTGCTATAGCCTTTCCTCAGAACACCCATATGGGGCATATTTTAGATGAAATAGAATCTCCCATTGACAGCAACGCCCTTTCATTTCAATCTATTATTAAGAATCCTTTTCTTCAGATCAATTCGTAAAATTTACTTCTGGAGTAGGAAAATAGAGGATTCTATATATGTCTTCGAGAGTTAATATTAGAGTAAGTTTTCTTGCCACTAGGGGATTGAAACATAGCTGCAGATTCCATTTAAATGGGCTCTCTGGTCGCAGAGCAGGATTCAGTTAGTGAATAGGATGAGGAATATATTGAAAATAAGAGTGTGAGGGATGGCAATCAGCAAGCATTAAACAGCTCATGTTTTTAAAAATGATCTCTGAATCAAAAGTCGTAATTACTCAGTCACCTGCTGGGTTCATTTGCCCTCCAGAAATGAGGACATCTTAAAGCGTAGAACATTTTAATAGGATAGTTCCGGACAAGCTAGTTATATAAAATTTTATTTGACAGGCTGGAGCTTGTTTTCAATATTCTCTTTCTGAATTATGTGAAAAACTATATTCTGTGGAAGGATAAATCATAGATGATATAAAAATAAAATAAAATGACCTTTTTCTCCATTTCTTTACCCAGATTATCTTCGCATGGCTGTGACTACTAGATCCCACGATAAGGCAATTAAATAATCAAGTTCATTTACTGGGGTTACTCCAGTGACAGGGTGGAAAAATTCTACAAATAGACATACCATTTGAGCATGCAGTTTCATAAAATAAACTTGATAGATGCATTATAGTGAAAATGATAAGGCATTACAACCGATTTTTTTTTCTTTGTACAGTCTTTGTAAAGACCTTCCTACAAATTGTCCTTCCAATTGTGTCTTTTCAGAGAATAGCTGCATTAACTTGGTTATTAATAATTTTTTATTTTTCTTGAAAATTTTGGACACATTTGCTATTTTTGATAAGAGGGAAAGAGTGCATAATCCTGCTGACTTTCAATCTATGTTCATGAATATATAAAGTTCTACAAATTTTGACCTCCAGTTTCACAAAAGCAAAGCAGACGGAACTGGATGGGAAATGATGAGGATCACTCTTCCATAACCTGCTCTTTCTCTGGGAATAGCCTGTATCAGAATGGCATCTGAATAGCCCATTTGAGGGTACCCTGGGACTGCAAAACCCCATCCAGCCTTCTTTCTCTAGTTATGCATTCCCAACAGTATTTCCTTCATCCCTTTTGAAGAGCATCATAAATCAGAAAATCTTACACTGAATTTTATAATTCTTATTTTATTACTATGTTAATTGTAGCAAATTCAGAAAAGATAAATAAAAGTCCCCTAGTTCTATCTCCGGACATAAGTGATGTCAACAGTTTCTTTTCTTTCTTCCTTCCCTCCCACTCACTCTCCTTATCTTTCTCTCCTTCCTACCTTTCCTGCCAGATTAAATAAAATTGTACATAAAGAGGACAGTCCTCCATGTAATGAGCCAGAGAACTTATCATTTGGAAGCAGAATCTCTACCAGGCAATTCTGGTCCATCAATTCCTCAGGTACATGATAGATGTACACATACAAAAACATTTCCCAATATTTAGGATGCTGCTTATACTCATATGCAACTTGAATACTTCTCCAAAACCTTTTCATGGAGCCTCATCTATAACTTTTAACAGGTATTAGAGACTGTACTGACATGGCTGCTGTTATGAGACAGTGTCTTATCCTGGTTTAAGCATAGATTCAGCTCATGAAGAGCATATGGAAGGCGATAGCAGAAATGTTTATTCTTATGTTTATTCTTTCCAGTATAGTAAAGAGCCAGACGGGGGAATGGGCTATTTATGAATAATGTTGTAGTAAAATACAGGTTCTTGAGTCAGACTGACTTTGTCATGATAAGTGATCTTAGAGAATTCTCTCAAATTGTTCAAACTCCCATGTCCTCATCTATAAAATATAGATATTAATAATAATGTGGTCCAGCTTATAGGGTTTTTGTGAGCATTACTCGCCCTCTCATTTGCTCTCTTGTTATAATATCCTACTCTAAAATAAGCTGCTGTATTCATTTTGATAGAAGTTAGAGTTTCTTAGGACAAGTTTCTAGAGAATGCTCTGAGATAGATTTCTGAGCAGGCAGAGTACCAAGGCATGCTTTCTCACTCAGGACAACACCTGAAAGGTGTTGGGGAGGCAGGAAAAGGAGGGGGGAAAGCTGACCTTTGATGCTGTTGTATAATATAAATTTGTGTTATATAAAGACCTTGGGTGATCCCCCAGGGAGCTCTGGAGCTGGGATGGCCATTCCAAGTTGTTCCAGATGGAAGCAGGGTCTGGGCCTTCGTACCTCTGCATTGAGCAGGCATGGCTGTGGGCTGTTCCAGGAGGGAGGGGGATGCACCTGGGTTAGCTGGCTCCCCTCGACTGAGCAGTTTCCAGAGAGGGATACAGCTTTGAGGTATCAGCAGCCAACACTATTGGCAGTTGGAGCTAAAAAAAGTGCCTTAGTCATGAAGGAATATCATCACACCCTCTACTCTTCACCCATATGCTGCTTGGATCCACTGCTGGTCTGGTTGCTTGGAGGTAGCCTAGACACTTATCTGAGAAGTCTGAGCCCCTTACCATCATGCTTTTTAAGGGATGTAGCTGCTGTTTTTATCCACTACCATCAAAATTTGGCAGCAGAGTACCAAGAGACTGTTGAGTGCCAAGTATGTTCTTCCTGCCTGCATGTGGCAGTTACTTCCTACTGATGTTCAGTAGGTGAGCTCTTTCCCTGGCTTTGCCTTTGGGTAATAGCCAAGACTTACTGTGTTCCCTGGTAGAAGCATTCACTGTCATGGAACCAGAAACTCTGCATTGGCAGAATCCTGATGTGTATGGGTAGGACGTGCAAACTCTCCAAGTGGGTCACTGAGAGTGTGGTAAGCAGAACCATTCATACTGCTTTCTACTGCTGAGTTCTTGGGCCTGTGTATTTTATTCATTACTTTTATTCAGCACCCCATGCAATAATTATTGCATATACATTTATTCAGCACCCTATGCAATAATTATTGCTTTAGGGCGTATGTTGAAAAATATATACACTGAGGGGAAAGTAAAGTATATTATACAACAACAGTCACTAAAACTCCTTTAAGAGAGCTTTTAAAAATATCATTATTCTTGAAAATGCCAAAGGAAATGTAGTCATAGTGCTATAAACGTTTCTTTAAATTTTTCTTTCAACATCTCTCCTGGGATGATTGATCACCCTGATGGCTCCTTACTTTGATTCCCTCCCTGTAGCCACACCTATAGTGGTTTTTTACCCTGATAATCATAGCTCCCTGTATCCATGCCCTTGTGTGATCTCCAGCATTGATCCTGGACTTGGCTCTGTGATTTTCTTTGACTGTGGGACTTGCTTTGTTTAATGGGACATCAGCAATCATGACACAAAACACTTGTCCATTGGGGCTTGTTCTCTCTTGCTTTTGCAAACCAACCACCATCAGGAATCCTGAATTAGCTTATTAATGGTATGTAGTCCAGTTGACAGCCAACATCAACTGTCAGATTCATGTGTAAGGGCATCTTAGATTATCCAGCCTCAGCTAAATTGTTAATCAGGCCCAGAAAAGATATGCAGAAGAACCCCCTTGAATAGTGAGCAAATTGAATGATAATTGTTTTAGGTTAATAAGTTTTGAATTTTTTTTTTTAAAGATTTTATTGAGGAACTGGGGGGGGGCACAGCATTGGGGAACCGGGGAAGGGGAGCAGACAAGTTGCTGTCCTTTTGTTCTTCAGTTTATTTGTAGAGGACGTCCTTTCACTGGCCCATGTTGGTATTGTGATCATTGCGTTCTTTCCGGCTGAGGCAGATCAGTTGCTGGCTTGTGGACGGCCACTCACCGTGGCTCTTGGCAGCTCATACCAGCTGCCGGCCACTCACGCTGGCTGCCGGCCACTCACGGTAGCTTGTGGCAGTCCACTGCAGCAGGGACTGCAGCCTATGCCATCGCCAGAGACTCATGGCAGCCCAGCTCCAGGTGGAGCTGTTGTTCACCATCTTAGCTATAGAGGGCAGTGTCACTGGTCCTCATATGTGGGTTCTGAACTGGGGCCCTGCTGCTCAGAGCTGGTGTTTCAAGCCAGCTTCTAACCAATGCTCCACTCAGCCTACCCTGGGGTGTTTTTTAATGAAGTGATAGGTAACTGACACAATACCCTTTGCCTTATGACTTTGCCATTTTCTCTTACTAAAGAGGCAGAGTCCATTTTGCTCTCTTGATTCTGAGGTTGGCCATAGGACTTTCTTTGGACAATGGGATATTAGCAGATATGATTCAAGTAGAGGCTTGAGAAAGCATGTGTGTGTTTGCTTTCTGTTTTGCTCCTCTGCCTTTGTATGGAGAAAGCCTGGCTTGCTGGAGAAGAGTCACTAGCTTGCCAGATCAGAATTGCTCCAGTTTCAACAGAGACTATTCAAGGTCAGGTGACTTGCAGCTGATTGCAACATGTGAGCAAGCCCAGTTAAGGCCCAAATTGCCAAGCCAAAATGCCAGCCTACACTGATGACTCACAGACTTGTCACTAAATAAATGCCTATTGTTTTAAGCTATGATTTTGGGGGTAATTTAGTAAGCAGCCTTATTGTGAATAGACAACTAATGCATCACCCTTGCCTAAATGTTATGTGCTCACAGCAGCTGCTAAAACACTGTTTCTTCTACCCAATCTTTCCACATGGTTCTCTTAGTATCCTAATTTTCTCAGTGTATGTTTCATCCTCTTTCCTCAAGTCCATTTTGGTGACTCAGGTCAATACTCTATTTTTTTGATCCTGCTCCCAAAAGGCCTCTAGCGTAACCTCAAACCCAATGAGCTTCATAACTCTGATAATTGTGCAGCCCTCACTTTTATGATAAAACTCAGTTTTGTTTTGAATAACTGATTGATAAAAATCATCTTTGTTGGGACTGACTCAATTTGGATGCTCAAGGCTTAGCTATATTGTTCCTGGATAGCTGACTCACTATAGCCGTCCCTCCAATATAAAAACAAAAATGGAGGACTTCTCCACATTTTGATGTTTGGTTATGAATCCTGCATGCAAATCCTTGCTATGTTTTTGTCTGCTGTACCAAGCTTTCTATGGCAAGGAAACAGTCTACCAGGGATATGGAGAGTCTGGTGTTTTGGATTTTTAAAACCAACTCTGATGCTGGGTCCTGTACCTTCTCAGTTAATCCTCTAGCCTTATCAATCGCAAAACCTGCTGTCCTTTTAGCATTTTAAGTGTCTTGTGCTAATCATGATTGAAAGGACTCCTGCTGAGATGGTGCTGGCTAGAAATTTTTCTATTTATGATGTTAGTATAGCCTGCATCAATATAAGAGTCTGCTTGGACCAATTGAAAGACCCACAACAGCCATCAGGTCTCCAAGGGATCCAGCTATTAAAACAGAAATATGAATTTGAACTAGTTCAAGTGCATCTGATCAATCTTTCCCTTGTAAAAAATAGCAAGTGTATAGGATAAAACAAAACCCACTGTTTATAGAAAGTTCTTAATTCTTTAAGATATAAATAAACATTAAAAGTAGTCATAATTATTATTCATTTTATTGAATAATATTGTATTATAATTTCCTCCATGACATTTAAGATAGGTTGGATCATTAACTGCATTGAAAGAAACTGTAAGTTTATGTATGAAATATACTGCAGTGTCCTAAAGGTTTTTTAAAGGATTTTTTTTAGTGATTCTTGCCAACAAACTATACTTTATGGATGTTGTTTAATGAAGCAGAAATAGCAGGATTCTTTTATACCTTTAGCTAGTATTCTTTTCATCATTGTAGGTGAACTGGACTATGATATCTTACAAAAGAATATTTTGGTTTGCCTAAATGATGAGATGTGTAGCCTAAATGATGACATGTGTACTAAGTGCAACATAATAACAGTTTTCCATTGATTATCCTATGTTGTCCTAGCTGCCTTATCTCTTATGATTGACCTTCATTTGGTAGTAGCTACTTAAGCCACTTCCCTTACAAGAGGTCTGAGGGATCAGTAAATAAACACTTAAATGAACCAAGGGAGTAGCTTTTAGAGAAACCCTTTTGTAATTCAAATAATCACCCCCTAATGTTTTGTAAGGGCTTTTCAAGGAAAGCTTGCTGTTACTGTACATTCTCCCGTGGGATAAGAGTACTTTCTCCAAAAGGTAATGTGAACACACATTCTAAAGTATATTACATGGTTTGAAGTAAATAGTATGCACAGGGAAAAATAATAAAGTCGAAAGAAGCAAATGTAGAACTTCAAAAATATTGAAGAATTTCTATTGAGAATTGATATCTAAAGGATTTGTAGCATGTCAGTTTAACAAGAGGAAGCACAAGTCTATGGGGGAAAAATATCAAATTGGAATAAACAAGAATAAAGAG
Source organism: Aselliscus stoliczkanus (assembly GCA_033961575.1). Lineage (NCBI taxonomy): Eukaryota > Metazoa > Chordata > Mammalia > Chiroptera > Hipposideridae > Aselliscus > Aselliscus stoliczkanus. The sequence goes on from CM066727.1 coordinate 175,036,374, forward strand.
CAAGAAGTTCCCTAAACAAGGTGAGCTGAATATTTAAAAGAATAAATGCAATAGGGTAGGATTTTATAAAGTATTCTTGAGTCTGTTAATAACTTCTCTCCTTTCCTCTCCTCTCCCGAGGGGCCTTATACAGCCATATTAAATGTCAAGTGTTGCAACAAATGGTGATGCACTTTCATTGCTCTCATCACCTATTATGCTGAGCATATAGAAGGCTTCTCTGATTAGAAATCGTTGACAGAGAAGCTCAGTGTGGTTTCTTTTGAACAGACATGAAGGAGTTGAAGACTTGCATGCATCAAATTAAAATTCCTAATCGTTTCCAAATGGAAAAAACATATCGTCTTCTATAATTTAAAAATGCCTTTGGTGGGGGCTGGCCAAGTGGCTCGGTGGTTGAGCGTTGGCTTGGGAAGCCAGCGGCCCCGGTTCGGGTCCCACATATGAGGGCCAGTGACACTGCCCTCAAAAAATAAATAAATAAATAAATAAATAAATAAATAAATAAATAAATAAAAATGCCTTTGGTCTTGTGTTCAGATATAACATACATTCAGATCTGGAGCAATCAGATCAAAATCTCTTTTCATTAATATTGAATATAATATTTACCACCATTGGATCTCATTCTTATAGGATCAAGTGTCCTTTCTGGTTCTTACCTTTGGAGATTTCATGTTATTTGAGAAGAACAGTAGTATTGTAACATCTCACAACTGCAAGGGCCTCAGATTTTGTTTTGCTTTGCCTAAGTTAATGGTAGAGCTGCTGCTAGAACCAAGTCTCCAACTTCCAGCTCCCACAATCTTCTACGGCAGCATTACTCCACATCCAAGGATACTAAATTTTAATACTGGAGTTAACCTCCAGGGATTTATTTATTATTTTCTTAATGAAGAGAAGGATTTGAGCCCTTCAGCCTCTGCCTTTTGCCAGAGGTGAAATTTAATCAAATTACTACACTTCTCTGGGATTTGGTTTTTCTTTTTTAAAATGACCAAGAAATTAATCATTAAGGTCTCTTTAAATGCCCAGATTTCTGATTTTCTGCTATGCTTTTCACTTCCGCACACATTACATTTAACATCTGAGAAGGACTTATCAGACAACTTCCTATTAGTGCATGATGAAGAAATCAGTCTTCACAGCTCAGAGAGTTGGTTAATATCTCAAATACCAAAAAGATCCATAATGTGTGATTTCCCTGGGCCTTTATAGATGTTCAGTATCTTCGTGGACAATTATGGAAACCTTAGTGATATTTGCCAGCTTGTGACCAGTCTTTTCTCTCCTGTCCAGTAGTTAACATTCCTCCCCCGACTTGAATATCAAAGAGCTCCTCTTCAGCCCTGTTGACATCAAGACAATGGGAATGGGGACATTTTGTGATATTAATTCGTTAAGGAATTGGGCTGACGTGCTCCCCAGCCTCTAGTCATTACATACTTCCGTTCCCATTCTCTGACATCTATTTTTCATATGTGACAGAGTCGTGTTTGAAATTCTGAGTCTGTGGTCTTCCTCCCACGCCCAACATGTGCAAATACTTCCAGAAAAGGAAAGGTGTGATTCTTGTCCTTGAGGACCACAAAACCTAGATTATTACAGTTCACAGAAAAATATGATGTTGCAGCTAAGCTCTATTAGACGTTGTAAATATCTGAACAGGAGAAGGACATGAGCAGCATTTGGATACTGTCTGGTGAGGATCTCCGAGTAAGCCATCAAGTTCTGGTATTTAGCGAGAGCAGGGGCAGACTGAGTGGAATGAATGTGTAGAAAAAGATCATGTTCAAAAAGTGATTCTTGAGTTAGGCAAGTACCATGAAGGCATTTGTAGCACTCGTTGATTTCTCCATTCTTATAGATGAAGAACCAGGTTCAGGGAAGTTAAATAATTTATCCAAAGTCACATAATTAGTAATTAGCAATAGATCCAGGCTTTAAATTCATGCCTAGGTAATTTCACAAGACATTATTTTCCTATCCCTTCTCTAAACCCCTTGGTATCAGATGTATTCTGAATATCAGAATTTAAAAGGCAAGATAGTGCAAAAAACGTGTATTATATAAACAGTCCCAGCAAGGTCTGGTATGCCCTGTAATCACATTCATGTTTTGGCAGAGAGACATGAATATGCACCTAAAGTGAGATAAATGAAGCCTATAAATAGCCTCACACCATTTCAGGACAGGTTTTGCAGCCAAATGATTCATGTCAGTTTAGTTTTGCTGCCAAAATACTTAGGAGCTGTAGTACTTGCTGGATCTCAGGGTTCTGAATTTAATGATTGTGTCTTTGATTACCAGCCTTCCTGAATCTGTTCAGGGCGTTTTCAGTGGGCACTGGATTTCCTGACCAAGGAGGCTATGTCTGTCTATCCCAGGCCTCCATGTGGTCCTGTCAGAACCAGTGCTGAGCTTCAGGGTTGGGGCTTTCACTGTGGAGGGCACAAGGCACAGGGCTTCTGATCCGAGCAGCCAAAGCCAGGGATAGTCAGAGCCATGAAGTGCTCCAAGCCAGGGGAGCCTCTGGTGACCATGGTTTTCCTGCCCCTTAAAACTCCTTCATGCCAAAAGTTTATAGAGTGAACCATTTCAATAATATCACATAGTCTATTATATTTGGGAGGTCATTGAAAAATATAGGACTCACTCTGTATAAATTCAGATTGCAGTCAAATTCAGTGAAGCATGTCTAATTTGAAAAGTGATGGATATCAACTGTAATTAAATATACAGATAGTCACGGAATGTGGATTATACTGTGGAAGGGACTCAGAGGAAGTGTAATAGATATATATGATATTGGGGGGAGGAGTGGGGTGGTGAATTGGGGGAAAGGGGTTGTCATTTTGAGGGGTAAAAAGTATAACTAGTGCACTGTGTTGTACACCTGAAACTAATTAAAAAAATGGTGAATATCTATTGTTAATGAGCTAAAGCTGTGTTATTGTAAGGTTATTTGAAAATAGAGGGAGATTAGAAGTGGAAGTGACAGCCCCTCTTCCCCCGAACTCCCAACATATACACACAGGCTAGGCTGCTGAGACAGGGAAAAGCTAACATGTACCCGAAATATCTTAAAAACTAATGTATAATCATTTTTTAGCACAGTGTTTAAAATATGAGTAGTTGATGGCCTTTTTTTATTGTTGTTGTTCTGTAGCTTCTATTGGTTCTACAACTTAACATGGCATAAGCATTAATCATTTCTAAATTGTGATTAAATATAAAGTTAGTGTTATGAGGACATGAAGCATTTGTGCCATGGCAGTAGCTTGAAATATGGAGGTACATTATGTTGTACCCAAAATCAATTTGACCTTGGTGCTTCATATGCATTAATCACTTTCTTCTGGGCATAATAACAGAACGCTAACTGGATATGAATAATGAGTACAAAACTTTTAGATTAATTTTTAGCATTTTAGTTTTTGTATGATAGAAACACAAACTGAGGTTAAATTAGTACTCTGGTTCTCTTTCAAGTGTTCAAATTGCCAGAGTTTTTTCTTCAGCATTAACTAAACTAAGTAACTGCTATTATGTAATTGACAAGCTCCCAAAAAACAAAAGCCCTGGACCAGACGGCTTCACAAGTGAATTTTATCAAACATTCAAAAAAGAACTATCACCTATTCTTCTCAAACTATTCCAAAAAATCCAGAAGGAGGGAAGGCTCCCAAAGTCTTTTTATGAAGCCTCTATCACCCTGATTCCAAAACCAGATAAAGACATCACAAAAAAGGAAAACTACAGGCCAATCTCCCTGATGAATATAGATGCAAAAATTCTCAATAAAATATTAGCAAACAGAATTCAGCAATATATTAAGAAGATCATACATCATGATCAAGTGGGATTCATCCCTAATGCGCAAGGCTGGTTCAACATCCGTAAATCAATTAATGTGATACACCACATCAACAAAATGAAGGATAAAGATCACATGGTCATTTCAATAGATGCAGAAAAAGCATTTGACAAAATCCAACAGCCATTTATGTTAAAAACCCTTAGCAAAGTGGGAATACAGGGATCATATCTCAACATAATAAAAGCCATATATGATAAACCTACAGCTAACATCATACTCAATGGGGAAAAGCTAAAACCATTCCCCTTAAGATCAGGAACAAGACAAGGCTGTCCACTTTCTCCTCTTTTATTCAACATAGTGCTGGAAGTTCTAGCCACAGCAATCAGACAACAAAAAGAAATAAAAGGCATCCAAATTGGCAAGGAAGAAGTAAAATTGTCACTATATGCAGATGACATGATACTGTATATAGAGAACCCCAAAGACTCCATCAAAAAACTATTGGAACTGATAGACGAATTCAGTAAAGTAGCAGGATATAAAATCAATGTTCAGAAATCAGTGGCATTTGCATATACCAATAATAAACTAATGGAAAGCGAAATTAAGAAAACTGTCCCATTTACAGTTGCGTCAAGAACTATAAAATACCTAGGAATAAATTTAACCAAAGAAGTGAAAGATGTGTACTCAGAAAATTATAAGACATTGAAGAAAGAAATCATAGAAGATACAAATAAATGGAAACACCTACCATGCTCATGGATAGGAAGAATTAATATAGTTAAAATGTCCATACTGCCTAAAGCAATATATAGATTCAATGCAATTCCTATCAAACTACCAAGGGCATTTTTCACAGAAATAGAAAATATAATCCTAAAGTTTATATGGAATCATAAAAGACCCAGAATAGCCTCGGCAATTCTGAGGAATAAAAACAAAGTTGGGGGGATCACGCTACCAGACATCAAAACCTACTACAAGGTCACAGTAATCAAGACAGTTTGGTATTGGCATAAAAACAGGCACATCGATCAGTGGAACAGAACAGAGAGCCCAGAAATAAATCCAAGCATTTACGGACAGTTAATCTATGACAAGGGAAGCAAGAATTTACACTGGAGTAAAGATAGTCTATTCAATAAATGGTGCTGGGAAAATTGGACTGACACATGCAAAAAAATGAAACTGGATCATCTCCTTACGCCTTATACAAGAACAAATTCAAAATGGATTAAAGACTTAAATGTAAGACCTGAAACCATAAAAATCCTAAATGAAAATATAGGGAGTACATTTGCAGACATTACCCGGAGCAATATTTTTACTGATACATCCCTACGGGCAAGGGAAGTAAAAGAAAAAATGAACATATGGGATTATATCAGACTTAAAAGTTTTTTCACAACAAAGGAAACCATTAATAAAACAAAAAGGAAGCCTACTGAATGGGAGAATATATTTGCCAACGATATATCTGATAAGGGGTTAATATCCAAAATTTATAAAACACTCATGAAACTCAACACCAAAAAAACAAACAACCCAATTAAAAAATGGGCAGAAGATATGAAGAGACATTTCTCTAAAGAGGACATACAGATGGCCAACAGGCATATGAAAAAAGTTCAACCTCACTGGTCATTAGGGAAATGCAAATAAAAACCACCATGAGATACCACCTCACTCCAGTCAGAATGGCTATCATCAACAAATCAACAAACAACAAGTGCTGGCGGGGCTGTGGGGAAAAGGGGACCCTGCTGCATTGTTGGTGGGACTGCAGATTGGTGCAGCCACTATGGAAGTCAGTATGGAGGTATCTCAAAGAACTGGAAATAGAGCTACCTTTTGACCCAGCAATTCCACTCCTAGGTATTTATCCTGAAAAAACCAAGACACTTATTCAAAAAAAGTTATGCACCCCGATGTTCATAGCAGCACAATTTACAATAGCTAAGACTTGGAAACAACCAAAATGCCCGTCAGTAGATGACTGGATTAAGAAACTGTGGTATATTTATACAATGGAGTATTACTCCGCTATAAAGAAGAATGAAATCGTGCCATTTGCAATGATATGGATGGACCTAGAGACTATAATGTTGAGTGAAATAAGTCAGTCAGAGAAGGACAAATACCATATGATCTCACTTATATGTGGAATATGAAAAACTGTATGAATGAGCAAAGTAAACAGAAACTGTCTCATAGATATAGAGGAAAAATCAGGGTTGCTAATTTGGAGAGGAATGGGAATGAGGGAGAAGGGGAAGGGATTAGACAGCAAAAATAGGCAACTACAATATTGCTACTGGGATAGGAAAAACAGTTTGGGGAATATAATTAATAATGTTGTAAATATTCTGTGGAATGTCAGATGATCATAGGTCTTGTTAGGGAGACCATTTCATGGATGGAGTAGAGGTTTGATCACTGCACTGTATTACTAAAGTGGAGGTGGTATACCTACTGTAATTGAATATATATAGATAGTCACGGGATATGGATTATACTGTGGAAGAGAGTCAGAGGAAGAGTAATAGATATATATGATATGGGTGGGGTGGGGTGGTGTATTGGGGGTGGGGGGTTTGTCACTTTGAGGGGTAAAATGTATAACTATTGCACTGTGTTGTACACCTGAAACTATTGGGGGCGGGGGGGTTGTCACTTTGAGGGGTAAAATGTATAACTATTGCACTGTGTTGTACACCTGAAACTAATTAAAAATAAAATAAAATTAAAAAAAAAAAAGTAACTGCTATTATGAATATAGACAGTGTCCTCTAGGTATATTGCCTTTACCTTATTTCTATAAACAAATCCATTTTGATAAGGTTACAGGATAAAAACTGAGCATGCTAGATTCCAGCAAAGCACCAAGGATAAAACAATATCCATATCTATATATATGGTGATGAGAGTGAATTTATACAAATAAGAATCATCAAAGACATATTTTGTGATGGAGCTAATCTGATTATGAAGTTTTAAAATCAAAATAAATCTTTTTCATAAATTGACTGAAAAGTATGTATGCTAAGAGTCCCATCTTCTGGGTGGATAAAGGTCTCTAACCTAAGAGCTAGCACTTAAGACACTGGTCTTTACCCATTATATTCTAAGACTTAGAACATAATTTGAACTTTATTTAATTTTGATGTATTTAAGATTGTTAGATTCATTTTTGTTTAATAAACATAGACATTATCAAACATAGAACCTGAAATACTCTGACATTCTGAAATTATATTAGTATAGTAGTTTCATCTACTTTAACATGGCAGAATCAGATAAAGTGGGATGAATATAAATAAATGAATAAAAATAAAAGAGCTACATCAGTTTCTATGATTGAGAAATAAGACATCCATATTTATTTTGCATTTAGAAAAAATAATGTTCCACAGTTCAGTTATGATTGGGGCATTACTTTTCCTACTAAAGAAAAGTTTGATTATGAAGAAGTGTTCAAAGAATGTTTACACATAAATTATATTTTTCTTCCTGCTACTAAGATATCTATTTTCAAATTATCCTCAAAGGGGCTTATGGCTACATTTTCATTCTTTATGGAGATTATTTCCGTTAAAATAAAATCAGCATGAGACAAACCTTCAAATCATACATAAATAAGTGACTGAAGTTTGTATTTTGCATTAAGATTAGAGCCTAGAGCTAACTAAGAATTGCTTTATAATTAGGTGATATTTCAGTTTTCTCAGATACATTTTCTCCTGAAGGAATGTGGGAGGATAGTTCCTGAGGATGGTTTTAGTATCATGCTGGTAGCTACTGTTCCTATACATCTAAATAGAAAATATTTTTTCTTAATCATTGTGGGATGAGGATAGCACGTGTTTCTGTGCTGTTTTCAGTTTGGGGCTACACATCATGATTGTTACGACATATATGAAATTCTGCATAATGAATTAAGTATTGATATCTCCTAATTCAATTATTCTAGAGACTAATAAAAAGTGTTCTACATGATATAGTTTCTGGTGAACACACTCTACTTTCCTGGAAGGGAATAATTGTGGCAATTTACTGTGTGTTTTATTGCTATGATCAGCAGATGAAACACAATTATAATCCTTTCTCTGAGACGATATACCATGCAGAATGGGAAAATTAATCTAACTGCGGAGGCTGGTAACCAAAAGCAATTAATACATGGTTGTTTTAAATAAAGATGGTTTTAAACGGAGAATCTGTGAAATTAACTACTTTTAACTGGTGCATTGATGTTGAAGTCTCTTTTGAAGAAAGGGCCTTTTTCTCTGAGACTTTAGCCATTCAGTAACCAGCACCAGGATTGTGGTCATGGATTCATGAGCAGATCGCTAGTTTCCAGCAGAAGAGTCTTATAAATTATTTAAATGACACTAGACTTGACACTATGTCACATTTTTATGAGCCCTAAGACCACTATAAAGCTGCAATGGAATAAGAAATCTAAGACTTGTTCAGAGTATGCATTTGGGGATACAGGTGAAACTTGTCTAGACCTTGCTTCCCATGATATAGCCATGAGAGTAAAATCCTATAAAATTTATTTAAGAAAAGAAAAATGACAGAAAAAGGGAAACTCTACCAAGTGACAAGACTACTTGTGTTCTCTAGCTGGTTTATTCTTTCTTGCACTCCATTGTAATCAGAAAGTATTAGTGACATACACGCAATATTTAATATTGGGTTGTCGGAAAAGTCATGATGCATTTTTGCAATGAAAAACATAGAAAAAATATGTCATGACTTTTCCGACAACCCAATAATATCAGTCTACGATTGCTTCATGCATTTGTTTCCACAATAAGTGAATTATACATGTTTTTAGGACAAGATGAATTCAGTCACTGAGCCAGAGGTTTCTTCTGAGAGAAGTGTAACGTTGACTGTTGTAACCTGCCTTTTTCTTTGCTTTGATGTCTGACAGGTCCCCTTTTATAAGTATTCTTCCTGGAGTAATATGTTTTTGTATTTCCAACATTTTGGGAGTCTTCATAACATCACCTACAAACCACTAACTGAGCTTAGAAGTTGTATTCAATGAACTAATAAGCTGGTAGCATTGTAGTTTTGGAAAATTTGGATAAAGTACACTACAGACCCATCCAGATGAGGCCAGAATACTGGAATTCATAGGCTTAAATAAATTGTTAAGTACTTACTAGAGTGGGTCATAGATAGTTCTGCAGGGAGAACGAAGTAAAGAATCAAAACGTCTTTATGTAATGCAAACTCTTGAGTCAACTTTGTTTTTAAAAAAGCATTGTCTGTGGTCAACTAGAAAGAGACTTGGGATAGACAAGTTCAAGGCAGTATTCCTTGGATTATTAACTAGAGAAAAATAGGTTTCCAAGATTCCAATTGGGAAATCTTCCTTGAGCTGACTTACGACAATCATGCCATGAGTGATTATATCCAAGAATCTAATCTCATTCTCTATTTTAATTGCCAAACCCAGATCATTATACTAGAATATTAAGAAGGTTGTAGTATGATTTAAATTACATAAGATTTTAAGTACTTTCTGAGCTTTTTGATGATGGCGATTTTGTTTCCCATTTTCCCTGTCAAACAGTAACAGCCAGAGTGAGCCTCATTTACACTCAAACATAAACTAGATATTTATTTTTTTCATTCAGTAACACTTTGTAAACACAAACAGTGTGCTCAGTTCTGTCACAGAAAAAGTTTCCGCCCTCAAGGATCTTACATAGGGGTAAAGGACATATAAATAAGTAAAGAAGTATGTCATATGGTAAGTCCTATGGGAGAAGATAAAACAGGAGAGGTGGGAGCACTGAATCCTAACCCACTACGGTAAAAGGGATCAAATATATGGCGATGGAAGGAGAACTGACTCTGGGTGGTGAACGTACAATGTGATAAATAGATGATGTATTACAGAATTGTACACCTGAAATCTATGTAACTTTACTAATAATTGTCACCCAATAAACTTTAATTGAAAACGAACAACAGGATAGGTGGGCAGGGAATACTAGGCAAGGTGGGGATGGGGTTTTTATTTCATATAAAGTGGTCAAGAAGGGTCTCAGTAATATGGTGGAATCTGAGCAGAGACCAGAATGGAGTGACCCCTGTGCTTCTCTGGGGGAAGAGCAGTTTGGCAGCAGGAACAAGTGCAAAGGCACTGGGTGGGGTGGGGGGCATGTTTGTAGTATTTGAAGCAAAAGGCCAGTGTGGCAGACTGATAATGGGGAAGAATGGTGGGGTGTGAGTTCAGAGAGATAAGAGAACACCAAATTACACAGGGCATTTTAAGGATTTAGGAGGTTATTTTATTCTATTTTAAAGATTTTATTGGGGAATTGGGGGAAGGGAACAGCGTTGGGGAACAGGGGAAGGGGAACAGACAAGTTGCTGTCTGTTTTGTTCTTCAATCTAGTTGTGGAGGACATTGCTTCACTGGCCCATGTTGGTATCGTCATTGCGCTCTTCTCAGGTGAGGCAGATTGGTCGCCGGCCTCTGGACGGCCACTCACAGTGGCTCTTGGCAGCTCACACCAGCTGCCAGCCACTCACTGTAGCCTATGGCAGCCCACTGAAGCAGGGGCTGCAGCTATGCCATCCCAGGGACTCACAGCAGCCCAGCTCCAGGTGGGGCTGTTGTTCACCATCTTAGCTATAGAGGGCAGTGTCACTGGCCCTCATATGTGGGCTCAGAACTGGGGCCACTGGCATCCCAAGCCAGTTTTTTTTTTTTTTTTTAAGATTTTATTGGAGAATTGGGGGAGGGGAACAGCGTTGGGGAATCGGGGAAGGGGAACAGACAAGTTGCTGTCCTTTGTTCTTCAGTCTAGTTGTGGAAGACATTGCTTCACTGGCCCATGTTGGTATCATCATTGCGCTCTTCCCGGATGAGGCAGATCAGTCGCCGGCCTCTGGATGGTCGCTTATCGCGGCTATTGGCAGCTCCCGCTGGCTGCCAGCCACTCACTGCAGCCCATGGTAGCCCACTGCAGCAGGGCTTGCTGCCAACACCGTCGTCGCCGGGGTTCACACAGCGCAGCTCCAGGTGGAGCTGTTGTTCACCATCTTAGCTGTAGAGGGCAGTGTCACTGGCCCTCATATGTGGGATCCAAACTGGGGCCGCTGGCGTCCCCAAACCAGCTCTTAAGCAATGCGCCACTCGGCCGGCCCCCAAGCCAGTTCTTAACCAATGCGTTACTCGGCCGGCCCTAGGAGGTTATTTTTTATTTATTTATTTATTTATTTATTTATTTATTTATTTATTTTGAGGGCAGTGTCACTGGTCCTCATATGTGGGACTGAACCGGGGCCGCTGGCTTCTCAAGCCAGCACTTACCCACCACGCTACTCTGCCGGCCCTGTAGGAGGTTATTTTAAATGACTTGGGAACCGACTGGCAGATTTTGGGCAAATGAATGACTTAATCTAATTTTATCTTAAAAAGATCAATTGAATATGTGTGAGAAATCTTCAGCTAACATTATATTTAATTGTGAAAGACTGAATGCTCCCCTGCGCCCAAGATAAGGAACAAGGAAAAGATATCTGCTCAAATTATTTCTTTTTAACATTGTATTGGAAGGCCTAACTAGGACACCAATGCAAGAAAAGGAAATAAAAGATTCAAGCTTAGAAACATAGAATCAAAACTATTTATTCTCAGATGACATTTTATAATGGAGAAACTCTTAAGGAACCCAGCAAACAACTACTAGAATGAATAAGTGAATTCATTAGCAAAGCTGTAGTTTACTAGGTCAATATAGGTAAATACATTTATTTCTATATACTAGCAACAATTGGAAAATAAAATAAAAAATATAATTCATAACAAAACCAAAATATTTATGGATTCATTTAACAAGAGATTTGCAAAACTTAAACACAGAAAACTACAAAACATTGAGTGACATTGAAGAAGACAAATTAAATTGGAGAGATACATCTTGTTCATAGATTAGAAGACACAATATTAAGATGGCAAGTCTCCATAAAACAACAGCCAACTTAGTGACTTGAGCTTGGAGAAACAAACCCTATTTAGGAAGTCATAGAACTTGGGATAGTTCCCTGAGATTTACAGACATCTGTGTGACTAGTCATTAGTCAAAGAATTTTTTCACCCTGGAAAGAAAAACAGAAGGCTTATAATTGTTTATGTAAAGAGATGAGCTTTGTAAAATCCTGGTCTTCAGCAAACATACAATATTAAACTCCATTACAAAGGCCGTTACCCAGGAAGGTTATCTTTTGAAACCCAATCAGTATATTTGAAGTAAAAATAAATCTCCTACTGAAACCAGAGTTTAGAGTAGTCTATAATATTTTTACAAAGGCAATTTGCTAGTTTCTCCAATAATAACTTTCTTCATTTGTCATATGTTCTTTCCGAGTCTGCTACTCTCTTAAAAGTCTGGTATTCTCAGGACAATATTTTATGAAACAGTCAGATTTTATATATGCTACTCCACACCTAGTAAATCAAGGACAATGTTAGATAATTTGTGACTTTTATGAATACTAATTCAGAGTCATTAGATTTCTGTGGGATTTAGAATGGTTAATGGCTATTGCCAGATGGAGGAGTTAGAAATTGCTACCATGTGGTTATGTCTTACCTGCTCCTCATTCCTTCTCTGCCCTCTTCCTGTGTTAAATTTATATTTCCATCATCTAGTGCCACTTTTGGATGAGCCGGATGCATATGCTTGCTATGACAGAAAAAAATGATAATTTTTACTTAGTGTGCTGCTGCATGATCTTTCTAGTCAATAACCGCCAGAAAAGGACTTTCAGTCCTTGTTTCTAAAATTCAAAATTTTTACCTTTATGTTACAATTCTTTTGGTGCCTATTCTCTAATTTTTAACTGGGTAATGAATAGAAATTCCATACAAAAAATGAGTGGTTACTCTGTTATATTTTTGGCTAATAGTTTATCCTGGAAGAGATGTGAGGAAACAGCATCATTCAGAGCTAAGCATACATACTGAAGTTGCTTTGATTGAGTTTGTTCTGTCAAGGCACGATTCTGGTTTTATTGGCCTTCAAAGTTTTTAGGCTAAAAGTATTTTGACTATTCTCTTTAGAAGAGAACTTTTAACTTTGCTCATTCATTTGTCTTTGTCCTGGAGGAGATTCAGAATAATTTTCCGAGAAGAGTCCTGGCTCTGCTCTGCTCACAGCAAGGTGACATAAGTCAGACTTTTTGATTTGTATCTTTTTCTTTCTTTGCAAGGAACAGAAACCCACTCAAATTATCTCAAATGAAAATGGGGTTTATTGTGAAGTTATAAGGGTTCTGTTAAGTTTGTCAGGGCTGCCATAGCAAAGTACCAGGCACTGAATTGCTTAAACAACAAGAATTTATTGTCACACAGTTCTGGAGGCTAGAAGGCCAGGAGATGGATGTGTTGGCATGGTTGGTTCCCTCTAAAGGCTGTGAGGAAGAATCGATTTCATACCTCTGGCATAGCCTTTGCTGGTTTTCTGGCAAGCTTTGGTTCTCCTTGGCCTGTAGAAGCATGCGTCCTATCTGCCTTTATCTTCACATGGTGTTCTCCGTGTGTGTGTGTGTGTGTGTGTGTGTGTGTGTGTCCAAATTTTCCCCTTTTGTAAGGACACAGTTACGTTAGAATAGGGGCCCACCCTACTTTAGTATGACCTCATCTTAACCAATGATACCTACAATGACCCTACTTCCAGGTCACAGACTGAGGTGCTAGGGCTTAGGATTTCAACATGAATTTTGGTGAAACAACATTTAATGGATTTGCACAGAACTCCTTTGTGCAATATCCACCTGGCCTCACAGAAACTGGGCAGCTCTGGAATGTTTCTATCATTTTGCCTCAAGGGTTGTGAGGTGCCTTCCTTCTCTGTTTCTTTCTGCATGTGGGGACAATTTTCTTCTCTCTAAACCTGCTCCTGCAAGGCTTTTGGTTTTGGCCACTCCATAGCTTTGGCTTTGTTGTGGTGCTGACTCTGGCTTCTGGGTGTTCCTTGGCCTATAAAAGCATGACTCCTCTCTGCCATACTGATAGCACATCTCCTGACTGCTAACTGACTGGGGTCTCTTAAGAATGAACATTCCTAGGAGAGACACTGTGATTGCTTTAGCCCAACCTTGGGATGTCTGCGTCCAGAGTCCATCTGGGGTTCACTGAGCTGTGGTTGGGAGTGGGAGTGGGGCAGGATCTCCAGGCCAGTGGTGATGTACTCTGGGTGAAATTGGATACTTTGAGAAGCTTCCAGGGGCAAGGAAATGATGTGATTGAAGATAGGCACACATTCTTAAACCCTCCACCCACTGAGAGGTCAATTTTATGTTAGTATAAGTTCTTTGAGAACTAGATACCAGGATAGCATTGAACGTGCAAGGATTTTATTAAAGGCAATGCCTATGTGAAAAGAAATGGGGAGGAAGACAGGAACAGTTGGGAGAGGCATCAGACAGCAATGGAAGTCTGACGCTTAGTGAAGGAGAGAGGGAGGGGAGGGTAAAAGCATCCCAGTTGTTGTGTATCTAAAGAAGTTTTCCCAGAGCTGTTGGGGAGCCCTTGGGCCAAAGTTGAGTGACAGGGGAGTCTTCTATCTTCCAGGAATGGGTCTGTCTTATGCCCAACATACTCAGTCACTGGTGTGGAGATATATGAACTTCAAAATGCAGTACCTGGGCCTCTCAGTCAATTGTGCTCCCTAGAGTAGATCTACAAGCCTGTTTTCCCCTCTACTTGACTCTGAGTGAGGTCTGTGGCTGCTTTGACCAACAGAATATGGCAGAAGTGACACCTGCCAGTGTCCAAGCTAAGGCCTTAAGAAAACGGCAGCTTCCACTTCCTTTCTCTGAGAACACTCTTTTCTGAGAGCCTCCATGGAAGACTTAGGACTATCCTGAGATGCTGGAGAGCCTATGTGGAGGTGCTCTGGTTGGCAGCACCCACTGAGTTCACCCTTCTAGTCATGATTGCAAACATTTCTGATGTGAAGGGAAGTTGTATTGGGCACGCTGGCCCATTTGAACACCCTCAGATGACCTCAAGTCAGTGCCATGTGGAGCAGAAGAACCACCGGTGAAACCTGCCTGAAACCCTGACTTTAAGAATCATAAAAACATAATAAATTGGTTATTGTTGTAAGCTTCTATGTTTTGGATAATTCTGTCAGAGGGGAGAGATTCCATTTAGTTGGGTCCTTCTAGAGGAACAAACAGAAGAGTGAAAACAGCTTGGCACCGGGAGAACCAACTCTGAGTTGGTTCGGACCTGAGTTCTGAAGATTGATTTTGTTAACTTTTGGAATTCTAATCAATCCAGAATGGCATCCTGTTAAACTCGATAAGACAAGGAATCAGAAGAGCCCTGTTAATGCTACCTGTATACAGGACTCATTCATATCAAAGAGTTAAATAGGTTTCCCTTTCCTTAGGATTTTGGTAATCTAGAAAAGCTTGAGGCAGGGGTTTGAATGGTAACAGGAGGGACTAACAGAAACTAGCTGTCTGAAATTAAGCTCTCTTAGGGGAAACTTCTGGTCCAGCCAGCATCAACTTGTCCCCCATTATGAGGGAAGGGTGGGAGTAGGCCTATGTACCAGGAGAATCCTAGAGCCAAGTGGAGAAAGAAGGTAGAAAATCTAAAGATAGAAATGGGACGAGAGAGTAGATCTTAAAAGTTCTCGTCGCCAGGGAAAAAAAATTGTAATTGTGGGAATAGATATTAACTAGACTTACTGAGGTGATCATTTTGCAATATATACAAATATCAAATCATTATGTTGTACATCTGAAACTAACATAATGTTATATGTCCATTATATCTCAATAATAATAAAAATAAATAAATATGACAGGTAGGAAGTGCTAGAAACAGGGCCTTGGAATCAGAATGTTAACATTCCTCTGTGGATTCTGGCCAGAAGTTCAACATTACCTGATTCTTCTACCACAAGTCAGATCTCCTGCCCATCCTGTGCTATAAATGTGGTGTGGCTTGCTCTAAATCTATAAATGTTCACCACCATGGATTTTAGAATACATACTTTCTGATAAAAATAATGAATGATAAATACATTTAAGAAAATCACAGTGATCATAAGAGAGTGAGTGTGATGTATACATGGGAGGGTTTTTATCATCCTGGCTAAGATTATTGTTAACCTGTGAGCTGCCCAAGGTTAAAGCTTGGTGTGGGGGTTGGGAAAAGCCAGAAAGCTGCACATTGAGGTAAGGTAGGAGGGGGAAAATGAGGAAAGAGCCTGTAGCTTTTCTTGTTACAATGGACTGTCCTCTTGTTACTACTCTCTTGACTATGACTTTTGCCAGCCATCATGAAACCACATCACGAGGGGAAAAATAATTCATGCGTAAGTGGGAAAATGCTTACATTTAAAATAATAAAAGCAAGAAAAATCAAGAACTGTTAGAAACACGTAACACCAAAAATGATAGTGAATACACATTACAGCCAAAAGTTAAAGAATCACTTGAGGGCTGGCCAAGTGGCACAGTGGTTAAGTGCTGGTTTGGGAAGCCAGCGGCCCCGGTTCGGTCCCACATGTGAGGGCCAGGGACACTGCCCTAAAAAAAAAAAAAAACAAAAAATAAAAAAAACACTTAAAAAAATGAAATAAAAGGATTATAAATAATATGAAATTTCAAAAAGTTAGGAATAAATATCAGACTAATATTAGAGAGTTAAAGTGTTAAGAATCCTATAACAAGTAAATGAATGTCTGCAAAGAAAAATTAGGTTAAGAAAAGAAAATCAAAATATATTTAATTAAAAATTATAGAGAAAGCGAAATTTTTAAAAACAAGAGATTTAAGAAAGTATAAATGAGCACCTTATGCATTGGAAATTAGATCATAAAATAGGGGAAAATCAACATAAACCAGGATACATGGGAATAATGGGAATCATGCTGCTTTTTAGATCTGTAAGATGAAATAGAGACTGCAGAATAGAAAGAAAAGAACACAGAAAATTCTTATTTATTTTAATGAAACACCAGGCAACTTTTGGTAGAGTACTAGAGATGGGAAATATACTCTTGAGGCTTTCTTCTGTGCCTAGTATGTGAGGCCTGGTGCCCCTCAGAGAGCAGCTCACAGCTGGGTCTGGTCCTGCCTTCTTCCCAGGACCTGTGCTCTGCACTGTGGGCACACCTGCCAGTTAGAAATCCTGGGCAATATGGTCTGAACTGTGCTCAGTGCCCAGAGCAGTTTAGATACTTGGCAGAAACCCGTATTTTGATTATATGCTAACAAGTTACTTCTATATTTTAATTTTTAACCAAAAACACACCATTTGTAGCTAGCAATAAAAAATACGAATATATAATTATCACTTGGAGGCTTTTTAAAACCTGGTAAGTTCATTATTGTTGTCTCCTTAAGGGGAAAATTTTGCTATTGTTTTTTTGCCTGTTCTTTTCAATAAGATTCACTAACAATTTTTCAATTAGTATGAAGTTTGCCTCTGTAGTCATTTGAGTCCAACCTTTGTCACTTACTCCCTATTGACTGTAGATAAATACTTGACTTCCCTTATCCTCGATTTCCTGATCTGTAAAGAGATTAGTATAGAATTTAACTCATAGAATTAATGATTAAGCCAAAAATGCAACTAAAGCCCTTTCCATAATAACTGCCATATGGTAAGCAATAAATGCTATTAATTATTACCGTTAATGTATTATATGTGACAACTGTCGAAGTATTGACACTTTTTCTACATTTTAACATTCTCAACAAGAATTTTAATATATTACTACAACTATTCATGCCTTTTTCTGTTATGGTATTAAAAAACTACAAGCTGTTATAACCTAAATTAAATGAATATTCTAGCATTTAAATATGTTGACCTCTATTATTGGTGGAATTAATTCTGTTTCTGAATTATTCTAATCACCTATCATTTTTATAAAGAGATGCAATTAAGTTTGGTGGATTTATTTTACAGACTGGAGTCTTGCTGTCTTGCTGGATTATTGTCTTTATTAATATTTCAATCATTTTTCCTTTTGGCTTTCCAGATACATATTTGTACCATCTGCAAATATGTTTCATTTATATCTTCATTCTTGTGTTTATACTCCTACTTTCTTTTTCATGAAATAGTAATTGCCAATAATATTAATACAGGAATTGCAAGTATTATTGAAATATAATAGTATATATATGTAGAAATGCTAAAAGGGGGACATTCATTGTCTTTTTCTTCTTTAAGGGAATGACTCCAATTAATATGTATTAAATATATCAACACATGACTTGAAATAGACATGCTCTTTAATAGTCAGTTAAGAAATTCTCAGTAACTTTAGTTTTAGGCTTGAAATTTGAAACAAATATTAGATTTTGTCAAATGTGTTCCTAGTACTTACTGAGAAACTTAAAAAATTTTTCCTGTTTTTTTTACTCCCTGTTACTGTGATGAGACATATTATTTTCTTTGTGCTATATCAATTTGAAATTCTGGGATAAATTGCTGGCAGTTTTTATAATATTTGAATATTTGTATATCTTTTCATAATTGAGATTGGCATATCTTAATCTTTTTTGGTATTTTCTTTTTAGATTTTGGAATCAAAATAGTTTTTGCATTATAGATATGTTTTGGCTATGTTTTAATTTTAAATATTTCTGGACAGTTATTATTATACTATTATTCTTTAATATCTTTACAAAGTTCTGCAAGAATATGTGACAATGGAATACTTTTATTATGTAGTGACTTTTTTTTGTCTTGTTGAGTTTTATTAATGTGAAGCTTTTTTGTTACATTTGTATGAATATATTCTATTTTTGTAAATAGTTATCAATGCTTCTTTGTTCTCTAGTCAAACGAATGTTATAATTGAGAATATTTGAGAATAAGCATTCTTTTAAAATATAATTTATTACATTTTAAAAAATTGAGCCTATAATTTATCAATGATGTTAGGTTTTTCTGTTGGTCAATAAACTGCCAACTTACAGGATTGGATTGAAAAATTAGACACACATGGAACATAAATGTTATCTAGTACCAAACTTTCCTAAATAAGGCCAAGGCCATACGCATTAAAAAGATTCAGATGCAATGGAGAAAAGTTCTTTCGTGTGTTGAATATGCCCCTCAGACCTGGAATAGATAGGTCTGTTTGTGATGCTGATGGCAGGACTGCAGACAGTGAGAGCATTTCAATAATGAAACATGTCTATATTATATGCTGGGTGAATGGCTCATGTGACATTGTATTTACAATAGGTAATCTTTAACCAGAGACTTCCTGTTGAAGGCCTTTCAGAAATAAATTCTCTTTTTCCTAACAGATATGCCCAATCTGTTTACCCAGGTCTGTTGACAAGGAGGTCACTTGTCTTCTGCCCTGGTGGCCCCTCCACTCCATGAAGGGAGTGAATGAATTGAAGCCAGCTGCTTTAATCCGTTTCTCCTATGTAATTATTGTTTCTGGTGATCAATTTTTACTCAATTTTTGTCTCTCTTTCTTAACCGCTCTGGTTTTTGCTCTTCGTTGCATCATTTCTCTTTTCCAACTTTATTTGGCTTAATAAATTCTTTCTTTCCCAAGCCTTAGGATGGTGTCAGTTAACATATATGTTCACAAAAGTATATTTTATTTTAAATATTACTTTGGAAGTATCTTATGAATTTTGATATGTCTTACTTATATTTTTATTCAAATATTTTGATAACCTATTTCTCCCTTAAATAAGATTTTAAGTGGTGTTTTAAATTTCTTTATTATTAGATAACAGTTTTTGTCTAATTTTGCCCTAAATATTGAAATGCAGCACAAGTTTCTACCTTTTGGTGTCTTCCAAATAAATACTTTAGCTTCAGAATAGCATGTAGTTAGAGTGTCTACATACATCTACCATGCCCCTAAAATGTGCCAACTACTCCTAAAATGGGAGAAGTACCTTTGGATGTTATTTCTTCTCATTTCTTAAGGATTTTGTTATTGTATCTTCTTTCTCTGGCATTATCACTATTTCCTTTCTGTTAGATTATTATCATGAACATATTGTATGTCTCCAATCTTAAATGGGACATAAGGACTTTAGGGGACTCGGTGTATGTCCTAATCCCTAAAACCTGTGGATCTGTTTCCTTATATGGCAAAAAAAGATTTTGTATATGTGATTAAATATCTTAAAATGGAGGCATTATCCTAGATTATCCTGGTGGGCCCAATAAGAGGGAAGGGTCTTCATAAAAGGGAAGCAAGAGAGTCAGAGCCAGAGAAGGAGACTTGATGACGGAGCAGTGTGTGGAGCCATGATCCAAAGAGTGTAGGCGGCCTCTAGGAACTGGGAAAGTCAAGGAAATAGGTTCTCCATAGAGACTCAAGAAGGAACACTGCCCTGCCAACCTGTTTTAGACTTCTGACTTCCAGAACTATAAGATAATAAATGTATGTTGTTTTAAGGCACTAAGTTATTTTTTTTTTACAGCAGCAATAAGAAACTAATACATACAGGATACTGTATGCCCAACTGAGAGTGTCCTCCCTTATGTCCTGCTTTGGTAGCCATCTTTGTGCAATAAAATTTCAATATCTTTGTCACTGTAGGTACCTGAAATAAAGTTTAATGTCATTTGTTGTCTTTCTGTCAATTACTGTTCCACTGTAACACCTATGTGGATAAAATGGTAATAAACTGATCTGTGATAACAAACTAGGGATACAGAGATTATGCCCTAACTTTTAGATTGCAAATATTTTTTTGGATTTAGATGTAATTCTTATAAGCAACAGATTTTTATTATTATTATTTTTTAATTTAATTAAAGCAATTTCATTTTAGGAAAATTTAGCTTCCTTACTTAATAGTTAATTTTTTACTTTATTCATTTGCATTATTAATTATCTGTTTAATGATATTATTCTTTGCTTTCTTTTTCATTTACATGATATCTCAATGGACATTAAACTTTCAAATTGCATTTTATTTCATACTGTTTTTGAGAAATTTCAAACTAAGATATTGATATTAGAATATATATCCCTGTATCTAAAATTCCCATTGAAATAAATAATTAAAAGAAAAATCTCAGATTACATATAAGGAGATAAAAATCAAATTGTCCTCAGGAATATTTTTTGTGCCAGTGACTATTATAAGATAATGGAGGAAACTTACAGAATTCTGGGAGAAAATTGTTTGAATTAAATAGCAGGCAATTTTTTATTCATGGGTGAGGACATAGAAGTTCTTTTCAGATATGTAAGAAACAATGAAAAATGAGTCAAAGACAAGAACTCAGCAATGATGAAGTAGCAATTGGAAAGAACTAGTAGTGACTTCTGTAGTCAAATGATTTTTTTAATTGACTTATTCATTCTACTAATATGTATTGAATGATTATTTGTCTTGATTACTATTCTAGGTGCTGGGGAGATAGCTATAAACAGATCTTCGCTACATCACCCTTAATGGTGAAACAAAAGAGCTTTTCTCACCATTGAATTATTTTTCACACTATATTATTTAATAGTATTCCAGAAGATCAATGTAACTAGACATGAAGCAATAAAAGCTAGAATGTTTTTGAAGGAATGAGAAAAATTATCATTATTTGTGGGTGGTATAATTTTTTAATGTAGATATCCTATTAAGTAGAGATTAATTAAGTAATCTCACTAAAGTAACTGGATTCCATAATATAATACAAAATCAATAATTATCAACAAGGTAATGACCATTTAGATGAAACAACAGAGGACTTTCATTTACAATTGCAAGAGAACAAATTGTATTATTAGGAATTAGCTTAGATAATGTGAAGAAATATAAAGAAAACTATAACATTTTACTGTTGTACATGTAAGGATACTTGAATGGATGGAGAGACACATTGTAATGTTTGATGAAAAAGCATATCATAATGATTAATATCATGGGATGGGAATCAAACTGGCCCAAGTTTCAATTCTGACTCCTCCACTTACTAGCTGCTCAAAGTTCTCAAGACTCAGTTTCACTATCTGTAAATTAGGGAGACTAATGATACTATCTAGGGTTTTTGTGAGTATATTAAGTCATAAATTTTTGTAAAGATTTTAGCACAGTGTCTTGAAAATTATAAGGGCCCCAAAATATCATAATGACTGTTATGTTTCCCAGAATTCAATGATAGGGTTTACCAGACTCCCAATCAAATTGCAAAAATATTTTTTTAAGGGAAACTTGACAAACATTCTGACATTAGTCTAGAGGAAAATATCCAGGTAAGAATGGTCAAGATCTTTTTAATTAAGAAGACTTATGATAATATCCTAAAGTGACATATTTTAAAACATGTGATAATAATTTAAGGGAAGGAAAACAGACAGATGAAAACAGCCACAAGTATATGTGAGGATTTAAGAAAGAGGGTCCATTGATTAGTGGGATAGACAAGGATATTCACCCAAATGGCATTTACACTGTTGGAAGAAAAAGAAGTCAGTTTGATACCGATTTCACAAAATAAAATTCAGGTGGTTAAATGTTTAAACATACAGTAGTCCCTCCTTATCTGCTGTTTTGCTTTCTGTGGTTTTGGTTACCCTCAGTCACCCATGGTCCAGAAACATTAAATGGAAAATTCCAGAAATAACCAATTCCTAAGTTTTAAATTGTGTGCCGTTCTGAGTAGCGTGATGAAATCTATGCATTCTGCTCTGTCCCACTCAGGACGTGAATCATCCCTTTGCCCAGCATCTCCACGCTATGGCTGTGGGTCACTTTAGTAGCCATCTTGGTTATCAGATCAACTGTCATGGTAGCGCAGTGCATATGTTCAAGTAACCCTTATTTTACTTAATAATGGCTCCAAAGTGCAAGAATATTGATGCTGGCTGTTTCAATACGCCAAAGAGAAGCCACCAAGTGCTTCCTTTAAGTGAAAAGGTGCATATAGTACAATAGTATTTTGAAAGAGACCATATTTACATAACACTTATTACAGTATATTGTCATAATTGTTCTATTTTATTAACTATTGTTGTTAATCTCTTACTGTGCTTAATTTTTTTTTTTTTGGTAACTATGAATTTTATTATGTGGATATCTAATGTGGCATGCATTTGTACAAACCTTTCAGGCAGTGGTCCACAGCTAAGTTATGAATAAAAAGACATAAATTTTTCTCTCATTTTATTACAATGAAGTTGAACAATATAGAAAAGTCACATGACCTTGGTGTGTCAGCTTTCGTAAACACTGCAACATGAGGAACTCTAAGTACATTAAATATTGTTCAGACTTCCAATGTACAGGTACTTGGAAATAGTTACAGCCCTCACCAAGCTAGGTTGGGGACATGAAGTCCAACAGCATTTGAAGTGCTGTGAAGGCATAACTTTCCAAATAGCAATGTAAGCTTACAGAAATTGCCTTTATTAAGGTGGTATGTTCATGTAATTCCAGCGCCTTCACAATATAACGAACCAAATTTACTATACTTCACTTCTAAAAACCTAGATGAAACATGAAAAAGAAGCCATACAGTATAAATTGCTACTTCAGGAAAAGTTCCTGTTTTATTATTCCAAATAATTTTTCCCATGTAAAATAAATGTCCAATAGTTCCTGGTATGTGGGAAGATAATGTTTATTAAAGTCACAATGAAGCCTTATTGATGGAAGCTTGGCTATATAAACAGCACAAGTTGAGAAAAGGTTTAATCTCCAAACCTATTAGATTGGATGAAGTGAAATCAGTAACGGCCACCTTGAGACATTACAGGAGGTCTCATTCCCATTGGAGGTTGAGGAGGCCCACCTTGGTAAGGGGGCACCATTGGCGGTCCCTGCCCATATGATGGCATAGCACCAGGAAGGTAACCTGGCATGCCTTGATGATGACCACCATACTGACCATGAGGCGGCATTGGAGGTCTCATTCCTTGTTGCTATGGGATATCTGGCTGTGGTGGCATCATGCCTCCAGTTGGTCCAACTGGTGGATTACCAATGGGAGCCTGTCATGGATGAGGAAGATTACGTTGATATTTCAGTAACTGTGCTGTTCTCTCTTCCAGCGATATATCCTCATCTGGATGGATCAACTTACTGGTTGTACTGGTTGTCGTAAGAGTAACAGGCTTACTTGTTATTGAAGCTGCTGGTTTAGCTGCAGTGCTATTGGTTGTACTAGTGGTTGAAGCTGTAGACTATATAAGCAGGGAATGTAGGTTTGGGGATTCTGTAGTTGTTGCAGGGGTACTATTTAAAGGCTTGACGTCTGTACCAACAGGTCCTTGGAAGGCTGCCTGAGCCTGTCCGGCACTGGGGAAAAGAGGCTTACTAACTGGAGGCTGTGGAGCAGGAACTGCTGTGGTTGGTGCAGGTGGTCTATTAAGAGTATCTGGTGCTGAAACAGCCTGTGCTTGAGTCATTGGAGGAATTCCAGGACATGGAACAGGAGGGGGCATACCTGGTGGAATACCAGTCATCAGAAGTGGTATTCCTGGTCCAGGTGGCATCATTCCACCCATTGGCATCATTATGTTTTCACCACAAAATGACTGGGTGTATTTTCTCTGATGATGCAATCCAGGTGGCATGCCTGGCATAACTGGTGGCATTCCAGGCATCAGAGGAGGAACACCTGGCACTAATGGAGGTATGCCTGGAGGCATTCCTGGTGCTCCGGGAACTGGTGGTAGTCCTGGCTTTACCATTGGGGGAATATAACCTTGTTGGGGTTGAACAGGCTGTGGCTGAAATGAAGTTGAAGCTGCAGAGTCATCATCATCATATTCATCAGAATCATCTTGTTGCTTCTTGTTTTGACTCTCCTGTGTTTTCTGTTCAAGAAGTTGTCTTTTTTCATCCATGCTTTTTTCTGGGATACCTTCCATACCATATATTTCCAACTCTATGTCTGTTCTATCAGGTATTGCATTGGGTACAGCATCTATTGTCTCTTTATGCACCTGCATGCAATGTCTAGCCAAACCAGGTCCTGTGTACAATTTCTTATGACATATATGACATTTAACATGTTTTGCTTTTTGGTGCTGAATAAGGATCTTCTCATCAAAATCTCTATTACAATACCAGCACCACGGTTTCAGCTGCTGCTTCTTCTTATGACCCATAACTGCGCTCTACAAACGAAAAGGGAGGAGAAAATAAGCGAGAAAAACGAAGTGAAAAATTGCTCACTCTTCATACCCAACGGCCACCACCACGTTCCACAGGAAACAGGCACAAAATGTGCTTAATTTTTAACTACACTTTCTCATAGGTGTGTATGGATGGGAAAAACCATAGCATAGGTAGCGTTCAGTACTACGTGGGTTTCAGGCATCCACTGGGATTCTTGGAGCATATCCCCTATGGATAAGGAGAGGCTACTGTGTATCATCATACTATCTAATCAGAGGAAATTGTGTGTATCTTAATTTAAATTTCTTATTGAAATGTATCTTGCTAAAAACTGATACGTGTACTTTGATATCATTGATAGTTTGGTTATGTTCTCCAGGTTTTAATCTATATAGGACAAATTTTCACTTGGATACTTTTTGTGATTTGTCCATTTTTTATTTTAGCATTGGACACACTCTACTCCAATTTTTTTTTTTTTTTTAAAGATTTTACTGGGGAATTGGTGGAGGGGAACAGCGTTGGGAAATCGGGGAAGGGCAACAGACAAGTTGCGTCTTCTTGTTCTTCAGTTTAGTTGCGGAGGATGTTGCTTCACTGTTGGTATCGTCATTGCGCTCTTCCCGGATGAGGCAGATCGGTCGCTGGCCTCTGGATGTCCCTCACCACGGCTATTGGCAGCTCACTCTTGGCTGCCAGCCGCTCACGCTGGCTGCGGGCCACTCACTGTAGCCTATGGCAGCCCACTGCAGCAGGGGCTGCAGCCCACACCATCACTGGGGCTCGCACAGCCCAGCTCCAGGTGGAGCTGCTGTTAGCTGTAGAGGGCAGTGTCACTGGCCCTCATGTGGGATCCGAACCGGGGCCGCTGGCATCCCAAAACCAGCGCTTAACCAATGCGCCACTCAGCCGTCCCTCCAATTTTTTTTTATAGTAGCTGCATGGTCACATGTGAAGTCACTAATATTTTGTATTTTAAAATAGTCCCCTTCATTCTTTGGGGCAGATAGTGAGATCCGGCCTTGAATTTGCATTTGAAAATCTTGACTTTAGAGTTTACAAAGTGTGTACTCATGCAGAAGTTGAGTTTGGTTTATCAGAGGGCTTCTCCTATCTCCATATTTCATAGACTTTAGAACAGTTTATGACTTGTTTTCCCCCATTTGAGAATAGTCTGCTTAGCTAAATATGGTACCTTTTTTCCCCATAAAGAGTTACTCTGAGAAGTACTAAACAGAGTGTTTTCTGCCTTTAAGGAAATGATCTGTTTCTATCTTTCAAGCTGCATGGATCCACTGTGCTTTACTACAGATAACTAGGAATTCCAAAAGAGCTTTATTATGATGATACAGCCCATTTCTCTACCTAGAATGTTCCATTTCATTCTCATTATGGTTTTCTTTTTATGGCTCTGAGGTGACATTTCATAGCCTTTGCCCTTTTAGTATTTTTTAACATGGCAGAAGTTTGGGGACAATCCTGAAGGTAGAATCTGACCCTTTCATCTTTCACCATAAAGTGACTAATGAAATGTTGTACTAAGAAACTATAGTGCCTAAAATAAATGGGGTCATGGTTCCACTACATTTGACAGTGGCCAAAATATATCAGGTTATATAATGTTCTATTCTGGGTACCATTTATTAGGATGAAACTTGAAAAATTGAAATATCAGTAGAAGAAATGGGGATAGTATCTAGAGAACATAGCACACAAAGCATAATTGAAGGACTAGAGAGGTATAGCCTAGGGAATGGAAGCTTGCGTTATGTAATTGTGAGGATAAGATATTATCAAATAGTATATTGAAGAGAAAGAACGCTGGACTTGAAGTGACATGAATTGACTTCTGTAGTAGCTTTGCTATAGAGTAGCACTGTGGCCCTGGGGTAGCACATCATGTCTCAGGGCCTCAGTGCAATTGAGAGTATTGGATGAGATCGACTTGGCATTTTTTTTTTTTTTAAAGATTAAGAAATCTCACCACTATTTATTTATTTATTTATTTATTTATTTATTTATTTATTTGAGGGCAGTGTCACTGGCCCTCATATGTGGGACCCAAACCGGGGCCGCTGGCTTCCCAAGCCAGCGCCCAACCACTGCGCCACTCGGCCAGCCCCGACTTGGCATTTTTATAATACTATTATTTCACTATCTTTTTGTAGTGCTGGAATGTGTCTATGGTTTTTCAAAATTAGTTTTTATTACTTTTTTAGAAATGTGGATCTCTTTTTTGTTGTTGTTGAACACTGTTTATTGGGAACCGCATCATATAAAACACCAAACCAAACCAAACCAGCAACAACAAAAACAGAGCTTGTGTGGTTGAATCAATGACAAAGTATTAGAGTCCTACCCATAAAGTTTCCTTCTCATATGGCACTAGACCCTGCCATGTCTTTTGAGTAGCAGTGTAATCACTTCCACAGAATTTCTCTATGGAGAATACAGTCTAAAACCACAGAAAAGCTGGGTGAAAAATGAACATTGATACTATAGGCTGAACTTATGAAATCTCCAATTCTATGCCTCCGCCATGGTCCAATATCAGAAATTTCATCTGTTTAATCCTAATACAGAGGTTGAACGGGGTTAGAGTATCCTGCTTTCTGCCCTTTGTATCTGTCCCTTAAATGAATTTAGGATTTGAGGCACATACAGTTGTTCGTTGTGGAAAGGGAAGAATTCCAAAACCTTCATACCTTTCATTAAAACGTCTTACTACCACTTGAGGTGGGAAAAATTCATCTTGGTATAGCAGTGGGGAAATATATATTTGTAGTATTGAGTCTGCTGTGCTGTTCATAATTATAATAGTTTTCTTTAATTGGCTTGTAATAAATTAAGTGAGAAATTTTCCTAATAGAAAATATTTTAAGCCTTTAAGGAATGTTTTTCATGGTACTCTGAATACAGAAATACAGAAAGAGATCTTAATAATTTTTAGTACTGATAAAAATAACTGTACATATCCATTTTACTTTGCAGATAATTTAATACATTTCATAATAGGCCATTTGTAATTAAGAAATATCCCAAGCATCTTCAAAATGATGGATATGTGTATTAATGATCGGGTTCTTTAATCTTTCTTAGATTAAGGAATCAAACTCCAGAGGGTGAAATAGCATCCTATTTCATGAAGAGTATATAGATTAGAACAGCTAATATGTTGATGTGACTTAAAAGCAACCTTTTGATAGAGAGAAAAATGTTGACAAAAGTTATAATATGCTTAAATAAAAATGAACTTCAAGTGGAATCTTAATTATTAAAGTAACTAGACTAGAAAAGACTATGTTAGCTGAAACAGTAGTTAATTTTTCAGAAAGTACCATGAAATAAATTTACATTCCCAAGTTAGGCAGGAAAAATTGTAGCACCAAATATATGAAGCCCTCTTGGTTTCAACATATTACTTTCTGAGAGTGGAGAGAGATGAACACGAAGGTGACTTTAATAGAGCTGCACTTGAGGCTTTAATTCATTAGCAACCCAAGAAGGAATAATAAATACTTCAAATAAGCTGTGCTTTTCATATCTGCTCACTAATGAAATTTTAATTAACTATAGAACCAATTATAAAATTTTGTATAAGATGTTCCAAGATTAATTTTTAAAATATAAATTCAAGCACTTAAGCAGTTTTTCTACTAGGCTTTCTTTGGAAGACTTCTCTTTCTTTGTATTTTTAAATCATAATAAACATGAAGACTACAGAAGTATTTAGGTTTCAAAAAATGAAACTCATTTATATATTTCATATATATGACAATTTTGAAAATATACAATTATATATCACATAATTTATATTATTTTAGCCAGAGAGGGGTTCTTTCCTAATTTGTAGGTCCTAAATGAATTAGTAAGTCCCATTGTATGACAGTTAGTGAAATACTCAGAAGTCTAGGAAGCAGACATCAGCCTCAAGAGTTATTCAGTAAAGTCCTTTGTGTTTTCCTGTAAAACTATTAAGTGATAAACAGATATTGCTTGTACTGGTGTTTCAGCTCTACAGTGGTCAAGTGTATGTTTCCTGGAGTTATTCTGAATGACTGAAGTGAAGATGTTCCCCCTGCTCAGTCCAGTAGGCCTACGACTAATGCCTCTTTTACCCCCATCCCACCTCAGCCTCCTTGTCTTAAGAGGCCAATTCTGTGGAACAGATTGATCATTGCTTACCTGAGGGTGAGGTGACTCTCTCTTTTGTACCTGAGATGATTGGGAGTAATGACCCCAATTACAACTTTTCCTTTTTTGTTTGTGACATAAAGAGGTAGACTTCTATTCTTTAATAGAAATCTTATAAAGACTCAAGTGTCCAAAATCTCTGTGACATAGGGTAAGATGAAAACATTGCCAGATATCTCATGCTTTTGTTCATTTTCTTATTATTATCTAGAATTCTATTTCTAGCAGCCTAGAAATAGGTAGCACAAACCTTATGATGGCAGTTTTCCAACTGGGTTATAAGTATCTTTGGTTGTTTGCAAAGAAAGTTAAGGAAATGGTTTTTTCGGTTCTCAATTTCCACATGTACTTTTCCTAAAATAAATCTGCTGAGAACGCTCCTGCATGTTCAAATAGATTCTCTTTTGCCACCTTCCTTTTCGTATCATAATATCTTTACCTCCATTCTTATAAAACAAAGGCACATCCCTCACCCAAAACTTACTATGGTACGTTTTCCCAGGGTGTAACAAGTTCTAGAGTGCTAAGGATGTTTGACTGTTGGTTGAGTGTTCTCATGTTCTGAATTCAGATGCATTGGAGAGTGGAATAATGCCTCTTTGCCTCTTCTATTGCCTTGGGCAACTTGTCCTCAACCTATGTTATTGGCTTGAAATGAAGAGCCAAAGTATTAAAAATTAGGTTGTCAATGCTTTTACAGGTAACTGGAAAGTATTGTGACAATATGAACATTTTTAAGAAACTGGATGAAAACTGTAAATGAATATTTTATGTGACTTCTTGAAGACTAGAATTCATTAATTGCTAATGTAGTTAAACTTATTTTCTCAAATAGTTTTATAAATATTTATTTCAATTTCAGTCAGCCTAATCTTTTTCATCAATAAAATATTTAATACTTTCTATTTATTTAATAATATTAATAATATTTAATAACTTCTAATTCCTGTTAGAAAAAATACAACTGTCTGCTAATGTTTGGACTAAGTAATTTTTAGCAGTACACATCATTTTTTTGACAGAATACATAGGGAATTTTGATTCTGGATTTATTATGTTTTATACATGGTTCTTAATTATACACCAAAGCTGAACACCAGAGTGTAATACATGCACACACACATTTACCAAAGGAATACTGGGCTAGATATCATACTCCTCACTTCATAAATAAGTCCTAATTTTACACATAATAGTCTTGCAAATTAAGAAATAAAAATGGCATTTTATAATGCTTTCAGTTTAGAATATGGACAAATTCAGTTATATTAAACATGACAAATTTTAGTCTTAATGACTGCTTTTAGTAATGTAGGTTACAAGATAGGATTCCTAATTTATTTCACAATGATTATTATATCTATAAAAATATATATTAACGCCTTCATTGGAAGTGAAATTTTGAAGTCCATTTTTTTTTTTTCTGATATGGTTGATTGGTTTGACGAGGGTTGGTTTTGCTAATTAGATTACATGCTGGATGTTTTCCACTAATTAAATGAGTTAACCCTGGAAATCCTGAAAACAACTATTAAAAAAAGATTATTGCATTAACAAGGGTGTATTAAATTTACTATTCTGTTTTTCCTTCCTTGTCTGAGTATATCAGATTAAATAAAATGTCTTTAAGTCAAAGAGTTACAGGCATAAGGATAGACACTGGATGAGTCTTGCCAAAGCTTTTTTGCTCTTCCCAGAAACTGAGAATGTCAGTGACTCTAAAAACTCTTTGGAAATAAATTGGTTTTTAATTCTTTGCTTTCAATACAATAGAAGGGCTACTTGACAAGTTGTGAATTGATGTTATTAGATATAATTTTTGATAATAGATTACTGTATTATTAGATATAATTTTTGATAATAGATTACTGTATGACTTTTGGTATAAACCTCAGAAGAGTTTAAAGACCAGAGTGATGTTTTAAGAAAACTCTTGTCACTCCTATACACTTATGTATCAGATCAAGTTTGCTCATTTTTTATCTCTATGAAATATTAAAAAAAATAGATTGATGCAGAACCCTCTCTCTTCACTTTCAGACATTTGAGCTAATTGGAAATAAATTAGCTCAGACCATATCAAGATGCGGTATATTTCCAATAAATTTAATTTTTTTAACTTTAATAAACAGGTATCAAATTTGTAATATAATTGTGTTTTTTTTGAACAACTGTTAATAGAAGAAAGAAAAAAATTTAAATTCTAGGACTCTATGGGCACAGGAAAAAAATTATATACATTTTTTTGTAGCAGATATGTATTCTACCTTCCAGCATGAAAGACTTTTACTTCCAGCATAAAAATATATTACAGTAGAATAAAATTTGTTGGTGAAATGACATGGAAAAGTTCAAGGAGATAAAGGAAAAAAGCTGTATAAAAGTAGGAAAATGTTTATTTACTAATTTTTAAAATAGATGAATCTAAGGTATTTAGATTCTACTGGATACTTCTAAAAGCTTGATATGAATATTTTATTTCAAAATGTCACTATTTACAATATGCCTGGAAATAACATGCAACCATTTAAACTTTTTATTTAATTTTTTAATTTATAAATGTACAAGTGGGCATACAGTTCTCTAAAATTCTTTTGAGAATTTTAGACATTTGTTGGCTGATGACATTGGCCTTAGGGACCATGCACTCTTTTTTTTTTTTTTTAATGTTCATTAGGGAATTGGTAGAGGGGAACAGTGTAGGGGAATCGGGGAAGGGGAACAGACAAGTTGTGGTCCTTTTTTGTTCTTCAGTCTAGTTGCGGAGGACGTTGCTTCACTGGCCCATGTTGGTATCATCATTGCAGTCTTCCTGGGTGAGGCAGATCGGTCGCTGACTTCTGGACGGTCGTTCACAGCGGCTCCTGGCAGTTCACACCAGCTGCCTGTGACTCACGCTGGCTGTCAGCCACTCACTGTAGCCTATGGCAGCCCACTACAGCAGAGGCTGCAGCCCACACTGTCGGCCATCTTAGCTATAGAGGACCAGGTGAAGTTGTTGTTCACCATCTTAGCTGTAGAGGGCAGCGTCACTGGCCCTCATATGTGGGATCTGAACCGGGGCCCCACTGCTCAGAGCTGGTGTCCCAAGCTAGCTCCTAACCAACGCGCCATTCGGCCAGCCTGGGACCATGCACTCTTGATGACTACTTTTGAAAGTGTGTCTTTTTGTTCCTTGCTTGAAATAATCTACCCTGGTTAATGGCCAAGCCTTTTTACCTCCAAGAGGAGACAGTAAAAAAGACATCAGGAATTTTCCCAAATTAAGGATCGAATGCTTGGTTTCATACACAAGGCCTTTCAGTTTACTCCAGTTACTACTGTAGCTTCCTCTACGGACCAACCATAGCTCCATATTCCCACCCCATCAAACTTCTGTTCAACAATACCAGGTCCTTTTGTACTTTGGTGCCTTTGTATATTATTTTGTGAGTGCTAGGCATCTTCTTGCTGTAAAAGGCAAAAAAATCCAAGAACAACTAAAGAGATTGATTTTATTCAGAATATTGCAATAGGGAGAGCATCCCAGATGCGAGGATCAGAGTATCTCAGTAGGGCGGTTTTGCCTTAGATTTCCATAAGTGGAGTGATTTTATAGTTGGGGTTGGTTTTTGTAATCAGTGGAAGTCTCAGTCAGTCAAATGAACAAGAAATGTTTTCCTTTGTGTTGAGCTAGTTTTGGGGGTACGAACAGTTCAGCCAGTCAGTTATGAAATAGGTAGTTCTTTGCAGTAAGCCCTTTTTGGCATGATAAGATAAGGGATTTTAGAAAACAAAAGGTTGGGGGGATTAACCATTTTTTTTTCCTAAGGCCGTCTAGATAAAATCAACATTGTCACCACCTTTGTCTAGCAAAATCCCTTTAAATCTTTCAGTCTCATTTACTTCTTTTGCCAAGCTGTCCTAGTCAGTTTCCCCAGGAGTCCTCTTGGAATGAACCCCTGTGGGGAGCAGGTGAAGAAAGCAGTTTTGGTATAAGAAGGGTTAGGCAAACCAAATTTGGCCCAACAGCTTGTTTGTATGTGACCCTAAACTCAGTAAGAATGTGTTTTTACATTTTTAAAGGTCTGAAAAAAAGAAAAAGAAAAAAAATAATACCTCACAGAGACCTACTTATGTGGT
This sequence comes from Aselliscus stoliczkanus, assembly GCA_033961575.1. Taxonomy (NCBI): domain Eukaryota; kingdom Metazoa; phylum Chordata; class Mammalia; order Chiroptera; family Hipposideridae; genus Aselliscus; species Aselliscus stoliczkanus. The sequence continues at coordinate 175,069,633 of CM066727.1, forward strand.
CTGCAAAGCCTAAGGCATTCATTCTCCAGCCTTTCAGAAAAATTTTGCCTACTCTTGGGTTAGAAAGGGGAAGGTAAATTGCAGATGCAGTCACAACAAAGGCCCTGCCCAATTTAAACAGGGAGCTCAGAAGCTGGGGTAAGGGTGCAGAGTGGTCCTAAATTAGTACAAGGGGTGGGGTTGCTCAGCATCAATCAGTGCTCAAGACCTGGTGGGGTGAGCATGCCCTGGTTGAGGAGGTGGGGTGGCAGCATACCAGTCTTCCCTAACTTCCCTAAGGGGAGTTTATTGTTCTCTTTTTTTTCCCCCTGCAGTGCACAATTTATTACTCTCCTTATTATGTAATTAGTTCTTTAAGTGCCAATATCTCTTACTTAGCTGGGACCTATGTAGGAAGAGGGATAGTGTCCTGTTTCCTATTGGGCTTCTGGTATGTAACACAGGGTCTAGTACAAAGAATTGGCTCAATAAATACTAACTCAATGTAAAAAATATTCTTGCTTTTCATAAGCTTGAAAAACAGAAAATAAACTGTCCAGGTTTCATAAAATAACTCATTGGAAGTGCTCTTTAAAATTCATGTCTCTTGTGGCTTCCAGTCAAGATGGCAGAGTAGGTAAATGCTGTGTTCACCTCCTCCCACAATCACCTCAAAATTGAAACTGTACTGCAGAAAAATCATCATTGAAGAATCACTTGAAGTCTAGCTGAACAGAAGTTCTATAACTAGGGACATACAGAGAAAGCTATGTCTACACTGGTAGGAGTCGCAGAGATATATTGGGTTGTTGGAAAAGTCATGACGTATTTTGTCTATGTTTTCAATGGTCATTTATTTATATAAAGAACAAAGATCAATCACTGATATATTGCCCGTTTTGTTTGATAACCTTTTGCCATCTTTCAATAGCTTCATAATTCCCCATTCAGAGAAGGACCTGTCTTTATTTGCAAAAAAACTGAACAAGGTACTGATTTACAGCCTCATCTGATGAACGGCATACCACTCAAGAAGTTTTGAAGAGACTGAAACAAGTGTAAATCTGACAGTGCAAGGTCAGGTGCGTATGGTGGGTGTGGCAACACATCCCATCCAAGCTCCAATAATTTTTGACGGGTGATCAAACTTGTCTGTGGACTCGCGTTTTCGCAATGGAACACAACTCCTTTATAATTAACAAGCTCTGGATGTTTCTGGATGATGGATTTGTTCAAACTGTCCAATTGCAGACAGTACACATTCGAATTGATTGTTTGGTTCTTTGGTAGGAGCTTGAAAAACATGACACCTTTAAAATCCAACCACACTGAGAGTGTAACTTTCCTCTGATGAATGTCTGCTTTCAATGTCATTTGAGGTGAATCATCACAGTGGGACCAAGACTGTTTGTGCACCACATTGTTGTAAACAATCCACTTCTCATCACCAGTTATCAGTTGCTTCCAAAAAGGATCGTTTTCCTCATGTTTAATGACCATATTGCAGATATTTATACGCACTGTCAAATGAACTTCTTTGAGTTCATGTGGAACCCAAATATCAAGCTTGCTTACATATCCCAGCTTCTTCAGGTGGTCATGAATGCTTGAATGATGGATGTTCAATGTTTCTTCAATCTCTCGTGTCATGTAACATGGGTTTGACTCAATCAATGCCTTTATTTTGTCGTCATCAACCTCGGTGGGCCTCCCTGACTGAGGAGGATATTTGAGATAAAAATCACCAGCACCACATTTGTGTACCATCATTGGCCCTGACATTCTTGTAGAGCATTGTCACCGTAAACTTTATGCAAATTTTTACAAGCTTGCCACACATTCTTCCCTTTATGGAAGTAGAACAGTAAAATATGGCAAAAATGTACAGTTTGGTCTTCCATCTTCAACTTGTAAAATATCCAGATCTCAACCAAATTGCTCAATTTTTTTTTTAGAATGAAGCTAGAACTATCATCTGTCAAAGGACATAGCAATAACATAGATGTGAATGACTCTAGTACTTCCAAAAATGAACTAGTGCCATCTGTTGCAAACGTACATCATGATTTTTCCAACAACCCAATAGAATGGGATGGTCCCACACCCACAAGTGACAGTTGAAAATCATGAGGGGTATCTTGGCTGCAGAGGTCCCTCTAGAGAAGCATGGGGTCCCAGCCCCCCAGGCTCTCCAGTCCAGGGCTCCAGTCGTGGGAAGCAAAGTCCCCATAAATTCTGGCTGTGAAAACCAGAAGAGGCTGTGGGTGAATGCACAGAGGACTGCTGGAGTCCCAGGTGTTCTCTTAAAGGGCCTACACACAACTTGCTGATGAACTTACTTGTTCTGAGCTCCAGTGCTAAGGCAACAGCTCAAAAGGCACCAGGGACATGGAGTGGGGCTGGGAGGGCTAAATTGTTAGGCCTGAGAGCAAAGACTGGAAAGGCAGCTTTCTTCCAGACAGAAGTGTTGGCAGAAGATATAGTTTCTTTGTTGAGCCCTCCCTGCTCCCAGCCTCAATATGCAGGTGGGCGCCATGTCTGAGTCTCTGTCAACCTGGCTAACACCATTCTCCCCACCCTGGTGATTCCATGAGACCCTGACCCACTCAACTTGTGGGCCCACTCAAGCCACTTCTAGAGGGTTTTCCATATAAATGGCCCGTGGATTTTCCTAAAATCGCTCAGAGGTTCACAAGCCACAAACAAGCAGCATTTGGTCTCAGCATGCCCTATATCTCTTGCTAAGCAGCCCAAGTCTGGCAGTAGAGGCAGCTGGCCTCAGTTCACCGTTTAGCCAGTTCCAGGCATCTCCAAGCCCAGCAAAAATGGCAACCATCTGCAGATCACTTTGTAGCTCATACCAATTAGCCTCCAGCAGGGCATAGGCAGAGGCTGACTTTGGACTGCACCAGAGCCCCTCTCAAGAGACCCCAAAACCAATGCAGCTCGTGGCCAGCTTCAGACCACACAAGAGCACTACTGAACCACCTTCCACAAATGACACATTCAAAAGGAAGACTCAGCAGGCACCAAAGCCCAACTAATGCGTATCTTGCTCCATAGGGTCAGCCCCTGCACAATAGCTTCTCCACTGTAGACAGGGCATGCCCACGACCAATCAGCCTGAGGGTGAAATCCTCTCAATGACATGCCAGGAGCAATCAAGTTTTAACTACAATGTAAGGGCACACACAACCTGCACAGGGACACACCTGGAGCACTCGATTCGGGTAGCCATGGAGACTGTGCCACTGGGCCCCAAAGGACACCTACTATTGGGTTGTCGAAAAAGCCATGACACATTTTTGCAATGAAAAACATAGAAAAAAATACGTCCTGACTTTTCTGACAACCCAATATATAGGGCCACTCTACCAAGACCGGTAGACATACCGCTTTACCTAATATATAGAAACAAACCCAGGCAGACAGCCAAAATGAAGAGACCAAGAAACATGTCCCAAAAGAAAGATCAGAACAAAGTTCCAGGAAAAGAATTCAACAAAACGGAGATAAGCAAAAGACCCTTACATATTTTGCCTACAAGAGACTCACTTCAGTTTGAAGGACACACACAGACTGAAAGTAAAGGGATGGAAAAAAATATTTCGTGAAGATGAAGCAAAAACAAAAAGCTGGGAGTACCAATATTCTATTACAAAATAGACTAAAACAAAGGCTATAATGAGACGATGAACTACCCAGTAATTCCACTTCTGCATATTTATCTGAAGAAACCTGAAACACTAATTTGAAAAGTCATATGCACCCATATGATCATTGCAGCATTATATATAATTGTCAAGATATGGAAAAAACTAAGTGTCCATCAGTGATGAATGGATAAAGAAGTGGTACATAAATACAATAGAATATTACTCAGCCCTAAAAAAGAGTGAAATCTTGCCATCTGCAACAACATGGATGGAGGGTATTATACTGAGTAGAGTAAAACAGACAGAGAAAGACAAGTGTCATATGGTTTCATTTATATGTGGAAGCTAGAGAACAGGATAAATAAACAAAAAAAACAGAAACAAAGTCATAGATACAGAAAGCATATTGATGATTGCCAGATGTGGGCAGTTTGGGGAATGGGTGAAGGTGGGAGGGGATCCAAATTGGTAGTTACAAAATAGTCATGGGATATAAAGTATAGCATTGGGAATCTAGTCAATAATATTGTAATAACTATGTGTGGTGTCAGATAGGTACTAGATATAACTTCATAAGTTATATAAATGTCTAATTGCTATGCTGTATACCTGAAACTAATATGTCAACTGTAATTTAAAAATAAAAAAAAACAATATTTAAAAATAAAGAGGATGTTGAGAAAAGGGAACCCTGGGGCACTGTTGGTGGGACTGCAGATTGGTGCAGCCACTGTGGAAGTCAGTATGGAGGTATCTCAAAAAACTGGAAATGGAACTACCTTTTGACCCAGCAATTCCACTCCTAGGTATTTATCCCGAAAAATCCAAGAACTAATGTGAAAAAATATATGCACCCCTATGTTTATTGCAGTGCTATTTACAATAGCCAAAATTTGGAAACAACTGAAATGCCCGTTGTTAGATGACTGGATTAAGAAACTGTGGTACATTTATACAGTGGAGTATTACTTCGCTATAAAGAAGAATGAAATTGTACCATTTGCAATGATATGGATGGACCTAGAGACTATTATGTTAAGTGAAATAAGTCTGTCAGAGAAAGACAAATACCATATGATCTCACTTATATGTGGAATCTGAAAAACTGAATGAAAGAGCAAAGTAAATAGAAACAGTCTCATAGATATAGAGGAAAAACTGATGGTTGCTAGTTGAGAGCGGGGTGGGGATAAGGGAGAAGGGGAAGGGATCCGACAGCATAAATAGGTAACTACAATATTGCCATAGGGATATGAAAGACAGTTAGGGGAATATAATAATGTTGTAAATATTTTGTGGGGTGTCAGATGGTCACATGTCTTGTTAGGGAGACCACTTCATGGATGGAGTAGAGGCTTGATCACTGTACTGTATACCTGAAACTGATGTTGTATAATATTGTACGCCAACTGTAACTGAATATATAGATAGTCACGGGATGTGGATTAAACTGTGGAAGGGAAGCAAAGGAATTGTAATAGATATATATGATATGGGGGAGAGGAGTGGGGTGGCAAATTGGGGGAGGAGTGGGGTGGCAAATTGGGGGAGGGGGATTGTCTCACTTTGAGGGGTAAAAAGTATAACTATTGCACTGTGTTGTACACCTGAAACTAATTTAAAAAAAAAATGTTCATTTCACAATAAAAGAATTAAAAATAAAAGAATAAATAGAAAAAAACAAACAAACTATACTGTCCATTCTAAAAAAAAATGGGAATGCTGAAGAAAATATCTAAAAGAAAATAAGTAAATAAAGTCTGGAATTTAGTCAATAGTAATCAAAATAAAATAAAAAATTCATATTTCTTATAAAATGGACCTTAGTTTATTTTCATGAAATGGATATGAACAGATTCATGACACTTAAATGCAAGGAAAGTAGAATGTCCAATTTCAATCACATACTTGGGGCTGGGAGTAACTCCCCTCTGGTTGCAGGAGCAGCCTTATCAGTGTTTCTGACACTTCCTGGCATGTGGTGGGAAGAGCATGATGTCTCTGCCAGACTTGCATTAGCCTCTCTTATCTCTGCTTTTAAAACACAAAACTTGCCATCTCCTGGCACTTGAGGATAAGCCAACTTAATTCACTTTCTTTAGCCATTAATTCTAGGACAAGGGATCCCAGAATTCAAAGTCCTATTTCCCATGAAAGGAAATATTTTTTTTTATTCTGTTTCTTTTTAGTTCTGTTTATTTACCATTTATTTTATTTTATTGTTTGGGTCTATAGGAAAAAAGAGCAAAGATACTGACTAATTTCTCAATAATGCTGTCTGTTAAGATTATGTCCAAATTTTAAAAAGCTTAAGACCTGAAGTTTCATCATTCAATAGTAATAACTATCATGCTAGTTATTTGACATACAGTTATTCCTGTCTTTCTTTAGCATTGCAGCATCAAGGTTTTGAGCTCTTGGAGATCAGGGATTATCATTCATATTACTTTTTCAAATTCCAGAGTTCCTGGAACAGGGGTGTTTTCAGGACAATCTCTTTATAGAATAAATTAATGGAAAGTAAATTCTTTTAAGTATTAAGTCCCGTGCTGTATAACATTACAGGTTATGATTATGCTCTGCTCTGCCAATGGTAGATGAATTCAGGTTGATTTAGGTAATCCCAGGTTCTATTGGCCTTTGGAAAGAGTTTACTACTGGTATCATTTGAAGCTTCTCCATGGTCACTTTCCCAGGAGAAACTTAATAGGGTGGAGATGCAGAAGAAGGGTATGGTTTTATTTGATGGATAATGTATATAGATTTCTAACTCTGGATTTGATGGATGGCGATGGCAGAGGGATTGGGAGGGAATCTTGCATTCTGCTGACTCCGTAAGATATTTTCTCACTTTCGCTATACCAAACACCTTTTGGCTTCAGTGCATAAGAGCTGTATTTTCCTAATATTCTCTAAATAGTATTGTATGTACATGTATTTTTAGTTTGATTATAGGAATGCCCGTAATACTTTCTACTGCTATAGTGTTAAACTGTAGAAATGCATATTTCTCAGAATCACATCTCTTGGGGTAGAGGTAAACTGGCTGTCTAATATCACATCTTGTGCTATCTGTCCTTTGTGCGAGAAACTCCAGGACATCCTGTGAATATGTATGATTGTGTGGCAAGGGCACAAAAGCTTCTCCAGTGCCTATTTGAAAAGTGTCAACTGATTTTCTGTTATACTGTCATTTCCCATAAAAATATCACTAATACTTTTACAGCCAAATTCCTTTGAATGTGGCACTCTGCTTAAAGGTAAATGGATTTTATCTGTGTGGTTTTGCTTTTTTCAGACATAGTCATTGAACTATAATAAGTAAAAATTTTCAAATGAATAGTTCAGCAACTTTTTTCTGCTAATTTTCTTCTCCATCAGAAAACTAGGTGAGACAACAAAATAGCGATGGATAAAATTGAGGATCAAAATGAAGGAAACCGGAGAAGCAGGTAATTTACATACTCTGCAAAACAGTTTGATTAAACAAAACATTGGTTAAATTTCATGCGATTCCCAGTAAACCTATGCAATATCTTTGTGGTCAGACTTTCGTAGTCTACTGACAGGGGAAGAAATACACTCACTTCCCAGTTTCAGTTTGAACCCTATACTCCTCAAAAATCCTAGTCTGTTGATCTCTCAGAAAAACACATTGGGACTAGTGGCAGCCTAAGAAGCCAAACTCACTTTTTTCAGTCAGCGTCTAGGCGAAAACAGAGATTGGTTGTCTTTTCCAATTCCCATGTTTGCTTATCTTGAGGAATTCAACCTCAGACAGATGAGAGGCATTTCTGATTTTGTTCATAGCCGAGCCTTACAACTGCAGGTCTTCCAGTTACATGAGCTGGAGATGAAGTGTGGTGCTGTTTTCTCCCTGCTGAGGAGGGGGTAAGAGGGAAGGGAAATTGTGGCCGGGAACATTTCAGTTCGTCTTTGGGGCTTTAAGTTCATGCTGCTTCTGAATAAGTAAAACAATTTTTAGTTCTGTTTATTTGCCCTTTAGTTTCCTCTTCGTTTGTGTGTGTAGTTGTTTATTTTGGTTTGTTTATTATTTGTTTTCTTGTTCTCGTTTCAGATTTTTTTTATTCACCCATGTAGCTATTGTCTTTTATTCCCTATAGTCCATTTCTTTTGCCTGTCCTGCAGAGGCAACCATTCAAATACATTTAATGTACCCCATTAAAAAATATGTACTCTTGAAAAATGTGTATTGTCTGTGAGCATCTGTTTTCAATTTCAGCATTTGTTATTGTGATATAAATCACATCTTACTTTTTGTTAATCAAGCAGTGTGTTTTTAAGATCCACCCATATTGCTCAGTGAGCATTACTTCCAGCTGTCCACAGTCCTCCTTGGCATGTGTCTACCACCTTTACCTTTTAATTCACCAGTAGTGGACTTCCAAATTGCTATTAACTTCCTGCCACCACAAACAGCACTGTTGTGGACATCCTTGTACATGTTTTCTTCCAGTCAAATGTGAGGATTTTGGAAGAAAATACATCACCTATCAGAAAATAGCAATTACAGGAGTGGAATTGCTAAGTCACAGGGTATGCATAGGTTTAATTTGACTAAATAGTGCAAGGTTGCTCTTGAGAACAGCAGCTTTTGTTTAACTTCCCACCAGCAATGTATGAGAGTTCCTACACACACACGCATATATACACATATGTGTATACACATGTACACATAAGCAGATGTACATTTTTACTGTAACTTACTTAAGCCAGCTTTTAATTTTTGCTATTTTAAATAAATGTGACATAAAAATAAGTTGTTTTAATTTGCATTTCTTTGATTATCTCATGTTTTTTTCGTTGGCATTTTGGAGTTCCGGTTCTGTAAATTGCCTGTATATATACTTTGCCCATGTTTCCATTAGGATTGCTGTCTTCTGGTTGACTTAAACAACTTCTTGTGTCAAATGGTGTGTGTATTAGCATAAGAAGGATAAGATCTACTTTACTTCTATATAGCTTCTCATTCAAGACTTGTGTAATTTTATCATTCATCAACAACATGAAGATAATTTTTAAAGATCTGCTAAGAGATATGAACACTAGTGTTAATTTATTAAGAAGTTGTAGATCATTTCATTTTTTGATACCATCCATTTGTAGGCAACTTGGCAATATAAATGGGATGGAGCTATTAAGACTTTCTTTGTTAGGACAAGTCACTCCAATTATCAGAAGGTCAAGAGGAAATAAATTTGGTATCTAATCCCACTTCTGTCATAATGAAAAGCTTATCAAACTGCTCCACTGTAATGGAAATGGGTGTGGAACTTTCTAAGTATCCTCTTTGAAATTACATATTGCTCAAGCTCATCCTTTGCATCTAACCCCTCATAGATACTACTTCTAATTTCTGCCCTGTGGATTTAGGAATAATAGGAAAAAGAGAACAAACTGAAAATAATATGGGACCAGGACTATAGCATTAATTAAAGTTGCATGATTTTGAAAAAAGCACTCAAATTCTTAGGGCCTTACTGGGTGTTTTCTGCTACCTGATCTTCCAAATCTTTGATTTAATCCTCTGCTTCATTTAATCTACTGTTAATTTCCTTTAATGTTTTCTTCATTTCTTTTATTGTATTCTTCATTTCTGACTTTTTTTTTTCATGTTTTCTAGCTGCATTCTCATGTTTCCTAAGCAGTGTTATGGACTCTGGATCTGGTAGATTGCTTATCTCCATTTTGTTGAATTCTTTTCTTGGAACTTTGTTCTGAGCTTTCATTTGGAAGATGTTTCTTTGTCTCTTCATTTTGGCTGCCTTCCTGTGTTTGTTTCTATGTATTAGGTAGAGTACTATGTTTGCCAGTCTTTATAGAACGGCCTTATGTAGTAGGTGTCCTGTGAGGCCCAGTGGCACAGTCTCCCTGGTCACCTGATCAGGTGCTCCAGGTGTGTCCCTTGTGTGGGCCTTCCTGTTGTAGTTGAGCCTTAATTACTGTTGGCAGAACATTGAGAGGGTTTCGCTCTCAAGCTGACTGGTTGTGAGGACAGGCCATGGCTACAATGGAGGAGCTGTTGTATAGGGGCTGACCCTATGGAGCAAGATTCACTTTAGCAGGGCTTTGGTGCCTGCTGAGTCTTCCATTTGGGTGTGTCATTTATGGAAGGTGGTTAGATGATGCTCTAGTATGATCATAAACTGATCACCAAGTATGTTGGGTTTTGGGCCTCTTGGGAGGGGCGCTGGTGCAGTCCAAGGTCAGCTTCTGCCAATGCCCAATCCGGGGCCAATTGGTATGAACTACAAAGTGATCTGCAGATGGTTGCCATTTGTTCTGGGCTTGTAGGTGCCTAAGTGCTTAGGAACTGAGTCCAGCTCCTGCTAGTGCCATGCTTGGGGCTAATTAGCAAGAGGTACAGGGTACTCCGAAGCCAAGTGTTTGGGGTGTGTGAACCTTTGAGAGATTTTAGGAAAGTCTACAGCATGGGCCAAAACACAGGCCATTTGTATAGAAGAGCCACTGCAAGTCGCTTGGGTGGGCCCATAAGTTGCTTTGGGCAGTGTCTTAGGGAATCACCAAGGTGGGGTGAATGGTGTTAGCCAGGTTGATGGAGACTCAGACATGGCATCCTCAGGGAGCCAGCTCCCGCGAAGACCAGGGGTTCCCTCGGGTGGGATGGCGCCGGCGAGGGGAGAGAAGGAGGGAGACACCGGAAAGAAGTTCACAGGAGCATCACACACACACTATATTATTAAAGCCTGGCCCCTTTTATAGGGGCTTCTGACCATTACCTCAATTGCAAGTTATGTTGCAAGTTATGTTTCACATGATCAGGATGTTTTTCTCTTTCTCAGAGCTTTTACCTTTTTGTAATTGTATCTTTCCAGGGTATATATGTTACCATGACTACCTTACAGTGCTGTATACTTGAACTTAGTAGCAAAAGGAGTCTCAAAGTTTTCCTATCCTACCAAGAGCTGCACATTATTGCAATAGAGGGGAACATCTGTTTCTCAGTCAGAGCTTCAGTTTTTGTTGCTACAGCAATGTACAAATCAAAGAGTTAAAACAAGGCTGTTAATTAAAATACCTCATAGTCAGTAAGTTGTCTCTTATCAGAACTCTCATGGCCGAGAGACCTTGGTCTCCTGATCTCCAAGAAAACCTTTCAGAGCTGCATAGGCCAAGGGGCTTGAGTCCCCAATATCTCAGTTCAGGGGTCCCCTCAGGCTGTAGCCTGTTTTAGGGAGTTTCCTTTTCTTTAGGAAATCTTGCCCCATCGTTGACTTACACAGCCAGCAATCATCAGGGTACCCCAGGAACTTGTCACAAATACAGTGAGTATATTGTCTCCTATAGGAGGAAAGGCACATGGGTTCATAGAGGCAGGAGATATTACATGACCAACCATAAGGCAGCATCCCAGACATCCAATGCTGAGCGTGGATCTTTATTTCAATTGTGGCCTTGTCAGACACCGGGAGATTGTCGGCCCCTGGCAGCATCCACCTGCGCATACAGGTTGGGTGCAGGGAGTGCTCAACAAAAAAACTATGGCTTCTGCCAACACTTCTGTCTGGAAGAAACTGCCCCTCAAGCCTTTGCCATGAAGCCAGGCAATTCAGTTCCTCTCCTATGTCCCTGGCACCTGGTGAGCTTTGCCCCAGCACTGGAGCTCAGAATGAATAAGTCTATCAGTGAGTAAGTTGTTCATGGACTCTTTAAGAGGGATGCCTGGAACTCCAGCATCCCTCCGTGTCACTCAGCCATAGTCTCCATTGGTTTTCACAGCCAGAAGTTATGGGGACTTCTCTTCTTGGCACTGGAATCCTAGGCTAGGCATTCTAGTGTGGGGCTGGAACCCCTCACTGCTCAGGCGAGACCTCTGCAGCCAAGATATCCCACTCAATTTTCAATTGCCACATGTGGGTGTGGAACTGGTCTCCACCACTCCTTCCAGTCTGAATGTGGCTTCTTTTGTATTTCCTTAGTTATAGGACTTCTGTTCAGCTAGACTTCAGGTGGTTGTCAATGATGGTTGTCCTGCAGTTTATTTGTTATTTTGATGTGGTAGTGGGAGGAGGCAAGCACAGCATTTACCTACTCTGCCAGCTTCACTGGAAGCTTAAATACTTTTTTTTTAAGAGGTGGACTATCTCAAATCCTTTAATATGTTAATGTACAATGAGACTCTTCAAGTAGAAATATATATACCATTTTTGAGCTTGTTTGTCCTTTGAATTCCATTTGGTTTTTAAACCTTATGACATCCTTTGTGTCTGCATTTTCAGATTGACATTCTTCTGTTGATGCTATAAAAATTAAAATATTTAATGGAAAAGTTATCTATTTAAAGGAACAGCAAAATGTTTTGCAAATTAAATTTGGGAGAGAGTTAAATAAATTTGCAGCAAGGTAAGATCTTAGTATTGCAGTCCCTTAGAAAGAATGAAGCTGAGACACATATTTGCACAGGTTAGGTAACCAGGTCAAATTGTTCTACAAGGGTTCTGAAGGGTTTGATATGAGGTATTCCTGAGTAAAACAAATACAATGTAACAACATATGTTGGCAGGAGGGTTAGAAGGACTTCTTGGACCAAGCTAACTAATGAATGCAGGCTAACTCAAATTTTCCATAGTCAAATTTCCTATGAATAGATGTATACTGGGAGTCTATGGTAGTTTCACGAAAATGCACTGAATGGTGCTATGTAACTATAAATAGCCACTCTTATTATATTTTCTTCTCTTTCTTGAAGTTTTGTCATTAGAGATTATGACACTCTGCAAGGATTTCTATGACACTCTGCAGGGATTTCTGAAGAGATCAATTTGAATGATTACTAGTGCTAGACATGGCTAATTTAATTCTAAACAAATGCCCCAGACCCTTCTTGAACTTTAGGCATTCATTATGCTATATTAATAGTTTGGCAAAAGAGTCCTGATTTTCCTTTATTGTTATTTTTTTATACAACAAGAAGAATTTTAACTATTGCATTAAAGATTATATAAGAATGAGGTATAAAAAGAAGTGAACGTGGGAAATACTCATTAAGAAACAGGGATACTGTTCAGGTATCTGCTGAAAAATGTGTATTTATGGAATTTTTCCCTTTCTTCACTCTGTCATGCCATGACTGTCTTTGAACTGAGGGCTGCATTTGCATGCTCTTAGGGTGGCAGGTCACAATCCTAGGGAATGAAAAATTAAATCTGTCCAATTAGTAAATCCTCTTCACACTATAAGTTCTCTTTATTCATATGAAGAGTGCACTTTACATATTCTAAAATAAGGATAAACAGTGACTAGGAGATAAGAACAGTATGATAAGCAATATATTTATGTACTAAAATTAATTCAGGAAAGCTGTTGTATTTATACCCTAGAAGGGGTTGTTCTTTTCAAGGGAGTTAAAATGGACTAAAATAAACAGAAAAATTAATTGAAATCCTACCAAATACATCTTTTAGGTAGCACTGCAAACTATATTTATTTATTTAATGACATTTCTAAATGAACAAAAGGATGAAATATATTTAGTTAATCCCAGAAGTTCATTTTACTAAAACAAAAACCCTGTAAGGTGTCAGAAATCACATTCAGAGAAATTAATGTGTGAATGTGTCTGGTACTTTCCATTTTCTCTCCCAATCTACTTTCTTCCCTTCACCACCCTACCACTGGCCTTGGAAAGCTGATATGCATGGACTGTATTAATGAACTCTTTTGCCCTCTGTTTTTTGGTTGTCTTTGCCAATTAGGAGCTCTGGCAGAAGCTGGAGAAAAAAGCTCTTTTCCTGAGGGGTCTCCTCAGGCTGGCAGTGTCCCTCCACAGGAGGTTACTGCCTTTCTTCTCCTGGTCCATTATATTAACTCCTTCTTTCGGATTCCAGTGGCCATTTCCTAACCTGGTCCTAAAGATGTGGACTATTTCCATGTTACTCCACTGTCCCTATGTGCCCGCATCTTTGTTGATAATCCCTTCATTATACCTTCTTTGAGCAATCCAATTTGTATTTGCATCTGATTCCTGTTGGGACACAGACTAACTACATTTGGAAGACATATATTGTCCCTGGAGCCTCCTTAAAGGGTCTGAGTCCATGTGGCATATAATAGGACATCAAAAATGAATTGTCAGGGAAATACAGTGTGGGAATGATAATTTTTTTTTTTTTGAGGGCAGTGTCACTGGCCCTCATATGTGGGACCCGAACCGGGGCCACTGGCTTCCCAAGCCAGCGCTTAACCACTATGCCACTCAGCCGGCCCAAGGAATGATATTCTTATCATGTTCCAGACACTGTGAAAGATCTCTAAAATGCAAAACTGTACTTCCACTCAGAGGCATTTGTCAATTAGAATTCCTGAAAGGTGGAGAATTTGGTTGGATTGAGGTTTGATGAGCTCAGAAACTTTCTCTTATCTTGGGGGAAATACTGCTTGTGAATCTTTGGCCAACCGAGAGACTGGTGAAAGCTCTCTTCTCTTGGGCGTTTATTCACCCACCGTTTATTGCTCATGCAGTATAATGAAACATGCCAGGTATGCATTTAACTCTCATTTAACTAATGAAACAATTGAGTTTCAAAGAAGGCACATATTTTAACCTTGTCTAGTGTCACAAAAGTAGTAATTGTTAGAATTAAAACATGAACTTAGATATTCTGACTCAAGGTTTCATAGATTTCTACTACATCATGTATGAATGAAACCAAAATTCTTCTTTTAGCCTATTAAGAGAAACAGGACAAACACATACATCTAATATTCAAATTAGGGTGGACAACTATCAAAACAGAATTAGAGATGGAAAATGTGTTCATATTTAGGAAATGTAGAGAGCATTTCGGGTGAACCTTCTCTTATATTTCTTGGAAAAGGTGATTAAGCCCAGTTTAGCCATATTAGATCCATAGATGAGGTGAGGGCACTGAGATCATGGATGGCCTGGGAATGCTAAGCTAGGAAATTTGGAATCTATTCTCTAGTCAATCAGTAATTTTTTTTTATTCAATTATTTTTTAATAATTTTTATTTTTCAATTATAGTTGACAGACAATATTATATTAATTTCAGGTGTACATCATAGTGATTATTCATTTATATAACTTCTGAAGCAATCATCCCAATAAATCTTATGCTCATCTGAGACCATATATAGTTATTACAGTATTACTGTCTATATTCCTTATGCTATACATTACATCTCCATGACTTTTCTGTAACTACCGTTTGTGCTTTTTAATCCTGTCTCCTTTTTCACCTACCCCCCAACCCCCTCGTATTTGGCAACCAACCATCAAAATGTTCTCTGTATCTATTTGTTTTTCTGTTTTGTTTGTTCACTTATTTTGTTCTTTAGATTCCACGTGTAAGTGAAATCATATAGCCTTTGTCTTTCTTTTACTTTTTGATCTCATTTACTTAATTTTTAAAAATTTATTTTTCAATTACTGTCGTACAATATTATATTAGCATACAATATTATATTAGTTTCAGGTGTACAAAACAACATAGTGATTAGATATTTATATAGATCAAGATTGTGAGTAGCAAAACTGAGTAAGCATTTTAGGTTTATGAAAATTAGTTTTCTAGAACTTTATAGACTAGATTGGTTATTTAAGAAAAAAATGAAGGCAGACCAGTTAGAAAACTTGGTAAGTGAGAAGTAACAGAGATTATTGATAAGGTGATAAAGGGAATAAATAAGAAAAATACTTGACAAAACAGAAACAAAAATATTCCGTGACTAATTGGATTTTAAGAAATAGGAAAGAAGTTAAGGATGCTTGCAATTTTGGCCTTGAGTTAATGGCAAAATACTACTTTTAAGAGCAGAAAATAAAAAGAAAGAGAAATTTGTTTGAGGGGAAGAGGCCGGAAAGAATCAAAGATAAGTTCTGGAAATGTTGATTTTGACATTGTAAGGTAGAATTTATAGGTGATATTGGAAATGTGTAAATGAAGTTCAAAGTCAAGTTGATTGGAGTCATATGTATGATTATTTAGTACATATCTTCTTTTAACTTATAGAGCATGAGAGAACTGGGGTTTCAGGGGTAGCAGAAAGCAGTGTGGACCAGTGGAAACAGTGCCAGATAAGATATTGTTGGAGGTCAAGTAGAACAGGAAGATGTGTTTATGCAAAGCTGTTCTGGCAGAGTGTGGTCAAGGTTGTATTTTAGAATATAGTGCTTAGTGACAGTTCAATGATAAAATAAAAAATAGAAAAATAACCAACAGAAATAATCCAACAGGAAAAATAAAAGATGCAGTATTCTATAAAAAATACTGTTTTTGAAGAGCTATTTAGTAACAGGCTAAGGCTGGTGAATGCTGGAGTTTATTCAGCACTGTCATTCATGTCTGATGAATACTGTGAAAAAATGGATTGGTGATAATTAATGTATTAACATTATTAATAAATGGAAGAAGATGGAGAATTAAAATTTGCAGGATGCATATATTTGAGTGTGGGGTACAGTGGAGGAAGAGAAATGAATGGAATGAGAGAAGGGGGCAATAAGATGCAGTTAAAACTAAGGAAATAAAAGTTTTCAATATAATGAAATAGTCAAGTTCTCATGATGATAACTGAAGGGAAGTCATTGGAATGAACAATTGTGATATTGAAAACTTTTGAGAATGGGTTTTCATTAGACTGTTGGACTGGAAGCCAGAAGCTGCTAAATTAAGGCAGCATGATATGGTGTAAAAGGTAGTAGGAGTTTTAAAGTGTGTCAGATCTGATTGGAATCCCAGTTCTGCCACTTACCAGCTGTGTCAATTTGGCAAAGCTATTTAAGGACACTCTTAGTTTCCTAAGCTATAAAAAATGATTCCCAGTTGTATGATTCTTAAAAGGATTCAATGAGGCAGGCGAAATTGCTTGGTAGAATACCTAGAACAAAACAGGCTCTTAATTAAATCCACTCCTTTAAGAAAAAATTAAGTGGTAAGGAAGAAAAAAAAAATTAAGAACAGGATAATCTTTTGAAAAGTTTCATGGTGAAAGGAACTGAGAAATTTGTAGGGAAGATTGTTTTAGGCTAGTTGGAACTGATCACGTTTGCTTATAGAGGAGAGGAGCAAAGATGGAAAGAAAGTGAGGAGTCAGGAATGAAAACAGTGGGAGAATAGGCAGAAAATGTGAAGAGGATTAAGTGCAAACTGCCAGTTATAAAATTAGTCACTGGGATGTAAAGTACGGCATAGGGAATGTAGTCAATAATATTGTTGTAACTATGTACAGTACCAGATGGCTACTAGACTTATGTGGTGATCACTTTGTAAGGTATATAAATGTCTAATTACTATGTTGTACACCTGAAAGTAATGTACTATTGTATGTCAATTACAATTAAAAAATAAATTTAAAGTGAGAAAATCATCAACAACAAAAAGAATGAAAAAGGTAATTGATGAATCTGGAGCCTGGAGGACAAAAGGTCAAGGATTTAGTATCAAATACAGAGGAAGAAGAGTTTTAGGACAAAAAGTATACATTTCTTTGGAGACTATTTAGAAGGAGAAGAATGTAAATACATTTTAAGTACAGAGAAAGGAAGCTGTAAGAGTTCCTTTTGAAAACGTGTGTCTTAGTGAAGGGAGAATGTCATTTACTAAGCGAAGGAAAGATGAAGATGTAGAGTTTACGTAGAGTGAAGAGTTTGAAAGTATAACATGAAGAAGGCTGTAGGGGTCAATAGAAAAGAATAAATTGATTGCTCATCAGGTGTTTCAGATCAGTGACTGATGTGGAGCTGGGTTGAGACAGGTTTCACTGGAATTCAGAAATGCTAGCCTGGGAACCATTCTTTAAGAATAGTAGTATATCCTAAGAAGCTGCTGAAATTATCTAAGTATAAGAGGCAGAATCTAAGAGGTATGACATGATTGAAGGAGAGGTATGAGAAGATTGAGGAGAAGGTGAGATAAGTCAATAACATGGCCCCAAATTGGCTGAGTAGCAATGATCTGAAAGTACTTTTCATATTGATTCATTAAAATCTAATCAACTATGGGGACTTCATAAATATCTAGAGTGTCTAACAAGGGCTCTATTTAATTATCTGAGATGGTATGATAGGTAGAAGTGAGTAGCTGGGGTTTGTACACTGTGCTGAAGGTTCTGACACAAAGAAGGAAAGCTGTAGCCTACTGTAATCTCCAGGCAAGCCTGAGGCCAGGGCACGTATTGGAGACAGCAGGGACTCACCCTAACCTAGGGCAAGTTGAAGGATATAGGCCCCTTCCTGCACCTCTGCTTGCTAGTAGAACATGCTATAGTCATTTGACTAACCCTCTGGACTGTTCCCCCAAGGGGAAGGGCAGAAAATCTTTGACAGAGGATCATGTAAAACTGAAAGAAATATATGATTTTTGAAGAACTTGATTTTCTCAAACGTGGAACAGCAATCTCCATTTGGGGTAGGGAAAAAAACCAAAGGTTTTCATCAGAACAAGAGGTGGTCAATGCCAGCTTCAACGAAATCCACTGCCTTAACATGAGGGGTCACAATATCCACTTTGGGGATCTGCAGAACACATGATTTCTAAAGGAACAGTAGGTATTGACAGTTTACAAAACCTGAAGGCTAATTAAACCTGCCATGTTTCATGTCTTGATTCACTTGTTCCTGCTTTCATTGAATGCCTACCATATGACAGGCAATAATGGACTAGACACTTAGACAAGGTCCCAGTTCTGATGGAGCTTGGGACTAGGGATGGGAATGGGACTAGGGGGAGAAAACACTGGGATATTTAAAAAATACCACACTGAGTCCTCAGGATCTGAAGCATTTTGTGTGTATGTTTGCATGCCTAGGTATGTGTATAGGTATGTGGTAAGAGTGTAGATTTAACTGTGTGTGTGTGTGTGTGTGTGTGTGTGTGTGTGTGTGATAAAGGTACAGAGAGGAAGTAGTAACTGTAGATTTGCCTGGCTATGCCAGCCTCCATATAAAGAAAATAACTACCAAATAATATCATTGTAAAAATGCTTTTGGTATAGTGTAGCATAAGTTAGTGAGATACTTTTTAAAATTTATTTTGATAAATTTGATATTAAAGAAAAATTTTATATTCAATATTGCCCAGATTACTGTGGTGAGCTAGACATTCTCTTTTGCTACTGATGGGATTATACATTGTTAAATCTTTCTGGCAAGCAATTTGTAATATGTGTTAGGAACACTAATATGTTCATGTCTTTTCAATATGCAATTTTAAGGAACTTATCTTAAGGGAAATAATCTAAAATGTAGACAAAGCTTTATGCATAGAAGTACTCACCATAGCCTAATTAATAACAGAAATAAAATACTAAAAATTTAAATTATGTATGAATAGAGAAATGATTGTCTTGCTGTGGCTCATTCATAGTATGAATATCATGTAAATAATTAAAATTATGTGCTCGAGGAGTTTTAATGACATGGGACAATATTTATAATGTAAAAAGATATGTTATAAAACAGGGTATCAATTTTTATATGCTGTATATTCTTAATATTTAAAACATTTCATAAAATTGAATGGAAGGAAGTTGGCCAAAATGCTTTATACTTTAAGCATTTTCTGTGATTTATACGTGTGACTTTTATGTCCAGGAATACCAATAAATATTATCATTATTTTTAATTATTAATTTTTTTCAGTTACAATTCACATTCATTATTATTTTATATTAGTTTCAGGTGTACAGCATAGTGTTAGGCATTTGTATAATTTATGCAGTGATTTTCCTGATTAGTCTAGTACCCACTTGGCACTGTTCATAGTTGTGATAATCAGTAAATATTGTTTTTAAAACCCTGTATTAGAGCTAAATGCCTCTGAGATTGTTCCATAAACGATTGAGTCATATTCCAGAATGATCTGGAAAATCAACACTTACATATGTAACTATATTATTAATTCAAATGTTTGCTAAAGAATTTGTCAGGTGGGTATATTTGAGTGCATTGAGAGCAACTTTTTTTGCTGCTTTTCTTTAGAAAGGTCGTAACTTTCAGCATGACAGATAAAGCCTGTTCTTTGTTATCTGTACAGTAAATCCGGTGAAGTGGTAGAAATGACCTTCATTAGGCAATAATTTTATAGGAAATGATTTTAATTAAGTAAATAGAAAGCAAAGATGTATTACTTTAAGATAAAGGTAATATTACTAAAGCATGATTCTAGGACCCCTTGTTTAAAATATAGACTTCTTGACATACTAAGTCAGAATCTGAGGATGGGTTCTGAGAAGCTGTATTTTTAAAGATACAACCTAGGTAATTCTGCTCAGATTCTCTAAGAATACCAGTTGTGGAAGAGAGGTTTGGGATTTAGAAACTCTTGCATAGGATCTTCTCTGCTCTAATGTTTATTAAGTAGAATTAGACATTTTCCCAGTAGCATGGATTCAAAATATACTTTGCCTCCTGGATAAATCAGAATTAAGGAATGGGGCCTATCTACTGCTCTACTACAGTCTTATTAGAGAGATTTAGATTTCGAATTCTTTGACAACAGACACGAGTGGTCAGTAACAGTGCTGGGAGCAGTGGTAGGGTGACTGTGTAGGTAAATTGTCTTAGCTACAAAAATAACAGTCTGCCAGTTCCAGCTCCTTAGTGGGCATCTTTTTGTGGAATTGTTGCCTAACTCACTGTGCAGTAGAGTTTACAATTCTTAATGACACAGGTCTCCATGAAGAGCTGTAAGACTCTAGGGGTTAAGGACGCAAGTGGCAGAGTCAGACAGACCTGTCACTTGCTACATACCTGGGTGAATTAAACAAATCAAAATCTTAGATTCTTCTCATGAAAAGTGGGTTACTGCAAGTACCAACCTAATGAAAAATTGTGTTCAAATCGTTTAGTACAGGGCCTGGCATAAAGTAAGCACTTGTAAATGCTTATAGTGATGAATTCACAAGAGCTCAACTATATAAACTTGGGAGGTCAGGATTTGCCACTTGATTTTTCAAAGACCGTGTTAATTATCAGAAAAGTTTGGGGATTTAAGTAATCTCAAATTCTGTGTGTGTGTGTTTGTGTGTTTGTGTGTGTGTGTGTGTGTGTGTGTGTGTGTGTGTCTAGGGGTGTGGAAGTTGGCAGTGGATCCAAGTTTATTAATGGTCCTTCATCTAAACTACATTTTTGATATCTGCTGGTTTCATGGAACATCCAAACCTAATGTCACTTACTGAAATCCATCCTCTTGGGGTTGGTGTAGGACCGAATTAAATAATGTGAATTATCATTTGCAGACTGACTATCATTTGCATACCTTCTCTAATTCCAAAGAAAGTCATCTCTACACACATGCACAATGCACACACACAAACACACAGAACCTTAACCTTGGATACCTCTATAATACTTCTGGGATGTCATATTCTATAAAGCCATTTTAGGTTCTAATAAATGTCTTTGGCTTTATAGATTTCTCTCGTGGCTTCTCAACTTTAGGAAAATAACCAGCCCCGCAGAAACATGATTAAATCAGGTCGAGACAATTTGACCAGGAGCAATCACTTATATTATCCAGTTGCATAATACACTTCTTGAATAAATGACATATCCTAATTTAGGATACATCACCAGATTCAGGTCAGAAAGTATCCTCTGCCAGTCAATAAGAGTGCGGGTCACTGGAAGATCTCTTCGTAGAATTTTTCTCAGGGCTTCGTTCGATAACTCCTGTAATTCTTCTAAGACTGCAGCTTGAAATTTATTCTCTTGCTCTTCCACAAGCCTTGCAAAACTTAGAGCCAGTTGAGCTTGGTTGACTATTTCCAAGCTTTCTTTCAGGTCCTTAGAGATTTCAACATGAAGGTTGACACACTTGAAGAAGTGAGCTTGCACAAAAATTCTTCCAGTAACTTGGGTTAGAAATGGATTTATTTGGAAAATCCATTTAGATTTCCAAAGGCCATTCCAAAAATTTCCTGTTTCATAGCTGTGATCTTCAATGCAAGCTATCAAGAACTCCTTATTTTTCACAGTTTTTCTTAACACGTTACAATTTCCTGATGGATAGTGATCATTCACATACAGTTTTAAGGCACACAGAACAACAGTTCTCAAGTATTCAGTCTCATTCCGAATGATACCATGACTCTGGATGTCTTTTAACTGATTTTGAAGCAGATCGAATTTGAAAGAAAGTTTGCTTTGATAGTCAAAGAATCGGAAATCACCCATTACATTGTGGTGAGACAAGAGGACTGGATTTCCATCTATGCAGATTGGTACAGAATATTTTTGGCAGTATTGATGGCCTGCACACTCACCTTGATGGTGCATGAGCTTTTCATCACGGATAAGCAGACAGAGATCATCAAAGGCATTTACAAATTCCCCTGGAGGAGCCTGTATTAACAGTCTGTGAATTATTCTTTCTTTCTCTTCCCTACTCAGAACACTATGTGACATGTTTCGTTGTTGCAGAAGCAAAGCTTCTGAAATAAAGAGTGTTCAAAGGATGAGAAAGCATTCCATGAGTCACCTTTCCCATCAAGGTGTTAAACATTCAAGCTTACGATTACTATGTCTAACCATTGAAAACAGGTTGTCTGGCCAGTGCTGAGTCTCCTGATGAAGTCATAAAGAACCTTTCTCTCTGACGTGTGGAACTTTGGATGATATCACAATGGGTGCTCAGATCAAAAACAAGAAAATGACAGTCACCTGATACCTGGTGCCCAGCCAACTAGTTTCACATATTTTGAAGATTTAAAGAACTTAGCTTCCTGAACAGCCTTCTTCAAAAGTAGTGTATCTCCATGTGCATTGTATGTTGTCAGGGATCTAGAGAAGCAGCCCAGTGTTTCTAGCGAATGCTTTGTAACACTTTGCTCCTTCTGGGACCACAGTGGTGTTGACTTGTACTCAGGCTTTCAGAATAGCTGCCCTAAACCTTACTGGAAACACTATGCTGAAATGCTTGAAGGCTTTTAAGAAAATAGTAAAAATAAAATGAGATTTGATGGCAGTTCATGGAAAAATGCCAGACAGCAGGGGATGCAGCATCTATAAACATTGTCCATTTGGAGATGGTCAGAGCATAAAGTCAGAAAATTTCAAGGGCAATGAAGTGCAGTGGCCGTGTCTTGTTTACTGTTTCTGTGGGAATGAAGTGTGAGTAACTCCAGTGGACGAAGACAACAAACCACTGTGCGTTCTTGCTTTCTCTCTAGAAAAGGGCAGTGACAACAGCCAATGAGTATCAAGAAATTTCTTTCCGGCAAAAGGGCACAGCTAATTACATTTGGAACCCATGACAGCACCTAATGGGAAGAGACTTCTAAGCGAGGAGAAACGGAACGACAGGTCATGAAAATATGGAGAACAAATATCCATTCAGAAGTTTTCAACTCCTTTTTTTCTCTTCTTTCTCTTGATTTAATCCCTTAATTCTCTTCTCATTCTTTTTGAAGATCCCTGAAATTAAGTCCTTCTCTTTTAATTATAGACTTATTCTGTCTATATCTGTCCTGGGCTTTTTCTGTTTCCCTAGCTTCCTGTATCCTTTTCTTACATGAACTTTTCCATATTAAGTCATAGCCATTAAATGTAAGGGCATCTCATTAGTTCTAATAATCTGAAATTGAGTGGATCTTGGAATAATTTTTTTTACCAATACCTTTCATGATTTCATAGACTTTCATATTCTATTCAAACTTAGTTTTCCAATTGAAATGTTCTAATTTGTGTAGTGTATCTGTATATAATAAGTAGGCTTGATTATTTTATTTTCCTCATTCATACCAAATATACACTAACCATGACATTTTTAACCCCTTTGTATGGATCTTAAAATGTTGCTTTTTGGGGCATGTGTGTAGCTGGATATTTGGCTAATGTACCGGTGACAATTATATCAGATATGGTTACTATTTATTGAACAGTCAGTAGCAGAAGCTGTGTTCAGTGACATATTTTGAACTCATTTCATGTCCTCACTTTCCCTAAGTATTAATCTGACCACTTTTCAGGTGAGGAAACTGAAGTTGAATGAGGTCCAGTGAGTGGCAAAGGTTGCTTGAAGCCCAGCTGCCTCCCTAGTCCATATACTGTATTTCCCAAATGATAACTTGATTTCACAAATGTTTATTTTTTTCCCCCATAGTTATTATTGTGTTATGCCCTTCCATAACTTTTAGTTTTGGTTTAAATATTATTTATCATAGAATTATCTAGTCCTTTAAGCACAAGGTAAACTATCCTTTAAAAACAAAAATAAACTGAAGAGAGATCAACTATTTCTTTAGATATTTTTAAGTACTTAATGACTTTGTGTGAGAATTTCCTTAACTTCTTTTTTTGTGCTTCATACATGGTTTTTGTCGATGATTCGGGATGATTTTAGAGGTGGAAAAATTGACCTAGGAAAAACTTTTCAATTACTTGAAAAATTAAATATTCAATGCAATTATATTCATGTGAAATATATTTTTAAGGTGAGATGATATCTGCCCTCCGTCTACCCCACCCCAGGAAGGGCTTAACCCAATTTAGGGAAATGTTGATAGTTACTTGGATGCTTTTTGCAGGAAATGCATGTGAAAAATTAGTCTTTTAAGAATTAAAGCAATTAATTGTGCTAAATATACTTATTATCAACATAGAGAATTTAGGCAGGAGGCAGAATAAGTTGAGAATAAAATTTGAAATAATACTAGCTTATAGTTTAAAACAATCTACTGAGTATACAGGAGTGTTCATATCAGATTAGGGTTGGTCATATGATTAAATTAAAATCATATACAATACATGATGAAACAATAAATGGATCGAATATTAGTGATTTATAGAAGAAATGGGTGATCTTGTGAAAACTTGTATTTTACTCACCTCAAAGTAGAAAATCATACCAAAAGTCCTCTTTGTTAGAAGAACTAGTAGAAAGGAAACCTGGCTCAGCTGTGTCACAGAGGATCACCAGAGGATAAAGGAAAAGATCATGAATACAATAAGAAGAAAACCAAGTGTTTAGCTGAGTTTTGGAATATTGTAAATTCCTCAACCAATCAGGCAAGACTATTAGACTGGCCAATTCAGATAGTTACAAAGATAGAAATCCTGATTTTGATTTTGTTTTTTCAGAGTAGCAGATAACACAAGTCCATGTTGAAATTGTTACCACTAATACAGACTGGGAGCTTGTGTTATCTTCCTTGCAAGCTAACCAGCTAGTCTGCTATAGTTTCAAGTTTGCTGGCAGAGGAAGGCTCCCAGTTCATAGAAAAAAGTGAGCTTGTGACTCACAAAAATAGAAATTGCCAGAGTATCATCAATTTGGTGCCATTGCTCTAACCCCCAGTTCCCAAATTGTGATGTGAGGAGGGCCAGATGACATGTACATTACCATGGGTTGCATTACCAGAGAGGCATCTAAAGTTTAAGAAACTCAGATCTTACCTTTTAATATGGGGAGTAAGCCTGTCTGACCTTTACTCAGGAGGGTGTCATTATCATTATTACAATGGACAGGAAACAAACCTGTTTATTCCTAGGGAGGGAGATACTGCCTCTTCATTATGCAAATATCCTTGAAAAGCTAGTCCTGAAGAAAGGATATTGGTGTATCTGCTTGGGGAAAGTGCAGAAACACAAAACCACTGGAGAAGTGCCTCTCCACCAGTACTTCTCTGGATAAGATATAGCCCCCATGTTATAAGCCACAAAGAGGAAGTTCAAAAGAGAAACCTGAGCTTCTTATTTCTATGAACCCAAGTACCTTCTGCTGCAATAAGCTATCAGAAGTTTAATCAATTAATGTCTAATACCACATCTGAAGAACACAAATTTTTGTGAAAGATTTTGGCACGTAAAATTTTCCCCCCAGTGGTATCGCCCAAAGGGAGGAACAGCAATGAGCTTTCTGTTTTAATAAAATTCACTTTCAACAAAATATATAGGTATAATAGTAATTATGTCTCTATCAAATGGGAAACACTGTAAATCTTATTCAGTGATTATCAGGTTGCTTTGAATTATCTGCAAGGTAGAGCTATCTGTTTGCAATGCACTTGAGTGAAATGCATGCTATATTTAACAGCATTATGTAGAATGATCAACAGTTATAACAAGCAAAGAAATAGCTCATTAATTGAAATTGATGATTATTCAGACATGACAGGGCTGAAGGTCTATTTTTGTTTAGCAAAACCTTTTTGGAGTGGCTATGAAAACAACATTAATTATAAAAATTAGGGAGGCAGAGTTTGCGTTGAATACTTCAAAAACCTTTTAAAAATGACCTCAAATACTTTAGAAGCATAAATTACATTTAAAGAAGTTTGATGACCATAATAAACCATCCTTATTTATTAAAATAATTCCCCTGGGTCCTCTGATAAATACTTTGTAGCTTAAGTTAAACTGCCATATATTTATTAAAATGTTGATTAAACAGAATGCTTAAGGAAGGTGTATTGGCTAACTGAATTTTCTGGATAGCTGAAGATTCATCTTAAATATATCCCACTCTTTTGCTTCAGCTTTTGTTGATAATCTTTCCTCACTTTATGGGTATACCTTTTAGCCAGAGTAGATAAAATGAATCATAATGAATCTTATTTTGATGACCAAAATCTTCCAGTGTCTTAGGGTTATTTTTATTGACAAGCTCAATGGGCACGAGATTCTTCTTTCTGTTAGATCCTAGCTGTATGGTACTTGGCAAGTTAGCAATCTCTCTGAGTAAATGTTTTAATCTGCAGAATAGGGATACTAATACAGTTATCTTGCAAGATTGTTCTGAATATTAAGTAAGATATTATTTGTGAATGTACCTAGTGTCAAGTTTGACAAAAAATAGGCACTCAGTAAATTAGTTGAAGGTATATCCATCATGATGTTTATAAATATATATATATATATAGAAAATTGCATTACCTAAGAAGCTGACATAAATTCTGACATGGATTTATTTCATCACAAAGAATTTTTATTATAAAATTTGAGTAAAGAAGATGTAACACTATGACTCTAGTAAAATATTCTAATCTTCTTTTTAAATCCCTTTATTAAAAGAATGTTTATTGGTTTTATCATCTTTAACTTGTAGCATTATAGGAAATATGGGTCATTTCAACCCACATAGCTAGACTTAGATTACACTCTTAATTGTTGATCAAATATTATTGACGAAAGAAAGTCTGGAATTTCAAAGGTGTGTTAACCTAGATGCACAATAAAAATGGATGGGGCTGGCTTAAAACCTTTCACTAAATAAATTATAGGCCTAAGGCATAACTACCCACCATGATATGCCCAGGCAGGGATTTATGATCGAATCACCCTGTGAGGTTATTTTCCATAGAACTCCTTTTTTTGGGTCCACAATACCATTTGTTCATCATCTGCCATATTCTAGGCACCATATTAGGTTTTTGCACACATTATCTTAACAAATATCCAAGGAAGTTATTATTAGCCTCTTTTCATACATAAAGATATTGAGGATAAAAATGTTACTTTAATCTGTTCATATTTCATATAACTGTGGAAACTCATGTCTGGGTATGTCTGACTCCAAAATCCTTGTCTCATTTTCTCCTATAACACATCAATCCCCTGTTCCCATCCCAGCCAATTGACTATTGGCTGTATCTGTCTGGATAAACTGAAGTACTTCAAGTTTAATGTTTAAAATGAAACTTATCTTCTCTGTAAAACTTTATATTTGATTCCTAGCTCAGACTGCTTCTTGGATTCCTCATATCAAACTCTCTGGTAGTCACCATGGAACTTTTCCTGATGAAATGAAGAGATCATCTCCAACATGTTTGTCCCATACTGTACCCTAGGGGTTCACGTTAGAAGCAAAACTGTCAAAAGATGAGACACTAGGCTGGATGATATGAGGGAAGCAGACATAGATAAGACTTACATAACAATACATTGAAATGTAGAACCCGTTTCTTGTACATCTTCCATCCTTGTAGCAACCTGATGACACAGGTAGCGCTATCCCCATTTTGCAGATGAAGAATATGAAGCTCAGAGAGTTTAATTTATATTTCCAAAGTCCCACGTACTTTGGATCTACAAATATGTCATCTCCATTCTACAAACTGTCAGCACCACAATACAGTGGCCCTTTAACACAAGCCCCTTATATTCAAGCTGTTTACAGTGTAATGAGAAAGTTAAAATAGAAATAAATAGGCTCTTTTGAAATTAAATGTCCTTCTAAGGTGTCCTATGTCTCACTTTTGTTTTTTATTTGTAAGTGATGCTATGATTCTACTAGTTATATAACTCCTCCAACTTCAGAGAGCTTTGACTTCTCTCCCTTATGCATTTAAAGGTTTAATGTGTTGAAACCTCCTGACTTCTCCCTTCATAAATTCACTGACACCTGTTGTTTAGTTTCTTCTTAGCCCCTCCCACCTGGATTATGTCCTCTCTGTTCCCTTAGCAGTTCTCCTTCCCTTCCAATTTGGAATGCACAATTTACAGCACTAAACTTCTGCTTTTGCTAGTCCTTTTCTTACTCAGAACCTCACAGTGGTTTTGTGGCTTTTAATAACTGGACCCAGCTTAATTTCTTGTCTCTTATCTCATAAAGTGCAAACACGAATTTTCCAGAACAGCCAGGTAAACCCATTCTTTCTTATTGGAAGCTACCTTGTTGTCACTGCCCCAAACCCTTCGGTGATTATGCAGATTCCACTTCCTCTACAGTGACCTTGAGTGTTTCTGATTTACTCTGACATTTATGGTGCAGGCTGCATCTTGGTAGAATGGGAATACCTACTGTCTGGCAGGATTTTAAGAAGGCATGAAATAGAAAAATAAAATGTGTAATTGAAAGGCAACCTAGAATACTCATTGTCTCTCATACCTTATTCACTCCTACTATCACCACTTTTTTTTAATCAATTTTTTAAATTACAGTTGACATTCAATATTATATTAGTTTTAGGTGTATAGCATTAGTGGCTAGAAATTTATATGATTTATGAGATGATCTCTCCAATAAATATAGTACCCATATGACATCATATATAGTTATTACAATATTATTAATTATATTCCCTAAGTTGTATTTTATATCCCTGTGACTATTTTGTAATTGTCAATTTGTACTTCTTAATCCCTGCATCCTTTTTACCCACCTCCCTCGATCCCCCTCCCATCTGGCAACCATCTGTTTATTCTCTGTATCTATGAGTTTGTTTCTGTTTTATTCATTCATTCGTTTATTTGTTTATTTATTTGTTTATTTATTCCACATATAAATGAAATCATATGGTATTTGTCATTCTCTGATGTATTTCACTTAAGTGTAATACCTTGTAGGGCCATCCATGATGGTCACTGGGTTTTAAGTGGCGATGACCCATTAAACTTTTCCCAATTTTAGCAACACTTCATGCAGTTCTAGATATTTTATCTGAGATAAGAATTCCATGTAAGATTCATCTTTTAAATGTAAGTTGCTATATATATTATACAAATACTCTAATTTATTCATTTTATGTATTTGTTATATTCACAATTAGCCCACCAGTCATTTTTTTTTTTTTTTTTTTTTAGTAGGATAATGACAGGCTGAAGCAAGGAAGAATCACCATAGAAGAATTTAGATCAATTTACCGGATTATTGCACACAGAAAAGAAGTCATTGAGATTTTCAACACATATTCTGAAAACCGGAAATTTCTTTTTGAACAAAATCTGATGGAATTTTTGAAACAAGAGCAGTATATATTTAACATTAATAAAATTACTGCTTCTGAGGTCATTCGAAAATATGAGCCTATTGAAGAAGGTATGCTTGCATTTCAAAGTTTTATCAAATATTTATATGCAAAGTATTTTTTTATGAATTACAATAATCAAATTCAAATTTTTGGATGGGCCAAATTTTTTCTGAATAATAAAATATTGGAAGTTTTATTTTTCAATTTTATAGAATATATATATATATATATATATATATATATATATATATATATATATATACCTTTTAGCAAGCTACACTGTGTAACCACAGCATTCTTTTCTATTTCGTTGTCCAGCTGTTTTCTTTTTTTTGTAAATTGGGGAATTGGGGGAGGGGAACAGTGTTGGGGAATTAGGGAAGGGGGACCAGCCAAGTTGTTCTTTGATCTTAGTTGTGGAGGGCACCAGTCACCATCTGGCTGCCTGTTGGCAGCTCCTGGCCTCTAAGCTCAAGGTACTGTGTTACAATCTTAGTTGTGGGTGGGTGTAGCCTCCATCCCATGCGGGAGTTGAACCAGCAGCCTTGTTGTTAAGAGTGCAGGTTCTATCCACTGAGCCATCTGAGCGGCAGCTCAGCTCAAGGTGCTGAGTTCAGTCTCAGTTGCAGGTGGGCATAGCCCACCTTCAAACAAGTCATGTGGTTAGGAGCATGTGCTCTCACCAGCTGAGCTGTCCTGCCACCTGTTGGCAGCTCAGTGGAAGCTCAGCTCGGGCGCAGCGTCACTGGCCTATATGGGAATTAAACCGGTTGCCCTGTTGCTCAGAGCTTGTGCTCTTAAGCTAACTCTTAACTAACTGAGCCACTCGGCTGGACCTGTACAGCTGTTTTCTTTTAACAGCTTTCATATATCTGCCAAGAGTTCAGAGGTAAGCTTTGATGTAGAAAGCAAGATGAGGATTCTGTTACATGTACTGTAACAGAAGAAAGTATCTTGATATCCATCAATAAGATAAAAACCCAGATATAGGCAGTCTTCCATTTTTATACATTGTGTTATGAAAGATATGTATGAATATTAAATTACCTGAATGAAAACAATTCTAGCAAAGAAAAATATGAGGTGTGATAAATAATTATGGTACATGTTTAAATTTTTAAAAAATTACAGTAAAAGACACATTACCATTAATTCCCCTCAAAATATCCCCCCTCTCGCTTGGAACACACTTGTCTGATTGTTCTTGCCACTTTCTGAAGCAGTTCTGGAAGTCCTCTTTCACGAGTGTCTTTAGTTGAGCTGTTGTGGCTGCCAAGAATTCCTGAATCAATTCAAAACATTTTGCCTTTGGGGAGGAGCCAGAGGCCTCCTGGTGCCAGATCCGGTGAATAAGATGGATGAGGACACACTGTAATGTTTTTATTTGACAGAAATCGCTGTACCAGAAAGGATGCGTGACATGGGGTGCTGTCATGATGGAGGATGGAGTAAAGACACTCGTGAAAGAGGACTTCCAGAACTGCTTCAGAAAGTGGCAAGAATGATGGCATAAGTGTGTTTGATGCAAGAGGAAATATTTTGAGGGGGGGTTAATGGCAATGTGTCTTTTAATGTAATAAATTTATTTTATTTAAACATTTTTCATATTTTTTTAATCACACCTTGTACTCCACTGTCTATATGCATAACTGAATACAATATTTTATCAATATTTAAAATGTTTGCTTTTCCTTCATTTTGAATACAGTCATCTGGTTTAAATTAAGTGACCACTTAGGCTAATAATCTGTCATATAATTTTTTATCTTTGCCTCATCTTTCAATGGGTAAAAAACTTCAATATTTTTTATTTATGCTCACCTTTAAATAAAATAATGAAGGCACAATATAATAAAATATTAATATAGTTGTATAATTAGCACTATTAAAGCACAGTGTTTAGTCCTATAGAAATTGATAGAAAAGCTCAAAATATTTATTTAACAAAGGAGGTATGAAAGTCCAATTTCTGACTTTGAAAGTTGGTTTAGGGTTACCACTGCTTCATTTCAGAGAGTGCTATGTATTGAGTTGTTGAAAAACTCATGATGTATTTTTGCAATGAAAAACATAGAAAAAATATGTCATGACTTTTCCAACAACCCAATACTATGAAAAAAATAAAACAAAGAAAGTGATAGAGACTAAACAACCCAGGAAGTCTAGTTCAGTTTGGGTGTTTTGGAAAGTGTTTTATGAGGATGTGATGTTCGAACTGACTTACATGATGAGAAATAACTCATCATGTGATAAAATGGGAGAAGTGTCTGAGGTTGAGGGAAGAAAAATGTTGGATCTGAGTTGGAGAATTCAAGGAACAAGAGGACAGTGTGTTTGTAATTGGAGAATGAGGGTGAGTTGAGTTTGGAGAGATAGGCAGGGATCAAATCATGTCTGTCTTGTAGGCCATAATTAAGATTTTGGCTTTGAGACTCAGTCCTACCTAAAGATTTGCAAAGGTTTTCAGCATCATAGTGGTAAGATTAAATGCAGTGTCAGCAAGAGTTTGGTCTGGTCACCATTACAACTCTTGCAGAAACAAAACAAAACACAAAACAAAACAACACAACTCTTGTAGGTTTGCAACAAGATAGAGAGCTTGCATCAGAATGTAAAACAACTGCATCACTAAGCACACCTGATGAGTTCAGCAGACTCTTTCTCTTCCTCCTCCTCCTCCTCCACCTCCTCCTCCTCCTCCACCTCCTCCTTCGCTCTTCCTCCTCCTCCTCCTCCTCCTCCTCCTCCTCCTCCTCCTCCTCCTCTACTTCCTTTTCCTCCTCTTCCCCTTCTCCCCATTCCTCCTCCTCCTCCTCACCTCCTTCTCCTCCTCATCCTTTCACTCCTTCTTCTTTTAATAACAAAGACTTTCTCTGAGAAAGTAGTGAATTGAGTTGTGTTCTGGCTCAAGCTCTTTATATCACTGATGACTGGAAACAGCCAGGTCACCAATAAGTATTTTCAGTAGCACTGATCTAGTGAATATTAAAAACAAACAAACAAACAAAAAAAACCATTACTTAGGCACTGTTACCTGGAGGTAATAAAAGATACAAAAGATAATGGGATGGTGGCAGTAACATCTTGGAATTGTGTTTGCATTTTAACTGCAATATTACACTGTTCATCCATTTCATTTTTTGAGCCTTCCTCTGCCTTAGATGCTTGTGTGCACAGCCAAATCCTTGCATTTTATTTATATGCTTATTGATCACTTTAGAGACTTATTAAGGCCAGTTTGAATTATGATCTTATAGTCCCAAATGCTGCCAAATTCGTCAATCTCATTCCACGTTGCTATGTGACATGTACCAAATGAGGATTTAATAAAATCCATGAGATTAGCTATCATCTCAATCTAGTAATTTTTAAGGGCACAAGATGAGTTTGTTTCCTATTTCATTACCAAGGACATTCACTTAATTATTAAATAGATCAACAGGGCTATAAGCAATCACTGCTAGTTAAACTGGGAAAAATAATAAATTTATGCAAACCATTACTATTACAATATATGATACATTTGCTCCAAACTCTCCCATATTCCTAAATTTTCAAGGCTTTGAAATAGAGTTTGCATGTCTATAAACATTCTATATATTTGCTTTTAGCTTTCATTTTTTTAAACCAAAAAAAAGCACTTTTGAATGCTGGCTTTTTCAGTAATGATTTCATAAACATTTACTTATGTCACTATATATTTTTCTTATACATTATATTTAATGGCTGCTTAGTATTATATTTTGAGGTTTAATTTGTTTCCTCCTGTTATTTAGTTTTTATAAATAATGCTAGCATGAGCATCCTTGCACATTAATCTTTGAGTCTCTATTTCTATAGTATAAATTCCCAGAAATAAAATTATTTGCCAAGGATCACTCTCTAATCTAAAGTGAATACTCACACCAGTTTGAGACAATCTGAATTAACAAAAACAACAGCAACTGACATAGAGCTAATATATAGGATAGGTGCTATTTTTTTTTTTTTTTTTAGCTGAGCCATCCTGCCACCTGTTGGCAGCTCAACGGCAACTCAGCTCGGGCTGGCCTCGAACAGCTGTTGCTCAGAGCTCAGCTTGCACTCTTGAGCGAGCTCTTAACCACCTGAGCCACTCGGCCGGCCCTAGGATAGGTGCTATTATGATCACCATTTCAAACATAGGGAGAGGTTAACTAACATGCTCATTTTATAACAGTAAATGGAGTTAACCCAAGGTGTCTGATTCCAGAACCAGTATTCTTCTTAAGTAGATAATTTTGGTATATATTATACTGTGTATAAAGTTCAAAGTTAACTTACTAAAGATGATAATATGCAAATGACCCAGCAATTGCATTTGTAGGCATGCACCCAACAGAAATTTGTACATATTTGTACCAGGTACTGGTTGTTTATAGGAGCACTCTTTGTAATAACGCTAAACTAGAAATTACCTAAATGCTCTTAAAGAAAAGAAATGATTAATAAATTGTGGTATACTCACTCAATGGGATATTATACAATATGGGAATGACTAACGTCTAACTATATGCAACTGCAAGAATAAATCTTAGAAACAATGTTGAACAAAATGAATGAGTCAAAAAAATACATACTGCATGTGTTCACTCCTCTAAAGTATAAAACCCTGAGAAAACTAATCTATGCTGTTAGAAGGCAGACCATTGAATACACTTGGGTGTGTGTGAGGTTGGGGAGACTGACAGTTAGCAGGAGGTAGGCTTCTGGGTGCTGTAATGATCTGTTCTTGGACATGAGTGCTGGTTATCTATGTATTTTTAAAACATTAAAAAATCAGATATAATTAATATGTTCTCTACTTGAATGTTGATAAAAAATAATTAAGGGTATTGATGAGAAAAAACTATTTCCAAAGACAAATTAGAAATAGTATTAATGTTAATTCTAAGTGACTATTTAAGAAACATGCTCTACTACTGAATGAGTTTTAAAATAGATATAATTTTTACATGGTTAATGATATTTCTGCACCCTTTTTACTTATTTTTTTATAGTTAAGCAAGCAAGCCAGATGTCAATAGAAGGTTTTACAAGATACATGTGTTCATCTGACTGTCTACTATTTAATAATGAGTACGAAAAAGTTTATCAAGATATGACTCATCCATTAAATGATTATTTTATTTCAAGTTCACATAATACATACTTGATATCTGACCAATTAGTGGGACCAAGTGACATCTGGGGATATGTAAGGTATTTATTTTGATTTTAAAATTCATTACATTTTATAACACTTGGAAGTTTCTGGTGGTATCTACCTCCATAGGTAGTAATTCACAGTAAAAATAGGCTATGTTTTAGGCAAATGCATAGAAAAGAATAATTTTGATTTGTGCACATCTTAGCGATTCAACCTTTGGGTGCTTATGTAATTTATTCTGTGTATTAGTATTATACACTTCCCTTCTAATTCTGCCTGCTGACCTTCTCTCCCTGACTATTGGCCCACTGAAGTTTCCTTCTTATACTTTTTTTTTTTTTTTTGAGGGCAGTGTCACTGGCCCTAATATGTGGGATCCGAACCGGGGCCGCTGGCGTCCCAAGCCAGCTCTTAACCACCATGGCACTTGGCTGGCCCTCCTTCTGATACTTTTAATACTTCTTACAGGAAACATATGAAGAAGACTTAGCATATTTAGCTAATCAGAACATCCAAAATTTTGAAAAATATGGTTAAAAGTAATTCTCAGGCATCAGGACATAGCACTATGAGTAAAGCTGGCACATAAACAGAGTAAATGGTATAATTTGGCATTTATATATAATAATATAGATTTATATGTCAAATGATTTCCATAGATTAAAAGCAATCTGTGCTGTCTCATTTTTTATTCTAATGTATTACAAGGTGTGAGCAAAGATATGGTAGATGTTTAAACAAAAAAAAATCATTATAGTAAAAGACCCATTGCCATTAATTCTCCTCAAAATACTTCCACTCACTTCAAACACACTTTTCCATCGTTCCTGCCACTTT
This sequence comes from Aselliscus stoliczkanus, assembly GCA_033961575.1. Taxonomy (NCBI): domain Eukaryota; kingdom Metazoa; phylum Chordata; class Mammalia; order Chiroptera; family Hipposideridae; genus Aselliscus; species Aselliscus stoliczkanus. The sequence continues at coordinate 175,104,965 of CM066727.1, forward strand.
CTGAAGCAGTTCTGGAAGTCCTCTACCTCATTCTCCATCATGATAGCACCCCGTGTCACACTCGCTTCTCGTACTACAATTTCTGTCAAATAAAAGCTTTATGGGGTGTCCTCAGACACTTATTCACTGGATCTGGCACCATGTGATTTCTGGCTCTCCCCCAAAGTCAAAATGACGATGAAAGGAAGACGTTTCAAATCAATTCAGGACATCGAGGCAGCCACAACAGCACAACTAAAGACACTCATGAAAGAGGACTTCTGGAACTGCTTCAGAAAGTGGGAAGAATGATGGGACCTCATATATTGTTAATACCAGGCTTCAGTTTAACCAGTGAGCTGAGGATACAATGGTGAGCAAGATTTTCAAAGCTGCTACCCTCATCTGTTCATAGGAATAAACAGATAATAAGCAGGTAAACAAATTGATGTTTTCAGGGACTGAGGAGTCAGTCATATGGAGAAGATGTACTGGGGTAACATGATAGGAAGTAACTGTGGGTTGGAGGGTGTTACTTTGGTTAAAGGGTCAGGAAAGAGTTCTCAAGAGGTGAAATGGTTGTAGTCTGAGTGACGATAAAGAGGAAGTGTCAGGAAAATCTGGTGGGAAGGTCATGCTAAGTAGAAGTACTAGTAACGGATTGGCATGTTCTAATGTAAAACTGCAAGTGTGGCTTGAAACAAGTAAATGCAGAATGAAGAGAGGTGAGTTTGAGGAGGTAGACAGAGTCAATATAGGAAGGCCTTGGAGAGATAATGGTAAGGAGAATGGATTTTATTCCAGGTGCATTGGGAAGCCATTGGAGGGGTTTTCCTTAGGATAATGTCATAATTTGATTTACTTTTTACTGTGAAGGAAAGACTGACGGTGCAAAGAGTAGAGGTAGAGTATGATTTGGGAAAATATTGTAACAGTTATTTAGATGGTGAATTCATGAGGCTGTAGTTGAGATAAGTAGTTGAATTTGAAATATTTTAAGTAGGCAAAGTGAACAAGACTTACTAGGATTTGAAGAGAGGTCTGAGAAAGAGTATCAAGATTTTTGGCCTAATAACCTAGAGTTTGATGATAGATTGTCAGAGACAGTGAAGACTGAGGGGAGGCCATTGTAGGATGTGAGGACATTGTAGGATGTAAGAGTTCAATGGTTCCAACTTTCAGCTTGAGATAACAAGTCGTTATTAAAGGGCCACATCAGATAGTCAGTTGGTATATCTGCCTGGAAATTAGAAGAAATACCTAGCCTGGAAAAATAGAATTGGAAGTAATCAGCATATAGGTGATATTGAAAGCTATATGATTGGAGATATTACTTTAGGAAAACCATACATAGAAAAGCTATTTTATAATCCCAAGATCCTATCAAATTTACAAATAAACATTGCTTCTCCAATTTAAAATCTAAATAAATACGTAATTACACAAACTCAGAAATGTATCCACTTAGAGTTTTGTAAGGATAGCCCAATTTATAGCTATACTTTCATTATAGACATCTATACATACTTTATTATTTTAATTGTTTTAAAAAGAAAATATAATTTTTAAACAAGTTGATTTAGAATTGCAGACAATTACTTTTGAATTCCAAGGAAATGTTCCACACAACTGAATATTTAAATTTAAATTTAATTGCATATCTTCCTCTATTTCTTTGCCCATTTGTGGAAGATACACTCTTAGAATACAGGTCTTTCAAAATTTCTCTTACTGGTGAGAGGTAATGTTTACCTATTGATATTTAAATTTCTGGTGCTGATTTTTTATATTTTCCTCATTTGTTAATTAAATATAACCTCTTTGTGTCTCAATTTCCTCATCTTCAAAAGAGGAAAACTAATATTAACTGTCCTACAGCATTAAATATTTTAATCCATATAAAATTCCTTAAACTTATTTAAGTGGAGCATTTCTTTACTGAGGGAGAGAAATTTCCATTATTCATTCCCCAAAAGGGGACTCCGTGTGAAATAGTAGAAAGTGGCCTCATTCATACCACTGGGAAAGATACGACTTTCCCTTACATACCTCTGAGTAAAAGGGGTTGGCATGACACAGAGCAATTGAGTCAAATCATTTTTGCTGGGGACCACACCATGTAGTCAAAATAAGCAGTTTGGTAAAGGTTGGTTGGATCGAAGGATGAAATTAAAACTATCTAGAGAAGTAGCAGAATCAGTATTATTTAGGTTGTCCTTCATGAAAAGTGTTTTTCACAATTGATTTTTTGGTAATTTTGTTTTCCTAGCAGAGATTTCAAGATTATTCTGTTAGTACTTCAGAGAACTGATATTCTGTGTGATATAAAGGGCAAGACTATTTAATTAAGAGGAGAGTAAAGCAAACATTCTTCCAGGGCAATTCATAAACTTGACTAACGGATATTGTTTCTTCAACAATTGAAAATCTAAATACATAAATAAATTCTCAAGCTGAGAAATATATTCAGTTTGATGTCTGCAAATATAGCCCAATTTAGGACTTGTACCTAAATTTAGGTGGCCACCTTATTTGCCTGTGGAAATATCAATGGATCAAACAAGATTTCCCTAGAAGACAGTTCTAGGCCCATTCTTCCAACACAAGGACAAGTGGAGTAAAAAGTTCTGAAATTTTACATTATAGTGCATCTCCACATGCCTGAATAAACTAGTGTGCATTTAGAAAACAAACAAATCCCTAAAAAAAAAACCTTCAAAAAATGTATTAATGATTTAATTTTACATTTTGTATTGATTTGGTGGAGACTTCAAGATACATGGACTTTACCAATTCCCTTTCCGTTTAATTCTCTATCTCCTCAGGTTCCTTCCATCTTTCATCTTTGTTATTCCTAAGGGAACACAAGGTCCCTTTTTTCCTGAATTCAGCATGTTGACTTCAGTGTCATCAGTGCTTTATCTTTTCTCAGTTATATTCCTACCTAAATACCGCTTGAGTTATCTACCTAGAAAATTGATTAAATATAATCCCCAAAGGAGTACTATTACAGCTCTAAAGAGTCTATTTTCTATTTTCTCATATGGTCTATTTGGTATTCTGTATTTCTGTTTGAAGAATTACTGATTCTTTATCAAGACTTGGTGCTGGGGCAACACTCCCTTCTTCAAATTGTTATGGTTCAGGTAATAGTTTCTCAAATTCTTCACATTTTAGGTCAGATAATGCCTTGTTGGGAGCTTTTCCGCCAGGTATACAACTGGCATCTAGTAGGTAGAGGCCAGGAATGCTGCTAAACATTCTACAATGCACAGAGCCAGCTCCTCACAACAATGAATGATATGACCTAAATGTGAAGAATTTTACCTCCTAGGAGACATGTGGCAATGTCTGGACTGGGAAGCATTGGCCTAGAGACAGAGGGCTAATTTAATATTCTTGGTAAACAAGTGTTAATTTGATTTTCTGTGGGGAAAAATATCTCCATGTCTGGCAGGGGCTTCTTTGACCTTCTCCTGGTACATGAGTATCAATTTGAAGATCCCTGTGTTTCAAGTCAGCCTTTCTTCATTCAGTTCTCTCTCTTCCAAGATTGTGTTTAGGGGTTCATTTCTGCCTGCCTACCACTTTTCTTCTTATATCCCTATAGCTCCCATTTTTCCTAATATAAACACAATAAATATTTATTGATAGTGAATTGTATACCAAACATTTTTTTATGATACTGACATTTCAGTTCCTGCCCTTATAGGACTTAAAGCCTAAGTAATAGATAGAAATTACAGGATTCAGAGTCCACAGCCCTGCACATTTCATCATCATGGCGGTGTTTTGGAACTGTGGTTGCCAAGTATTAGTTCCATGTCATCACTGTATGCTCACAGAAAATAGGAAGAAAAGTGTGTTCAGTTTAACACAACAACTTGTCTTTATTATGGACTCATTTATGTATTTATTACAAAATTACACGTAGTCTTTGGAATATTTTGACACTATGGTATACATGTTGAATGACCCAGGAATGACAATCTATTTTGTTTAAATTTTGCTAGTGCCCTTATGAAAGGATGCCGTTGTCTGGAAATTGATTGCTGGGATGGATCACAAAATGAACCTGTGGTATACCATGGTTATACGCTCACCAGCAAGCTTCTATTTAAAACTGTTATCCAAGCGATACACAAATATGCATTCATAGTACGTGCATATCTTTGTTAATTTATAATTATTTAAACATAATATAATTTACTGGTTTCAAAATTGTATGAGGCTTGGCCTTAGTTTAGATCAGTGATATTCCAAACTGTGGGTTATGATCCATTAGTAGGTAGTGAAATTCATGTGGTATATAGTTAACGGTAGATTTATCGAAGTTAGTCTCAGATAGTAAGGTACATGTTGTTTCATGGAACTTTTTTTTTTCTGTGTGTGTGTGTGTGTGTGTGTGTGTGTATGAAATGTGTGTGTCACCATGGAAAATGTGTTCTTACTGTGAATTATGGCCAGAAATGTTTGAGAAGTACTGTTGTATATAATAGTAAATATTTTACCAGCATTCAACTATTATATTTGAGTTTCAAGACATGAAAATAAAATATGACAAAATATATTATTTCAATTGTTGACATTTTTTATGACTATAGTGACAGCTATTTATATAGCAAAGAATGTTTAGAAGTTTATTTTGGATTTTAAAATTATTTAATTTATTAAAGTTACAGATTCAAAGAATTAGTTCTTTCTAGAGCTTCTAAATTCAGATTATAAACCCTAGTTTATAAATTGAGCAGGTTTGAACAGTTACTCAATTTTGAATACTTGGTCTATTTACAAACTTGGCTAATTAAACACTTTCAGATATTTTAAATGTTTTGTAAACTTTGTATATTTGTTCTCTTTCTTAAGTACTTCAATTGTAGTACAATTGAAGAGATTTAACAAAATCTTACTGAATAATTAATGTACATCCAATAAATTAAACTTACAAATTTGATAAACCTAAAAATCTCCTAAATAGGTCAATACATTATCTGTAAACATAAGCAAAAGGTAAAATCACAAATTTAAATCAATTGCTTTACTATTTATTAGGAAGAGTATAAAATACTAAATATTCACAAAATATAAAATATGAAACATTTCTATCTTAATGTAAAACACTGATGTATGGCATTGATTCTGTGAAATATATAATTTGTAATGATTTCTAAATTTATATTTTTACCCATACTTCCCAAACTTCCCCCTTGAAGTCTATACCAATATAGAAAACTACCCATTTGACACCATTTACATATGTAATAGGCAGATTTGACAAGAATGAAAAAAAGTCTTTGAGCAACAAAGGCTCAATCTTTTCATTGCCATAACGTGTTTAGAATTGAACTTCAGATATTCCTCTTTCCGCCAGTCAGGCTCTACCTGTGGTCTTCCCAGTGTTTCTGAATGGTAACTTCTGTGTGTTCAAGCCTAAATCGTTGTTGTCAACTTTAACCTTCCCCTCCTCCCCTCCAGCCTCTCAGTGATCCTTCTCAGGTGAACAGGGTAACTCATTTTGGCAGCAGAGATTACACTGAAAGTTGAACTTTTTGCTCAAGATAGTCACCATTAATTTTAAGAAAGCAAAGTAATAAATAAAATGAATGTGGTGACTATGAGTAGGAAAGAACTTTGGTTATGGTTATTGGCACATGCAATTATATGGCTGAAAACAAAATAAAACACAACAAACACAAGTCTACTCCAGGTAAACCTTACAATAACCCTTGGTCAGAAAGTGAGCTGCAAAAGTTGCTTGGCTTTAAGGAAAGCAAACTCCTCCACACCTACTTTACATGTGGCCAAGGAGGATGAAAGACAAGAAAACCTTCTGAAAGGGTGGAACCAGAGACCACCACAGAGGCCAAAAAAATGAGCTCTACCCAGTGAGTGAAGTCAGGGCCTAATCGAGGAGTCCATTTACTACACTATCACTTTGCCTAGTCTCTAAAATCATCTTTTTTTAAATTTATTTTTGGGAAAGAATTTTATATGTTCTCTTGATATTAGACTGAGTCAATATATATGTATGTGGTAGGGCCCCCAAAGATATTAGGTTCTAATTCCTGGAACCTGTAAATGTCGCTCTATTTGGAAAAGGGACCTTTGCTGATATGATGAAGTTAGGAATTTGAAAGGAGAGGTTATCCTAGATTATCTGGGTGGGCCCTAAATATCATCATATGTATCTTTAAAAGAGGGAGGTAGAGGAGATTTAGCATACGTAGAGTAGGCAATGTGAAGAGGAAGTGCAGAGACTGGATTGATATGGCCATAAGCCAAGAAAGGTTGGCAACCACCAGAAGCTGGAAGAGGCAAGGAACAGATCTTCCCAAGAGTCTGTTGATAGTTTGAACTAATATTTTAGCCAGTGAAACTGATTTTAAAATTCTTCCATCCAGAATTGTGAGAGAAATTTCTGTTGTTTCAAGCAACCAAGTTAGTGGTCATTTGTTACAGCAGCCACAAAGAACTAAAATACTCATACATTAAAAAGTTATATTATTATACCTCCTATTCAAAGGCCTTGGATAATGCAGCAGATCCCTCAATACCTTGGCTTGTTTGTTAGTTGGTAAATTTGTGACCTGGTCATCATATATGGAAACAAAATAAAATTATTTTGAATAAGATCCAAAAATGAGTGTTCTTGATCTTGTGGCATATTTCAAATTTACAATGGTGAGAAAGGGCAGACAATATCTTTGTAGAGTCACCTTTATTTAATATACCTTCTGTATTATTAAAAACTGGAAATATCTTTGTTTTTAATTATAAAGCAATGAGTTTTGATTTTAGAATTTAAAACTGAAAAAGTAGAAAATTAACATTTCCCCTAACTTAGCAGTGTTAAAAGGTTTTATTTACATTTTAAAATATTCAAATAAACACACACACACAAACATCCAAATAAACACACACACACACACACACACACACACACACACAAATAAAAAATAAAATTGTAGAATCTTACTCTGTGGCAACTTGCTTTTCTTCGAAAGCCTATATTTTACACAAATTTCCATAGCAATATATGTAGCTATACCTCCTTCTTAACAGATCTATATCATTCCTTTAAATGGATATGCCATAATTTAAACAGGTACTAACTATTGGATGCTTCATTTATTTCCTGTAATTTGAGTGCAGGTAGTAGTCATTTTACTTTTTATGTAGATTTAGTGTTTTCTGTTTGTGTCAATTTCAAAAATAGTTTCAGTTTAAAGAATATTTAATTATTTTTGCAAAGATATTGAACATTAGAAGTAAGTTTTAAAATAGATTAAATGCTTCTATTAATTGCATTAAAGCTATCGAGGAGTTCTGATAAATAACTATAGTAATGGCTCATTTTTTAGACATCTGACTACCCAGTGGTGCTGTCCTTAGAGAATCATTGCTCTCCTCCCCAACAAGAAGTGATGGCATACAATTTGCAGCTTATTTTGGGAGATACCTTGCTTTCTGATACACTTGATGATTTTCCAGACAAACTGCCTTCACCAGAGGTAACATTTTGTCTGAGAAGCTCAGGTTGAAAACAAAAGAAAAAAACATGTCACTATTATATTGGCTTATGAAACTGGGTTAGAGATCAATGAAAATGCTTAGATTTGAATATTATTTATAGAGGTGTATTTTTGTAATGTGTTGCTTAGGAAATATTTCTGTGAGCATTTAGGTGAATATACTTTGATAAAAGAGAATATATACAAATGTATGTTAAAGCTTACATTTTTATTGTGTGTCAAAGCCCATTAGTCCAAAATTTCAAGTCAATTAATACTAGGCCAAAGAATTTTGGTGTGTTTTATAGGAAAAAAGCTAAGAAAGAGGTAAAGATCTAGGGAGCAAATAGAGTCCAGGTCCAATACCTCAGCATCTGGGGTATTGCTATTTTCTATATTTTTGATCTGCTCTTTTCAATTTCCCTGACTCTATGGGCCTGTTTCTATCTTCAATAGAACATACTCAAGTATTTGGTTTAAAAAAGCACCCTACCCTCAGGATGTGAATTCACTCTCCAGCTATCTCTTTATTGTTCCATGTCTCAACACAAAATTCCATTCCCTCATCTCCTCACAATATACCTAATCAGGCTCCCTTTTTCACCTGCACCACCGTAAATGTCCCATAGTCCTCAAAGACTTTCCTTCTGGTAAATTCTAATGGCCCTATCTCAGTTTTTGTTTTTGTTTTGTTTTTGTTTTTTTGTTTTTTTTTAAGTTTCAGGTGTACAAAAACAATGTAATAGTTATACATTTCACTCCTCACAAAGTGATAACTCCCCTCCCCCTATCTATTGCCCCTCTGCCATCGTATATATCTATTACAATTCTATTGACTCTATTCCCTATACTGTACTCCATATTGGACCCATCTCAGTCTTTATTTGACTTGTTTCCTAGACAACCTTGAATAGTGTGGACGCCTCTTTCCTCCCCTTGATACTTTTTTCTGTAACACCACATTCTTAGGCATTCCTCATTCCTCTCTGGATACTCTTTGTTAGCTTCCTCTGCTGGCCCCACATTTTATGGTGATAAATGACTTTTTTCTTTTTTGCATGATAGTATTGTCTAACATCCAATAGTTTATTTTTGACATGTCATCATTTTGGTATAGAGCAGTGTTTTATAATATTTGAATATTTCCTTGTATTTTTTTCCCTTATTTAAATGAGTGAAAAATTTAAAGCTGAAAGTGTTTTGACAGTAATAACAAGAAATATGGAACTCATGATAGAATTGAGATGGACAAAATAAATTGAATGTATGGAAAAACTTTCATCTCATAAGAGTCCTCACAGACTAAATGTGTTTAATTATGGCAGTATATATATATATATATATATATATATATATATATATATATATATATATATATCCATATATATATATATATAAATTTTTTTTTTAAAGATTTTTTTTTTTAAAAATTGGGGAATTGGGGGAGGGGAACAGTGTTGGAGAACCGGGGAAGGGGACCAGACAAGTTGCTGTCCTTTTGTTCTTCAGTCTAGTGGAGGGCATTGCTTCACTGGCCCATGTTGGCATCACCATTGCACCCTTCTCGGGTGAGGCAGATCCTTCGCTGTCCTCTGGACGGCCGCTCACAGTGGCTCTTGGCAGCTCACACTGGCTGCCAGATGCTCACGCTGGCTGCCGGCCACTCACTGTAGAATATGGCAGCCCACTGCAGCAGGGGCTGCAGCTGTGCCAACCCAGGGACTCACAGCAGCCCAGCTCCAGGTGGAGTGGTTGTTCACCATTTTAGCTGCAGAGAGCAGTGTCACTGGCCCTCACATGTGGGATCAGAACAGGGGCCACTGGTGTCTCAAGCCAGCTCTTAACCAACGCACCACTCAGCTGGCCCAGCAGGAAATAAATATTAAGTAACTTGTGCCAAGTGCTGGAAACATCATCAAAGCTTTAATCTAGGAATCACGGTCTAATTTAGTAAGTCAATAATTTTTAGCTTTGTCGGAATAGAACCCTTTTCCTATTATTTATAAATTTATTTTTTGATATTTAGATATGTAGTTTTCATTAAAGTTTTTGCTTCCATACTAAAGTAAGGAGGTGCTTTCCAATGAGTAAATGAGGAATTAGAAATAAAGTCATTTTCTCATACCGCACTCAGTTTTCAGTGTACAAAAGCATTGCTTGAAGGCTTGTTAAGGAGGCTTAAGTCCAGTCCCACAACTCAGGATTTCTGATTTTCTTATTTTGAAGTAGATCCCAAGATTCTGTTCCTTTCACAAGCACCCCAGGTGATGCTTTTGATACATGTAGTTGCAGGGGGCATTTTGGTAATTTCTGTATTAGAGAGTAATATAAGTGCCATGGTAAAAGAGAAAAAGCCCACAAGGATGGAGTCATTTGAGTGGGTACCTGAAGATGACAAAGGGAAGGGATAACCAAAGCTCCTTGAAGAAAAGAACTTTACTTCATAATCCAGATTTCAGCAGCTTTATATACAGCACAGCAGTCACTTAATAAGTATATTTGTTAGTTAATGAATATTTTAAAAGGGCAGAAATAACTAAGTAAAAGATAGGAATGAGAAGGCTTTGGATTGAGCTTGAGAGGCTCTGATATCATGCCCCTAGTTTTGATGGATGGGAAATATTAAGTTGGTGATGCCAGTGTGCAATACAGTTGAAATGTGAAGAACATTTACAAATCTTTAATTTAAATTTAGTCTATGATAGATGCCAGACACTACAATAGATATATTTACATACTTGATCTCTCTTTTTTTTCTTAAAGATTTTATTGGAGAATTGGGGAGGGAAACAGTGTTGGGGAATTGGGGAAGGGAAACATTGTGTTTTTCCAGGACCCATCAACTCCAAGTCAAGTTGTTGTCCTTCAATCTTAGTTGTGGAGGGTACAGCTGAGCTCCAAGTCCAGTTGCCACTTTAAATCTAGTTGTGTGGGGGGAGGGGGAGCAGCTCACCATCCCATGCAGGAGTTGAACAGGCAACCTTGCTGCTAAGAGCATGAGCTCTTACCAACTCAGCAGCAGCTCAGCTCAGGCACAGCTCACCAGCCCAAGTGGGAATCAAACCGGCGACCCTGTTGCTCAGAGCTCACACTCTTAACCAACAGAGCCACTCGGCCCACCCCAATACCTGATCTCTTTGAATACTTTTTATCATTGAATAAAAGAGTGATGACCTGAAGCCTTTATTACCAGAAGTTGTAACATTCTAACTTCTGTAACATTGCAAGTATTTTAATGTGTGTGTGTGTGTGTGTGTGTGTGTATACACAAATTTCAAATATTTCAAATAGTAGTAATTTGTGGAAGTAAAAGAAATGGAGCTATAGTAAGTCCCAATCATAACAGCCTTATTTTTTGGTGAATATTGGTCAATACCATAATACCACTGGTGGCTATTAGGATATTTATAGAGGTATGGAAAAAGATGGAACTGTTACATATCCTACTGTGAGATATGTGAGAATATGGTAAAAGACTTTTCAATGATTATTATAAATGCAAACTTAACTGTAACTGTGTAACTGTATCTCTCTTTCAAATTGTTTCTGTAGGTATTAAAATTCAAAATACTAGTTAGAAACAAGAAAATAGGAACCTTAGCAGAGACCCGTGAAAGGAAAAATTCTGACAAGCATGGTCAGGTACAGGAATATGAAGAATACGAAGAGACAGATCTAGATGAGGAAGAGGACAAAGTCAAATCAGAAACTTTGGTTATTTTAAAAGATAATCCAGGAAAGGATACACAGTCAAGAAGTAGAATTACATTACCACTTTTCAGGAAACGCAAGGTGAGATGATGCTTTGGGAACATCTTACACATGGTTGAAAAGTTGTCTTATTTTCTTATTGGTGGAGAACAAAAAAATTTTTTTGGAGGGAAAAGACTTTTTCCTCCTTATAGAAACTCTGATCTATCATTTAAAGTTTTCATGGGAAAAAATTAGCAGTGGAAAATAAAGTTATCTCTTTTCCTGTTAGTTGTTTATAAATTTTTCTCTATAGTTGACAAATATTGTGTGTTTTTATGTATTATGTATTGTGCAGTGTACAAAAGAGAGAGAGATGAACAACATAATGAATCTGCTGTCAAGGAGGTCATACTTTCAGAGACAAGAAAATCACTGTTTATAATACATAGTATCATAAGGATAAAAATTAGTGTGACGTAAGAGGTATATCAGTTTGTAAGTGACACAAAACTAATTCATATGGTTTAAGTAAAATTAATTCATTTTTTGGCCCTCATAATTAATTGGCACATATAAATTAAAAGTTTAGGGAAAGGGATTCTAATTTCAGTAATGACTGGTACAGTGTCTCAAGCAAAGTCCACAGAACGTTGGTTCTTCCTCCAACTTTAGCCTCATTCTCGATATTGGTGCAAAATTTTGCAAAGCTTTAGTTTTACATGCTTTCAGATTCAACTCCAATGGAAGGCCTATCTATCTTTCAACTGACTGAGACAATTTTTCTTGTACGTTGGCTGGGACCCATTATATTCACATCCCTGAACCAATCTATTGCTAGGAGATGCAAAGCTTCCATTAGCCAGGCTCGATCTGCATTATTGATAGTTAAGCACATAGATTGAGAATGAGCAAGAAATGTTTTTCTCAAAACAAACCTTGGGAAGGAGATAATGGAAGTGTAAAGGATATATAGATGCTGGGCTGTAAAAAGCCAATATACACTGTACAATAGAAGTTACTCCAGAATGTTAGATCATACTGGAAATATGACTTACTCATGATTAAAATTCCTCAATTGAGATCTTTGGGAAAAAGGAAATAATACTTGTCATCCTCAATACTTGTGACATTAATTGGGATTTTTAGGTTTGTGCTGTTTCATATTAAATACTTTTTATGATGATTAAATATTATTATCATAAAAGATAATCACATTAACCCAATCTAGATAGTTTTTGAGGAGATAGTTGTATGAAAAGGCTAAAATTATTGATGTGAAAGCATATTTTCTTTGTTGGAAAATAAATTTTCAAATGATTAGTGCAAAACTGTGAAATCACTGCATTTTATTTTTACACCACGAAGGTAAAAGTGGCTCTGGCCCTATGTGATCTCGTCATTTATACTAAAGCTGAAAAGTTCAGAAGCTTTCACTATTCAAGACTCTATCAACAATTTAATGAAACTAATTCTATTGGGGAGTCAAGAGCTCGAAAACTTTCAAAGTTAACAGGTAAATTCTTACGATTCAAACAGAGGAAGTGTTTAAACAAATTATATTCACTGCTAAGGTGTCAAGATTGGTCAACAATATAAATAGTACCGTCTCATAAAATTTCAACATATTTAACATAATTAATCAAAAGGGTGAAATGCCTCAGGTCACATTTTCTTTCACAGGACTTAACCAATAATCAACTTATTTAAGTCATGAAATTTTGATTGAGAATGGGTAGTGTGGACTTTTTGGTAGGTGGGGCTGTGGTAAGTAGTTGATAGGGGAGAGCAGAGAGCCACCAGGCTGTAGAGGAAGGCAGAGCCAAATTGCAAGTAACCTGAACTTTGTCCTAAAATCAAAGGTCAACAGGAGAAGAGTGAAATCTCAGGAGTTACATGATTCCCTGTGTGTTTCTGTAAGATGCCTCTGATAGCACTATTATAAGGGGGAGACTGCCTGTTGGGAAGAGATGATGAAAGCTTATGGGAGTGAGGGTGAAGCAGGGTGAATGTTGTGGTCTCAGCAGACATCTAAGAGGCAGGATGAATTAGACCTGGAGGCCCTATGTCTAAGGTGAAGGAAAGGGAAGAGATGGCACCCAGGCCAGACTGCCGGATAGCTGTACAGTGTGTACTGTCACTGCACACCTGTAGAGGTATACGTGTCCCTGCGTCTTCTTTTACCTGTCTGCTGATTCTAAATCTGAGATGAGTTATTGCTTGGTAGAGCCCAAGATGCAACAAAACCTGGAAAAGAGAATGGGAAGCAGACCCTACCTTCTCTCAGACTTAAATGGCAGGGACTGTACTCTACTTCAAAAAGGGATGGATAAATAACAGTCAGGTGACTCTCCACATCCTTCTGGGAATTGCAATTGGCCATCTTGAGTAGAAACACAATGGCAAGAAAATAAGCATCTGTATTTGACTTGAGAAAAGCTGTTGACTGTTTGGAAATGTGGATTCTGATACATCTGTTGACTAATCTCATTAGGCTGGCTATAGGTACCCAAGGGTTTTGAGGGATATGTTAGCTAATCTCCTTAAACTGCCTCATAGAGAGACCGTGGATATTTTAAGTCCTCTTTTAAACTGCAGATTGTGACCAAAAATCAATTCAGTAGGTTTGGATCGCAGTTAAAATAATAGAGTGGAATGAAATGAAATAGAATGGAATAAAAGAATAGAGTGTATTATGTAGTAAGAATAAGTATTGTTATATTTATAATTTATAATTGTGTGTGTGTGTGTATTGTCTGTTGGGTCATGATATGAAATATATTTTTTACTGTGAGATCTTATCAACAGGGTTTGAATTTGAATAACCTACTTTACTAGTCTCTGTCCCTTCAAATTATTGGGTGTTTTTTATTGTTCATGGGGATGGGATTTGGGGGCACAGCAAAGTAGTAATAATTCTCTCACTCTCACTATATTAAACAGTTGCTCAAAATCTGAAAAGGCCCTGGTAATTCTGAGAAGAGTTATAAAGTGTGTCATCCCCATTTCTTTAGAAAGAGTATAGAGTGTTTTTCTTGGACCCAAAGTCAATAGTAAATAATTAATGATGTGGGCCATGGTGTACTGCAAGGGTATTCATCATTATTAAAAATATAAACATCATTAAGTTTATAATAATGAGAAATCAGAAACAGAACTTTTCATACATATAAATATTTTTCAGTCATTAAAAAATAATGTGGTTAGTGAATATTATTGAAGTGGAATGATTTTCATGTTATTTTAGTTAGTAAAAATGTGGAAGTTTATAAAAGCAATATGATCCAATTAAAAATAAGTATATATAATAGAAGAATGGAAAGATATATATCAAGAGGTTATCAGTGGTTATTAATTGAGTGAAGAAACTATATATGGTTTTATTTCTTATTTTTTTAATTTGATTTTCTCGTTTATCTAAAATGAACATGAATTGCATTTGTAATAACATAGCATGTTTAATTCCTATAGTTTAATCTCAGAAGTAACAAAATCATATTATGTTAAGGGTCCTTAGTGACCATTCATGTTTATCATTTTAAAGGCGAGTAAAACTAAGACCCAGAAGAGTACATGTTTTTCCAAAAATTGAAAACATCTAGTTGAGGATTGGATAAAGGATCATGATACTAGGATACACATTGTTTATTTATACATGAGTAGCTTTAAAATACACTTTCAATTTGATAATGCTTCCTAAAGGATGGTATTCAAGATGAGAGTGGCAATGATTTTGTTCTAGTTTGACTAGCAAATATAGTGGGCCACAGACAATCATTTCTCCCGCGACTGGTCACCATATTAGCAGGAATGGTTGTGAGAACAGGATTTGTCCGGTGAATGAATACAAACCTTGGAGAAACATAAAATTTGTGTTCAAAAATTTGAAGGAGTATTCAGTGGTAAAGGGTGTAAATTAGTTTTGCATCTCAAGTGATTTAAATAGAATATATGACAATAGAAACTTACAAAGAATATATAGATAGAAACAAATATACCAGGGTGCCAGAAACATGTATACATATGACTTGTATTCATCTTTTGTTATCCGTATATATTGAGTATTACAATTTTAATACAGCTTTTTTCTTTCTTAAAAATGTGTATACGTTTTTTTGGCACCCTCTGTATATAGATACTCAAAGATACTCAAATTAACTCTGTGTGTGTGTGTGTGTGTGTGTGTGTGTGTGTGTGTGTGTAAACAAAGTAGTTTAATTTATTTGAAATCTTTCATAATGTTTTAATAACTTGTTTTTTTTAGCCCATGAATTTATTCTTCACACCACGAAATTCATTACCAGAATATATCCCAGAGCAACAAGAGCAGACTCTTCTAATTTTAATCCTCAAGAATTTTGGAATGTAGGTTGTCAAATGGGTATGTTATATAGGATGTGTACCTTTTTGCAGAAATAAGATACAATGAATTTTGTAAATTAATGAAAGATTCTTGAAAGGAGCTTCTTATGAAGATTTGTTTTGGGCCCTGAGTATTTTGCAGTCAGGCAATAATAATGAATCACTATTTTCAAGAGTTGAATTTATTCCTAAAGTTGATGTGGAGGGTAAATCTAGATGAGGGCTGGGGGCATGGAAGTTAAATTCATGAACAGCCTGGGAGGCTTAGGAAAGGAAAAAGGAAACCAAAACAGATGTAAGAGGAGAGTGGAGATCAAGTTCTTTGCCTGAAAGATTTACTAAGAGCCTCTTAAAATTAAGTGACCTCTTTACCTTTTGTACTTTACACCAATTTCTGCATTTGTAGTTGAAAAATGAAAGAGATCACATAGCTTTGTTATTTGTCCTTACCAGATTCTCCCTGGTACAAAGCACTGGTGTTAACCAGTCAGAAAGTGCCAGGTGTTAATCCATCTGATACTGGATTGTGGCAGGGCCTGTAGGTTGGCAGGGCGGGGAAGAGCAGGGTCAGGGTGGTGGTGGGGGTATTGGGGGGTGAGGGGTGGTAGTGTGTACAGTGGCTCTCCACCAGTTTATATAGAAATATTCCTATATTTTAACGTTATTTCTCTGCCTCTTTCTCATTTTCTCCTCAAGTAATTTTGGACCTGAAAGTTCATGATCTAGTTGGTCTTCCCTTTGAGCATTTAATCTACTGATTTTCTTTATTCTCGTATTTCCTGGATGTTATCTGATATGTACATTGCTATTGTATAATGTCTACTGTGCGCCATTTTGATTCTTTGACTCAAAGCTATAAAATAGTTTACAGATTAAATTTTGAAACTCACCTTCATATGTTAATATTGACATGGCAGGAGGAAATGCTTATTAAATCATGAGTTATTGGCTAATGAGGCTTGCTCTTAAAATGTTTGAAGATATATAATCCATGTTTAGGTTTTCCTAAATCTACTAACTGTTTCTTTAGCCATAGCCTCTATTTTCATGACAATATCAAAATACTTTTTTCTCACAGTGGCCTTAAATTTTCAGACCCCTGGTCTGCCTATGGACCTTCAAAATGGAAAATTTTTGGATAATGGTAGTTCTGGATATATTTTGAAACCACGATTTCTCAGAGATATTGAAACAAAGTTTAATCCAAATGGAGTACTAGAAAACAATAATCCAGTTACACTTATGATAAAGGTAAGATTAATAACATTTTTTTCTGTTTTGGTTATTATAAAAGCTAGATAGTGTACGTTAATATGTTGAGTTCCATTGATTTCTTTTAATGCCTTTTAAGTTTATGCTGACCTTTGTGGATATTATAGATGAGTGGTATTTTAGCATCCTTACATATTTGAAAAATATCTTTCTGTTGACTTTGAATGAATCATTACCAGCTTGTGAATAGAAATATTGAGGCTAAAACCTTCCCCTCTCCAAAGTTTCTTTATATAATCCCATTGTCTTTAGGCATTTAATGTTGTGATGGAGGAGTCTGAGTTCAGCTCACCAATTACTTTGTGAATATACTGCTTTTTTCTTCCTTAACTTTAAGGAATTTTACAGGAAATTCTAGGAGCTATTTGATTTTCATTAATCTCCAGAATTAGACTTTTGTAGTTCAGGATTTTTTTCTCCTTATGTCTCTGAATATTCCTTGATTACTTAGAAACCAAAAGTATTCATATGCTTTCCTTGAGTGTCTTCCTTCATGTTTACTAATTTGTGTCAACTCTATCACTTTCCTGTTTTGCTGTAGATTTTCCTCTGTATTTGATTTTATTCTTTACTGATTCTAATGTAGATGTGAATTTTTCACCTGCATTATTAGTTCCTCCCCCAATTTTTATTTACCTCACATAGCTTCCTTTTTATTTCTACCCAGCACCCTTCCCCCAATTACTATCTTATTCCATCTCTCATCTTTTGTTTTATTATATCCATACCCTGTATAATTTCATAGCAAAAGTAGTTGTCTAAAAGGTATTGTTTCCCATAAATACATTTCAAAAATTTTCATATTCTTCTATAACCTAAGTGCCATGTTTGTTTCCTTTTTTTTTTTAAATGTCACCAAATCTTTGGAAAATCCCTAGCTTTTTCTCTCCACTTAATTATAAACAGTCCTATTTTAGATTGTATCTGCACCTGTCATTTGCAAATAAATTGGATGAGTTTGGTCTCTTTGGATCTCTCTCTATTTAACTAGTTGATTCTATAGAATCATGTGAACCATCTCAGATTCTGTTCTGGAATTTTGGTACTTATATTGTTATATTGCTGTTCCTGGTCAGTCTCATATTATGACAGTGTAGCTCTGCTGGCTGTGCTGGCTGATGAGAGAGCCCCCAGCTCCTGTCACCAGGCTGTCAGAGGGCAGGAAACACCAGAACCCACAGACTGCACTTCTCCCACAACTCTTCCCATCTTTGCTCCTTGCTCTACTGTCTTAAAAGTCACAGTGGATTTGGGCGACCACTTTGATCCACTTCAGGGCCTAGCCATTTTGTCCCAGCTGAGAATGGGAGGAAGTTTAAGAGCAGTTTTCCAGAGATTAATGCAGGAAGACAGTACTACAAAGATGCATGGGACAAAAATGATTCCGGCCATGATAGGAAATAGTGCCAGCGAAGTACACGACTAACTGATGCTTTTCCTGGTTGTTAGGGATTTTGTGACTCTAAAATAGGAGCATATAGTGAGTAGGTAGAAATTGTCTACAGAATTGGGTACAACCCCAATTAATTAAAAACTAGTCTAGTTGTTCTAGTGAGAGGAAGAGATGAATCAACCTCATTTTAAGGTCCCTTCCTATTCCACACAAATCTCCTTGCTGTGCTTCTGGGGCTTTTCTTTCTCCTCCCTCTCCGCCTCCCACCTCCTAAGCAGTTCTTTGTCACTTTCATTTGTAGGCTTCATCTTTCTTTACTTTTGCTAAAATATTTGTGAGAATGTTGCCTAAGACTTTTTCTTAATCCTCATTTAGAACTTAATATTCTCCTTGATCCTTTTATACATATTCATAGTTTCAACCACCAATGATGCTCAAATCTTTAATCTGGCTTCGTTTTGGGAGTATAAAAGCATATTTTTAATAGTCTACTTAACATCCCTACCTGTTTAATCACTGTTCCACTAAACTAAAAACATTAAAGCCTGAACATCCCTTCCTAATCAAATATACTTCTATTTTATTTAAGTCTCAATGAATTAAGTTGAAATCATTTACTCAACTCAGGATAGAAAATTGGGAGCCATTCTTCTCTTCCCACGCCCAATCAATCTTACTTCTGTGGACCCTATGCATACATGTCATCCTTATCCATTCTCTTGGTTTGATGTCATTTGCTGCTGTCGTTTTTGAGGAGTTTGTTACCTGTCATCACATCTATTCCTTCGGCTTCCTAAGGGGTTTTCAGGTAACCTGTCTCAGACTTCCTGATTCATCTTTCAAAATTTACCAGAGAGCTTTTGCTACAATTCTAAACTTATGTCTACTTAATATTTATTTGTGTCTCCTGATTGCTTTCTTAGTCAGGCCTTGGCTTATTTCTCTAGCCCCATCTTTCACCACTTCCAGCCTTTTACCTTAGTCTGTAACCATAGGGAAGCCTTTTCTGTCCATGATGACACCTCCATGTTGCATATGCTGTTTTCTTTGACTGGACTATTCTTCCATCTTTCACTGCCTATTTTGTTCTGACTCATTTTTCAATATTTAAGACTCATTTCTTGTTGGAAGCTTGTTCCTGTGCTTAGTTGTGCTTCATTTTATAGTTTTCTTCTTTTTTCCCATAACACTGTATGCATGCATATATTATGGCACTTACCACACTGCATTATAATTGCTTATTTACTTATAATTCTTATCATTCTCCACCATTTGTCTGAGGATCTTTTAAGGATAAGGACTGTGTTTTGTTTGATCCTTATCCATAGGGCCTGACACAAAGTGTATGCTCAATACATGTTGGATAATTGAATGGATGATTTCTTTTTCAACTTGAGAATATTAAAGAGAACATACATGCTCTTTTATTGAGAAAGTGAGGATGGAAGGTAGCTAGTATGCACAGCTGTTTACAAATGCCATCTTTTGTATTATGGAGGGCCTCATGTAGGGGTATAAGTGGCATGGTGTAAAACAGACTGGGTTAATGATTTTCCCAGAAAGTTGCTACTGTAGCCATGTGGGTCTTTCCCTCTTGCTTTGATCATACTAAGGAGCTCTGTGAATACGTTATGATTTACACAAATTTTGGAGGGCATGACTTGAAATTCAAAACACCTGGTTTTATAGCTTTCTTATGCCCTTGATGATGCCACATTCAACATTTTTGGTTTACTCTTTGTCACCTGCAAATTAAGAGTTTTGAATTATGTCAGTTATTTTCAAGCTTATAAAAACTATGAAACCATTTTTAAAGCTCCAAACCTCATGCATAAGGCTAACAGATGAAAGTAGAGCTACTCTGGTTGACAACCGAGTGTTTTCTGTTTGACTTCCATCCTCTGCAGTTGTTCCTTGAGGGGTTTTGGGAATCAGAGTGTACAAATTATGTGAACAATCTCTAAATTATTTTTCAGTTCTCACATTCAATTATTATTGTTTATTTAGTTAGACTTTTTTTTTTTTTTTTTTTTTTTGTCATGAGGTACCCTAAAGGAGAACCTTTTCCATATTGGTAAAGGTCTATTACCTGAGGAGCTGATATTCAGCTGGTGGGCTCTGGTATTGGTGTACTAGCTATTTATGACAATTGTGCTTTCTAACTACCCTAATGTCTAATTCTGCTGATTGAACAATGCCCATTTCATACTGGTTGTGAAATATTTTCAGTCATTCTATATTCTAGCTAATGCAGTAATGTGGGGATGTAGAAAAGGAAAAAATTACATATTGATACATTCTTGGTTTTTTTTTCTTTTCTCTTCCTTTTTCTTTTCAAACTTAATTTTTTATTTGTTTCTTTTTGTTACAATTTTCAGAAATTGAAATCATGCCTCAATTTTTACATTAGTACATTTTATAAATTCGTATACTTCAAATATTGATTTTTGTTCAAACTATTTTCTTTAAAATAAAACCAAATCTTTGCCTCAACGATTAGCTTGACTAATAAAAGGCTAAGTAAAATTATTATTAATTACTTTGTTAAGCATTTTTTGATACCCAGTACCTAATATGCATATGAAATAATTGATTTTGTCAGACTCAGGTTAGTTGTGATAATATAGGTAGCAATGGATACTGTAAAATTTTGTGATAAATTATCTAATCATATAAATTATACTAACAAATGCTATTAGAAAATTATGTGATTCTTTCCTTACATTTCAGAAGTAGTGTTCATATTGTTTCTTATTTTTTTGCTGTATATATACAATATGAATTTGAAACTAGTTCATGGTACCAGAGTCACTCAGCCTGTTACAGTATAAGGTGATCATAACAATGCCTTTAAACAATACTTTTTCACATTCATAACAAATACTTGTAAAATAAAAACACATGTTGGGCCGGCTGAGTGTCGCGGTGGTTAAGCGCTGGCTTGGGAAGCCAGCGGCCCCGGTTCGGGTCCCACATATCGAGGGCCAGTGACACTGCCCTCAAAAAAACAAACAAACAAAAAAAACACATGTTGAATCATCAACTTTGGGCAATATGGTTTCTACTATAAATACATATCAGTAAAATGGAATAATTTAGACATGTCCCTGGTATTCATCTATTGAAACTTGAGGATAAATAAGAGTTAAAATTTAAGTTTTGCATTATTTTCCACTTCCAAGTTTTTTAGGGAAACTGACTTATAATGTTTCATTTTTTGGAATACATTTTTTTTTTGTTTAAATTAAGTGGTGAGGCAGTTTGATATTCTGTGAAATTCTTGTATTCAAATATTTTTGCACAGCTCATCAGTGGTATCCAGTTGCCTCCCAGTAATCCTTCATCATCTAACAAAGCTGACACATTAGTGATTATAGAAATTTTTGGTGTTCCAAATGATCAAGTGAAACAGCAGACTCGTGTAATTAAAAGAAATGGTGAGCTCCTAATGTATTTCATTGAACTTCTATTAGACTTCTTCTTAGAAAGCTTAAAAATTATATATTGATAGAGTTTTGATACATATTTATTATTCATAAAGCAAATGTTTTGCATATCTTCAAGATGACAAATGTGTTATGCAGCAAAAACAATTTGATAAGGATTTAATGCATTATTTAGATGTTATTTTCAGATTACAGATACAAAAAATTAACTGACCTGAAACATTAATACTTTTTTTTCACTTTTTCCTCATTCTTCTGTTTTCCCCAATATCACTGAATTAAGAGCGACATTTTGGTGGCTGGAAATCTACTTAGCTTCTAGCCTCAGTGTAAAATAAAGAATTTATGATTATTCTGATACAGCACATTACACATTTTTACTTCACTACTTGAATTATTTTAGATGAAGTTCTGTGGCTTCTGACTCAGGCTAAGGATGCCATAGAAACCTACTAATACAATGTTTAGATTCATTTTTGCCAGAAGGGAAATATAAGAGTAGAAGAAATGCCTTTGGTAAGATTTTCAGTGTCCGGCATCCCATGGTATATTCTGTAGTACGGTACTGACATTGTCATTTTTTCTCTGAGGTGGAAATCATTAAGGAAATTAGAAAAGTATAGATTCCTGGGATTAACCTTAGTCACCTTGGAGGAAGTCTTGGGGGAAATTGATCATTGAGTCTAGAATCTTCTTTGAGTGGATATTCCCAAAATATATTGGATCCCATTTCAGACTCTAGAAATATGCTCCAGGCTAAATGGCTCTGACAGAGAAGCTGGTGAAGTTTTATTAGCCTTTTTCTTCTTGGGTTATAATCCTCTTTAATGTTCACCAGCTGCCCAGTACTCCTCTAGCATGACCGCTAGTGCAAAAGGCATGGAAAAAAAGATTTGGGAAGCTGTGCTACCTCCCCTATGTTATCAATGGGAAAGAATGTTGTGATGCCTTACTGCGTCAACTGATAACACTAAGAGCTGAAGGCATATTACAATGGCAGTGTCTGTGAACGGTGACTGCTAATATCAGGAAGCTGTTTGTAATCTCTCAGTCTCTCTGTCCTCTTACTTGAATCTTCCTGGCTAAGTGCACAGAACATCTATTCAATGCATCCCTTATAGTACGAGGATGTTCCCTGGGTTTTATGGGAATATCCCTGCAGAAATTCAGTTTGGTTCATTCAGCATTACTGAGCCCATTATTAAAAACCTGGTGGTAAGTATCAAGAAGCTTAAAATCTTGGTTTAATAAATGTATTATTATGTATGTTCCAACTAACTCTATTATAGGTAGTTTAAAGTTCAGTATGGGAGATAAGATATGAGTAAAACTATTATGATAAAGAGTTATCAGTGCGTTAAGGAAAGTAAAAATTGTAGTGGAAGGGGCAAATTTGGAGATAGTTGTAGAAGAATGAATAGAACTTTTTTTTTTTTTACAAAGGTTGGGGATAAGAGCATTGGAGGCAAAAGGAGTAATATGAGTGCCAAAACACGGAGAAGACAAAATTCAAACATGCTAGGGAAAAGTAAAGTCAAGATGAGTGGAATACAGGTTATTTAAGAAAGATTAGTGTCAGATAAAATAAGAAAGTTATACTGGGGATGGCCATAGATTATTGTGAAAGCCTGATGAGATGTTAGGAACTTTCTTTTCTAAAGAAAATGAATAAAGTTAAAAATTTTTATCAGGGATATAACACTAACAGAATTGAGCTTTAGGGAGACTGTTGCTGCAGATTAGATAAAAAGTGTATGAGAGGAAAATGAGAAATACAAAATAGAGTCAGGATATAATTTCACAGTTAGAGGGTGTAGAAATCAGATTATAAAGTAAGATTGTGGTATCAGAAACTGAATGGAGGATGTGTATGAGGAAGACTAGCAAGAGTAAAAGTTTGGGTAGCTGGACAAAAGGGATTGTAAGACAGTTTAGCTTCTAGGGTAATGGCAATGAAAGACATGAGATTCTAGAATGAAAAAGATCACATTTGGATAAGATGTAAAATTGATTCTTTATTTTTGGTTATGTGAGGGAAAATTATGTTTGTGGCTATCAAATTCAGTATTCTATCTTACTTTTTTGGACAATTAAAGGGACTTTCTCGTAATATATATGATTGTGTGTATGTCTGTGTGTGTGTGTGTGTGTGTGAGAGAGAGAGAGAGAGAGAGAGAGAGAGAGAGAGAGAGAGAGAGAGAGTTAATAGTGAAGTGGTGTTGGAAGAGGTAGGTAGAATATATCAGTATAAGAATTTTGTGCAGATATTTTGCAGTGTCTATGAAGAATTGATTCTTATACCTGCCCCTGTATTCCATAAAATTATTTCTCTTTTTAGGGCAAGATAATACTGTCATTATTCCAGCACGGCTCAAATTAGTTTTATGTATTGGGTTGTCGGAAAAGTCATGACATTTTTGCAGTGAAAACAGAAAAAAATACATCGTGACTTTTCTGACAATCCAATATTTGTGGACATAGACTGGATCACTGCCCAGTAAATGTGAACTTGTGAACAGAGATACACCACAGAAAACATAGATAAAATATAATTAGCCACAAATTCTTCAATGTTTCTGGAAATGTAACTCAAAGAAAAAAAGCTAAAAAAACAGCAAAAGCTATTAATACAGTATGCATAGCATTTCCTTTGTCCATGAAAACCAATGTATATTATTTCTCCCTGAACCCTCAAGTCTTTATTAAGTACATTATATTTGTTCTGTATGTGAATATCTCCATTAAATTATGCTTCAATATTGGATGGTTTACATTACACTGTGACACAATTTGGATTACTTGTTTGACAATTGATTGTTGGGATGATCTATTTTGCTAGAGACCTAAATTACTCATCAAATTTGGACTTTAAAAACAAGCACTTAGTCAAAAGAAAGGTCAAGAGCTGACTTTAGAACACTCATGATCTAGTTTTCAGTCCAACAACTATCCATGGAGCTCTGACCATAATAGGTCCTGGTATAAAAAAATGATGTTACTTCTTTATGTCGCAACCTCTTTGTTAATGAAATGCCTAAACATAGTAGCCATATTGCATACTGATGAGACATTTCTGCTCTGAAATCAGACTCCATTTATTTGAATTCTTATCCCACCACTTAATGGCCATGTATGTGAATCCCTTAAGAAGTTATGTAGAATCTTTCTGGCTCAGTTTTTTCATCCATAAATGTGAATAATAATAACCTTGATGTGGTTGTTGTGACAATTAAATGAGATTATCTAGTTGAAGTTCTTAGAACATTACCCAGCAATAGGAAACACCCAATAATGTTGTTATTGTCATTATTATTTTCTCAATGGGTGCATTAAAATCTGAAGTGCTCTAGGGCTGGCCGAGTGGCTCATTGGTTAAGAGTTGACTTGGGAGCATGAACTCTGAGCAGCAGGGCCACCGGTTCAGATCCCACATGGGCCAGTGACCGTGTTCCCTCTATAGCTAAGATGGTGAACAACAGCTCAACTTGGAGCTGGGCTGCTGTGAGTTCCCGGCAACGGCATGGGCTGCAGTGGGGCTGCAATGGGCTGCCGTGAGCTACTTTGAGTGGCTGGCAGCTGGTGTGAGCTGTAGTGAGTGGCCATCCAATGGTTATTGGGTGGCTGCCTCACCAGGGAAGAGCGCAATGATCATAATACCAACATGGGCCAGTGAAGCGACATCCTCCACAACTAGACTGAAGAACCAAAGGACAGCAACTTGTCTGTTCCCCTTCCCTGATTCCCCAACACTGTTCCCTCCCCCAATTCCCCAATAAAATCTTAAAAAGAAAAGCACTCTAAAACACAAGCTATTATTATTAAAGTATTGAAAATAAAAATTTTGGAGAACTGGTAATATTCATTTTCCTCTAGAAATAGTGTCTATGACTCTTTGATACTATCTGTTTCCTTATGTTTCAGCTTTTAGTCCAAGATGGGATGAAACATTCACATTTATAATTCAGGTGCCAGAATTGGCATTGATACGCTTTGTTGTGGAAAATCAAAGTATTATAAGCGGAAATGAATTTCTTGGGCAATATACTTTACCAGTTCTATGCATGAGCAAAGGTAATATCCCTAAAAGTAAAATGATTGTTCTAACGTTTAAATATAACTTGAGTTTACCAGAGACATACTTTGATATAACAAATAGCCCTATCCAGGACAGCCAGATGTGAAGGAAATTTTATATCTTGACACATGTTTTCTCTTGATGGAATGATAGAAATACAGAATGTGAGATTAGGGTGTGGGATCTCTAGAAAGACTGATTTGGCAAACTTGGCATGTATGAACATTTCTTTACTTGGATTATAGCTTTTTTGTATCATTTGAGAATCATCACAACTACCACAAAGAAATGAAGGATGGGAATGAGAGAGGAGGGAGAGCCAGTGACCCGTTCTTCCCACCTGAGAAGAGACTGGGAACCCAAGACTATTCTTTCTCGACTATTCAGGGCTGCATTTATGTTGCAGTTACCTCACAGTGTGATTTATGCTGTACCCCCAATTACCTCGTCTCAGTATGTTTCCTTTTTTAACACCACCTGAGACAGACCCAGGAAACAGAGTCTTAAGTACAAGGGTAGTGGCGAAATTTGGAGACTGCTGCATTTTGAGGGAGGAAAAGCGTGAGCTGTGTGCTCACTCAGTAGGAAGTCAGAATAGAAACTTAAATATTTCAGTTTTGTGGAAAATTAACAGACAAGACAAATAGAATTATACAGTCATAGTTCTTAATGCACGCTTAGTAAAGATATATTCTTTCTCAGTAGCACTCTAAGACCATTGATGGTTAATTTATTTTGATTCTTCTAATTAGATATGATTTCCTTTGCAGGTTATCGTCGTGTTCCTCTGTTTTCCAAAGTTGGGCAGAGTCTCGAGCCAGCTTCACTGTTTATTTATGTTTGGTATGTCAGATAGCAGCTAATAGGACCTGTCAGCAATACATTGCAATAAAGCAGCCAAAATCAATGTTCGTATATTTTTTCCTTTTTTAAAAAATAGAGCAAAATGACTTTTTACAAAAATGGAAATATTGAGCCAATGCACTTATCAATATGCAAAATAGGGCAGCGGAAAAAAACAAAAGAGAAATTTCAGAGGATCCTGACTCATGTAACATTCTTGCCAGTTTCTGCCGCCGCTCTGCTGAGCAGGCTGCTCTTTCAGCTGGCTTGTATCACTTTTAATTAGCAGAATTTACAGCCTTTTAAAATATGTCTGATTGTATAAGATACTCGTATGTTGGCAAATATTTGGCAGTATAAAAGAAATGTGAAATCTAAGAGTGTCTTACCTTTTAGACACCCACCAGTGTATATTGTAGTGGGAAGGAATTAGATTCCCAGGTATTATATTGAGGGTCCTTTTATATCCTAGATAGCAATTAGCCCCTACATTCTCTTGCTAGTTCTTAAATGCTATGCCCTGGATTTGGTACCTTGTAATTATACAGATATTTTTATGCATGCCTATGAAATTGATTTGTGTTCAAACTGTAGTCAGACTCCATAACTATACAAAATATCTCCTGTGTGGATGTACATGCTTAGATCTCTGAATGGATTTGCAACATTCCTGAATCTGTACTAATGTACTTTGATCAGAGATGAGATTTCTGTACTGTTTCATATGCTGAGCTTCTTACCATCTGTAGGACTTTGCTTTACTAAATGTCATATAAAAAATAATGTAGTTCCTTATTAACCATTATTCAAAAAACCAGGCTTATCAATACTTACTGTACCACATTGTTGTATGGCAGTGAGGTGAAAGCACCTAGCATAATTTTTGACAAATTAGGGAGTCCTCGTAGGTATCTGTTGATATTAAATCTGAACTTATAGCTGACATAACAAAAATGACTATTTGAGATGTACACTAATGCATTAGTTCCCGATGACCAGAAAAGTATGAAATAGCTCATCTACCATGTTTTACTATTACCATAGTTGACCCTCGGGCCTAAATAGTTAAAATAAAAATGCCACTGGGAATTCAAATATTTAAACTATAAGTAGTGCGAAATGTCCCAAATTACTTAACACATAATCATTCAGATCCTACCTCATGGGCTCTCTGCATCTAAGATCAGGGCACACTCATCTCAGTAGAGATGCACAGCCAGTTCTCAGAGAGGTGCTTCCATTTTGCCAGAGTATAGGAGGGTCTTATTTACATCATCTCTTGTTCAGCCTAATAGCACGTGGTGTGTTCAGCCCCTTGACCCGAGGCTTTGATTTTTTCTCTAACCTCCTGAAATCTTTTGAAGCTCTGGAATTCTATGAGATTTAAAAACTTTTCAGAGAAGTTTTGCAGGAGAGTTAGTTAATTCTGGTGAAGGATAAACTTTTTTTTTTTCTCATTTATACCTAAAAGATTTGAAATAAGGGAAAACAAGGACATTTTTTTCTTTTCTCACCTTTTCTTTAGGTTTCAATAAAAGTCAGCTTCCTAATTTTGAAGACCAACTCTTTCTTTTTTTTAACATTGCACTTTAAATTAGAAATACAATTTTGAAAGGAAACGTAAGATTATTTTATTTTCTGTCCAATAATCTGTGATGTCTTTAAACATCTCTGGTTCTGTTCTTGTGTGCATTATTACCATTTACTTTACCCTTTAAGTTGAAAAGTTATCATCATCATCACTATTATTATTATTTTCTCACAAGAACTTTTAACAGATACTACTGATAGAATCTCTGCAGTCAGGGAATGTTCTTACATTGGAGAAGATTTGGAATGGTGTAAGAAGTCAGCTTTAATTTGTGTTTTCTATGCATAATTCATGTGTAGGAAAAAATAGTGTTGATGAGCAGAATAAAGAGAAGGGCTAAATGAACCACTGGGCTATAGTAATATAAGACCTTTTAACTTTTTAAAAATTTTTAAAATTTTATTTATTTATTTATTAGCTGAGCCATCCTGCCACCTGTTGGCAGCTCAGTGGCAGCTCAGCTTGGGCTGGGCATCAAACTGCTGTTGCTCAGAGCTTGCACTCTTGAGCGAGCTCTTACCAACTGAGCCACTCAGCCAGCCCTTAGACCTTGTAACTTTTAAACTCTCAGTTTAAATGTCAGTTCCTCTGGGAAGCCAGCATGATCTCCTGGTTTCAGTTATATTCTTTGGTTTATATTTCCATACAATTGATAAAAGTGATAGTTAGGAACTGATAGCATGCATGGTCAGAGAAGTCTTGGTGTAGCTAGGAGCTGGCCTGATGCTTATAGTTAGGCCATGATCTTCTCCTGTTGAACATAAACAATTTCACTGAGCATCAACACCAGACAAGGCCACTCTGTGACCACGATGGATTAAGGAAACAGCAAAACCATTCTATAATCATGCTTGAACACATGAAGTTGTTCACACTGAAAACATAAAAACCCTAAAAAAAAAAAATAGTACAGTTTCAGCTCTCTTTTGGGCATTCTGACCAATAACTTGCATCAATAGTACATGAAAGGTCTTCACTTGACTTAAGTATGACAGTATGTGTTTTAACAGCAGGATGAGCCAATCCCTAATCAGATTTTGTGATATAAGCCTCCCTAAATTGAGGGACATGAGATTGAGTAGAGTGCTATGCATGAGTGCTATTCTAGACTTTGTGGGCTTCTGGGCTTGCTAAAAACTTTTATGCAGTTGCTTGCACAATATTTATGGCTAACCCACATACCTGAACATTCATTTAATCAATAAAAACTGTTTCTAATAGCCCTTGTGCTAACTGACATACTCTCTTGTGTAGGTATAGGCAGGGGTTTGTGTAGCCCTTTATTACCACCTCTGGAATATGGATTCCTGATTAGAGTTTAAACTATTAGTTAACCTCTTTGGAAGACTGATTAAAACTAATTTATACCCACTCAAACATATATATATATATATATATATATATATATATATATATATATATATATATATGCCACATACAGAAACACATGTTTTCATATATATATATATATATATATTACATGTTTTATTCTGAAATTAGTTAATACAGATATTTAACCAAAACAAAGGATAGATCTGTGCTTGAATTTTTTTAGATCTATCTATTTAGAGTACACAAACAATTACTTTTTTCTTAGTCTAGACCAGTGGTTTTCAAACTTATGTGCCTATCCTAGATTATGGAATATTCTAGAATATTTACAAAAAATGTTTTCAAAGATTCTGATGAACTTGGTGTGGCATGCTTGAGTATTACGATTTTTAGAAGCTCTTCAGGTTATTCAAATGCAGTGT
The DNA here is from genome assembly GCA_033961575.1 of Aselliscus stoliczkanus. Taxonomy (NCBI): domain Eukaryota; kingdom Metazoa; phylum Chordata; class Mammalia; order Chiroptera; family Hipposideridae; genus Aselliscus; species Aselliscus stoliczkanus. The sequence continues at coordinate 175,134,881 of CM066727.1, forward strand.
TCTCTAAGTATGGTCCTTGGCAGGGCAACAACAGCAAAATCTGGGGACTTTTTTAGAAATGCAAAGGCCTGGGAAGAAGCCCACCATATAATCGAAAGGAGGAAAGAAAATGAGGGCAGGGTATCTATGCCTCCCAATGATGTCCCCTTTGAGTAGTAATGTCCCTCAGGTGACTTGCTTCCTTTGGGTTTTGATCAATAAGAAGAGTCAGCAAAGAAAATGTCAAAGAATGACAACAAATGTTCTGATTTACTTTTATATTCCTTTAAGCATGATGAGTATGGGGATAGAAATCAGCCCCCAGTATATATTATATTAAAAGCATATTAAATGGTGCAAATTTGTATTTATATGGTGGTTTTACTGAAAATTTATACTAGTTTTCTCTTTTTCAAGTTATTTGACTTTAATTCCAAATTCTGTGTTGAAACTTACATAATCAGAGATAACACATTGAATGATCTAGTGAGAAACAAGGTAGCTAGCACATAACAAACAAGTAAAAGTAAAGAAACAATTAAAAGCCTAATTCTTATTTTAATTCAGGAAAAATTTTTGGCTAGATGAGTCATGAGGATTGAGCTTGGAGAGTTTGGACATGGTTGTTATAGAAGAGACAGTAAGCAACAGAGGTGCTGAGAATTAAGTAAAGATGAGAAGGCAGGTGAATTTTCTCATTAAAAAACAGTAACACAAAACAGTTTTCTGAAGTAATATATGCTAATTCTGCAAACCTGGAAAATGTCAAAACTATAAAGCTATAAATCATGATCATCCATGAAATAAATTAATCTTTTAATTCTTTTTGAATTTTGAAAGTAATCCAAATCTCCTCTTTCCGTCCTCATTTCTTTAGAGCAGTGCATACCATAGAATTCTTTGCAACAATGGAATTTTTCTGTATCTTCTCTGTCCAATAGGGTAGCCATTAGCTCTATGTGATTATTTATCACTTGTGATGTGGCTAATGTGTACTTGTCATGGAGCTAGTGCCACTGAGGAATTGAGTTTTGGGTTGTGTTCATTTTAATAATTTAATTAGCCACGTGGGGCTGGTGACTCTTCTATGCTCTTCTCAGTTTCAGGCTTTCTCCGTTAGGCTGATTCACTCATACACCATCCGTTATTATTCACAGATGCTGCAATCACACCCTATTTTTCTGATATGTATCGCCACCCTTCTCACATTACTATGGATTCTATCCAATAAAATATATCGTATCTTATTTGTATGAAACTTAGAAGTTTACAAAATGCTTTCACATACATTATTTAGTTTGATCCTCATAATAAATACAACTATAAACTCTGTTTTTTTTAAAGTGATTTTCCCAAATGAAAGCTTCCTAACTGATTTGATCAAGTAAAGGAACTCATTGGAAAGACTGGCAATATAGACACTGGTGATTCTGGATGTTAGTTAGAAAAGTATACTTAAAATGGTTCAGAGTGGTAATGTGAAAAGAAAACTGAAGTAGGTATCAGGAGACATGTGTCTGCCACCAGTGACAATAAAATAATAATAATAATAATAATAATGTCATGTGTTAAACACTAATGATATTCCAAGCATTGTGCTAAGTGCATTATATTCACTAACTACTAACTAGTTTAATTAACCATCATAGCTATCCCAGGAGAATTTGCAGATGAAGACACTAAAGATTAAAGAGGTTAACCTCTCATTGCTTATTTAATTATCTTTAAATGTGAGAACAAGATATTTATTTAAGTTCACTTCTTGTTCTCTGTAACACAGACAACTAGAATGTCTGCATCAATAATCTGATTTTTTGGCAGTGTCCATTCTGATATTGATGTGTGTGTGTGTGTGTGTGTGTGTGTGTGTGTGTGTGTACTTTTTGTGATTGTGTAGAAATGTAGCAATCAGGGATAGAATAACTCTTTTGAAAAATTTATTTCTAAAAGTTTATTTTTATACTGATCTTGTTTCAAGGTAGCATATTTTTATTTTATGATTTGATATCTGTTATGGACTGTTTGTGTTCCCCCAGAATTCATATGTTGAAGCCCTACCCCCAAAGTGATTGCATTAGGAAGCAGGCCTTTGAGAAAGACTGTTTAGATGAGGTCATGAAGATGGAGCCCCCATGCTGGGATTAGTGCTCTTGCAGGAAAAAGAGACAGTACAGGTCTTCCTTCTCCCATGTGAGGCAGTGAGAAGGTGGCTGTCTGCAAGACAGGAAGAGAGCTTTCACCAGAAACAGAATCTGCTGGCACCTTGATCTTGGACTTCCCAGTCTCCAGAACTGTGAAAAATAAGTGTCTATTGTTTAGGCTACCCATTCTGTGGTATTTTGTTATTGCAGCCTGAGCTAAGACAATATCTTCTAGACTCTCACTGAGAATATGAGTTAGATTTTTTAAAAATTAGGGTAATTATACCTACCAAACAGATTTATTGTAAAGATTAAGTGAAATAATGTATGTAAAATGCTTACTACTATGCCTGCCACATAATAAAGATGCAAAAAAAACCCAAAAAACAAAAAAAAACAAAAACAAAAACAAAACATGGCCCTAAGTATAATTGAAAGAGAATATAGCCCAGTGGTAAGAGGATGGATTCTGGCACCTGATTTCTCAGGCTCATCTCTGCTACCTATGAGGTGTGGGACTTCGGGCAAAAAACTCAACTTATTTTTTTTAAAGTTTTCACATTAGGGGAATCAGGACAATAACTGTTGTTATAAGGATTAAATTAACAAATATGCATAAAGAATTTGGAGCATGGCTTGAAGGTTGAATCCCATATATGAATTAGCTGTTGTCATATTATTATTATCATTTCTTTGCATTAGCTTTTTTCAATGGGGGAAGTTACTCTGATAACCCACCTAGAGCTTCTTCCCTCTTCTCTTATTATTTTTCTCACATATCAATTGATTTTTTGGTTTCGGCTCACATTTATAATTGGCTAGGTGAGCTCCCTCTGCACTTATGTATGCTGAGAGCAGGCAGATGTGTACCAGAGCAGAGTAGTCCTGATATGTGTATATGTGTCTGCAGGCACATCCCCGGGCAGTAAGTGTAGATGTGGTATTTGCCTGTGGGCTGGCGGTGAGTTGGTGTGAGGTAAGCAGCACCTTGCAGAAAGGAGATGAGTTAAACTAAGATCTGTGAACGTCCCCAGAATGTTTGTCCTGTCTGCAGTGTGCCAGGAGATGACTGTGCAGCAGGCATAGTCTCTTTGGAGAAGGCAGGGGGCCATGGGGCTGCATCCTGGCACTTCAGTGCTGATAGGTTGGTGGTGGTATGTCAGTGCTGCTCTCAGTCTCTGTCTCACCTGAGGAATTTTGATGCTGCGTGTGTGTAGGTTGCGTTCCACCTGGTTTCCAACAGATGAGCAAGGTTTTCCTTTCTTTGTTCGGCTTCCTCCCATGTTAGAAACCAATGCCAGGAAGGTGGGCTACTGCCTTTATGGGTGCCACCAAGCTGGGAAGCAGGGGATGGGGTCAGGATAATTAAATGCCAGAAAGCCCTGTTATTAAAATTCACCTGCTTTTGTTGATTAAGCATAAGTTTGCTGTTGTAAAATTGAATTAGTTTCCATAGTTACAATAAAGTGATTCTGACAGTTTTTGTCAATTTGTTTTTTTTTTTTTTTTTTTAGCAAATGGACCTTTTAGCAAAAAGGTCCATGGAGGATTGGACCTTTAGAGTGCCTTATGCCACCATTTTGGCAGATGTCACTCTCTACCAATAGTATTAATATCTCAATTAGTATGGTACCTTTGTTACAATTAATGAACTGATATTGATACATTACTTTTAACTCAAGTCTATACTTTACTCAGATTTTCTTAGTTTTTATCTAATGTCATTTTGCTGTTCCAGGGTCTGATCTAGGATACACATTACATTTGTAGTCATATCTCTTGAGGCTCTTTTTGCTTATGACAGTTTCATATACATTTTGTTTTTGTTTTTGATGAGTCTGACAGTTTTGAGAAGTTCTAGTCAAGTATTTGGTAGAATGTCTATCAATGGGGATTTGAGTGATATTTTTTTCATGGTTAAACTAGAGCTATGCATTTTTGAAAGGAAGCCCTTTAGAAATAAAGTGCTATTTTCATCAAATCTTATCAAAGGTACATACTATCAACATGATATTTCCCTTTTTTTTGAGGGCAGTGTCACTGGCCCTTGTATGGGGGACCCGAACCGGGGCCTCTGGCTTCCTAAGCCAGCACTTAAACACCCGGCCCGACATTTCACTTTTTATATTGACCTTCATTACTTAATTGACACAGTGTTTGTCAAGTTTTTTTCCCCCACTTGCCATACCATACTCTTTGGAAGAAAGTTACTATATGCAGTCCACACCTAAAGATTGGTATTATGTTCCACCTTCTAAATGCCAAATAGCTACCTAAATTATTTGGAATTCTGCATAGGAGATTTGTCTCTTTCCCCCATTTATTTATTTATCTAATTATTTACATCAGTATGGACTCATGGATAACTATTTTATACTTAGGTTATAATTGAATACTACTTGTCCAACTTATCCCAGCCTTGGTCATTGGCAGTTCTTCTAGTTGGCTGGTGGGCCTTAGGGAGTAGTTTTTACCCCCATCATTACAAGTGTTTTCAGCTGGAGTATCACTGGCAGCAGATTCCTTACCGGATTCTGTTGATGTCTATGAACAATAGAAATCGAGGAATGATTAGTATTTGCCATCTGATCTTCAAAACACTTTATTTTCTCAGTTTTTAAATTTCATAAATTTTGAATAGTATTTTATTCAGTAAAAGCCTTTTTCTGACGATAAATACCAAACACCTTTGATATTTTTTCCCTCTTATTGTTTCCATATTCTTTTCAGATAGCTTTATCTGGGTTTATAGTTCTTTATTTAGCTTTTTATAGTGGTCTCTTCTCTAGCCCGCATAGGAATGACATTGGTTCTTGGACCTGGGTGCCTTTTTTACTTTTCTTTTCCCATTGCTGTCTGTGAACTCTGGCTCAGACATTTTTTTCCTTATTTATTTAATTATTTATTTATTTAATTTTATTTTCTTCAGACATTTGGTTTTCGAACTTTCTACTCTCAGAGTTTTGTCTTGAGAGGGAAAAAGTCAGTGAATTCCATGTTCATTACACATTCCTTGTTCAAACAAGTCTTGACAATTTATCTTCTTGAGTAAGATAGTTCCACCCAACTTAAAGATAATATTCCTATCAAACCAACATCTGATCCAAATCAGGCCTTAAACTGTAATCATCTCTTATGATTCCCTTTAATTAGTCCCCTCTTTGCTTAATTTTCCTTTAGAGTATCAGTTCTGTAAATTATCTGTATATGTTTCCTCAGGGCACCCCATTGGCAATAATTCTTTTCGTTTGAAACTCAAAGAACAATAATTCTTTGAGTCCTTTACATGTATCTTTTTGGATTTTCCTCTTAAATCTGACTAGATTTTCATAACAACTTAACCACCGTGTTCCAGTTTTTAAGTGATGGTTTTCCAGTGGTTCTTATAAAATTCTATGGCTTTAGGAAGGATCTTTAAAAAAATTTCTGATCCTAGGTTTTCCAGGATATCATTATAGTTGCTCTCTAAGGTGTTTCCTCTTTTCATCTGATAGATATTTTTGGGTACCTGTCTAACTTTATGAACCAATAAAAACTGAATTGCATCCTCCAGCATTGTGGGAATTGAATGGGGTGCGGTCCCAGGGAACTCACCAGACCAATCAGATTCTGATTTGGCCTGTGGGGGAGGGCTCAACACAGAAAAGATGGCACTGGCTTGCGGCTGCACTGGACAAAGATCACACCCAAGGGAATACGGTGACAGTCCTCTAGCTTCTATCTCAAAGCTACACACCTCAGTCTGCTCCTTGTATGCCTCCAAGACCTCCTGAGTCACTCGCCCTCCTCTGGAGCCCAAGGTAAGTGCCTGCAAATGAGTGAGTCTGTGTGTGGGCTGTTTAAGAGGACGTCCGGGTTTTCGGCTGCCTTCAGTCCCACCGGATGGTCAGAACTCCCCACTGTTTTTCACAGCCAGATACAGTGGGGGCTCCTCTTCCCAGCATCAGACTGGGCTGGGGACCCTGGCTTAGGACTAAAGGCCCTCGTTCCTTGGGGTGGAACCTCCGTGGCCGAGATATCCCTTCTGATTTTCAACTGCCCCCTGGAGGTTTGGGACCCATTTTTCCTCTCTGCTCCTAAAAGTCTCAACGTATCTTATTTTATAAAACTTCTGTTCAGCTAGACTTCAGATGGTTCTTCAGGTTGATTGTTCTAGTTTAGTTGTAATTTTAATGTGTTCATGGAAGGAAGCAGGTACAGTATTTATCCATTCTGCTATCTTGGATCTCCTCTGTATACATATTAAGTGTATCACCTTTTAAACCTTTTAGTTCTGTCTTCTGGTCCTTAGCATCCCATTTTCCCTTCATATCTGCCCAGCCTGTGTTTTAAGATATCAATAGTTCTTTTAAGGAAATATTTTTTTCATTACTACTCAATTTGATATCTTCTATTTTATTTTCCCTCTTCCACGAACCTTGTTCTGATAGTAAGTAATAAGGTCCTTTTCAAACTACTCCAGTTCCTTCTTGATTCCTGGGGTAAATTAGAAACTCAGAGCCAGAGTCTGATGGGCACAGACTTTTAAATTACTTTCTCAGTTTTGGGGCATTTAATAATCTCAGTCAGGTTTTTTATGCATCCTCAGCCTAGGAAGAAGGTATATTCTCTTTATAAAAAGATTCTACAGTCCTTTTGATTTTAATATTAATAAAATCTACCTTCTTTCTGTGATAGCAGCTATGATTTAAGTCTCTGAACTCTAATAATCAGAGCTTCTTTAATTATCAAATGCAGAGCCTGCTTGAGACTGTATTGTTGAGGTGATTTTATTCTATGAACATAACACATAAATTCAAGTTTGGTTTTATCTCCTCCAGTACTCTGTCACTTAAAAGTAACACACACACACGAACGCACGCACGCACGCACGCACGCACGCACGCACGCCAGAACACAATTTGGGGAAGTTGATAGAGTAGGCAGACACACCTGTATCTGAAGCTAAGCATTTTAAGCTACAGCTTCACTAGAGTTTGGAGCACAAATTTCTGGCCTATTAGTTTGAGATCTGGCTGAGAAATTCATTAAAGCAACCAATGTTTATTATCACCCAATCCTTAAAAAGCTTATTTAAGGAAAAAAAGAAAAAGAAACAAAAAGAAAAGGTTTGTTGTTCCTTATAATCTATTTTGTTCCAAGGACCATATCTTATGTGGCCTGTCCTCACTAATGCCTAAGGTTTAATGCTGCATCCCTTTAATGAGGAAAAACAGTTATTTGGTGCAACATAGGCCATTACAAACTACCATGGTTAATAAATCCATATGGCAATGCTTACCAAAGCCTAAAGTATAAGCCATGTGTCTTGACTAGTTCACTGACTTCTGTGTTGATGCTATGTAGTCCCCAACATTCCTTCTGAAGCAAAAGCTTTGGTTAAGTTTAATCAGTTTAACTAAAATGTGTTGAAAACATACAAGATCCTGTACTAGGAAATAAAATATATCTTAATATGTGATACTTGTGTAACAATATGAGGGTTAAAGTTGCTGAGTGGTTGCTTTTGGCACTAAAATTTCTTCCATGTGCTATCAAATCTTCACTTTTGGTACAGATAATATGTAAATAATGGTGCCTCCTCAATAACATTTTTGTGGGGGATCAAGTCCTGACCTTGAAACATTTGCTTGAAGCAGGTCCTTTATGATATGGGTCATAATGTATTATCTGTGATCTCAGTTTTTTTAACTTGTGTTTTTTGAGATGTCTTAGTTTTCTGTGGAAGTTTCTCAGGGATTTTCAAGGTAAGAATGAGGGTGGGGGTTGTGGACGTGGCCAATTGTCCAGTGTTTCAGGTCCTTCACATCCACTTAATTTAAACATATTTCTCCTGAAGCTAAAGTAGAATAATATTGAATGGCAACTATAATTTAAATATATATATATATATATATATATATATATATATATATAATATGTATATAATATGTATATATGATCACGGGATGTAAAATACAGAATAGGGAATATAGTCAGTGGTACTGTAACAGCTATGTATGATGTCAGAGAGGTAGTAGATTGGAGCGTTATCACCTTGTGAGGGAGTAAATGCGTAACTATTACATTGCTTTGTACACCTGAAACTAATAAAAGAAAATACTTCTCTCTCCACACACACGTGTGCATATATATATATATATATATATATATATATACACACACATACATATGCATTCCATTTAAGATATCACCTTTTCCATCTCGTTAGATTTCTTGTAAGGAGTAAATAAAATCCAGGTATAAAGGGGCTAAAGGAGCTTTAAAACATATGAATGAGAGTTAAGATTCGGGACCTTGTTGTTATTCTTGTTCACTGGCGTATCATTTAGTCATTTGTTTAGGCATTAATTCACAAATACTTATTAAGCATCAACTATATGCCAGGTATTTGTAGGGTTAAAACAAGTAAACAAAAGAAGATTCAGTGTCTTACTTAGCTAAGGCTGTTGGAACCAGGTACCACAGACTGAGTGACTTAAACAACAGAAATTTTTTGTTTCACAGTTCCTAGACTAAGAAGTCCAAGATGACAAGGTTGGCCAGGGTGGTTCCTTTTGAGAGCTGTGAGGCACACGCTGTACCATGCCTCTCTCTTTGCTTTGGGCAGTTCTCTGCCAATCTTTGGTGTTCCTTGGCTTGTGGAATGATCACCCCAATCTCTACCTGGTGTTCACCTAGTGTTTTCCCTTTCTGAGAGTTTGTGTTCAAATTTTCCCTTTGCAAAAGGACACCAGTCATAATGAATTAAAGGCTCACCCTACTCCAGTATGTCTTCAGCTTAATTAATTACATCTGTAGTGACCCTGTTTCCAAATAAGGTCAAAATCTGAGGTTACTTGGGGTTAGGACTTGAACACATAAATTTTGAGGGGACATGATTCAATCCATAACACCCACATACTATCTACCTAATTTTAAAAGTTACAAATAAAGCTAACAAGTTGTTAAGTACAATGTTTTATTCCCCTATTGCGAGAAATATGCCTTCACGAACACCCAGAAGGACAGGTTTTAATTTAGAATTCTTGGAAATCCATGTCGAATGGTAGCCTGAGAAGGGCTGGCTCCTGTCCTGCAGCCCTCTGTACGCCCTGCTTTTCTTTCTGCCCCAGGCTCCCTCCTGCACTGGGAGGGGCCTCATGCACATTGTGAACACTCCAGCTGGCACATTCAAGCTGCATCATATACTCTGCATGTGGCCTCCCCTTGGCCACCACGATGGCAGAGGCATTACTCACAATTGGTGGTGCAATTTCATTTCAGATGAATGCGCCCTTAGAAGAGGCCTGCAAGGCTGTTGGGGCAGGGAATTCTCCGGTCCTGGGTACCTAGAATGTGGTCTAGAAGGAGGGTTCTGAGTGTGGCTAAGACTCACAACTGGAAGGGGCAGATTCTCTTGGTAAGGGCGCTAGGGCAACGATCTTTCCTGGATGAAAGACTGTACTGTCAGTGAACAAAACTTCTCTGTAGTCTTGGTGTTTGTTTTCTCGTGAAAAAGAGACAAAGCTTAAATAATAAGCCAAATAAATAAGTAAATTGTATAGAGTGCTCAAACTGGGTAAGTGCATAAGAAAAAGTGGTAGAACAGAGTGGGGAAGATCTGGTGTGTGGGGATAAGGCAGGTTACACTATTATATAGAGTGGTCAGGATAAGCCTGACAGAGGGCAGGTTACACTATTATATAGAGTGGTCAGGATAAGCCTGACAGAGGGCAGGTTACACTATTATATAGAGTGGTCAGGATAAGCCTGACAGAGATGGAAACATTTGATCAAAACAAAAGAGGTGAGTTAGGCAAGTGTATATATGGGACAAAAGCACATGTTTTTGAAAGAAGAGGCCATCTGATAAAGATTCCAGGAGTGAAGCATGCCTAGACTGTGTTGCTTGAGTGTTATATTGGAAAATATAATCAGAGAGAAAGCTGGTGGAAGGCTAAATCACATAGGACTTTTTAGGCTTTTATTTTTTAAAGGTTTGGGCTTTTACTTTGAGATTTGATGCTCCTGCAGAGTTGTGAGCTGAAGAATGACCTAACCATTCCAGTTGTTGTGTCGAGAATAGACTATGAGGGGGCAGGGTAAGCACAGAAATAAGGAGACTGTTTATAAGAAGGCATTGTGGTAATCCAGGACAAAGATGGTAGTAGTTTCTTGGGCCAGAGAGGCAGTGACGAGGAGTGATAAGTGGTTGGATTTAGGATATTTTTTGAAGGCGGAGCCAGCAAGGGTTACTGATGGATTGAATTATACTGAGGGGAGGGGATCAAGGGTGACTTCCAAGTTGTTTGCTGTCTAAAACAGGTTTTGAGGAAAAGATCAAGAGTTTAGTTTTGGACATGCTGAGTTTGAGATATTAGGTATCTAAGGAAGATATTTAGTAGGAAGATGGGTGTGGAACTCACATTTGGGAGGAATTCTGGGCTGAAGTGATAAAGCTGGAACTCATTAGCATGCAGATGATACTGAAAGCCATGTGAATATATGAGGTCATGAGGGAGTGATGAATGATGAAGAAGAGGACAAGGAGTGAGCCCTGGGGCACTCCGACTTTGGGGGCTGTGGAGAAGAGGGTGCTTCTGCAAAGAAGGCTGAGAAAGAGGGGCTGATGTTATAGAAAGAAAGCACAGGTGGGTGTGGTGTCCTGGAAGCCAGGTGAAGGGTGTATGCTGAGGAAGACAGAGTTACTGACTATGCCAAATACTGCTGATAACTAAGTCATATTAGGGCTGAATATTGACCTTGGGGTTTAGCTTACCTCGATGTCAATACGGACCCTGACAAAAATAATTTCATTGAAGTGCTGGGGGCAAACACCTCCTTGGAATGGGTCTGAGAGAAAATGTGAGAAGAGAAACCAGACAAAGAGGAGAGACAACTATTTTGAAGGGTTTTGCTGCAAAGAGGAGCAGGGCAATGTGTCAGTATTTGGAAGGGGAAATAGAGTGATGAGAATTTTTTTATTATGATTGTAAGATCATGTAACTATATAACATTATGGTTGTATGCTGAGGAAAATGATCCAGTAGAAAATAAAGAAATTCTTTTCAATAGAAGAGAATTCCAGTAGTGTTTGTGAGTAGGTGAGAAGGCCTGGGATTCAATGTGATGAGAGATTGGTTAGGGGTAGGAGCATGGGTAGTTTTTCTATGGTAGTAAATATGAAGATGGAGCATAGAATCTGCTAGGTGGGTAGATGCGGTAGTGGAATCTGGAGGTTTTCTGTGGACTGACTGCAATTTCTAGTGAAGTAGAAAACGAAATCATCAGCTGAGAGTACGGATTAGAGGGAGGTGCTGGGGTTTCAGCAGAGAGAAGGGTGTGTCATCATTGACTCACAGGAAGGGAGAGTGAATGGACTAGAAACATATAGAACTATTGCCCAGCAGCATTAATGTCTTACTTGACTTGCATGATCTTACAAATGGGACCACATCAGCCCGTACCAGGCACTCAGATATTTTCGATTAATAAATGTACAGACTTTGACATGTTTATATGGTTATATAGACATGGTTGTATAGAAGAGCTTAAATTACTTTTAAAAAAAATTCAAACACACCAAAACATTGAATAAAACAAGGGTTTAAAATCTTTTTTAGTAATTTAAAAGGCAGGGATTTAAAAAAAAAAATCCTATTTAATTATCTTAAAGAATGTGGCATAGTGCCTTGAATTGTACCTACTTTGCAGGTAGAAATCTGTAGGATTGATGAGTATAAAGATAGGTTCAGAAGTAAGGAAAATACTTAATATTCTAAGAGAAGAGGTTTGATTGGTGGTGAGAGTTTCAGAGTTTGAGATTTTGAAGGTAAGAGACAATGAAGTTTAAAATGTGATCATGCCTCTAGATTCATGAAATCCAGTGATGATTAATTGTTTGGTGTTGAAGAGGGTAAAAACTATAAACAAGTGTCTTCCGATAATTAAATTTAAGAATTACAGGCATTTATGTTTTGTTTTTCTAATAAAAATTAATATAACATTCCGCTGGAGTTTACCAAACCTCTCCATATATATTGTATTATAAGTGGTTATGGAGGTATATATTTGAAATAAAAAAAATATGTTGCAGATATGCTTAGGTCTTGAATTAATTGATGAGATTTATTTATTTATTTGTGTGTTTCTTAAAAAATACATTAAAATTATTGCTTTTAACTGGAGGAACATGATTAAAACAAAATATGAACATATATTTGATTTAAAAGGTGTATTTAAATTAAATATCCTTTTATTATTTTTACATGTTGAATTTTACACAATCAATCAGCATTCTATTTGAGGAGAAAGGATTCTAAGAAAACAGTGAACCACAAGTAGAGAATAAATAGCTATAAAAGAGTGATTCTGTTTTCTTTTCATTGTGTCCTTAGTAACTACACTATCTTTAACAACAAAAATGTCCTGCTCATGTGATAGAGAGGCCCAGAAGTGGAAAAAATACAAGTAGTTAATGAATAATGCATACGCTCATCGTAATGGTCAAATTATACTGTTTCCTAGTGGGTACCATTTTTCTTCATTGAGTGGGACACTACAAAGTTGGATGTTAATTGCTCCCACAAATGTGGTTTTGCTCTTCACAATGAGCATTAAGACATGTCCTTGGAGTTCTGTAACTTCATCATATACCACCTGAAAAGGGAGAGAAATAATGAAAATAGAAATCAGATCTGCTAAATGAATCTTTTTAATAAAAACATTTAGCTGCTAATAACTTGTACCTTGAAATGGATAGGTTAATGTTAGAATCTTTCATTTCTAACTCTAATTCTGAAAAGCTGAAGGTTCTGCTAACATAATGAATTTTAATAGAATATTTTTCTAAGAAGCTTAAAATTTACTCTAATTTCATTAATAATTGTCCATTCCAAATTTAATAAGACTAAATTATTCTCTGGGAAGAAATTTAAATACACTTCACCTTTTAACTGTCCTTGAATTTACTGTGCAGCATGGGAATTTGAACACTATCTTTCTTTGTTGAAGGCTAATGATGACAGCAGACCAATTTCCATGATTTCCTTGTGTTATTTTAATGTAGTATACCAGTATTTCTTTTGACATCTGTCATTCTGTGGTTACTTTATTTAAAATTGCTTAATTTTTATTTATGAAAATATATGCTAATTAAATAAAATAGGGATGAAACAAAGGACAACAGAAAAAGGAAATATCTATATTTCTACCATTGGGAGAAAATTACAGTTAACACTTTGATGATCTTTATGTTTTCTATATATAATCACTTTTTAAGAATCTGAGCTGTAATTATGCTGTATGTACAGTTTTGTGTCTTGCTCTTTTCCACTAACTAGTCATATCACTGTTTTTCTAAAAAAGGATGTGTTTAACTATATTTTATAATATCCTGGAAGTCACAGGCATTACCACTGGGTACCTGCAGTGGTAAGGAAACTTGAAAAGTGTAGTACTATCAAGTAATCCATCATGAAAAAGGGAGAATTTTGTATAAATCCAGCATGGTTGCCAGGGAAACTCCTTAGAACACATTTAGAGTCTCATATGCTGCTTCAAACTTGCTTGCTTTTTATAAACAAGCTGCAAGATAGAAAGAAGTGTTCTTTACATATGCAAAAAAGAAGCAGAGGAAACAATTTAGGAGGAAGCCCTTTAAGTCAATTGGAAAGCCTCCTCAGTGCATCTGGATGTTGTTTCTTGTCTGTCACACTGGGATTCGCCTACCATTTATGAACCCATGAAATTCCCTTCAAGATCTGTTAGCTGCTCTGAACAATGATTCATTTAACAAGTAAATAATAATTCAGTCAAGGATGTGTGATCCAATATAATATGTTAACCCAGTCTACCCTGCTTCATATGGCAGCTCCTGGCTACCCCTTGTTCTAGAATCTTACATTCCAGACAGAAGATTACTTTCTGGGCTGCTTATTTGAATAATTCCATATCATCTATTGAGCTCCTCTGGGATAATAAAGGATTTTAAGGGCTGCCTTAAAAATCTCAAAACCCTACCACTGTAATTCAACTTCTTTAGCTGCAAAGGGATGCCCTAGTGGTCTTTGGAAACCACTCTCCTGGCCTCTTATCTTGCCAGGACTTCAGAGTAAACTCCTTTTCTTTTTCACTGTCATAGCTATTTTGAACTGTCTAAACTGCTCTCCATTTTCCTTCCACAGCACTTTCAGCAGATGAATCCATCTCCTATTTTATAGATAAATAGATTAACAGGGTCTTCAAAGTGTTTACTGTATGGGAAGTAGAAAAATGGATGAACTCTATGCATTAGGCCTTTGGAAAAGTATGGCTTAAGAACTCTGTGAATCCTATAAATAAACCCTAAAGATGTAACTTGAAAAAAAAGCATGTCTATAATTCATATTTATAGTAATCTGTTTTCAATTACATGTATTCTCATTTACATAATGGATAGTAATATTTACCTTTTAACATTGTGGGGAGAATAAATGAGATAATGAATACAAGCCTTACTACAAAGTCTGGTACATATTAAACACTAATAAATGATAGCTGAAAGAGATCCACCAAATACAGGAAAAAAGAACAGTTGTTTCTTGGTATTTTATATTAGTTGACTAGAGAAAACACTTCAAGACAGACTTGAGTCTCCCAAGTACTGAGGAAGCTGAAATTCTCAAGAAATGCTCTTAGGAATTAATTCCCTACCTGGTTAAAATACAAACATTTGAACTCCAAAGTTTATATTACTTTATGGAATTTTTTCATTGTGCTTCATTATGCAAAAGTAATTTTCTTAAAAGTGACTGAAGTTTTGTGGGCATTGCACATCATAGATGCATAATTTCTTAACTGTATCCACACGTTGTTAAAAAATAAGCATTCTTTTCTCATTGTGCAATGAACTATTAGAGGGTAATGCTAGAGAAGTACACAAATGATTATATTCTTTGAGACTTTTTCACCAAATGATTTAATATGTATTCTGCCTTCACATGAACAGACCAAAAATGTACAGCTATTTTGATTTCACCTTATAATACATTTTATCCACTGGCATGAATCAAGTCTTCATTGCCTCCTGACAAATATTGAATTTGTAGGTTTAAAATTATTACATCAAGTAGAAAAACCTTGTTTAAAGTAATTAATATCTATAAACTTATGTATAAGCACTCATTGTGTGGTATTTGACACCAGGGCCTAGTAAATCATTCTAAAGTGTATTTTAATGATTGCAATGGAAGAACAATAATATGGAAACCAAAGTGTGTCTGGTGCTGGTGGGAAGAGGAGTGAAGGAGACAGAACAATGAAGGGGAGAGTTCAAAAACAGTTGAGAACAGAACACAGTGAATGTAGAGAGGGGG
Source organism: Aselliscus stoliczkanus (assembly GCA_033961575.1). NCBI lineage: Eukaryota > Metazoa > Chordata > Mammalia > Chiroptera > Hipposideridae > Aselliscus > Aselliscus stoliczkanus. The sequence continues at coordinate 175,150,338 of CM066727.1, forward strand.
GGAAAACACAACTAATAGTTTAGTGGGGTCGATATGGGCTTTGGGATCATGCAATTTTGGACCTTAAGTCTAGTTATGTGGCCATGGTCAAAATATTTGACCTCAAGACATCAATGTCTTTATTTACAAGCTGAACTTTCATTGTGTTCTGCATATCAAATGAGAGGACCATACAGGCAATAACTATTGCTTTGTGAGTGTACCATATACTTAGCGCTATGCTGAATAGCCATACACCTTCTGGGAGATATTTTAAGGTATGAAAAACACACAGAAGGATTATGTTCTGCCCTTTCTAATTTCCCCCTTATGCTTTATAATAAGATAATATCTAAGGAAGGAATACTATGTTAAAAAATACATTGACTATAATAAAATAATTCTGTTATAAGATAGAATCTATTGAGTCATTTTAAAAAATGATGGATTTTAACCAGGTGCCAAAGGTAGTAGAATGCATTGGCTTTGGAACCAGAATCCCAGTTCTGCTTCTTAACGACTGCAGTGCAGTTCTGAGCATCTCTCTCAGCAGCCCTGCCTCACCTTGAGCACAGTCATGGCTGCCATTGGGATTTGTATATGATGGGGGTTTTCTGGGAGACTGCTGGCAAAGCCTGTTGAGTCTTACTCTGGGAAGTGTCAAGTAGATGAGCCTGGCTCTGTGTGGACGCTTCAGATACTTTAGTATCTGAAGGATGGATATTAAAGGGACACTTGGCAATGTCCCTGACCCAGCCTCTCTCACTCAGGTCTAGGTGTTAGGGAGGGAGGGCTGTAAAAAGAAACAGAACTATTTTCATGAAGATCTCTGTAAGACTTGGGTAATGCAATGTAATAACCCCTTTGTATTCCTCTAAGAGATTTATATAAAAAGGAGAGCGAGGCCGTTCTCTCCCTCTTCCCAAAACAACGCTAGGCTTTGGCAGCTTGAGAAATGCCAGCTGTGGTGAGTGGCTGAGTCGAAGCAGTCGGAAAGCAAAGCATGGGAGAAGATAGAAACAAGGTAGGTGCCATGTGAGAATTTACTGAGCTCCCTAGAAAATACATTAAAAGTATTGTTGAGGGTGCCCAGAAATAATTGAGGGGTTTGGCACAGATGTGAAGGCTTACATCACAGCTGAGGTCAAGAGAAAGTAAAACTAGAGTTAAAACTGGTATGTATACACTACTTTTCTTTTTTCATTTCTTAAAGGAAATATTTTTGTTATGTTGATACAGACAATATAGTGGGTAAAAAATTAAAACATAGCCCCCTCTTTTTTTCATGGCTTTCTAAATTTAACCAACTTCTTTGCCAAATTTGTTTATATTATGATGACTATTACTAGAAGAGTTATTCATCCACACATTAATTCACATTTCTGCACATTTGGATTTTGTACAGGTTGGAGTTTGCGATGCATGGACTATGGCTTTTGAAGCAATTTTACATGTGTTCAAAGTATAAGTGGTATATGTTTATGCTATAAGTATGGACTGATGGAGAAATTATTGTAGGAATTTGTAATCAGTGGGTCATGAATATATGAGGGCCTCAAATTATTGCAAGCCATCAGAAAACTTATAGACGTAAGAAGCATATAATCTCCGTGCATGTATATGTACTACTGTTTATAATAATGCATAAGGCTCAAAATATAAAACACAAGTTTTTAAAAACTCTCATGAATTGTTAGTGGCTTTTTGTGCTTATGTGCTTCCTTAAATTACAAATGCTGAAGTAGATCATTGAGTCTGAGAACTTGCATGATATTGAAGTTCGGGGTCTTGTACTCAAAAGTATAGAAACTAGTGATGTTGGGAGGTGTGTATCTCAGCTGTGGACATCATGAAAAATAAAATGTCACAATATCTTTTTTTTTTTTACTAAATTAGAGAAGTCTCAAACTTTATCTATCTATATCTATCTGTCTGTCTATCTATCTATCTATCTATCTGTCTATCTATCTATCTATACATATACACACACACACACACACACACACACACACACACAGAGGGTGCCAAAAAATGTATACACTTTTTTTTTTTTTTTTTTGAGGGCAGTGTGTCACTGGCCCTCACATGTGGGACCGAACCGGGGCCGCTGGCTTCCCAAGCCAGCATTTAACCACTGTGCCACTTGGCCGGCCCTTGTATACACATTTTAAGAAAGGAAAAACTGTACTAAAATTGTAATACTCAATATATACTGATAACAAAAGATGACTACAAGTCATGTTTGCCTTCTACAATTACAAGAGGTGCTCAAAGTTGTTACCATCTGCATAATTTTAATACAGTTATTTTTTTCCTCTCTTAAAATATATATACATTTTTTTGGCACCCGAGGTATGTTTATATATATATATATATATATATATATATATATAATGATTTAATATATATTATATTATATATTATATATTATATATATTATATTTATCCCAAAACAAAAAAATATTTTTAAAAAGTGTATGAGGATGATATGGCTCCAAGAGACAACTTAGGAAAATTACTGAGTTAGGTTTTAAGGATTGAATATCATGTTTAAGATTTTTGACTTTATATAGTAGGAAGTGAGGAATCTTTGAAAAATTTAAACAGGAGATTAATAAATATGACAAGTTTTTGAAAGACATTATATATACATAGAAACATGAAAGATTTAAACAAAAAACACAAGTCAGGAGACAGCTAGGAGGCTATAATAGTAACCAAAGCTACAAGAACCTCAAACAAAGAAATGGGGATGGACCGAAGAGAAAAATAACAGATTTAAGAGGCAGGCAGCTGCACAAGGAGAACTGACAAAATGTGGTGATTAGTTGGACAGGTGAGTGAGAGACAGGCAGATGTCATCTGAAGTTATCTTTTGAGAAACAAAAAGGGGAGGAAAGCCTGGTTTAAAAGCGATTAGGAGACATTCAAATGGAGCTCTTCAGTAATCAAGTAGACGTGTAGGTCAAAAGGTTAGGAAAAAAGCCAGGGCTTGAAGAAGAGAGTCAGATGCAACCTAAATAAAAATCTGTGAATACACCAGATAATTTGAGAGAATAAATATTGAGAAGAGATAAGGGTAGATAGATGATGGAACTCTAGCAACACTATTTTAAGAGGAAACGACAATGAAAGAAAATAAGGGAGGGGTTAGAGAAGATGGAAGGGGATTAAGAAAAGGAAGCACTCAAGAAGCATATGAGGAGGTGTCAAGAAAGAGGCATATTCAGCCATGCTGCTTTGTAAATTCAGGAGATGAGAGCCTGAGGGCTCACTGGACTGAACAATTAGGAATCTTTATTCAGTGCCACTTGAGTAAACCAGCATCAATTAAAGTCAGAATCCACCCTGCAAAGGATTAAAGGGTAAAAAGGAAGTGATAAAAGTGAATGCAAAAAATGTGAGTTAATTTTGTAAAAGTTTGGAGATGACAGGGAGGGAAAGAAAAATTGGATGCTTTAGAAACATCGAGTTGAGGAGTTGGTTTTGATTTGTTTTTTAAGGATTTCTGAATCAAGGATCCAATGGATGAGACAGCCTTAAGAAGAGCAAATAATCAACTGAGCAAGGTACAGAGAGATATGAAAGAATATAATCAAGAGAATAAATGTAGGTTTTGCCTTAAAAATAGGGGATTGGATTTTCAAATCTTATAATACAAATGAAACAGAGAGCTATATCTAATATAAACTAACTGTAATTTAATTTGTATTTTGTACTTGTTTATTTAGTTTTTTCAAATGCAATTTTCTGAAATGTATTTTTATATACAGATTAAACTATAATAAGCTTATTACGTAAGGAAACCAGGTAAAGGAAAGTAAGGTTAGAGAAAATCAAAAGTCAGGGATAATAATAGTATGTAAAATAAATGCCACATAGTCTTAGACTCTTACTGGAGGCTAGCCACAATTTGAAAATTGTTTCATAAGCACTTCGAAAGCAGTATATTTTCCAGTTCCCACAGCATCTAAAACAGTGATCAGCACACAGTAGCTATTTTGGGAAATGTCTTTCCTTTAAGGAATAATGCTGCCAATTACTGCAAAATTTCCATATTTGGTTGTTAAACTGAAAAATGGTAAGAAAAATACAAAACGACTGAACAAGAGATGAATCATACTTACAATTTCATTGTAAGTGGGGTCAGTACATTTTGGAACAGATTTTGTTTTCCTCCTACGAACTTCACTGGGATATGGTAAAAGATAAAATTCAACATGTGCACTGGGCGCAGAGCCATCTGGGAGATGCTGCAAAGGAAAACGGTCATAAATATTAATGTGTGTCGCTATCAAAGAAAACAAGTACATAGCTACTAAATATCTAGACCAAAGGCAGGATCAAGATGTATTACCGTCACTCTGTTTATCAGAAAATAAGAGAATAATCAAAAGGAATATATCACCGTTCAGAAATAACCCCAGAGTACAACTTAAAAGAATAAAATTGTCCATCTTAAATTAAACGTTGTATCAAAGAACTCATAAAAACCCATTAAATATAATTTACTTAATTTTTTTTACAGTAAAATCTAAATTTGCATTTTTGACAGAAATGGTTGAGAGATGAATATAAGCCACAGGCAGAGATAATAATTAAGTGCCTCAGGATACAGTATACCACTTGAACATCAAAAAATTCAAGTTTAACACATAAAATGAGACAGCATTTCATGATATGTATATTAGCTAATATTACATTTTAAAGTAGACTTTAATTCAAATATCTATTAGACCTACAACTTCAGTATACTTACAAGATCTTTAAATGGTTACAATTTTATTAACTAAATTTTCCTAAATATATTGAATAACCCCTTTTAAATTGTGTTCTGTGGAGCCCTGTAAGTTTCCTCAGTTGCAGCCTGAGCAAGGCTGCCAGCTGGGTGGGTCTTTGGATCCCCTTTTCCCATGATTCCTAACCACTGCCTCCTAACCCCCACCTTGCCATTCTGGCTCCAGAATTTTCCTCCTTCTTCTTTTCCATCTTTCCTTATCATGGATATTTTTATTTCTTAATGTATCATTTGAAGAATGAGCCCACTGTTTCAAAAATTTGGAAACTGCCGTATTTCAAAGAAATAGGTTCTATCTTGGCAGCCTTGACCAGATGGAAAGTAAATCGTATTAAAACTCTGAATATCTGGTTTAATAAAATACAAAATGTTTGTGTAATTTAAAGAGGATGGTTTAAACATCAAACTTGAGCAATTAAGTGCTTATTTTGATACATTCCATGAAATTGGAAATTTTCAGCAGACACATTTTAATGCTCTGAATCACTGACATTCACATATGGACATCCAGGCCACCCCCAAACGTCATTAGCTTTATTTTCACATCTTTCTTTGGCCCTCAAAAAAGAATATTGACAATAAGAATGATACATATTATTATAGGACTAACGTTTATTCATTTCTAATTTACATGGTAAAAATTACATCCTCAGGAAAATTTGGCTCTTTTTATTATTCACAAATTATACAAAATACATCTGGACACACCCATGCATCAAAATGCTAAGATGGTCAAAACTATCGCTTTAGATGAAGCTCAAAGTATCTGTCCCCACCTTGAAAGCTTCCCTCAGGAGGAAGAACTCTGAAATGTGTCTGTGGCATAAGGAGCTCTTCAGTGGCATAGAAAGAAGTTGCTATTAATATTTGAGAGAGTGGATATTTTCTTTTTGGTGAGAAGAATGAAGGGAGTGTTTTTGCTCTTTAATTGTCTCTTACCTGCGCATGGGTTTCATTTCACCATACCTTTAGTTACTGTGTGCTTCAGCTTAGAGGCTAGAATCATGGTTCTGGAAATGGTTTGATTGACTGCAATCTGGGGCCCCCAATTAGCCAGCCATGTGGCTTTTGGCAGGCATCCTATCTTTTCAGTGGATCAGTTTCCTAACCTGTTACGTGAGGATACTAACTCATAGTATTTACAAGATTAAATAAAATAAACCATGTAATGTGAAGACAGTGCCTGAAATAGAGTAAAACACAGTACATTTTTTTTTTTTTTGACTGAACCATTCTGCCACCTGTTGGCAGCTCAACGGCAACTCAGCTCGGGCTGGCATCGAACCGCCGTTGCTCAGAGCTCAGCTCGCACTCTTGAGCGAGCTTTTAACCAACTGAGCCACTCTGCCGGCCCAACACAGTACATTTTTTATTATTTTTATTGTCTATAAATTAAACATGAGTATACTGTATGTACTGATTGGACAAGATATCTGTAATGTACTGTGACATTTATAAGCAGGGCTTTTCTGCCTTGGCACTAGTGACATTTGGGGCCAAATAATTCTTTTAATTCTCTCTTGTAGGGGCTGTTCTGCTACTGGCATCTAGTAGGTAGGTTGAGTTTCAGGATGTTTTAATAGTATCCTGGAACTCGACTTACTAGAATCCAGTAGCACCATCATCCTCCCAGCTGTGACAACCAAAAATGTTTCCAGACATTGCTAAATGTCATTTGGTGGAAAAAGTGACCCAAAGTGAGAACCACTGATGTAGATGACCCCAAAAAGACAATCTCTAGTTCATTCTTAGAACCCCAGCTTAGTGACCTGTGAATATTCCCACTTGGATATCTTCTTGGCACCCTTATATAAACTGTAACCAAAATCTATCTTCTATTCTCCTCATCACTTCGAAGCAGACTTTTCACCACTCATTGAAATTCTATTAAATGGTACCATTTCTCTTCCCTGGTGCTGCCCTTGTCCTTGATTTTGAAATCCAAGTATGTACTTTTTTGCTCCAGCTCATCTGCCACCGCAGATCTTTATTTCCTAACTTATTATAACTGGATTTTAATTACTTTTGATGTCCCTGTCTTCCCACCTCTTTCCTTCATTCATCCTGTAAATAACTCTTTTATTTAACCTTCCTACGAAGTGGCTTTGATTATGTCACTTTCCTTCTCAAAACATTCAAGCATTTCCCACTGCATGAAGAATAAATTCCCAATTACAGAAGGGGAAAAATCTTTTGTATACCACACTTCACCAAGCATTTAGCAACTCAGAACTTGGGCTTCTATTTTCAAGTTAGTGTCCTTGATAAGGTCTTTCAATGTCCTGGAGTTTTTAGAATAATAGAACAGCACAGGTTTCAATTTAAGTCAGGGGCGCATTCGATCTCAGCAGTAGGCTTAGCCTGTCTTGAGCAGCTTTAAATGCAGGCATTGATTTCTCAAGTCTTTAAGAGAATTGTTTTCCAAAGCAGCTGTCTTATTAACATTAATTTTTTTCTCTTCTTACTGCACCGTAGCCTGCTCTTAGAAATCTTAGCTAGTTTACTAAAAAAAAAATCACTAGCTGTCTCCTCATCAGTATTTCTCATTTCACCCTTTGCCCTTATGTTTATGTGAAATAAATTTTATTTTAAAATGATTAAGTAACCCCTGTTTGTCTAAATGGCTCATCCTAGGATATTTTACTGTGGCTGCTTTTAGATCTTCACAAAGACATAACAGTTGGGCCTGAAGAGTCATAAGGCTTGGGATATAGAGTTCTTAGTCTGACCCTCAATCTAAACAATAAGTGTCCTGTGTCACTTGGAGGATTTTCTTATTCATGGTGCACTGAAGTCAAGCAGCACCACTACTTTCCTCCGAGCTCTGGCTAATATTGTTACTGTGCTCAGAAGGCAATGTGAAGCCCTGTAAACTTTATTTTTGTTGCTCATATTAACTCTGAGTTCTGTAGTTTCTAGATTTTCTGATAAAATATTTATAATTTTCTATGTTTCAAAATAGTTTCACATGTATATTACCTTCCTTATGAGATCAGAAATTCTTCAAAAGGAATATCCACATCTCCTTGTTTCACACCTGTCTCTCCCCACATTTTCTGGGAGCTTTGCTCCATTGGTTACCCACTAACCCATTTGCTCCATTGGTTACCCTAACCCCACCCTGAGTTCCTTCTTCCTAAGCTTTCAACATGTTTCTAAATCTCTAATTAAAATTTTAAAATCCTCACTTGAAATTGGGCTTTCATTTACCGTATTATTTTCTTTCCTTTCATGGCCAAGTCTTCCTTTTATGGCATTCCTTATTTTTTTTCCCTGTGGAAATCTGTCCCTAACACAGTACTTGGTATATAGTAGACACTAAATAGTTACCAAGTGATTGAGTGAATGACATATGTATTCATAGTGTCTAACTCTTTGAAATACTCCATAGCTATTCATTGACTCATTGTTTATAATGTAATATAAAAACTAAAACTTTTCCTAATGTCATAAGATTTCATTTAAATAGTTTCTCTTCTCTATTGCAACTTTTCTTATTATAATACCAAGCAGTAAAAAGCCAACTTCAGGGTAAAGTGAATGTATCTTGGGTTCTGTTTTCAAAGTCTGTCCTAGGTGTTTACCCTGAACACTAAGCTGTTTGAAGGCAACTTTCTGTTAGAGCTGATCTTTTCATGTATGTTATTGGGTTTTGTGACTGATCAGGAGAATTTGTGTTAAGGTCTGCTTGTTAGGTCTAATATCTCAATACGCCATTTCTAAAACTTGGACTTTATTTCAGATCACATTAAACAATTAGATGCTTACTCTCCTTCTTTACCTCTTTCCACCCCCCACCTGGATCTAGATCAGATTTGTAACATCATTATTTGTACTCATTCTCTGAATAAAAGTCATGTCACTGTCTTCAGTTTCATCTGGGAACTTGACCTCTAATTGCTGTCTTCTTTTCCCGGGGCCTTACTTATTCTTCTCTGATGGCCTTCCCCACCACTCTGGACTTCTCCCACTTACCTCATTAAGAATCTTGACAATAAGCACAACAGGATATTAATATCTGCTTATAGATGCCATTGATGACCTGATAATTTCTTGAGAGCCTAATAAATTGTGGAGTGTGAACTAAGGTTAATATTTTTGTGCTAAATTCCAATACCGTCTCTCAAACTCATGGAAGTTTTCTCCTCCATGCTCCCCTTCTGTGGAGTACATGGAAGACACAGAAATAGATACATTGAATTTGACTGGAGAAGGGCTTTAGGGGGATCTTTGGGTGGAGGCTGGGGGCTGGAGGCTGGATCCACATTAGCACCAGTATTCCCTACTTCCTTACAGAAGGAACACAAATACCTCATACATATGTGGGAATCTTCCTTTTTCTTGTTTTTTTTTTGTTTGTTTTTTTTTTGGTTTGAAAAGGGGTCCCTCTTTAAAAAGATTGGAAATGTAGAAATGAAGGCCTTAGGATACTCAGAGCATTCACTGGTTGAGAGACTTTTTCTCAACTGAAGTGTTAAATATAGGGGATGGTTAGCTTGGTTATTATTTTAGTTGATAAAACTTAAACTGTATGTATGTATATTACTAAATATTTGTTCACAGTGTTGACTTCTAAATGGTAGTTTCAGGTGTCTGAATAATTAAATATACCAATTTTCTACCTTTGTGTCTTGCCTCAGCTTGCACACAGCGTTTCAAATGGTTTTCAGTGCTACTTTAGTTGTTCTTATAGTCAGCAAATGAAAGTATGTTGAAAACATAGCTAGTTCATCGAAATAGAGAAAAATGAAAACAAAGCCCAATATAAATTGTTTAGAAAGTAAATGAAACCATCTCACATTGTAGGCTATACCAGCAACCCTTCAGTATTTTTATATGAATATGTCAGGAAGATATTTATTTTTCATACATAGTAATGATAATAATAATAATAGCTGCAAAATGAGTATATACTAATTTAAAATACTCTCTTTAAATAATCCTTGAGCCAGTATTATTGTCTTTATTTTATCAAAGTGTTTTTTCCTATAAGACCTTTATGCTCTTAACCACTACCTTGTATTTACTCTACAAAGAATGTAAAAGAAACTGTCCGATTTAAATTAAGAGTCCTCTAGATCAAGTTTTATCAGGAATATGATAAAGATGCAAGGTTTAAAAATATCAGACACTTTGGAAGCTTCTGTAGATTAATTCAAAACTTAATTGTATTTAATAGGTTGTTATCTTTTTATGAATAATTTATGAGAATTTCCCATCATGGTTTTTTTTAATAACTTAAATGTTTCCAATCATAGTATAATATGGGCTTTGGTAAAAATCAACTGATGATGATTAAAATATGGTAGGACTATAATAACCTGAGGTCTATGCCAGAAACAAAACAACACAATAAAAAAGCATTTTCCCCATCTATGTGCATGCCAAATTGCAAAACTTAGGCTAGCCATTGTGAAGAAGGTCTCTAAAAAGACAATAAAAGTACAGATGTACAATAAAAGTGCTTGTGGTATATGGTTTGTTGTGTGCTTCAGTTAAAGCAATGGTGCGATGATCTTTCCAGTCTTTCTGTTTGTGTTGGTTAATATAGAGTGGAATGATTTCAGGCCCTTGTGAATTAAATTAGAAGGGTCTCTTGGTTCATTTCATGCCCATTTAAGCCTTGAATAGAACTCTTATCATCAATAGGTGATACCCAATAATTTTTTTTTTTTTTTTTTAGCTGAGCCATCCTGCCACCTGTTGGCAGTTCAGCGGCAACTCAGCTTGGGCTGGCATTGAACTGCCGTTGCTCAGAGCTCAGCTCACACTCTTGAGCGAGCTCTTAACCAACTGCACCACTCAGCCAGCCCCCAATAATTTTTTTTTTAAGTCAGTTTAAAAATCATATTACCATGTGTGTAATACTTTGGATGGTCTGTGAGAGGATGTGGAAAAGTGATCAAAATCATTTCTGCCTTCAGAAAAATAACAAACTGTTCAGTTTGCTCATTTATTCTGTTGTTTAGATTCCACATATAAATGAGATCATGTGGTATTTGTCTTTCTCTGCCTGACTTATTTCACTTAGCATAATGTACCCTAGGTCCACCCATATTGGTGCAAATGGTAAGATTTCATTCTTCTTTATGGCTGAGTAATACTCCATTGTATAAATGTACCACAGCTTCATAATCCAGTAACAGCTATATACGATGTCAGAGGGGTAGTAGATTGGGGGAGGGAGGTTATCACTTTGTGAGGGGTGTAAATGTCTAACTATTACATTGTTTTGTACACCTGAAACTAATAAAAAAAATTTAAAAAAAGAAACAACAAACTCATTTTCATGATAACCTTGACATATGTATATTATACATACACACACAGTGCCAAAAAAATGTATACACATTTTGAGAAAGGAAAATTGTATCAAAATGGTAATACTCAATATATATTGATAACAAAAGATGAATACAAGTCATATTGACTCCTACAATTACAAGAGGTGCTCAAAGGGGTTACCATCAGTGTCCAGATACTTCTGATTGTGGGGAACTACTGCTTGAGCAATGTGTCCATTTGCAAAAGTGTCCATTTGCATACATTTTTTGGCACCCCTGGTGTGTATGTGTATATTATATATTATATATAATATCAACTTGAAGTATTAGAGTTAACAGCTAGACAGAAATCATAGTTTGGTAGCTAGAATTTGTTATTTAACTCAATACATACAAATTGAATTGCTTCTAAAAATTCAGAATTCTAATTAGAGCTCCAGACTTTGTTACTGAGTGTCTTGTGAAGCTTAGCAAGTTTTTCCATTTCTCAGCCTTAATAATATATAAGAAATAAGGCTTTAAACCTCATTTATTTCTTTACAATCTACTCAATAGCAAATGCTGAAGAGTTGTTTATGAGTTAGCAGGTAATTCCGCTTTTTTTCTCCCCCACAATTGCACTGTTGTGTTTTAAATGATTAAAATCCACTAACCCTTAGCTCTTATCTCCAAGTGCTGAGAAAATTGTACCAATAAGAGAGACAGGTTATGTTTTATTAGTGATTATTGAGGAATTGAAAAGAACAGATGATTTACTGGAAGATTAGATGTATGGTGTTGTTATGCTTTATATTCGGTGAAGAAGGTGGATTGCAAAAAGCAGAAACTAGTATTCAGAGGTAAAATATAATAGTTGTATGTACCTAAATATTTGCCTTGATTCTGTCCTACAATCCAGTGCTATCATGAATTAAATAAAGACACATGTATGATGTATAGGTGTCAGTAACCTGAGCGTTATGGATAATATACTGGGTTAGAATATCAGGACTGAGACATGAAGAGCTGGAATGATGAACTGTATGAGTATCTAACAAGGTTAGAAACCATAAGCAATGCCAAGGTCTTTTGGGTCTGGAAATCTCACTCTGCAAATACAAAATATGAAAAACTTGGCTTTACAATAGCTCTTGTGAAAACTTTTCAGAAGTTCTAAGTGATTCTGGGTTCAATATATCTATGTGCCAGGGATTGCTAGCTACAATGTACAGTATGCTTATCTATCTATCATCTATGTATCTATGTATCTATGTATCTATCTATCGATCATCTATCTATCATCTATCTACGTATCTTCTCTCTATATATCTCTCTCATATTCACAAGAACCTTAGTTTAAATGTGAAGGTTAAAACAGGTTAAAAGTAAAAACTGAAAGAGGTATAGCATACTAACATTAATCAAAGGAAAACTGATTATTTATATAAATATCTGACAAAGTACATGTAAGAGGAAAAAATACTACATTCATAGAACACTGCTCCCAACAAACATTGAAACTACAGGATGAACCAAGATAAAAGTTTCAGAAGCTGAGATCTGGCAGTGAATATCAAGTGGATGGTATGTATATAGTAAGTGTAATATTAAAGGCCAAAGGACAGAAAGGTCACCAGGAGCAGAAGTGACCCAGGAGCTTCAGAGAAGATGAGAAGTTTAAAATCAGCCTGAAAGTTGAGTTGGATGTAGAAGGTAAATAGCAGATAAGTAGAAGTATGATATAGTCAGCTAGAATAACATGGTTTGGTCAACAATGAATGAACCTTCTAGGATATAATGCAAGTTTTGTATTGGGGAGGGGAATATAAAAGGCAGGTTATAGCTAGATTATATAGTACCTTAAATATTAGGCTAAGCAATTTGAAATTTATAGAGACTCTATTAAAATTTATTATTGATGGGATGAAAATGGAATTTTAGGATGTTTTATGCAGGATAAAATAGAGGAAGTAAAAAATAAGGAAAGGAATATCATAGAAGCCAATCAAAATAATCCGTAGATGAATTAACAGAGAATATAGAATTGGATTATTATTTATGTATGTAGTTTTAATTTATTGAGGTGACAATGGTTAGTAAAATTACATAGGCTTCAAGTGTACAATTCTATAATACATCATCTATGTATCACATTGTGTGTCCATCACCCAGAGTAATCTCTAGAATAGGATTTCAACAATAATACAAGTAACAGGAAACTAAAAGGAGAAATACAATGTGTCAAAATATAGAAAATAATTATAAAAAAATATTTGATCAGGGGTTATTGGAGGATGGTGCAATGATTTTTTGAAATAAGTTCTTCAGAGTGAGAGCTGGCTCAATGAAAAGTAAATGACTATAATTTAAAATTGTCGAGTTTAAAGAGATACCAAGATATCAGAATGTAAATGCCTGTCAGGCAGTTGGAAATATGTAAATTGAGTTCAAAGAATTATGAAAAGTAGAGATATAAGTTTAGAAGTCCATTCATACAATATTTGAGTCCTAAAGACTTAATGAAATTTACAGGAAATTAGTTTGAAAAGTTAAAGCCCTGAATATTAGAAAATTTTCACATTTAAGGGCTAAGGGTGAAGCCAACATCTAGTAAGTCCCTGTATACATTATCTAGTTTTAATTTGTAAGAGCTAAGGAAGCCTCTGAAAGAGTGCTGTCAAACAGTGCTGTACATTAGGGAATGGACAGACAGTGAAGTTTCATGGAGATTCTGAAAAAAGAAAAGTTTAAGAAAGAAGTTCTACTTAAAGATGTTGGTTCTTGGGAAAAGATCAATTGTCATGATCATATCAATTATCATCGGTTTATAGAACAATTTATGGTTTATTAAGCAATAATTGATAATTTATGAGGGTCAATATTTCCCTGGTTAAAAAAAACAACAGTAAAACACAACAAAATATCCATATCTGGGCTGAGTACTCTTCATCACCCATTGCTTTGCATCCTATTTTGTGAAATGTGAGATTAGTGTCATAATGGGCCAACTCTGGAAGAGGAATTTTTTATTCAGGGAATATATTCCAAATACTATTATATATATATATATATATATATATATATATATATATATATATATATAATATTCCAAATAGCTTTAAGTGGCCCATGTGATGCAGAGTGCATGCTCTAACTGTGTCACCGCGTCACTTCCAAATACTATTAATAGGATAATTGTTCTTAAAAAATTGCCCTTTATCAAGGAATTGACATTTAGACTGAAGTGCATCTAGGATGGAACAAGGACAAATTTCGTTTACAAAACTAGATTTTAAAAAAATTGAAAAGAATTGGGATAGTCACTTAAGCAAGTCAGTTTTAAAAGTAAACACAGAACATTTTTATTTATTTTTATTTTTTGAGGGCAGTGTCACTGACCCTCATATGTGGGACCCGAATTGGGGTCGCTGGCTTTCCAAGCCAGAGCTTAATCAGCGCGCCACTCGGCCGGCCCAGAACATTTTTATTTTTATATGTCAAAATTTACATATTACTACCAGTTGAGCTTTGTTTTCACAATCTCTTTTGTTATATTCACCAAATCTAAGTGTTGCTCTCTGTTCTGTTTCAACAGGCATCACAGTTCACTTAGCTTCAAGTATATATTTCAAATTGTATGTCGAGGGCCCTTTACGGTATGAATAGCCACTTGGGATATGTTTTTTAATGTATGGTCCATGGACCACTTGCATTCGACAGCTTTCTGGAATGATCATATTTGGGAGCATGAGAGAGGAAAACAAGTTTAATGAAGGAGTAGAGGAGACCGTGAGACCAGAAGATATCTGTAAAACATAAATGAAGACATCCCAACTTCTTACAGGATCAAGATCCCTTGGAGTTGTATCCAGGAATCTAGATTTTATAAACAAGAACCCCAGGCTACACTGACACATTGAAATTGTAAGAAATTTTCTAAATAAAAAATAGAATGTAATAAATTTTCAATATGTCTGTCTGTATTTAGCCTGGAGTTCTCTCTCTCTCTCTCTCTCTCTCTCTCTCTCTCTCTCTCTCTCTCTCTCTCTCTCTCTCTCTCTCTCTCATTAATTTCATATAGTAATTATTTTCAACCATCTTTGTGTCTTATGAAAGGATTGACCAGCACCGAATTTGAGGTGTTTCCCGCTTTTCCTTACATTATTACTTGTTCCTCATTTGAAATAACTTAGCTCCTGTATAAGAGACTGTAATATTGTGAGCATATTCAATATCAGAAGAGAGTCTGGCATCCTTAGTGATTACTTTTAGAGCCTTCTGGAATGCTCATATTCTGGAGCAGGTTGAAGAAAAGAGTCTAGAAGTGATATAGACTGGGGGGATATCCATGGAACCAAAAGAGACATTGGAGACATTGTAATGCACAGAGAGACATGCATAGAGAGGCACTGTGCAAGTCAATGGAAAGGAACATTTTAAAGTGGGCTACATGGGAAAATACTAAAGAGATTTAAAAAATGCTTCAAATATAAATGATTTTTATATAATTTTTGATGTATAAACTGAAATATTACTTAAAATACCTTGCCCAAGCTTCTAACTAACTGCATTACTTTGTCAGTCTCTGTTCACTGGAATAAATCATATCTTGCTGCTTTGAAAGGAGAACATTTTAGCAATTTCTTTTTAGCTTGTGATCTCACAGGAGTAAAGTAATTCTTAGAGCAAAGCTTCAAAGATTTAATATAAGATAAGCAATCCTTTTCATCAAACTTAATAGTAAACGTAACAAAACTGCAGGCATCATAATTCATTTTAATATTAAAATAAAATCAAACAGCTCTTTAGTCTGATTAGTTGGGTATGTGAAAATACTAGAGGCTGAAAAAAATAAATAACAGTTAAAACTTGAAATGAGCAGAGAAAATATGTTGCAAATTTATAAATAGATTTTTCTGTCATTTTTAACATAATCTTGTCTCTGTCTTCAGATGAGCAGAAGAAATAAAATAGTCATTAAGAGATGCTATGAAAATGCAAGGCATGAGAACTTTGTTGTGATGGTTTTAGGAATGTGAGAAAGGACCTAGTTCTCAGTTGTTCACATCAGAAGTAACTTTACATTCTTTCATTTAACAAAATATTCAGTGAGCACCTATGTACTTGATCCTGTTTTAGGGTTACTGGGGTTACAGCAGTGATATAGGGCAGTGGAGAAAATAAGAAGTTTGAAAGTGGCAATAAAGAGGGGTGGTTTTGCAGTTTTACCTATGGGAGTCAGTGAGGCCTCATTGAAAAGGTGACCATAAAACATGGTCATTTAATGCATATGAGATTGAGCCTTGGAGAATCTGAGTCATGAGTCTTGGGACGAAAGTTGTCCTGGGGCAAAAACATGCCTGCCATCTTCAAGGAACAGCGAGGCAGTCACTGAGGATGAAGTGAGTGAGTGAAAAGTCTGTAGTAGGAGGCTAGGTTGGAGAGGTCAAGGGGGCCAGATTGGTAGCATCTCACAGATCATTATTAATAAGTACTTTGGCTTTCATTATAAGTGATATGACACTCCTTTCTCAAAAGGATAAGGACAAGAGAGAAGTGACAGGATTTGATATATTCTCAGGAGAATATTCTAGCTGCTAGATTAGGAAGAGATTATAAAGAAATAAGGGCAGACTCAGGGAGAGCTGTTAGGGGGCTACAGCAGTGATTGGGCTGAGAGATGATAGCGGCTTGAACCAATGGTGGCAACAGTGGACATACTGGTGGGATTCTGGATTTATTTTGTCAGCAGAGCTGACCGAATTTGCTGGAAAAAAAAAAATGCATGTAGTTTGTGAAAGAAGTCAACATGACTCTAAGGATTTTAACCTGAGCAACTAGCAGGATAAAGATGCTATTAACTGAGGTGATAAAGATTGCAAAAGAAGCAGGTTTAGGGGGGCAATCATCAGAAGGTAGCTTTGGCGTGTGCTAGGTTTGTGACGCTTATCGAATTTCTGTTAGAGTTGTTGAGTAATAAGTGGTACATATAACTGGATTTTAGGGAGAGTTCCAAGCTGGAGTTGTAAATACAGAAGAGAAAGGCACATGGGTGGTATTTAAAGCCACAGGGCTGAAGGTAGAAAAGAGAAGAGGTCCAGAAATGAATAGTGGGGCGATATGAAGAGACGGGGGAGAAGAGGGGAGCCAGCAGGAAGACTAAGCCAGACTGCAGGAAGCATGGCTTCCTTATTTCCTTTGGAGGGCTTTGGCAGTGTGTAGGCTCTAGTGACCTTAAATGTCTCTTTGCTTTTTGTGGGATTCAGCTGATCGTTTGTCATTTGGTCATAACTTGATCTATATCTTAAAATCTTGTGCTTGCTTACTTGTGAAGGGGAGCCTCCTTTCCTGCCTGCGTCATGTTCGTTTTGAACATCCTTATTCGTAGCGCAGCTCCATCTGAGTGTAAGATGCATTTTTGAAAACTGTCAGAAGTAATTTGGGGATTCATCTGGTGAATGAAATGGGTGAGCAAATTCGTTAATATTGCTTTTGATCAAATGTTAGGCATGACTATTGAGTGGCATCACCAAGTTTATTGTGTGGTTCATATGCCATATCTAAAAACGATGTCAACAGTAGTATTCTGAAATGTTTTTGAGCAATGACATTACTGGAATAACAATTTAGTTTCCAAGAGGACTATTTTTAATTAATAATCATCTATCATCTCCATAGAAAAGCTCTGTTAACTTGAATAACACCATTCTTAATATTCAATTATTATTTTATCATATATATTATATAGATACTTAAAGTGCATGAACATGGCTATAGCTATAAATAATTTCTAATTAAATCTTTGTTTCCCCACCTAAGAATTTCTTAAACAACTGCTATTCACATTTAAGATGATGATCTTATCAAAAGCAAATGAAAATAATTATTTTTTGAGTAAAAATTCTACAAACACATTTAATAATATTTGCCCAGCTATTATGAAAATTGCTGATTGTCAACACCACAGATTTATAAGCAAGCATCCTTGGATATCTGGCTAATATTAAGTTTGTAGTGGATGTATCCCCTGCAAATTATGCCAACTGTTTGTTCACTGAAGAAATATTTATTAATTTCTAGTATGTTCCAGATGCATGCTATGTTGAGAGATTTATATGCATAAAGGAGAAAACCAAAACAGTGTTACTGAGTTTCTCCACATCCGTGCAGTCTCCTGGGGAGTTTCCCTATGTGGAGAACCCATTTTTACTAGACTAGAGGAAGACTGAAAAAGCTGGTGAAGAAACCTTTTCTGTTTACTGCACTAATAACTTACCTATGTCACAGAAAGCTCCCTCTCTCAATGACACAACCCAGTTGCTGTCCTTGTTTCTGGCTTGACCCATCCTTAGGGAGGAATGAAGTATAATAGAAAGAGGGCAGCTCTAAGTTTTCTTTAGAGGTTAACTACAGTTCTAGGTTCTGGGGGGTGCAAAAATGGGGTTCCTGTCCTCTAACAATTTATTACCTTTTGAGGAAAAAGAAATATCTGTGAGCGAGTATATCAGAATATGATAACTGTTGTGGTGGTATAAGTCAAAGTACAATGGGAGTCTGGGGGGGGAACCCCTAAGAGATCCTGGCCTCACAGAGAAGGTACTAGAACTGCTCAAACAGATGAGTCAATCCTCCAGTAAGCTCAGCATGATGAGATACATGTAAATTCTTACAACCAAACTTTTTGTTTTCCTTTAGCTTTTATACTCTAGTTAGTTCTCCTTTCTCAAATCTTTTTTACTAGATTTTCCCTGACACTTTATTTTGAATAAAGTCTGATTTTCATTCTGGGACTTTCCCTATGAAATATTTTATAGTTTTTACTCTAAGGATTGCAATCACACTGACGTAGAACATTGTAATTGGTTCATTGTTTGTCACTTAAACCTGGTGGCTAGCCCCATTCCTCTCACTAATGTTGACATTAATTGCCTAATGGAAGCAAGTGACTTTTAAATGTAGGTTTACATGTCTCATTAGATAGGACAAACTTACAATGTTTTTCATATGTTTCACTAGTATGGTCAGCTTTGTGTCTTCATACGATACAACTAACTGCACCTTCGGTGTCTTGTCAGGAAACTTCTCACCTGATAAAACAATAGAATTTCAGTGGGTTAAATGGCAGTGGGTCATCATAGGATAAATTAAATGGTTAAAGACTAAAACAGGACCATTGGATAGTATACAAAAGAAACATTCTTCAGATAATGCTGAAAACATAATACTCCTCAGGAAACTGGGTTGGTTAAAGATAGGATTTGTATCTAATCTCCCTGAACTAACTCTTTCTCCTCATATTCCTTTCTCCTCATATTTCTCCTCACATTTTGATTGATACCATTATTTTCCCCATTATTTAAGTATGAAATCTCAGTATCATTTTTGGCTTCAGTTTTCTCCTCAATGTTCAGTACAATGAGTTTAAAGTGTTAGAGAGCAGAGGTTGAAAGTGTTGGCATTGGAAGTGAGTGAGTCTGGGGCTCAGGTCTCAGCACTAAACTTAAGACTGAGTCATCATCACTACATTGATCAACTTCTGTAAAATGGAGGTAATAGTTACCTACTTCAGGATAGTTGAAATGATTAATTGATAAAATTCAAGATTTTACAATGTAGTATCTCAATAAATGTTTGCAATTACTAAGTCTTTCTCTATATACTTGCACTCATCTCTTCCTTTCTAGTTTCTCAACGTCTTCTTCAGACTCATATGGACCTTTTTCCTACTAGAACATTCTACTAGAACATTCTCATCCTTTCCCCAGAACCCAAATCTATCTGTACACAATTAGCAGTGTAATCTTCCTATAACAACTTCTATAAAATTAACTCTCTTGATTAAAGAACCATTGAATAGCTTTCCATTGCTTCCCATACAAAAGTGTGTTTCTCATCCTTGTATTGTTTCTTTGTATTGAATTCGTCTGTTTTATTCCCCACTATTTTTTATTCCATTCTGTAGTCTGTCTGTTCATTTCTACAAAGACACTCTATTTCCTTCCAGTCATTGCTCATATTATTCCCTTTTATTTGAAATGATCTCTTCCGACATATTTGGTTTCAAATTTTACCTTTCTATAAGGCCTAATTAAAATGCAAAATAGTTTCTGTAGTTACCTCCCTCTGAACTCCCCTAGTACAGTCTTATCACTTAATATTTATATCATAATTATTATCTTACAAGTCTCAATTTGCTTAGTGGATTACAATCTCTCTCAGGGTTTACATTTATGAAAAATATCTCCATGAGATATAAATCAGTATTTGCTGCATGATGTCACACTAAACATATTTAAGGACAAAAGTAACCTCAACTTTTGCAAGTTATATCATTCCATTACTAATATGAGGGCTTTAGTTTTTTAATTAATAGCCCAGGGATTAAGCATAATTTACAGTTTTACTAATATTTCCATTGGTAATCTCTGGTTGTATATTCTCTGAAGAAGTTAAAAAAGAATACATGTATTAATAACAAGGAATTTGGCAATGTTTTGTTGTGGGTTCATTGTGGTCCACAAGGAATTTTTTGATATCAATCTTTACACTCTAACCCTCGATAACATTTGAAAATTAAACCTGGTTGGTATGTTTCCTTTCCCAAAGCCTTTTACATGTTTATTAGAATAGTTTGCACACTGAAATTAGGTACCATTAATTAATTTTATTGTTAATGTGAATTATTGACATTGAAGTAATTAAAGTTGGCACTGAGTATTTCTTACAACTGAAATGGTAATTTCATAAATATCATAGAAACTTTCTTCCTTAAACTATCTTGATTACAATGACAAGAGACATTGTGAGTTAGAGATACTATGAGACAATTCTGAATATAGTATCGAAGTAAATTGAATTTCATAATAAAAATATGAAGTTGAACTTTTGGTATGAGCATGAAAAAAATGTTAATGGCGTTTTGATGCACAATAAAAGTTATTTTTGCATTAAAGAGTGAAACGATTATTAGAATCTCAATGTGTTTAAGCAGAGGAGTTTTAATTCAAAGATATGAAATTCACATAAATTTATGACTGTCTAAATGGTAACTAATTCAAATACTGTTACTTGAACTGAATGAAGATGATATTCCACCCCAGATCTCTCATGCAAAATTAGTAATCAGAATATCTATCAAAGTATGGCAGAGTTCAGAACCCAGTTAAAATTCATCCCAGTGGAAATTTAGTAGTCAATGTAACAATAGTAGAGGTACTTAGTATTTCTAGAATTCTTACTGTGTGCCAAATGTAGAGTTAAGAACTTAATGTACATAATAAACTCACTAAACCCACAGCAAAGCTATAAAATTTGTATTACCTCCATTGTACACATGAGGTAATTGAGGCATTTCGTCCAAGGTCATGCAGACAGTAAACCGTGCAAAGCTAAATTATTTTCTAAAGCCTATGTTCTCAAACATCATGCTGTAAAGGGGCAAACAAGGGGCCAATAACCTAAAAGAGTTTAAATGAAAAACCCAGAGAGGGAGAATTTTGAGAATAGCTTCATATGGACAAGAAGATACTAGAATATTTAGATGTTCTGCTTTAAGTTAGTCTGGGGGAATCCAATCATGCTTAATCTAACCATTTACAGTAACCCAAGAACTTAAAATATTACTGATCTTAAAGATGATTGTTCTGAAATGTTCTGCACTACAGTAGCAGCTAATACAGTGCTTATTAAGCATATTGTATCCATTAATGTTAAAAAATAACGTTGCAAAATTGAACTTTTTTCACATAATATGCTCACATGATTCAAAACTAAAATTTATTTTAAAAATATACAGCAAAAGGTTTTTCTTCTATCCCTAACGCTATCCACCCAGTTCCTCCACCATTATTTTATTCATTTCCCATGTATCATTCCAGAAGGACACATATCCTTCCAGAGTTCCTCCATGTAAGGAAGTATGAATCCATGTTTTAATTTTTCCCACAAAAGGAATAGCATGTTTACTATTCTACACAAAGATCTGGAAGATGTTTTCACATCAGTAACATAAATCTTTATTTTGTGAAAATATAGTTTCATATTATTCTGTTATATTGAAATACTATTTATTTATTTAACCAGTTTCCCATTGATGGACAGATAGGTTGTTTGCAGTGTTTTCCAGCTGATATAAACCATTCTGAAATGAATACCCTTGTATGTGTGTCATTTTGTACTGTGCACAAATAGCACAGGATAAATTTCCAACAGCAGAATTGCTGGTGAAAGGGTATTAGCATTTGTAAGTTTGATAAATGTTGCAAATTGCCTTACATGGAGGTTGTACCCATTTGCATTACCACCAACAGCATATGAGAGTGCCTGTTGATTTGTGACCAAGCTTGTTAATTAAATTTTTGAAGTTTTGCCAATCTGATGAATTAAACATGGTATCAGTGTAATTTTAATTTGCATTTTTCTTACGAGTGAGGTTGAGGATCCTTTCATTTGGTTAAGAACCACTTGTATTTTCTTTGTGGATTATCTTTTCATATTCTTTTTATAGTTTTTTATTCAGTAGTCTTTTTCTTTCCAATTTCTAGGAGATGATTATATGCTAGATAACCAACCCTTTATCTGTAATAAATTACAAACATTTCATCCATTTTGCATTTATCTTTGTGTTTTTTTTTGTATTTTGCAATGATGTTTTATATTATGCAGAATTTTTATGGCTTCTGGACTTATAGTCATAGCTATAACAGCTCCTCCCAAGATTATAAAGGGTTTTTTTCCATGTTTTCATTGTCACATATATGGTTTCATTATTGCATTTAAAATCTTTCATCCATTTGGTAATTTATCCTGGCATATGCTATCCCAAAAATGTTTTTTGAGTTTTTTTCTTACTAGTTTGGCCACATAGTTAAATTTCTGAATGAATTTGACTCTATTTATGGACATTCTATTATGTTCCATTTATTCATCTATTTATGCACTGACACCACCCTGTTTTAATTATTGAGGCTTTGTAATGTGTCTTTATAGCAGGCAGGATTAACCTTACCTCTTTTCTTTGCCTTCGCTAAATTTTCCTGGCTTTTCTTTGTTTGTAAACTGTGCAATTATCTTATCTAGTTAAAAATAAGTCTGTAAATATTTTTAAAGTTATATTTCAAAATTAAATTGAAGATATCTAACAATTTTATGATGTTGAATCTTCCTATCCAAGAACATGCAATGTCTTTACATTTGTTGAAGGCAACTTTCAAATCCCTTAGTGTGTTTTAAGGTTCTCTTCATTTGGTCTCGCACATTTACTATTTATTTCTAAGTTTTTTTTAACTGCTATTATAAATGGCATATTCTATTATAATTCTAACTATTGGATTTTCTAGAAAGTCATGATGCATGTTTGCAACAGATGGCACCAGTTCATTTTATGAAGTACTAGTCATTCGCATCTATGTTACTGCTATATCATTTGACAGCTGACAGTTCTAGCTTCATTCTAAAAAAAAAAAAAATTGAGCGATTTGGTTGAGTTTTGGAGACTTTACAAGTTGAAGATGGAAGACCAAACTGCATTTTTGCCATATTTTACTGTTTTACTTCCATAAAGGGAGAAAGGCGCATCAAGCTTGTGAAAAGTTGCATGAAGTTTATGGTGACCATGCTCTACAGGAACGTCAGTGCCAACGATGGTTCATGAAATTCCATGCTGGTGATTTTGATCTCAATGACAATCCTCAGTCAGGGAGGCCCACCAAGGTTGATGACGACAGAAGAAAGGCATTGATCGAGTCAAACCCATGTTACATGACACGAGAGATTGCAGAAACATTGAACATCCATCACTCAAGTGTTCACAACCACCTGAAGAAGCTGGGAAACATAAGCAAGCTCGATATTTGGGTTCCACATGAACTCAAAGAAGTTCATTTGATGGCGTGTATAAACATCTGCAATATACTCATTAAACATGAAATAAAAAACATGAGGAAAACAATCCTTTTTTGAAGTGACTGATAACTGGTGATGAGAAGTGGATTGTTTACAACAATGTGGTGTGCAAACGGTCTTGATCCCGATGTGATGATTCTCCTCAAACAACATTGAAAGCAGACATTCGTCAGAGGAAGGTTATGCTCTCAGTGTGGTGGGATTTTAAAGGTGTCGTGTTTTTCAAGCTCCTATCGAGGAACCAAACAATCCATTTGAATGTGTACTGTCCGCAATTGGACACTTTGAACGAGTCCATCATCCAGAAACATCCAGAGCTTGTTAATCGTAAAGGAGTTGTGTTCCATTGCGACAACGCGAGACCACACACAAGTTTGATCACCTACCAAAAATTATTGGAGCTTGGATGGGATGTGTTGCCACACTCACCATACTTGCGTGACCTTTCACCGTCAGACTTGCACTTGTTTTGCTCTTTTCAAAACTCCTTGCATGGTATAACGTTCAATTCAGATGAGGCTGTAAATCAGCACCTTGTTCAGTTTTTTGCAAATATAGACAGGTCCTTCTATGAACAAGGAATTATGAAGCTCGCTGAAAGATGGCAAAAGGTTATTGAACAAAACAAGCAATATATCATTGATTGATCTTTGTTCTTTGTGTAAATAAATGACCTTTGAAAAACATAGACAAAATACATCATGACTTTTCTGACAACCCAATAGTTTATATACATCAGTTTGGTATCCGATACCTTCATTGTATTCTCATCACTTTTGATAGATAGTAGTTCATTCTTATTTGTCTAGTTACGTGATCATGTTACTGGCAGTGTTAATTTTGTCTTCTCCTTGCTGAAGTTTGTGCTTCTAATTTCTTGTTTTATTTCATTTAGTCTTTTCACCAATAATTATTGGCCTGTTATGAGCAAGGCACTGTTCTAGGCCCTTGGAACAGATTAGACAAAATTCCTATTGACATTTGTATTGTAGCAGGGGGAGATATAAAAAAGCAATGAACATCATAAATTAGTAAAATTTGTAATATGCTGAATATGGTGAATGATAAGAAGAGAACTCAGAACAGGATAAAGGCCATCATGGGCTACTGGAATAAGGGGCAGGTGAAAATTTAGATAGGATGACTGGGGTACTTCTCATTGAGAAGGTAGATTTTGAGCCAAGACGCGAAGGAGGTGAAGGAGTGAGCCCCATGTTGACCTTCAGCACCATGTAATGTTATCATGAAGATCCTGGGCATAGTGCCTCATTTTATACTTCAGTGGAAATGCTTGTCACTGTTTCCCTGTCATGCCTGGTGTAGGCTTTGGACAGCTAACATTGAGACATTTTCTCATGGTAAGGTGTTACCCATTTATTTCTATTTGAATGTTTTATGAAGAAACTTAATTGAAATTTTTCAAATGCTTTTCAGGGTCTATAGAGAAAGCTATGTAATTTTTTTCCTTAAATCTATTGACAGGATAATGTGAATTATATACTATACGTTTTAACCAATACTGCACTGTTCTTGCATTTCTGTTCATAATGAATTATATTCCTTTAGTGTGCTGACGGATTATTTTGGCTACTATTTTATTTATTTATTTATTTTTGAAGGCAGTGTCACTGGCCCTCATATGTGGGACTGAAACGGGGCTGCTGGCTTCCCAAGCCAGCACTTAACCACTGCACCACTTGGCCGGCCCTAATTTAGAGTTTTCTATTGATATTCAGAAGTGAGATTAGCCTGTGATTTATTTATTTATTTTTTTGCAACCCTTGTAATCCTTGAAACTACTAGTTTACAGACTTTATGTGTTTGATAAAAATAATATGGAAAAATTTCCTTACTTTTCTGTGTCATGGAATTGTTTAAATAACAATGAAATTATCCTCTTTTTAAAGGTTTGGTAGAATTCCTCTGGAAATCATCTGCTTTAAAGGTAGCCTTTTGAAGCTTTTCCCATTCTATCAGAATTTATCTTTTATGCGGTAAGTAAATTGTGTTTTCCTGGAAAATTATTTCAGATAGATTGGCAACTTTTTTCTTGCAAAGTTGAAAAAAGTAGTCTCATATTTCTTCAGTTACATCTCTATCTATGGTTACTTCTGGCTTCTTTTATATTTTGTGCATTTGCATTTGCCCCCATTCTTTTAATTAGATTTGCTAGTGGATTATTTATTTTGTTTACATGTTACTTCCAGATTTATTTATTCTGTTGTTTTCTGTGTTCTACTCATTAATCTCTACTCTTTTTTCCTTTTTGTATTCCTTTGGTTTGTTTTGTTGGCTCTTATTTTAATTTTCTTCTGAGCATTTATCTTTCTCCCATTCTTTCTAATATGCATTATTTCATTATTG
Organism: Aselliscus stoliczkanus; assembly: GCA_033961575.1. Lineage (NCBI taxonomy): Eukaryota > Metazoa > Chordata > Mammalia > Chiroptera > Hipposideridae > Aselliscus > Aselliscus stoliczkanus. The sequence continues at coordinate 175,176,645 of CM066727.1, forward strand.
ATGTTTTTTAATTTTTTTTCAATTATGAGTAAATCCTTTTTCACTCAAGAGTTGTTCAAGAGGGATTATTTTTAAAAATCTCCAAATTTAAGTATCTTCTAATTTCTTAAATTTTCCATTAATTTCTCACTTTATTGTCTCATGAATAGAAAATATATCAATACTACTTCTACTTTTTAAAATTTGTTGAAATTTGCTTTGTGGCATAATAATATATAACCTGTTTTCATGAATGTTCTATGAGTACATAAAGCAAAGATATATTCTCTATTTTCAGGATAAAGAGTCTGATATGAATTAATCAATTTCCTTATTAATTTACTATTTAGTGTTTCTATGTACCTACTTGTTTTTTCCACTCAGTCTTTCATGAATAAAAGAAGTGAATTAGAATATCCTACTACCAGTGTGTTTTTATATATTTCTCCTTGTACGTTCCATAATTTCTGCGTTATATATGTTGCTGTCATATATGTGATTTGTAGTCATAACTGCTCATATCTTTACTGAGAATTATACTCATTGTAGTTTAAAGCTTCTTGCTTGTTTAATTCAGTGATCTTTTGCCTAAATTTCACCTTTTGTTTAAGATTGTGACCTCTGATTTCCATGTCCTTGCATTTGCCTAATATAAATATGTCTAATTTTAATTTTCAGTCTTTTAAGATCACCTTGTTCTAGGTGTGTTTTACATAAAGTATAGAGTTATGATTTAAACTTTTACTCCAATTGGAATTTTTTTTTCTTAATAGTTGAATTATGCCCATTATACTTATTGATATAATAGGGATGTTTTTTCTTTGTTCTAATTATTTAGTTATTAAAGAAATATAACATTTTTGCTTCTGTGGCTTTTAAAGAAAATCTTTTACTAAGTAATTTGTTTTTATTTTTATGTATTTCTGATACTTAGTAAAGCTTTTATTTTTGTTCTGGTAGTTACTTTTATTCAATATTCTTAGATTTTTATTTCTTTTGACAATATCTATTTTCTAATAGAAGCAAAGATAAAATTAGTGTGCATAATCTTTCTCACTCTACTTTCTACCACCCAATTATATTCAATGTTGTGCTCTTTTTTAGTGTTTCTTTAATACTATTATTACATATGCTAAGATTTTCTTATTGCTTGATTTGTTAGATTTCACTAATATCCTTTGACAGGCACCTAGAGATGAGATAATTAGAGCAAGTCCTCTAACTCTCATCTTCTTTTCATCTTTTCCTTTCCACATTAGCTACAAGTAAAAGTCTAAAATAACTTCTTAATGAAAAACATGAGATTATATGATTTAATATATAGATAAGTACATAATATTTTAAAGCTTTCAACGTAGCGTTCCAAAAATAACACAAGTAGTTATTTCTCAGTAGTCCTAGCCCTCTGTTTCTTGTCCTATACAATTAAAATTTAAGCTGAAACCTTGGATAACATATTCAACCTGTAGATAATACATCTGGGCTCTTCCAGAGCATGTAGTTAGAACATTAACCAGAGGGACTCTACCATGGAGATTGCATGGCTTCAAATTCTCTTTTAAATTAACATTTCAAATTGGAGGTAGTGATGTGAAGTAATGATTGAAATCTATTTGTAATTATTTGCAATTATCTGTGGCATCTAAACAAGCTCAGTAATTCATTCTCTTATCCTTGACAATGGTTGTCTTTGAACATGTTTTACTTCATTACCTACGTTGTTTCTGTACCATGACAAAAATCTGTCTTCTGTGTGTCAGAGTTGTATACTGGTGGAGGATGGATAATTTTATTTTATTTTTTGGGGGAAAATTATTCAGCATGGAGCTGTATTAATTTTGGTGGCATATAGAGGATCATGTCATTAGACAGTTGAATGATGCATACAGTGAAATCTAGCAACTTTTTGGTTAGTGCCTTGGTTGAGTGTGGTGTCCATAATATCAAATGTGATAACTTGTAGAAGATATTTTTTCCAAGTGAAATTTCAAGAGAATTCTAGTGGTTGGGAGGCATTAAGTTCCTTGTGCCCAGGCATTTCTACATGAAGTGATGAGTGTGGGTGTAGTATGATTTTGGATTTTGGTTTCTTCTCTCTTGTCCTTTTTATAAAAACAGCAAGCTGCTTTGATAGAGAATATGTCTTCCATAGTTGTTCTCTCTGTGACAATCATTTATTCATGATTGGATACTGTAGATGGAGCATCTAGAGGAGGCTAGGCACTGTTCTAAGCCCTGGGGATACAATGGTAAGCCATACACACCAAATTATGCCTTCGTGGGTTTCTAGTCTACAAAGAAGCACACAAGCCATAATCATTAGTGTAATAAGAGTTCTGAAGAGAAAACATTACAGGTGTATAAAGCAAGGACAATTGAGAAGAACTCTGAAAGATGCAAAAAAGGATGGAGAAAGTAGAATAGGTGTCACATGGCCCAGGCAGAGAAAATTGCATCTATGAGGTACTGAGGAGCTTATATTAGTTGAGGAACTGAAAAAAGAAAAGAAGCAAAATGGAGAAAGGCCTAATATTAGACTGGAAAGGGAAACTGGTTGGGTGCCAAGTTCCTCTGGGTTGCCATCATGAGGGTTTTGGTCTATATCTTAAGGGCAGGACCAACTACATAATATTTGAGGCTTAGTGAAACAAAGTGCAAAATAAAAATGTGGGATCCTTTTTACAAAAATTATTAAGAATTTCAAGACTGTGACAGCAGAGAAACCAAGTTCATTGCAGGACTATTGTAAGCACCATGCTCTTGTGTGACTGCTCAGGTCTTAGGCCTGTGCAGTTGTCCCTGCCTAGGCGCCATGGGAAGCCAAGGAAAATGTTAAGTAGAGGGGAGAGATGATTGGATGGGCACTTGAAAACCATAAATTCTTTTATTATTCTACCAAGGCCTCTTTAATTAGTTAGTGTAAAGGCAATGGAACATTACTATCTCCTAGATCCAAGATTGCCAGTTATTACTGATTATCTTTAGAAGTCATGTCCCTACATAGGTATTCAGAATCCATTCTCTCATTTTGTTAGTAGCGGTAGTAAAATGGTGAAGTCTGGGGTTTTTGCTTAAGGTCATCCTATTTAAACCAGTTTTTTTAATACACTTGAATAATTTTACCCTCTAATCATTTAACAACATAAGCTCAGACTTTCAACTAAGTGATAAGAATAGTGCTTAAAATAAATATTGTGTTCTAGTTTAGAACCACCAATTGATCCCATTATAAAAGTTAAGAATTCAGAAGTATGAAAGGAAATAATTTTTAAAATATAAGGGAAAACTTCCTGCTAATCAATGTTTGTTGCAGTGGATTGCATATTCTAATTAGATATATCTGTTGTTTTAAGATAATAGGCTGTATTTCATATGCAGCCTATATCTAACAATATTGTCAAATATTTTGTGTATCATAACTGCCAAAGCAAATCATGAGTATTGTTATAATGGAGTAAGAAATAAGCAAAGCATAAAAAAAAATAATTCTCAAACAACCATTTTAGTTTTTATAATAATAATCCCATTTTTTGTATGCATATATATTTTAAAATATCTTACACAGAAATACTATAAGCAAAATTAAAAACTTGACAGGAATGTACAGTTTAACGTTTTGAAAAAATTTTCTTTTAGGACTTCAACGAGAGAATAGAGGTCAAACTAGTACTGTTAAAGTCTGACATCTCTAGAAACCTGCAACTTTATGGTTTTTTTTCTTTTTTTAATTTGGTTAATACAAGTTTATAAATATTGATTGTGAAAAATCTTCCCAGCTAATTGTATTTTCAAAAGGAAGATAACTGTTAGATATTTGTGAAACATGACAATAAAAATAAGATACATTTAAAATTATGGACATCATTCTTGTTTAGATATGTACTATAAAATGTAAGAAATTTCTTACTAAAGATTGTTCATGGTTTGGCTATGTAAGCAGAGTACTTTAGTGATGTCAAATGAGTAAAATGTGTGAAGGACAAGAGAGGCACAATCCTTGGATATTAACTTAGGCTTTGTCAGTATAAAGCAATGTATAGTGGGGAATTAGGGACCTTAATTTAAAGTTACTTTCAGTCTAAGAAAAGCAAGGCAGACACAATCATAAATATACAATTTAATAAAAAATTATACTATACAATCTGATCTGGTTGTACAGAATTATACACCTACGGGTTAGTAACGAGGATGTCAGATACAAGCAAGGGGATAAGCAGAAGAGCCTCATCTTAAAAGTAGAGAATCAGAAGATGGATTGGATAAAATGAAGATGGGGAGATGAAACGAAAAATGAATGAGGTCTATCAAACAATGGGTTTGCAGATCTTTTTTTTTGAGGGCAGTGTCTCTGGCCTTCACATGTGGGACCAAACCGGGGCCACTGGCTTCCCAAGCCAGCGCTTAACCACCGCGCCACTAGCCCGGCCCTGGGTTTGCAAATCTTGTGTGACCTAAACACCAGTATCAGCATTGGATGGCCATGGGCAATGGAATTATATTATGAATGCTTAAAATTGATTGGACATTCAAAAAGAGTGTCTGCCAATCTAAAAGAAATGATAGAAAAGTTAATTAGAATTTACAACATTTGGCACAGAATAGGGTGGATAATTGTGCTGGGCTAGTTTGGGATCCTGGTAATAAACGAAGACTCAGGAGGGAGGTACAGTAATTATTGAAATTTAAAAGATAAGAGTGAAACCACTAGATAATTCATGATCATTATTATTGCCTAATATTTATATTTTGTTGCTTTCTAAGATGCTGAGTGAACTGCAAGACTTACCTGCATGGGAAACAGGAACCCCACCTCTCACATGCAATTCTATTTCAATGCACAATTAATCGAAATGAGTTAATAGTGTCATATTACATAGTTGCTATAATTGGACAAACACATCTGAATTTTATTTAACTTGAAAACATATTCTGAGTGGCTAAAACCCTTTGGAAATGGTTAGAAAAGACTCTTAAAGCCTTACTCTTAAAAAGTTTTTAATTTGAAAGTTGAAAAAAGATTATAGTTGTGATATTTTTTGCAGAATTATATTGAAACTCAATAATTGTGTATAGTAATGATGATAAAATTACTTGCCTAAGTTCAAAGGTGATGATTCTTCAATTGTTTGTTGCACAGGCTCAGAGAGGAAGAAACTAAGTATACAATCACTCTGAAAATCAAGACAAAATATAATATTAATGTTTCTTGATATCCTATATTTTGTTGTTCCTTTACACTGGTATGTGAAAACACTGACCCAAAATATATAATTATTTTTTAATAGATACCTGTTATACAGTCCATAAAAATATATTAGTATATTTATTAAGTCAATGCTATAATTTTACCATACGTTAAACAAAACTTTTATGAGTTTGGACGTCTGATTACATTTCTTCAAGAAGCTCTGGTGTGCTCTGCTCTTGGAGATTACCATAATGTTTATAGTCTTGAATTTTACAATTATGCATGAATCTCATACCTTACTTTTCTAGAAAATGGACAAAGCTTTCGGAGAAAACTCAACTTCTGTAGGACATAGATGGTCACTTAGTGATTAACCATTACTCTTCCAGGTTCAATTCTAGGAATGCTCACCGAGTACTAACCACACCAATGGCATCAAGCAATGCTAGAGGGCATTGAGAGACAGAGAGATGCATAAGGCAACCCTCTTCTTCAGAACACAGTCTAGCAGAGGAAACATTATATAAAATGCTTATGATAGAAATTCTAGTTATGTATATTTTTAGTGGGGAGAAATGAGTGTGCTTGTGCTTCTCTGTTAAATTGGAATGACCACAAACTGACATTTAATCTGGGCTCCAAATGAATGGGCTAACTGGTGAATCTGACAATAGCTTTTCCTTTGTGACCCTGTCACACATTTTATGTTAAGCCGTCCTTATATAACCAAAGCAGCCCTCTCCATGTCAGCCTATACTGTTATCTGAAGGACACCACTAAATGTTTATTTCCACTGAGTATCTTCAGCTGATGTCAAAGCGGCCTGACATTCTTCCAGGCCAGCTTTCCCTCTTTCTTTGCAATGGCTCTTTCAAACATCTCCCAGGAAATGTAAACTTCCAAATCTGACTCCTTCTTTGCTGATGATTTTGTCTCCACTTTGGAGAAAATGAAAGGCAAATAGAAACTTTTAAATTTCTTGCTACAAAATCTATAGATTCACAAAGCCAACTTTTATCTTTCCTTCCTGTTACAATGAAAGAAGTGTTTCTCTTCCCACATGTTATAAGTTGAATTGTATTCACCCCAAATTCATATATTGAAGTCCTAACCCACAACCCCTCAAAATGTGATCTTATTTGAAAATAGGGCAATTGCAAATGTAATTAGTTAAGTTAGGATGAGGTCATACTGGTGGAGGGTGTGTCCCAAATCCAATATGACCAATGTCCATCTGAAAAGGAGGAATTTGAAAACAGCCCCTCATAGAGGAAAGATGTATGAACAGCGATAGGGAGAAAACAGCCATCTACAAGCCAAAGAGAGAGGCCTGGAATAGATTCTTCTCTCACAGCTGTCAGAGGGAACCTTGATTTCCAGTTTCCACAACTGTGAGACAATGTATTTCTGTTGTTTAAGGCATCCAATTTGCGGTATGTTGTCGTGGCAGCCTTAGCAATCCAATGCTGAATGCTTCATGTATGACCTGGATTCTATTCCTTCCTCCTCCGAAAACTTGTAGAATATTCCAGTCATACTTTAGTCAGTGTTCATCTTCCTTTCTTTCTCCTCAGTATAAAGTATGGTTAACTCTCTCCACTTTAACAACTATTGACCAGATGAGTCAAATCAAACAAAATACACTCACATATAAATAATATCTTGTCAATAATGCAGCTTTCAAATCCAGTGTTATTTTTCTCTTCAATGCAAACAAACTTGTGGGAAGAGTTGTCAGCCCTCATATTGGTTTCATTTCTTCAACTATACTACTACTCACTTTCTGATCTACCATACTCAGGTTTTGCCACTAATTGTCCTCTGAAAATGCCTTTAATAATCATTTCTAAAAAAATTTCTCTTTTTTCCAAATCCAGTGGGGGTTTTCTTGGCTTATGTAGATACTTCATTGTTAGTGAAATACTCTTATTTGTTTATTTTACTATGTCCTCTCAGTTTTTCTTCCATCAGTTCTGCCATCTCTTCTTACATATCTTTTCAGGATCCTTTCTTTTTGTTTATGATTTAAGTTCCAGTGTCCCTCACTTTTAGGTGCATCTCATTACTCCAGCACATTCTTTCTGGGTGATGTTATGCTTTTTGATGGCTTCTATATGATACACAAATTTAAACTTCTGATTTAGAGTTCTATATCAAAATACCGTGATGTCTCCCTTGACTGTTCTAAAGACAATTAAAACCCCCAAAATGCACTACTCAATGCATTTTCTTTCCCCTCAATTTGCTACTTCTCCTGTGTCCAGGCTCAAAATAACATGTGTTTTGTTTGGACTCTCCATTCTCCCTTACATCACATGTCAAGTTAATTGGTAAGTCCTATGGATGTCACCTCATAAATATGTCACCTATCCATTTTCTCCTTTGGGTATACTGCCATCTTCCTAGTTCTAGTATCATCACTCCTCATCTACGTTACAGCAGGGGTTCTCAACTCTTATCCTGCATCCCTGTTATCCAATCTATTCTCTACACAATTGCCAGATTAATCTTTCAAAATAAAAACCTATTAACCACTTAAAACATGGCAGTGGCCCCCCCAGTGCTCTTAAGAAAAACTTCAACTGCTTAACAAAGCTTAAATGGGATCTTGTTCATTTCTTTATCTTCACCTATCACCATTTCTCTTCTAGTACTTTATGCTGAAATATGTATGCTAAATTATATTTATTTCCTCAAGTGTGTCATGCTGTTTTACCTCCTTGTCTTCCTACATACTCCTTTCTCCATCCTTTTCCCACCTATCCCCCATTTGTCCAAGGTTTATCACATGATCTCTCTTCTATTCTTGTTAGCCTAGTCTTTGAGATATCGAGAACAGAGATTATCATTTATTCACTCATGCCTAATACAGTATTTCTTCTTAATAAATATTTGTTAACAGAAAAACAGATTTGTCATCAGATATAGAATACACTGGTTTTCCAATGCAAATGTTCTTATCGATGTAGCAGTGTTATGCATCATTGTAAAATAGTTAATTATCAATTTTGATCTCTATGTATTGATCTCTTGTGACCTTGTTTAATAAGAACCTATCATCAAGAAATGTGTCTATATTCTGGGAGCTGACTAAATCAAGTTTTGTTTTTTGTTTTTTGGTTAATTTTGAAAGCTTAAAGTTAAACGTCAGCCTGTGCAGAATTTGGTGAAAGAAATTTGAACTTCTTTAGCCTTTTGACAACTAGTCAATTATTCTTCTCTGGCAACATTTTGACCCCACCACCCAGTGGTTATTAAACTTCAGTAGTAGGCAGAATATCTTTCCAGTTAGTGTCCGAAATGTCACCACTAGCTAATTATTCCCTTGTGTTTACACTGTCATATGCTTGAAATTCTCATTTGTAATTTTGGGTGTGGGTGTCATACTAAATACTAATTCCTTAATGTAGCAATATTGTTTTAATTCTCAAGGAGAAACATGACCTAGTGTCAATGTAGAGAGACATCAATAAAAAAAGAAATGAAGAGGGTAGAAAAAGTAATATTGTTGGGTCTCAAAATAATAAATTCAAAATTTTCTCAGATTGGGCTTTACTTATATGCGTGTATCCTGCAGCTTTTTAGCACATTGCACCACTGGGTAGTTTGGAGAATTACAGAAATGCCAATGCTACAATTGCTCTCACTAATAACCTGGGCTGGTGTTCTCGACTGGGTTTGTATTGACTCCTAAGCAGTGTGGCTACATTTAGTTGTGTAGGTTATATACTGAACATTATATACTGAACAAAAGGGTGACATTTTTACACTGACTATAAGTATAATTCTACTCAGCAGAGCTCCCCATCTGTAGGGCAGCCAGTTATAGCAAATCAAAACAGGATGCCCATGCAATATTTGCAACATACTTATACAAAAAATTACTTGTTGAGCCAGCCGAGTGGCACATTGGTTAAGAGCTGGCTTGGGATGCCAGCGGCCCCCGTTTGGATCCCACATATGAGGACCAGTGACACTGCCCTCTAAGCTAAGATGGTGAATGGAGCTGGGCTGCTTTGAATCCCTGGGATGGCATACCTGCAGCCCCTGCTGCAGTGGGCTGCCATAGGCTACAGTGAGTGGCTGGCAGCCAGCGTGAGCAGCTGGCAGCCGGTGTGAGCTGCTAAGAGCCTCTGTGAGCTGCCAAGAGCCGCTGTGAGCGGCCATCCAGAGGCCAGCAACCAATCTGCCTCACCTGGGAAGAACGCAATGATGATACCAACATGGGCCAGTGAAGCAATGTCCTCTACAACTAGACTGAAAAACAAATGGACAGCAACTTGTCTGTTCCTCTTCCCCGGTTCCCCAACGCTGTTCCCCTCCCCCAATTCCCCAATAAAATCTTTAAAAAAAAAATTACTTGTTAATCTCAATTTCAAATTTAACTGGGCAGCCTGCATTTTATCTAGACAACCTACAATAAAAAGTGTTTAGAAAATCTGTCGGCATGCTTTTGTTTATCTCAATATCTCAATGATTGAAGGGTATAGTTGGCAATTCACGGGCAAGGCCATTATCCTAAATGTCCTGAAATACTCAGGAGATTTTTACATTATGAAGAATGTTGCTTTTCTGCTTAACTTTTCAAATGGTCATTGTTTTCTGGGGGGGCGGGGGATGAAGGCATAGGGGGCAGGGAAGGGATGGTGGTGGTAGGAACCTCTGAAAGTGACTACTTCATTCTAGAACTAGGAATACTGAACACCAGATAGCATAAGTGGTTGACTAACTGAAATTAGTACAAAGAAAAACACTGATAGGGTAAGCCCAGGTCCACCATCGTGCCACTGCCCATGGCTTATAGACATGCAGAGGGAATAGGGGGAGGTGGGAGATGTGACTACAGAGAGCTTATAGGAGTCCTAGAGGAGGCTAGTCTTCTGCATAAACTTAAAGCTACTGTGACCTACTGATGAATTCTAAGCAGAAAAGCATCATGATCAGATATTTTTGTAAGATGACAGTGCAGCATTGTGGAGGAAAGAAAAAACAAAAAACAGCAGCCATTCTTGGAGAATATCATCAGCAAAATTCCTCATATGCTCAACATATTGTCTTCTCTGAGCATTCCATTCTACTTTCTTTTTAAATCTCTGAAATGGTCCTTGTGCTCTTTCTCATTCCTTTTATAGGCCTCATCCTGGTGGTGGGGTAGGTGTGTTGCTTGTATCTCCTGATCTTCTTTCATTCTTTCTCCCTTTATAAAAATGCCTTGCTTTGAATATTGTGTCTACTGACCAGACCACCCGCCCTCCCCTACCCCCACTCCTGTTCTTGCACTTGTCTGTTGATTTCTAATCTAGGTCATTGGCATTCATTCCTTGAACAATTTTAACTGGAATATTGTCATTTTCTCTACTGGTAATCATCATAATTTACAGTTATTATAATATTTGCACAAATCATCCTTCCTTACAGAAGATTATTTATTTTCAAACTTGTCTGGTACAATGACGTTCTCCATCCTACTCAGCCACTCACTCCTGTCTCCTTGATTTTGTCTTGACCATTGATGGAAGCCTTTCCATTATCTTGATTTCTAACCTCCCAGTCTAAAATTCCCATCTCCCTCCATTCCGGCTTATGCCCTCTAGTTACAAAACTCAATCTGTTGACTCTAAGACCTTTTCATTGTCCCTAACCGCTTTCATATTCTCATGTCCCTCCTCGGCCAATTTGGATCGTATGCTTGATACTTACAATAACTCCCTTTCATACTCCTTTCAACTCCTTTGGCCCTCTTTCCCTTATTTTATTACTTACTTGGCAAAATACCCAGCTCTGGTTACTCTCTGCCAACTCTGCAACTGTAACAGGACTGCCGAATATTATTGGAGAAAAGCACTCAACCGTGCTTACTGGTCTTACTGTTGCCTTATGCCCACTTCTTTCAAGTTGGTGTTCAGGATTTTCTGGCAATTCTACACATATCACTAGTTCATTTATTCTTCTACTCACCTGTAAGACTACTTAGTAATATCTTATCCTCACTCCTCAAAATTCCAACACACTTCCCATCTCTTTCAATCTGCTCAAGGCTGGTATTGTTGTTGATGGAAAAACAAACAAACAAACAAAAAAAGAAACAGAAACAGAAAAGAATTTCTACAAGTCTTCACCAACACATCTATCATCTTATCTCACCTCTGCCCTTTCTTTCTTTACATGGGTGGACTGTATGCTATAATTTGAGACTGATTTAGGCACTAGATCCCATGCCCTCTTCTTTACTCTAGGTCATCACTCTGGTTTCTGCCTTATATCTCATTTCTCCCTTGTATCATTAGTTTTGCTTCTTCAAAGGATCTTCCTGCCGGCATATAGATATGCTATTCAATAAACAAAATCCTTGACCTACATTGCCCTACACAGTATTTTTATCTGTTCATCCTCAGAGAAAAACTCTTGTAAGAATTGTTTTCTATTTACTTTCTATCCTAAATTCCTCCCCTCATATTCTCTTTTGAACCCATTCTCATCAGGTTTTTGTTTCTAACACTCCCATCAAACTGTTTTTTTTTTTTTTTGGTAAATTGACCAATGATACCCATTTTGTTAATTCTGTGGTCAATTCTCAAATTTTGACACATCAGTACCATTTGAAAGAGCTGATCATTTCTTCTTCTTTGAAATCATTTCTTTTCTTGGATTCCAGGCACTACATTCTTCTGTCTCCTTCATTGCTTCTCTTCTACCCTCTCAAACTTTAAAATTGGTGTGCTCCATGGTCTAATCCTTAGACTTCTTTTATATTTACATTTTTACCCTAAATAATCTCATCTAGCCTCATGGCTTTGACAAACAAGTATTTGTTGACAACTCCAATATTTATATTTCCAGCCTGTCTTGTCCCCTTAAGACATTCAACTTTCCATTTGACATCTCTATTTACAAGTCTCATAGGCAACTCAAGCTTAGTGTGTTTAGATCCAAACTCCTTCTTACTTCCATTCCCTAATGCTCCTCATACAGTTTTCTCCATCAGAGCAAATATTCCATCAGTGCAAGCTTGTATGGCCATAAAGGTGGATTAGTAGCTGGCACTCATCCTGATTAGTTTGTGCCTTTGCCCTAACACTTGTTAAATCTGGACCATCCCTTTAATGTAGAACATTATATATTTGGTGAATAAATTAGTAAATGGTTGGGATTTGTTGTGGAGACTCTGAAGTTATTGGTCATTGATATCAGTGGTCCAGGTAAATGCACCATCAGGTTATATAAGTTTTTCCTTTGCTAGAGTAGATGTTTATCTAACTAATATGAGATTTTTAATATCCAATAATGTGCTGTTAAATTAAAAATTCATTCAATAAAGTGCAAATTTGAAAGCCAAGTGAGCAATTTTAGATTAAAATCTGCATCAGTTTATATTTTAAGTTCAGAGCTCTTATTAATATTTTGTTTACCAATTATATTATTAAGTCATTTGTAATTTAAAATGATTGATTTTTGAGATAGTTGATCAATTCAAAGTCTTTGAAAACCTAAGTGTTTTTCCTATATCATATGAACATACTCTGTTCTCAAAGACTACAGGGAGTTAAAGTACTTGCAAAGATCAGAAGTAATATAATATAACACTGAGATCAATTTTTTTTCTTTCTTTAAATAACACATTAAGAATTCTCATTTATTAACTGACCAGCCAACATCTAGAATTGGCTGCAAGATTTAGTTTTAGTGAGTTAAAACAATAAGCTAAATCTATTTCTCAAACACTATGGTGTGCTGTAAAAATGTGAATTTTAAAATGAATTCCCATAAGATTTTTAAATAAAAATTGAACAGTAATTGTATTTTATTGCCTTTTTCATAAAGTAGTTTGTCAGAATGTCTGGTCTTTAATGTAGTTCGACCTATTATATTCGTGTTGGAGTTAACATGGAAGAATGACACTATGAAGAATAGTGAACATCTAAAGAATCTTTTAGAATTCTAGTTTTGAAATATCATCAGTATTTTACCAGACTCTGAAAAATAATCTTGGTTTTATTGATGGTACACATATGACATTTATCCTGCCTGCAACATAATCTCAACCAGCTCCAAATGAGAAAAGAGCAATGTAGTGACAAATGTAGTAATTAACATCTGGGTTTAACAAGCAGGGAACAAGAAACATATGCTCACTATTAAGATAGGATTCACTCATTTCGATTTATTTTGGCACTTGATTCCTGCTTTCAAAAAATAACATTGCTTAAGCTTTAAGCAATATCATTTCTTGTTTTAAGGGACTTATAGAAATGAGCAACAATACTGAGAAGAACTAAAAGTCACAGATAGTATGGCTTTATAGAATTTACAAACAACTGCTGTTTGTATACCTTAGCTAAACTCAAATGTGGATACACATTTATTTAGCTACTGCAACCATTTACTACAGTTTTATTACAGAGTCCTATTGCTCTTATACAGATCTTATTCAGTTCACAACACAATTCCACCAAAACACAGCAGAATTTAAAGAAGCAAAAGGAATTCTTGTTATCACAACTATAATTTGCTCATAGAATGAAACTGCAAACACTGAAAGAAAAAAAAAAGAAGTCTCTTTCAGTTTGAGAGAAGAGAGTAAAATTAATCAAACAAAAGTAAGGAAAATATGGGACTAGGATGTAAACTGATGGCTTGCAGTCTCATTAGAAGAGATACTGGGGTAGTCTATAATTGTGGCCATTTATGTCTTTTTTTTTTTTTATTGACAGATTTTGTGTGTGTGTGTGTGTGTGTGTGTGTGTGTGTGTGTGTGTGAGAGAGAGAGAGAGAGAGAGAGAGAGAGAGAGAGACTGAGATTTACAGGCACCCCTTTATCTGGGCTGCTCTACTAAACCAACCCCAGGGAACTCCCATCTAACTTTGATACCTAATTGCTTGTTACTGGACTTCAAAGCAGCCTCTTTATCTCATTTCCTTGACACAAAAACGAGACTTCTTACAACTGAGGATGTCCCTAGAAAGGCACATAATTATATCTGATTTCAGGCTGTATTTTCTATTTCCTTTATCTCTTTTTTCCACCCACTGCTATATATTATTTATGTTCATGTTTATATTTATCACAATAGTATAAACTCATTGAGAGTAAAGTATATATTGCATTATTTTAATCTCTCCAATTTGTGCTCTACAACCAATTTAAAGCTCTTAATCTAGAGGGTTATACATAGTAAGTACTCAATAAGAATGTTTAAATCTTTTCAAAGTTACATATAATAAAGCAAAATATTTGTATATAGTTACAAATAAATGTACCATACAACTAAAAATAGAATGTGAGTTTTGTATATGGACATAATAGGATTTGCTTTTCTTATATTGATGTATGACAAGCAACTATGAAAGAAGAAAATTCTTTTTAGAAGAATTTTCCTAGGTCCAGAAATGAGGATTATCCTATCACAGGAATATTTGGCACAAATACTATAAATTTACTTTAAATCTTCTATTTTATTAGAAGAGGAAACTTGTGTATGTATACAAACTGCCTCTAAGCTGGTCATATCACTTAAAATAATTAAAATATTTATGTTCTATCCCTGGCTTTATAGATTTTTTTTTTTTTTTTGAGGGCAGTGTCACTGGCCCTCATATGTGGGACCCGAACTGGGGCCACTGGCTTCCCAAGCCAGCGCTTAACCACCGCGTCACTCGGCCGGCTGACTTTATAGAGTTTAGTGTTTTTGTAAATAACTTTGTTAATGTATATGAGGAGAGGGAAGAACTGTATCAATAATACAAAAGTTTAAAAATCTTAATCTATTTGAAGATCATTGAAAACTGAGCAATTGTGCATCACAGGGAACCTGGGTGATTAGTCAAGTCACACTGCTTGTTAATGTTAATCCACAGCTGATGACATCCCTGTCAAATTATTGTTGTTCTATCCCCATATATGTAATGAGTATTGTATCAAGCTCCCTAGGAATAAGGAAAAGAAAAATCCAGTTGGAAAGTTATGAAAGTCTTTATGAGGCCACCGGCATATATTAACATAAAATATTGACAAAGACTTTATTTCTCCTTAGGGCAGCAACCATGTCTGATTCAGTTTTCTACTTTCTAGAGTAGAATTTCCTAAACTTGGCTGTGCATCTGAGTCACTTAAGTTCTTAAAAGGAAACAGATATTTAGATACTACCCTTTTCCTATAGAGCCAGGATGTCTAAGGATGGAGTTTAGAACATACTTTTGAAAACTTCTGCAAGTCATTCTGAAACAATTGATCTCCAGGTACTCTTTTGGCATCCCTGGCAGAGAATATACAATATAGGTAATCAATACCCATTTGCTGAGTGATTGAGACAGCAGTTTATAAAAGCAGCAGCTAATATACCTGTGCACACATTCAATTTTTGTTGATTTGACTTTTGTTAATGTATCACTACTTTATTTTTGTAGTACAAAAAGGACAACTGATAAGTGAGATGTAGGTTTTACATCTCAGGAAGGATTTTTTTTTTTTTGTACTGTAAATACTCACTGTGCAAAATTCAATTCAATTATTTAGTGGGATGTTACTTTAGGAGAAGTCACACTGATGATATCAGCTTTCTTTCATATGAAACTAATATGGGACAAAATGGGATTCCTTCCTTGAAAGTCCAGTATTAGAAGATGGCAACACATTTCCACTTGGAGCATTTCTAGGATCTGTAATTTCACAGTAGTATCTCCTGTTTGATGATATAAATGCCTCTTCTTGTTTCTTCTCCTCTATTTTTTTTTCCGCTCAGTTACTAGACCTTCATTCATCCAACATAAAAACAATGTGGTTCTTAAACTTTCTTCAGCCTTCCTTTCCCTAACTAGTGACCAGTAGAGATTTAAACAACATGAAACAAAATAGAAACATCTCTTCTTGGGTTATCTGCAGTAGCACTTTAATTTAGTACGTTAGGAGATGTGAATATAATGAAAAGTGTGAGCACCATGTTTGGTGGTTTCGTTCATCTGTCCATGCAGCTAGAACTAGGATGGACAAAAATATTCATTAACCCTTCCTGTGCTACATTTAAATTGTGCCATTGCAAGTCTCCCCTGCCTGTGTATACCTGACTCCTTTGCTTTCCCCTCTCATAACAGTAATCTGCTAACACTTGACCCCGCTCTGTGGATAGATCCTTTTAGGAGTTCCCTAAGGATGGCCTGCTGCCATAAGAAGAGAGATCTCAGTATTCGTCCTAGTCACACTAGGATCAGCAATCAGAAGCCTCTCCACTTTGCACTTACTTGATTCACCTACATAGGCTAACTCCTGACACTTTAATGGTTACTAGATATTTGGTCAATTTTCCTGATAGGCATAGTCTTTCAAACAGCTCAGCATATATAATCAGTAAAGCAGCCCTAGGCATGCAAAGATGACAGCCCCACCCATCATCCCCTCAGCTCTTTCCCATACAACTTCCATATTCATGTGGCCCTTGAGGATAGGTTAAGTGAATGGGTGTGATCCTCAGAGAATGTCAGAATTAGCATTACAATTCATCAACATTATATGTTCTTGAATATGCAAAAAGGGCTTGAAACTTAATGAAATAAATTAAGTTGCCTTGATTATCCTCCATGAACATGGCCTGGCAGTGCTGGTCATGGTACTAGATGACCAGTAGAGCTGGTCCCCAAGCTGGCTGATAGCAGGATTCTCAAGATTGTTTTCTGTCAAGCTAGGGGTTCAGGTGGGACTATACATTGGAGTGAGGGAAAAATATAAAAATAATATACTTATTTTATAACATCATGTCATTTTTTTAAAATTTTCTGTTTTTCTATAAATTTAAAAACATTTATTACTTTTTAGTTTAGTAGTTTATGTATAAAATGTATAAATAAATAAATTATATGTTTTGGAAGCATGAGCTAATTTCTTTAAAAGGAAAAAAATTGGTAAGACATAAGAATAAATGAGACCACTGCTAAATACTTTTTAGATGCAGCCTTTCAATCCCTTTAGGTTTTAAAACACAATGTAAATTCCGTAGGCTAATATTCACTAATGATTCTGTTATTATTCATTTAACAATATTTATTTAGTATTGATGGGTTTGTAAAAGTTGAATGAAGATATTCACTGAGTTGTCTCAGCTACTGAAGAAGAGGAAAACATGTAACCATAATGGATGCTTTCCTTGCAGTGCCCTTTGTCTAGCACAGCTTTCTCCCAATTTCTATTTACTACCTCTTATTTGCTCTTTAATAACAAGTTGAATGCCATACTGTCTGGGATGCCTTCTCTACCTCACTCGGAAGTAAGTATACCTCGTAAAGTGCTCAGACACTTGTCCTTTGATACCAAACAGCATCTCCAGGTGTGAGTCTGTCAACCTGGAGATAATATTATAGTACAATGTTCTTGAGTCCATGTTTGCTAAAAATCAATAATATAATAGGATACCTGAGTATCTACTATATTAGAGGCCAAAAGTATAGGTTGAAAATAAACAGCTCAAATAACTATATCAGGATGTTATAAATAGAAGAGCAAAATATAACCAAAGGAAGCAGAAGAAAGGACATAATGAAGATTTTTTTTTAAAGAAATAGAAAAATTATACAATAGAGAGGATCAATAAATCCCCCATTTCATTTTTTGCAAAAATTAGTAAAATTCATAATCCCATGACAAAACTGATCAGTAAATAACATATGTGAAGAATGAAGAGTGAACAGATCCTATAACTGTTAAAAGGATTATGAGAGAATACTATAAATAACTTTTTGCCAGTAAATCAGCAAAAATTCCTAAGAAACTATAACTTAACAAATAGACCCAAGAAAAAATAGAACATGTGAATTTCCCTATAATTCTTAAATAAATTTAATCCTTAGACCTACATGGTTTTACAAATTTAAGAAATAAAACCAATTTTATAGAAACTCTTCCAGAAAGTAGAGAAAAAAACAACAACAATCATATCCTACAATCAAGAAATTTTACTCCTAGGTATGTGACCAACGTGTGCAATTAGGAGGCAGCTATACATGTAAGAGAATGTTCATAGCAGCATTATTTGTAATAACCACAAGTGGGAAATGTTCCAGATGGCTATGTAGAGAGGAATCTACAAATGAATTGTAATATATTCATTACTACTATACAACAATGAAAATACAGACAGCTTAGGTGGTCTATCACTTCATTGTTGGTTTAAACAACAGTCATTTTTTGTTATTGTCTCTCAGTCGTGGATCTGACTGGGCTCATCTATGGTGGTTTTGTTTGAGGTCTCTAATGAGGTGACAGTCATTTGGTGGTTGGGGCTGGAGTCTTTCACTCACAGGGTTGTGAGGTTGATGCTGGCTGTAGGCTGGAACCTCAGCTGGGCACCGCAACAGCTGTGTTTCTTGGCCATCTCTCTGTTTGATCTCTCTGTGTTGTTTCTCCACGTGGCAGGCTCAGAGTAGCTCAATTTGTTATGTGGCAGCTGAAGGCTCCCACAGAGAATATCACAAGAGAACTTGGCAGAAGCTGCATGGCCTTTTCTAACCTAACTTGGAAGCCATGAAGCGTCACTTTCATCAAATTCTATTTAATGAGGAAATCATGAAGACCCTCTGGAGTTCAAGTTGGGGGACCTAAGCTCCTCTTATTGATGGGAGAGTGGTGAAGAATTTTCACATATTTGAAACTACTGCATTGTTACATGGGTGTTTCCATCATCATGAATCCTTCAACTGTCCAATTTTCTTTTGTAGATTTTTCCGGGTGCATGTTAACATTTTACAATGTAAAAGGCTAAAAAAATAAAAAAAGAACGCAATCCCAGTCCAATTAGGAAGGCCAAATCTGCCAGAGTGGTGAGGAACATTGTTAGTCTTCTTACTGTTCTCAGTTCCTCATGACTCCCTAAGGCTTCGCTTTAGCTTCTGACAGCCTGGCCCTGACCTCCTCACAGCTTCCTCACAAGAATGCTGAGATCCAACTCAATTGTACCATTGCTCTTTTTCCTGTATCCCTGTGATAGAATAATAGCCCTGCACAGATGTCCATATCCTAATCCCCAGAAACTGTGACTAGGTGACTTGATGTGGCAAAAGTGGCTGTGTAGATAAATGAAGAATCTTGAAATGGTGAGAGTATCCTGGATTACCCAGGTGGGCCCCATGTAATCACAAAGAGGCAGAGAAGGAGACATGATGACAGAAGCAGAGGTCGGTGTGTGCCATTGCCAGGTCCGGTACAAACCAACAAGTGCAGGCCATCTCTAGAAGTTGGAAAGCCAGGGGGAATGGGTGGTTTTCCTGGTGTCTGCAGAAAGAACCAGTCTACCAACTCTTTGAATTTAGTCCTATAAAACCCGTTTTCAGACTTCTGATCTTCAGAATTGAAAGAAAATAGATTTGTGTTGTTTTAAGCTACCGAGTTTACGGTAATTTTTCACACCAGTAGTAGGATCTAATACAATCCCTCCCTTCCTCCACTGCACCTCCCCCCACTTTTCTGTGTAGCTTGGTTCTACTTAAAACACTTCCATAGGCCAATTCTTTGTGTATCCTACCTGGTGTTAAAGACCCAGCTTAGATGTTCTCCTCTCCCTGAAAACTTCCTATCATCACAGTTAGAAGTATTTTTCATTTAGAGGTAATTCTTTTTTTTTTTTTTTTTTTAGCTGAGCCATCCTGCCACCTATTGGCAGCTCAGCGGCAGCTCAGCTCGGGCTGGGCATCGAACTGCTGTTGCTCAGAGCTCAGCTGACATTCTTGAGCAAGCTCTTAACCAACTGAGCCACTTGGCCAGCCCTTAGAAGTAATTCTTAATTCTTTAAAACACTGATAGTCCACGTATCATATATTACTTCAAACTACTTGAGGCCAAGGTGCTATACCTTTTTGCTGTTTTGCTTTCCTGTTCAGATTTTACACATATCATACATGCATGTTTGTTCAATGACTGACTGTAGGAGAGTGATATAATAAAGTATAATAAGATATTTCTAGTAGTAGTTAATATTTTATGCAAAAATATTTAAAAAATTGTAACATACATTTGCAACTTCATATGGTCCATTTAATATCTGTTCCATGTAATGATTTAGATCTCTGAATCTTTTGTGATCTGAATTCGTAAAAGATAAATGCCACCAATGAGGAAACCTGTGTAAAAAGAAAACGTATATATTCATTAGTTTGAAAATTAACCTCTGCATCTGAGATTGTTCATGAAGTTGTAGTTGCAATCAGATGGGAGGGCCAATGAAAATGTTAAACAAACAAACAAACAAACAAACAAACAAAACACCCATAGAACATACGATTAATCCTGAGAGTTTCATTAAAATGGCTGAGGTCACTTGTACAATTTCACTGTCACTAATATTAATACTAATTTAATTTAACATACTAAATTAATATGTATGTTCTTTCTTAGTGTATTTATGGCAGACCCCAGATTTTTGTCCCTTAAATACATATGAGTGATAATAAATACTTTCTGAACTTAATGATTCATAATTTTTCAAAGAGGTCAAATTGTATTGTTTCTTCTGGGTTCACTGGAGACATTGCTACACTAACTTAATTAAACATTATCAAGTGACAAATGCTTCCATCTGGCCTCAGTCTTTTGGATCAAAGTATCACTTTCCCCAGGAGCCTGACTTGCAGAATTTCCTCTGCACTATCTCATAATTCATCTTGATGGGATAGACAAGATGAACACCAGTTATTGGGTGGATGACCTGTTAATGGTTAACATTTGGCAGTGCATTTTTTTGATTAAATGTATCATTTTAGGAACTATCTAGCACTTCCTCTGACGGCAGTCTTGCTCTGTCTCCTTCACATTTCTGCTTCTTTGACACAGACTTTTTCCCAGTGAAAGAAACATGGGGGATAGTGAAGTGTTGTCAACAAACACATAGCAGTATGTGACAACTGCAGGCCATCCAGTCCACTGCTTCCTGTTGGAAATGTCAGGGAAGTTCAACATAATAAGTTTGTGTATTTAAATAATTATTTTATTTCTAAAGGTATCTTGCAGTTCTAAGGCTTGACATATTAAACATTTTCATCCAGATTTAGTTATCTTGAAAATTAGTACCACACAAAAGTAATCCAACATAGAAATGCATTTGATAAGTAGATGAATTGGTCTGGTTTTAAATACTAATTTGTGTATCTGTGGTGAAGTTTCCTTTGCTAAAATAAAATGAAGTTCAACATCAATTCCACTCTTTTGTTGATGTTTTTATAGAAGTATGTACTAAAAATACCTTGTGTATAAATAAACACATGAGAATTGAAGAATTTAGTTATAGTAATGTCATTCAATTTTTTGAAATGCTGTTGAGTTATATGCCAAATATAACTTAGCAGTCAGTTCTTATAATGATTTTTTAAAATAATCTTTTATCTGACAGTGACATAACTTCTTGCCTTAACTTTGTTCTGACCAAAGATTAGGAAACACCTGACTGGCAAACAGATTTGAAACCTACTTATTAGAATAATTCATTTTCTCAATACCAACACCAGTATTTTGATTTTCCCTTTATGTGACCCTCAGAAATTTTTTACCTCCCAGGACAATGTAACAAAATAAGATTCAGGATGATTGGTGAAATGCTGAAAGTAGAAGAGGGAAAGGAAATCAATCCCTCATGCAGATTAATTTTAAAGTAGACCATTAATTTTGAGGAAGGTTTCCATGCCTGTGTACTCTTGGAAGAAACCCAGAGATACAAATAGTCCAATGTGGGGTCCACTGTTATATGCTGTGAGTGATTTGAATTTTATTCTTCATGATTCTTTCTGGTCATACTTTCCAGCTCAGGTCTTCTTAATTCTCATAGGGCTTCTCTCAGAAAATTAGGAGTCAGAGGGAAACTTGCCCTCATCCTTCATTTACATGCATTGCTGTGAGCCTCGACTCCTTTGGGACTGTTAGTATACAAATACCATTCAAGGCACATAGGACTGTTTTTTCCTCCACACAGGAATAAAACTATTCTTGCTTGAATAGTTTTAAAATCAATTTAGGTATCATTACCAGGCAGTAGTGGTTGAACAAAGCAGAATCCCAACTAAAGCTGAAAATCGAGAAGAAGCATATGGAGAGATCTTATTAGCACATTGAAGGTTTGACAAATTATACTAATATGTATTGGAGATGTAAAAGTGTAGAACAGAGAATTTTTTGAAACCAAAAAAGGACATATATTTAACAAGGATTATCTTATACTTCTAAGTCATTTATTAGTACAGTATGACGACAGTCACAGATGTTGAATTTGAAGATGTGGCCCATTGAAAGATGTGCCAATCTTTGAATATGTTTGCCAGCATCTCTTTTTTCTCAGTTGTTCTATCATTTTCTTTACTCTTTTTTTTTGGGGGAGGGAAGGGGGTGGTAATTCTTAAGGCTGATAGTGCTTTTAAAAGTTTCCACAACTGCATTCTTTTACTCCCAGCTCCTTGAACATGTTCTTACTGTAACTTTGTTGACCTCCTGATGTTTAAAGAATCCGTATTGTAAAATTTCTGTGACATCTGCACGTACAGGTTTTTCATGAATGAGAACTACTCAACCTTCAGTATTGCCCAATAACTCTCTATCCATTGATATTTGTATTTAGCTTTATATTTTGGAAAGTTATTAAATCCTGAAAGCCTAGTAAAGCTCCATATGTACAATGTATGAGAGGTCAGGTATGGACATTGACTGTTAAAGGATCATTGACTTAACAAAAATTCCAGTACAGATAAAGTGACATTTGGTTTACCCAGCGCCAATATCGCAATTTCTGAAAAGTCACCTTTTTAAAGTCAGGATATGACTTCTGACTTAACTTTGTCTAGTTCTAAGTGATATGTTTTAGAATGTTTGTTGGAACAGCAGTTATTTTCATTGTATTTTTAGATTGCTTACGTTTAGTATTTTTTCCCATTATAACACAAATGGAGGCATTGGTTTTCAAGATTGTTTCAAAAGGAACATAACAACAAATTAAATTTAGATAATCCAAATCAAAGTTAATAATTAATAACAACAAAAGTGAGTTGATTTTCATACATGTTACTAATATACTAATTGCTGTTAAGAAATTTAATTTCTTTGGTAGAGCAAATAAATATATCAAAACTTTTTATTGTGATTATTTGTTGAAAGAGTAGATCTAGCCAACTTAGTTCTGCATTTTCAATTTCAATTTTATTATTATGGAAAAAAACTAAAAAGATTAAATTTTAAAACAGGCAGATAAAACAATTTTCCTGATAACCAATGAAAAATGAAATCAGTTCTGAATTTTTCTGTCTGCAAAAGCAGTGGCTAGAAGCCAAGAGAAAATTGCAAACCTTGTTCTCTTTTATGAGACAAAAGGCTCTCTCTCTACTCTGAGAGCAATACAGACTCTCTGCTGGGATAGGTTCAATGGCATTGGAGTCAGAATATTGTGTTGCCCACAAATAGAAAATCCCATAAACATAATTTTCCTTATGTTCAAGGACAAGTGCTGAAGGCAAACACTGGAGAACAGTGCCTTACTCTGGGAGAGTCAAGGATGAAAACTGCTTCTGAAGTTGGCTGTGAAGTTTTGAAAACTGATCAAATGATTTTTCTGTCAGGCTTGTTTCGTTGTTACTGCGCATCACCTGGATTAGATACAGCTGCAGAAAATAAATAGGCAGAAAAATCAAAAGACAGCAATAGCAACCTGTGATACATTCTAAAACCTGATTTTATGTAAACTGAACAGAGCAAGACTCTTTCTGCAAAATTATCGTGAAAGCTAAGAGATGCAATTCGTAATGGCAAAATTACCTATGAACACAGTATATAAAGATTTCATAACCTTATGTGTTGGGAACACACTGCCTCATTTCTGCTGTTCTTTTCTTGTGGACACTTTAATTACCCCTTGATTTATATTCTACCACAGGCAGAGACTGTTCTCTTTGATGGTTCTCTTTTAATAGCTTCGTTTGTAATGATTTCTCCTTAGAAGAGCTTCCTTGGTGACAATGGCACTTCTGCTGAAACTGTAACTGATTTTTCATTTGCATAGTAAAAACAAAAATCATGGGGTGAGGGAGGATGTGTAGCATCCTGAGATGAAGTCAAATGACTTAAGGCTTACATTATTAGTTTTCTTGCTGTACCCTAAAATTGTTGCTCTTTGAATTGACCTGGTTACGCTCAGCACACAGGATTCCTGGGAACATTTTTGTGAAGTAGGTTTGGCAGGGCTTATGGCTGTCATTTGGGCAAGTGTGTGGATCAAGTTATTCAGTTTAACAGGAAAACACTCCAGACTCTCCTTTATTTTCCTAGAGAAATGAAAAAGAAAAGATAATGAGTTACATTCCCCTGAATTGACTCATTTCATTTATGATTTGTTTCCTTGTGTCTGTTAGCTGTGGAGGAAGAATTTGAGAACCATGGATGTTTATTTGGAGCCCATCTATTAAAGATTATTTTTGTAAACTTCAAGATCACATCTTAATTGTTAGGAGGTATAAAATAAACTCTTGCGGTGAAACATAAAACTGTTATTGTAATATTCTATTTAGACGTCTTTTTGGTTTGTTTTTTTATTTTTAGGGGTAATTTTTAAAAATTTAAGTTTAGTTTATAATTATTTAAAATATTTACATAATTCCAGAAGTTTACTATACAAAATATGTATATTTCAAGAAGCCCAGCATCCAGCCCTATACTCTCTATGCCATTCCTTCCCTCCCCTCTATTTAAACATTTTTAAACATTATGGTTTAACTTACATTGTTTTATTTTTTTGTTTTGTTTCTTATTTTTGTATGTATTTGTGTTTCTTTTTAAGTGTCTTACATAAAAGTTGCATAGTATAATACTATACTTAATACACAAGTATTTTATATGAAATAAATTTTACTCTATGGCCTTTTTGTTTGTTTGTTTTGATGTGTTTCTGCTTTTTAAAGTTTTAAAAAAATTTTTTTGCACTTAAGAAGGTTTGCAATTGTATTCTAATGGCATAACAAATATCTTTATCTAATACCCTTTATTCCCATTGTACCCTCTTCTCTAGTACCTGATTTGCAGTGTTGTCCTTTTTATCCCAGTTAATACTATAAAGCAAACAGTATGCTTATTCTACTTTTCATATGTGCTTCCTATTCCACTTCCATTTTTATACAGCTATTGTATCTACATTATGTAATATCAATTCTGTAAATACTACACAGCCTCTTTTAACAATCATTATATTGGATTGTTAGAAAAGTCATGACACACTTTTACAATGAAAAACATAGAAAAAATACGTCATGACTTTTCCGACAACCGAATATTTTATACTCTCTTCCAATCCTTAGGTCCACATCTCTCTAGTCATTTTGACTATGTGAAGTTAATTCTAGTAAATTCCTCAAGCAGTGCTCAGGGAAATTGGTTTCTGAGTTCTGTATGTTAGCAATAATTTGTCTGTGATGTTTATACTTGAAAGTCACTTTGGCTGGATACAACATTCTCAGCTCACATTTTATGGCATTCAGGTTGGTTATTCTAGGTAATTTTTCTGAATATACAATGTGTCTTTTAATATGTAATTTCAAATCTTTTTCAAAGGAACTTCTTAAATTACAATGTTAGTATTTATTAAAACACAAATATACAATTTAGTTTTGATACCATTTTAATATACTATTTTTGACTTTCGTTTTCAGGGATTCCCATTATATGTATTCTGGATCTTCATTGCCTTACTTTCTTTTTTATTTTAAAAATCCTCCTATGTTTTTATCTTCTTTTTCTCTTGAGGCATTGTGTTGTGTTATTGTGTTTACCTGTGTGTTCTTCCTAATTTATTGTTTTTAAAGTTATTATTATTTTTTTTAAATTTATAATTCTTTCTTGTATTTAATCACCTCATTCCTGAGGTTTTAAAAATGTGATCATTATAGTTCCTTCATATCTTTGTCATTTTCTTTATTTCTTTTAGCTTAATTTGAAATATAAGGATACAGTTTATCCTTTTGGTGGGAATGACTTTCTGGTAGCCTATCATTGTAGGGATTTTATTTTGCGTCTTGTTTCTTTTTTCTCTTATTATAATTCTGTATAACATTCAAACATGATCCATTTTGCTTGCTCATATAAAATTAGCATTCCTGAACTTTGATGAAGGAATAGAGGGTTTTCAATTGTCTGAAGCTCCCTTTTCTGTTGGCTATCACGCAGTGATTATATATATATATATATATATATATATATACATATATATATATGATCATACTTTCTGAAATATTGCTCCTTTGATTCTCTGTTCATCCTAATTTTTTCTATATTTTTCTTTTCCTTTACTCCTATGATTTTTATCCTCTTAGTTTGGATTATATTTCTGGTGGTTTCTTTTCAGTGTGGGACTTTTACCTGGAAGGGAACTCCAGTTACCTGTGAGAGTTCACAGACTTCTTTAACCTTGTCAGGTTTGCCACTTCCCTGTGAATTGGAGTGTGTGAAAACCCCTCCCAGCTTCAGCTGCTGTTCTTAAGTCGGCCTGCTCAGATTTTCAGTGGGTTCTCTGGAGTATTATTCTCAGGTCAGTCAAATTACATTTTGCTTCCTTAACTTCTTCTTGTAAGATGCTCATATACAGGTCTTGTAAATGAATGGTATGCTCCTACCTGTTTATTTTAGGGTTCTTGGGAATATCTTGTTACCTAGTTTTGTTGAGGATGTTTTTCATAGTTTTGAGGTTTCCCAACTCTATTTACTCTTCCTGTTTAATGGAAGAAATTCAGAGTCATGAAAAAACTTGACTTTTTTTTAACACATAATTTAGGCAACACAGGAAAATATCAAGTATAATGTAAAAGTTTCCCTTCGTCCTCTTATATGTCTATTTCTGTGTCAATACTGGGTGTTAACTGCTGTTGAGTTGGCTCTGACTCCTGGAGCCCCTATGAATGAGTGATATCCACAATGTCCTGTCTTCCAATAGCCCTGCCCAGTTCCTGTAGACTCATGCCTGTGACTTCTTTGTGTCAATACTACATATCCTTAAATAGCTGGAACTTTATAATATGTCCTGAAATCCAGAAGTTATTGTATCGTTCTTCTTCAGGAATCCCCACCCACTGCATTATTCTAAGCCCTTTAACCTCCCAAATATATTTTAGAATCAGCTTCTCAGGTTCATCTCTACATAAAATACATGTTTAAAGATTTTAAATTGTTTTGCATTGAAACTTTAAATCAATTTGGGGAGAATTAACATCTCTACAGTATTGAGACATACAACCAATGAACATGGTATACTCCACTTATGTCTTATTTTACATCTCTATATGATTTTAGACATTTTTTCCTGTATATCTTTTGTTGGATTTACTCTTAAGTTGAACATATTTTTGTATGGCAAATTGTAAATGCTATCTTTTCTTAAGTTTTATTTTAATTAATATTTATAATATATGAGCAGATTTTTAACTCATTAATTCTGACAATATACCTGTATAATGTTTTGAAATTTGTGTGGATGGAGTCATGTAACCTGCAAATAATGATGAAGTTTTTGTCATCCTTTGCATTGCTAAGATGTCCAGTGGTGCTTGCAATGTTTGTTTCTGATTACAAAAGAAACACTTTCCATGTTTTACCATTATGTGTACTGTTTTCTGTAGGTTTTTAGCTATAGGTTAAGGGCATTCCTTTCTTTTTCTAGAGAGTTTTTAAAAATGAGAGATTATAAATTTTATTAACTACATTCTATGTATTTATTGAGGTGACTGTGTTTCCCCTTTAACTTTTTCACTACTGAGTTTTGAATATTTATCTTGTAATCAGTTACTTTACTGAACACTTATTATTCCAATGTTGTTGTTTTTTTGTTAATTCTCTGGGATTGTTTTATTTTTGTATTATTCAATTGGAAAATAACAATATAACAAAGCTTAAATATAGAGCTTTGCTATCAATATAGAAGTAATTATTTTTTTCCTGACATTGATGGGAATGCTTGTAATTTTTCACTTTTAAAAGTATGATGTTTATTTTTTTCTGAGCTTACTAAATTCTTCTAAGAGAAATGGATGCTGACTGTGATCAAGCACTGTTTTCCTGGGTTTGCTTCTATCACTGTTTTAATGCCTTCTTTACAACTAATCTGCCATGTCTTCAGTGTTAACAATATAGTTCAATAAGGTTTAATAATTTTCCCCTCAATTTTATAAAACTTCAAGCCCATTTATCCTGTTCTGGTACTTGACTTTTTAGAATACATTCCAAATTTTTCCATTATTATACATCAATTTAGGCCAAAATTTGCTACAAAAATTAAAATATGACTCTGATCATTCATTTACAGAGTGTTCATTATTTCTAAAGATGGTCTTTGAATTTATGGGTATATAGTACAGTATAAAACATTTAGTTCTTTCCTCATCAGTAGTTAACGACATGAAGATCATAATAAGACTAGAATTATACTATTAATCATGACTTATGGAGACCCTACTATTCATTCCTTCATTCAATAACTATTTACTGAACATGTTTTATATGTTAGAGTGGAAAGCTCTAGGGTGACAGTATGTACTTATTTCTCGTGAAGATAGGCCTATGAACCATAAATATTAAGTTCTAATGCACTCACCCTCACAAAATCTCAATTATATTCATGCATTACCCTTATGTTGCCCAGTAGTTAAGATGTAAGAATGCTGGAGATGAAAGATAAACTTTTATGATAAGCCTATAGTTTTAAGGTACACATTCACCTAAATCTATCTCCCATCTCTCAGGTGGAAGATTAACAGGTGAAAACAAATAGTGCTTTAATATGACTCACCTTGCAACTAGCGCCCTGTGAGCAGTAGGTTTTAGTTCTCTGTGAGGATCTGATTTATCCGGGTGGCAACTCTATTTTGTCGAATTGCAGCATCAGCAGGATTATGCTTTGGAGGATCCTTATAGTACAGCTCCAAAGCAGTAGCTGGGAGGTTCAGCTCTTAAATTTCCTAGGGGAAACCTCCAGACAGTCCGGATAAATGCTTCTAACTCCCTGCTATGCCCTGTTCTATGTGCTGGGACATTGAGGTGAAGGAGAGAAATCAGATGTCTGCTCTCAGGGAGTATATATCCTTTGGCAGGCACTGCACTAAATGTCTTATGTTAATCTTTTCATCCTTAGAGGAAAGCGGTGAAATTATTTTAAGAATAGATAAGAAAGTCCAAGAGAGGTGAAATGCATAGCAGAGGTCATCACACAGAAAGTAGTAACTGAAAATTCCAACTCATGTTTCTCTGATTCCAAAGTCTTTGCTCTCATTGGGGATTATTTATAATGAATAGTCTTTCAGCTTTGTCTTTAGAAAGGAATAAACCAATAGATTTGGTGTGAAATTCCCAGGGGAACAAAGACATAATAATTCTTTGATTTTTACATAGAAATAATGCTCAGGCAGAAAAAAATTTATGGCACTTCTTTCAACCAGGTCCAAAGGTGAGTATAATAAGCATAAAATTTTTAAGCCTCAGGTCCTATCCTAAAAATGTATACAAATTCTATTCCACTTCATAACATAAGCACCTTTTAGATGATATAAATAGTTTAAATTTTTTATCAAAAACCACTGCTACAAACAGGTTTCCTTAGCTATGTGTGTATAAATGTGTAATTGAGTTTATCAGTCTTAGAAAATTGAGTCGAATCCTGGAGTGCTAATCTTCCATGTCAGGTTCAGCATCGAGGCAGATTTCTTTTTTCTCAGATGAAATATTTTAAAACTCATATTATATTAATATGTGACCACAAATGGCAAAAGTTTTTCCTTGCTTCATGAGCTGTGTCAGGATAACCATTGAAGAGAAATGCCTATAGTGGTATATATAGAATGGTGGTTGAGTGAAGGTTCCCGGGCAACATTAGATGGAAATTTCAACAAGAGCGTATTTCTCTTGCCAAAGTTGTTTGTATCATTTTGCAGTTTGATGGAATACCTGTCTTACTGGTCAGTCTCTTTAGTAGTATCAGGGAAATGTTGCTCAAAAGACTTTTTCTGTGAAGGCCTTTTCATGAGAATTATCTTATTTTACCATGGACACTATAACTTTATCATGTATCAATAGAAATGACCCATTACCCAAGAACAGATTTCTTCATCTAACTCTCAAATTTCATTTTCATTACATTGATTTGTCATGCGTAATAATAATAATAATAATAAAAACCTTATTTTTTTTTGTTTGTTTGTTTTTGTAGTGGAGTTACTGAGTATCCAACTCTGGTAGTCATTTTTAACCATTCAGAGGGAACAGCAAATTACTGCAACTTTGTCATAATTTATTTTATTCCATGAAGAAAAGTAATCCTTATACTTAAGTCTAAATATAAAGTATGCTATCAAGTTAATTCCTATTTTGTCACAAGTTTATTGTAGGGGTTCAGAGGAAGCCACTCCAAGATGCACCTCAGTGCTACGGGATTATTATGACCTAAAGTCAACTGAGACCCTGTGGGCTTAAAAGAAACTTCTGCCCCTCACCTTAACTATAGAGTAATTTAAATAAGAAGCTTGGCCCACAATAAGAGTTAAAACCAGAAATGACTTTTTACCTAACTATGTGGATGTCAAACTAATAATTACTGAACATGTGCTCTCCCTGCAATTACTTTCTGAAGGCCCAAGGTGCTTTACCTCATCCTTTTTCCCTTTCTGTCTCTGAACCTCTCATGTATATGTGGTCCCTGACTCTCCATGTATGTGGGGTTCCCATACATATGTATATAATTACTTTTAGTTATTTTCTTTTTTAATTTATCTTATGTTTATTTGATTATTAGACCAGCTGAAAGAATCTTGAGGATAGAGGAAAGTTTCTTTCTCCCCTATATTACACTGAACCAATAAGTACTGAAATCCATATTTTTTAACCAAAAATTTACCATTCCAAAATAAACTTAATGAATAATCATTGCTAATGCATTCTGGGTACATAATTTTTTTTTTGAAGTTTCTCTCTATGAAGTTTTATTTTTTTAAAATTCAAGATTGTCTGACGTAGAAAAGAGAATAATTGGTGATTTTAGTTGCACATATATGTAATGCATATTTACACATGTGAACACAAAAATTTAAGTTTCATATTCTAACAAAAGGTTAAAACAAAAAGGTTAAAAGAAGAATAGATACTAAAAAAGGATATCTCATGTTAATCCTTGTGGCTTTGATGGCATGGAACCCTAATTTGAGAAACAGCTATAAGCATTTAGATATTTTCTTACCATGTTCTCCCAACTGATCTGAGGACACTAAAGGTAAAAAATATCTATATTTATCTGAGATTAGCAGAGCATTAGGAATTTCATATGTAGGATTTTTTTCTCCCTTATGAGTTTCCTGAGGGCCCAGGGAAGAGCACCCATTATACAAGAAATCAATTTTTTTTTATTTTGAACTCGCTTATTAGTTCTGCCTGTGATCTCACGAAAGTCATTTGCCTTCAGGAGACTCAGCTGTTTTATCTATAAAACATAATTCATGACTAAACTATGCCATCCCCCAGGATTGTTGATAGGATCAAATGAGGCAACATATGAAAAGTCACTGGAAATAGAATAATATTATGCAAATATTATTTCAGAAAGATTATTACCAGTTAAGTAAAGACATGAATAAAAAATCCCCAAAGGTAGCAAATTACACATAGAGGGATATGAGGGAAAACAAATGTACAGATTATAGTTTTCTGAAAGCTAAAATGTGGTAAATTCTCTTGAAATCCTACAAAAGAGATATTAGATAGGGATTAGAGCAAGAGGCAACTTTAGAATTTCTTTTTTCATGTTTTTTTTCTTTTCTGCTGCTTCAGAGTTTAGAACTTGGCAAAACCCAAAACAAAACAAAACAAAAAAACAAAAACAAACAAATAGACACAAACTTTGCTATTTTCCCAGTTGAAGTTTCAAGTCTTCAGAATTCATCTACAGGGTGAGCAAATCTTATGTAAATGTCATCACAGGTAACTAACTCTGCATAAGAAAAAGAAATCCAGGCTCCATGGCCTTGACTACGAATAAATAATTCTTACAATTTTTTTTTTTTAATGGAGATTCCTTACAAAAATTGGCCAAATCAGAGCAAATGGAATAAAGGAACAAATGAGAGGTTGATGGACTAGGTTTTATTATGTATAAATAATATACCAGTGACATAATCATCCAGGTTTCTATTCACCCCTACCAAAGCCAGCTTATTTTATTAACGATTTTGAAATGAAATCTAAAAAAACAAATAAAAATGAAATATTATGAAAAGCAAGAAAATAAATCTTAACATGCAGTAATATAGAAAAATCAATAACGATAAATGGTGCTAAAATTAAGGTAATAAAAATGTTTAAAAAACAGAAATGTATATTTAAAAAGAGTAAATTATTTTAGTCCAGTTGCTTGCTAAATTCCTGGAATATAGCATCTTATGCAATGCACAGGGGTCAGGAATACCAGTGAGGATTGACTGATGCACATAGCTGTTGTGGAGATAACAGCTGTTGTGAAACAGCGCCATCTGGACTATTCATCTTTTTTAACTAATGATTTCTGGTACTCCTTGGTGGATACATTAAACTTTTCAAATGCCTTTAACCTTTAGACTGATAGTCTCTTGAAGACTTCAAAATATCTTTTTTTAAAGCTAATAGCTAAGGTGTATTTCTGACTTGATATTTAGGCAAATTCGGCAAATTCTCAGTATAACTTATATAATTCAAAAACAGTGATTCTCCTATTGCAGGCATTTGGAACAGCAACCAAGCTATCAAACATCATAGCAAGTGTGACTGCTGTGCAATTTAGTAAGTACACATTATAAAAGCTGTTATACCTGTAGTTTTTTAAAAAAGTGCTTTATAAAGTCAGTTTGTTGAGATTAATTCTTAGAATTAAATTTTAAAAATGGGAGACATTCACAATGAAAGGAGAAATTTCACTTTGCACTTTCCTTTGAATCTGCTTTCCTAATTTAGGAAAAGTTGAGCATCATGATTGCTAATTCCTCTAGGTTATGGGTTTTTTGTTTTGTTTTGTTTTTTTGTATTTTTTTCTTCCTAGTGAGCATTTATTTTTGTAGGTATCAATGGTTAAATGAAGGCAAAGGAAAACTTTGACCCTTATTTGTGGAATTACAACAATCCATGAGATATAAAGTGCAAAGTACTAACAAAGCATCAAGAAAATTTAATAATAAACCTAGAGATTTGTGTCCCTGTCCTATACTCTCTCAAGATAAACCAGATAGAAAACCATTGAACTATGTTTTGAGACATTTCAGCATAAAGAGCCTTATCTCAGCTTGTAACACGAACTACAGAGGGAGTGATGAGAAGAACACTGGGCATTGGGTCTGCACACCCTGGGTGGTCAGCGGCTCCGGCTCCTGTGTGTGTGACATGGAGTCCGGGAACATTTTCTCTGGTGTCACCAGCATTTCCAGTGGCTTCACAGTTGTACATGTTGGGTTAGCCATTATGTCTGCTCTGCCCAATGGCCCTTCCTAACCAAGACTGTTCTCTCTAAAGCTCACAATTTAGAGAAGAAGCTCTGGGTTGTTCTTTGTGAAGCGGTGGCCCCATGATAGGAGTAAGGATGGGCAACAGAATCCACAGTGGCTTTTTATGAAGAACCCTGTCCAGTAGGAATAAAGGCAACTAGTTCAGTCAATGAGCTCACCTCTCTTTGGAATTTATACTAGAGAATACTGGCCAATGGACAAAGAGAAGTAGAATGTGCTAGGCAGAGACAAGCAGAGTAGTAGGTCTTTGTTTCCATTAGAAACTAGCCAGACCCTATTTGTTTCTAGGGTTTGTTAGGTTACAACTTGAATTCATGTATATCCTTTCCCCCAAGGATACCAGATAGAATATGTGGTTCTTGCTACCAAAACACCTCACTAATGCAAACTATTCACTTTTTGACGTTAGGAGTTTGGTTTGCTTCAAGCGATCTTCAATTTCAGCTAAAGAACAAGAGATCTTACTAAAGCAAAAATTCTGATTGTCAGGCCAAATAGAATACAGGGAACACAAGGAAAATTTCCTCTCACATTTTTGGAGGAGGAAATGGATGAAGTGAAAAGCATGATAGGTGGGAGGGGAGGTATGCAGGGAAGTGCATGCTTAATGATCCCAGTCTGGGCTGTGAAATAGGTTATCTGTTTCTAAGGACAGCTAACATGAGGTTTGAGAGTGATTGAAAATTCTGAAATAACCCATTTGGACAGGGTTTTAATGGATGATTGCCTTTGTTGCCTAGCAGTGGGCCCAGCAGAGATATTACATGAGCGTATCAATTTGCAGAGACTGAGTCATGATACTTTATTGATTCTATTCAACAGCACTCAGCTGAAAGGGCAGTATGGAAAAGTAAGGGAGCAGAGAGAGGAGTTGGCAATGATGTGGAAAACCTTTGTGGCCACCAAACCAATTTTATATTCATTTTCCTCTACCTGCCATTAATTGTGATATAGTTTTTAATGCTATAGAATACAGCATCTTCTGAGACTCATAATCAGTTCTTAAGCAAGAATGTGATACCCAGGAGTGAGGTAGGCTCCTGTATTGTGCATAGTAGAGTATATACCCTTGGAGTTGCAGGAAAAACCATTTCTTTCAAGCCTCAAACAGGATCAAGAGGGCCAGCTTCTTAATGCTAATTCCATAGTCAGGACTATGGTACTTCATGTGGCCTCACATGCTGTGTTTGGGATGGCTTAGTCTTCATTCACCACCCAGATGTGCGAGCTTGGTGGTGGTGGTGGGAGGGTGCATTTTCTTGTCTTAGTTTTAACTGGGTCTTAGTAGTGATATCAGAATAAACAGTAGCATAAAACACTTTTAGCCTATCACAACCAAGAGGACAAGGAGTTTAAATATACAGAGGCTCTCTCAATGGCATTGTAATAGATATGCATGATATTGAGGGTGGGGGTAGGGAAGAGGGGAGGGGTAGTCACTTTGTAAGGGGTGAAAAAGATAACTATTGCATAGTTTTGTACATATGTAACTATTAATAATCATAAAAAAATTTTAAAAAATATACAGAGGCTCTCATAAGTGTGTAGAGTTAATGACACTCATTGAAGTGCCAAAACCAATGCTAGATACATTACAGAACTTGGTTTCTTTTTTGGTAAATTATGTGCACTGATGTCTACATTGCAAGTTTCTCCTTGAGTTTAGAAATCCATGTGATGTCAGAGAACGCAGTTTAAGAAACTATTATTTACACAAAAAAGTCAACGAGTGCACATAATTTTTAACATTTATTGGAATCATATCACGTAAAGCTCCATTATTGTTTTTAATTAACCAAGCTACTTTTATAAATTCACTCCTTACATCATCTAAGTATTAACAAAAGAAACATTGTATAATTTGTTCAAAAATTTAAAATATTTAAATAATGGAGAGATTTTAAGTGACTGTTTTAAATGATAAAGAATCATGGTCACAGTCATTGAGCTTTCTTGAATCTCAATAACAGGTTCTTCATGGTGCTGTATGAAATGTGTGATACAAAAGATTCCCAACACTTGATCTGCATATGCTGACCAAGGGACTTAGAGATGAGTTGAAAAGACATGCTTAACACAAAACTAAATTACATATAAAAATAAAGGTATGTAATTGAGATTTTTAAGGTAAAATATACTACTTTGATAGCCTTTTGGAAGCTAAAGGGAGAGTGAGTCTCATGGGAGATTTCTCTGAGGGAAAAATACAGAGTGTCAAGGCACCTGGTGATGTGCCAAAACAGAAAAAGGATGGAAGGTGACTGCTTTGGACTCACTAGTGAAATGATCCCATGCGGGTCTCCTGGTCGGCAGTTACAGCAGATGCTGACTCAACACCCCCAGGAACACCTGGTCAGTGGCACAGGGGTAACAGTTCTGGGAAGGGACTTCTGTCCTCCAGTAAGGCGTAGGATGTTCAGGAAATCAGGGTTAGTGCCTGAGAAAAGGTATAAGATCTGCCCTTGTGGAACTGCAGCCAACGTGGGCTCTAATGAACCTTGTGAAAAACATGGTCTGAATTATGAAGTGACACATCTCCCAGAGCCTCGTGTGGGAGAGGTGGTTTTGAGCACACAGGGTAGAGTTGAAGACCCCACACTCTGAAGTATATGACTCCCTGGATTCAAATTGTGGCTCTGTCTCTTGTGGGCTCTAGCCTTTGGCAAATCATTTAACTTGTCTGGGGTCTCAATTTCCTAATCTAAAAATGTAGATAAGAATGATATGACCTTACAGGCTTGTGAAATGATTAAATAAGTTTCTATATCAAAGCACTTTAGAATAGGGTCTGATGCATAAGCAGCACTGTATTAAAGGTTAGCCATTATTATGTGCCTTTTATATACTGAATGTTTGGCATTTGAATTGTATCTTCTGTTAAGTTAAACTGTTTAATATATTTTAAGGGGAATAAAGCTTGTTTCACATCCAGATATTTTTAGAAGTGGGAAAGTGGGCATATGTCCCTTGTTTAACTGGGGAGAAATTGACATAACTGACAAGTATATTAATTAAGGTGATATACCAGGCAGTAGGTAATTCAGTAATAGATGAAGTATAGCATAAGAAAGTACATGTTCTGTAGAATTATAGAAGAAAAGATTAGTCAGTACTAGCATAATCTGAGAGGGTTTCATGGATGAGGTTCTAGCTGTCCAGAGTCTCAAGAGATGGGTAAAACTGAAAATTAGATCAGACCCTCCTGTCTATTTCAGGAATTTTATGATTTTTTTAGGAGCATTTCTGATGAGGTTCTAAAGGTGACTTAAATAGACAAAGCAGAAATTAATGTTTATTGAAAAAGTGATCTACCCAGAAAAGGATTCATTTGGGCATAATAGAGGTGGGGTGAATAAACCTTCATAAAGATGATCTGATGATAAGGGCCTCAAAAGTAAGAGGTAGGAAACAGCAAGTCAAAGACAACTATTGAATAGAGAAATGACATGCCCTATTTTAGATGACGAGATGTCTTTTAAGTCTGCAATGGAGAACAGGTTCTTTACCATACAGTTGTAGAAAGAAGTTTAGTTTACAGAACATACTACCTAACATCTGAAAGTGAGAAAATTAGCCTGGCAGTGATATGCAGGAGGTGATATACTAACTCATTCCCGGGAGGTTACTGCTTCA
Organism: Aselliscus stoliczkanus; assembly: GCA_033961575.1. Classification (NCBI taxonomy): domain Eukaryota; kingdom Metazoa; phylum Chordata; class Mammalia; order Chiroptera; family Hipposideridae; genus Aselliscus; species Aselliscus stoliczkanus. The sequence goes on from CM066727.1 coordinate 175,213,942, forward strand.
GATCTTTTCCCCATGAGTTCACTTTCTCTTGAATGGGAAAGGGAGATGAGTCAATTTAGGCAAGATCACCCAGATCTAAGATTCTGCTCTTTACAGACCTGAGTGTGTCAGGTGAAATAGGAGGATGTGGGGGGATGGAATGCTGGCCCCCAAATAAAGCATATTTAAATTTTTCCTTTGGCCAGGGATGGAAAGAGCTTTTTTCATCCAGTATATAGGATTTTCCCCCCCTTTTTTTAAATGACAGGAGGGACTATTTGTAAGTTGTAAGGAACTATTTATAAGCACTATAATTGCTCTGTTCAAGCAGTGACACATCACTGTATTATCTTAGAGATGAAAAGTAGTGAGTCCATAACTCATCATAAATCTCTTTTTCCAAATTGTTTTTCTGGACATAGTTCAAGTCGAGCAACCAATTTATTTATGTCAGCCCTTGCTCTTTTCAGTGACCCCTCATTGAGCAATGTGTTCAATGAAGAGGCTGGTAGGGAAGCAATAGCATGCGATGGAATCACTGACTAAGGCCCTGTGCTAGACTTTCACATTGCCTCCTTTCTCCCCCTTGGCAAAGATGACACAAGCTGGTTCCGGAAATGACAACATCATACCAATGACCATTCACCCGGAAATCACCTCAAATATGAAGCATGTCTGTACACATGCATAAAGGCACACTCATACAGCTACCCTTACTTGGTAAAATGACTTGTTGCTTCCAGGTCTGTGTCTTGTGGACGAAGATTATTGTAAACATATTTCAAGTCTTGGATTCCACTTAGCTCAGGAAGTCCTGCAGGTATCATCTTAGCAAAACACACAAACACACACAGAAAACAAAAATACCTCAGAATAAATGTAAATAAAATCTTACGTGGTTAAGTTTGGTTAAGCTTACTTGGTTAATTCTACAAATACATAGAATCTTAAATTTACATAGCAATGCCTTTTGGTTTGTAAACATGAATGAATAGAAACGCATGTGTTTTAACCTCCCATATATCATAGAAGCAGCAATAATAATAAAAATAAAAACCAATAAAATTGTCAAAGTGCTTAGAGATTAATAATTTTACTTTATCATAAACCAGTTAAGTCAGCATGGTAGTATTACTATCCCCATCTTTTCTCGTAGCAGAGACATATTCAGCATGGGGCAGTAAAAATGATAAGATCTCTAATGTCAGAATTTCTGGACCCACCATTTAAAATTTGAAGGATCTTGAAAAAGTCTCTTAACCTCTTTGAACCTCCATTTTCTAATTTTTAAAATAGATATAAAAAAATACCCAATATGTTCTGGGAGAATCAAATAGCTAATAAATCAAAAAGAGGTTTGTACATTACAAATTATTACATGAAAGTTATATCACAATACTCATTTTAAAGAAGAAAAAACTTAATCACCCCAAACCATTATTGAAATGTCCAGGTCAAACGGTATGTAAGCACATGGAGTGGAAAACTCATTCCTCTGGTTCTCATTTTATGTTTTTTTCATGACTCTATGACTCATACTATCAGAACACAGTTTTCTCTAGTTAAGTGGTGATTGCTTTTATTAAAGATTATTAAAGCAATGAAAATTAAAGATATAATTGTACAAAGTCTCAAGTATTTTTCTGTCAACCTTTAAAAAAGTACTTTGTTTATATGATAGTGTAAACTGATGGGATAATATTCTCTTTAGTTATAGGCAAAAATCTTTGAGAAAAAATAGATGTTTCTGAAATAAATTTGAACTTAGCAAAAAGAAAGAAAAAAGAGGAGAATGATGTCATCCATACCTCTATGACTCAGATGATAAGTTATTTCCTGCTCTGGAATAGAGTCATTCTTACAGTAGTGGGAATTTAAGAACAATGCTGTTAATCGTAAAAATAAAGGATAAACTGAGAATATGGTTATGGTGGATGGGTGAAGTTGTGATTGACTTGATGAAGTTCAAGTGAGAAAAAAAACGGATTTCAAGCTGTTCTCCTTTTCTGTTGTTCCTACCCAGGCTGAGGGAACAGCATATATAAATTAGAGGTGAGCAAGATATCTTCCATGTGTTCACAGAAAGAAATCCAAGATAGTTTTCTGGAACACAGGGTATCCTGTGGGTGAACAAGGGATGAGGCTGAAAAGGCAAATAGGGTAGGATGTTTAAGCAATATAAAAGATTTTGTACTTTATCCTAAAGGCAGGAGATACCTTTTTTTAGTGTTTTTTTAAATGAGCAATAAAATAACTGAATTGTATTTTAGAAAGTTCATTGTGGCTATGTTTGAAAAATAGATTAAAGTGAGGCCAAATAAGAGGCTGGAATTAGAAGATGGTTTAAGAATGAAGATACTGGATTTTAAATATGTGTAAGAAGTAGAATTGCAAAAACTGGGTGATAGGATGTATTTGGAGGGCTGGATTAGGTCTAAAGCATTTAGCTATAAATATAGATTTGGGAGCCATTAGCATAGTAATTGAAACTATGATAGTGACTTAAACAGTGGAAATGGATCAGCTGGTCCTGGAAAGTGATCACCTGCCTCTCCTCATGGATGATCTGGCAGCTCAAATTCATGATCTCTAAATTTGAGAAAATTTTCTTCTCCCATAAACTCTTCCTCCTCTTTATTGTTTCATATCTCCATGTTCACTTCCAGCACTGTTCAACTAACAAGAAATTCATATCTTCTTGGATTCCTTCTTTTTTTCCATTCCCAGTGTCAATCTATTAATTCTATAAAATCTACCTCAACAGTCTCTTATATTCATTCCCCTTTCCATTGCAATTATTGTCCTATCAGCTCCTCGTCTTCATTTGCTGAGATAACTTGCATAGTTTTTTTCTAGTTCTCCAACCCCATCTCCCGAATTATATATAACTTCGAAGTTTCTTGTCTAAAATCCAAGCTAGATGATGGTACTCCCACAAAGAAACTTCTCTGTTCTCAAATGTTGATGTACTAAAGTCGAAAATTCTGATTCTGGTCATAAATGCCTTTCATGGTATAACTGTGATCTGTCACTTCAGTCTTATTGTCTGCATACTTGTAGGTCTCCATCTGTACCACAGCCTGGGTACACTTGAGTCCCTTCATTTGTAACACATGTGATTTCTATGCCTTTTAAACCTCCACACATACTTAATATTTTTCTCTCACCCAAGATTCCTTCCCTCTCCCTCCTTGTCTATTGAAATTCTTTTTGAAGACCCAGCTCAGATGCTGCTTCCTCTTTGAAGCACCACAGATCCTATTGCTAAGATTTAATTACTGCTTTCTTTGTATAGCAATCATATCTTGGTCCCACCTCTTTCACAGTACTTACTGCTGCCTAGATTTTACTGTTTTGTTCATGTATGTTTGTCAGATTAGATTTTAAGTTCTTTGAGAACAGTAAGTGGGTTTTTATTCATTCTTGAATTGTCTATATTGGCTAGCATGGTGCTTTGTAAATATTCAGAAATTAATGAATATCTGTGAAATAATGAGTGGATGAATGAATGAATGAATGAATGAATGAAAAATATCTTGATCCTCTTAGTCATTGAAAACCTATAAGTAGCAAGTTCAATTCTGACTACTAAATTTAAAATCAATCACAGGGAGATATATTCCCCAAAGCAATTAGAGTCCAGCTTAGGCTTTGTCTTATAAATGCTGTGTTTAGAGTTCTAGACAACATCTGTGTACTTATTGAGGCATTTTCCCCCTTTACTACCCTGTGATTGTCCATTTGCTTAGAATAGGATTCTTCCTTAGACCCACATTGCTTTCTACATAGTTTCTTTGTATACCCTGAATTCACATCTGCTAGCTTAGATGTGAATTCTCTGTCAACATATATTTGGGAAGTACACCCTATACTTACTCCTTTCTCTGTCAACACACACACACACACACACACACACACACACACACACACTACATACACACCAGTGCCAAGTGCAGGCAACTTCTAATCAGAAGAACCCCAGCTCTCTCCTTGTCTTATGACTGATTAAATGAAGCAAATGCTAAGTTTGCCCTTGAAGATGTGCTCGGTTCCTTGGAGAGGAGGCTTTGAGTGTTGTGAATCTGCACATTAGAGCAAAGATGGCCTTCGGCCCGGGTCCATTTAGCCACTTCTGTTCTCTGACCCACAGAAATGTAGTTTAAGTGCTTCCTAGCCTAGATTACATGGGTATAACTTTAATTGGGACAACAGGAAAGGTAAAGGGTAGCTAGTCCAGGTAATGAGCAGATACAGGTAATCAACAGATAAGTTCCTTTTTAAAGGATTGAAAAATTTAAAATTTTTCTACTTCTTTTCTCCTACTAAATCCACATCTTGTTTGGTAGTTATGCTTCAGGAAGCAGACACTCTTCACCACCACACAGAGATGTTAAAAAGATTTCTGCTGGGAAATATCTGATGTAATAATGAGTATGATAAACATTTTAAACTGGGTGAATGGTCCCTATGTTCTTTGGGAGCCTTCCATAATAGCTCATATTGATTTTTTAATGAGAGAAAAGCTGATGAAATACAGGCTTTTATGTTAGTGAATTCACCCAGTAACACTCTTGGGTCTCCTACTGATGTTCTGCTTTTAAGCAAGATGGGGATTTCATGGATTCTTTTTTCCCTGCATTTCCCAGGAGTAAATAAAAAAGGACTGTGGATATCTGAATCATGCTGCTCTCTACCAAGTACTAGCCATTAACTCCATAGTAGGCTCACCAAACGCTTGGGGCTCAGAATCCTGAGTACTGACCATTCATGGAAGATAGAAGTTATGGCTCATATCAAGTATTTCTCAAGTTGTAATTGGGTCATGGTGTAGCAGGTTGAGTTCTTTTTCAAGAAGTTAACACAGCAAGAGTCAGTTTGAGAGAACTGAGGGAACTATAGATTACCCACATAGGTAGAAAATAATCTTTCACAAACTTAAATTTGATTTTTTATTTTATTTTATAAGAAGCTATACTAGAGAAAGTGTGGTCCTGAAGCCTTTACTGATGTATGATTATCTACAGAATCTCATAAGAAACCTGAAAAGAAAAAACATCAAGAGGTAAATGACCAGAAACAGAGGGAATAACAGTGCTGTTTTACATATAAATTTATAATTGGTCTAATTGGTCCATTGCTTCTGATCTCTGTTTCAATTTCTAAGTCTAAATATAAGATTATGTGTTTAATCTGAATTAGCATTCTTCACTGCCAAATTTTCCTCCTTAGCCTAAAAGTCAAGTCTTGAATAATTAAAACATAGGAAGATGTTTTTGGGATATATTATATACCAGAAACTTTCAACATCGGGTTTTGATAATATTTTTTGAGAATTTTTTAAATAGTTGATTAAGAAAACATGTATATCTACTTCTTTTAAAAGAAATGAGATTATATTAACTCGATACTGTAGTGATTATTTAATATACAGTAATACCTTGGTTTGCGAGCATGATTCGTTTTGGAAACAAACTACAGTAAAACCTTGGATTGTGCGTAACGTGGTTTGCTAGTGTTCCACAAGACGAGCAAACATTTCTAATATTTAACATGGTAAATGAGTGATGTCTTGCAATATGAGTAGTTTGTTTCTGGAACAAATTATGCTTGCAAACCAAGGTATTACTACTGTACTTGTATTGCAAGACATTGCTCTTTTACCAAGTTAAAATGAATTAGAAATGTTTGCTCATCTTGCGGAACACTCACAAACCAAGTTACTCGCAACCCAGGGTTTTATTGTATTATGACTCATGGTAGAAGTTTCTTTTTAGGTAGGTAGAAAAGTTTATTAAACAAGAGAATAAAGCTCACCAATAGCTTTCTGAATCTATTTTTTTTTCCAAAATGGTGTCCTTTCACATTATTTTAACATGCACACTTGTCATTCAGCATAATTTTAGTGTCACCTGAAATACAACATATACTATATTTGTGCTTCTGCTTTGGGTTTATTTTTGAACTGTCCGTGACTGGTTCAAGTAGTTGTTAGTATGGTACATATTCTTATATGTAGTTATTTATAGCATTATAGACATTTAGAAATGCTGGATACCTCATTTATTTTTGTACATGAATTTTAACTTCCTTATTAAATTGAAAATTTTAAGACAGACTGGGTCTCATATGTTAATGTACCCTCCACAGTTTCTGGCATATAATAAGTACTCAAGAGCTCAAGGATTCATGAGTTAGAGCCTGCTATAGCCCAAGAAAATATTAGAGTTGATGATATATGAATATTTATTATGTAAATGGAGTCAAGGTCACTGACTGTCCTTGTGGACTTTCCTTTCCGGTATGATCACAGATTATAAACCATAGCCATCTCATAATTGCAATATGGTCTAATAGCATTGGGAGATAAGATGCAAATCTACCAATAGGATTCACTGGCTATTACTGGAAAGCCAATTTGAAGATTCTGGAGATGGACAGAGCCTTTTATATCCAGGATACACATGAAGAAACTAAAGTGTCTTTGTATATAAAAGCCTCCATATTTAAAATGTTTTTGGAAATCCCCATTTTTCAAGACAGAAAAAGAGAAGTATATGTGTTATTTTAAAGTTAAAACAAGGATCCAAATCGAATTTTTATTGCAATGAGGTCAACATTTATTCAGCACTACCCAATAGAACTTTTCTGCAATGATGGAAATATTTTACATCTGTTGCTCTCCAGTGTGGCACCACAGGCCACATGTGGCTATTGAAGTGCTATTAAGCTTTGGAAATGTGGCTAGTGAGCCAGAGGAGCTGAATTTAAAACTTAATTCGATACTAATTTATTTAAATTTAAATAACTACATGTGACAACCACATGTATTGGACAGTCCTTTTATAGATTAACAAGGATCTATATAATAAATTATTTGAACTCTCCTATATGTCAGGTACTGTGTTAAGCTTTATATTAATTATCTGATAGGGTTATTATGCAGTGTAAATCAATTAATAAACATAAAGATCTTAGCATAGTGCTCATGCAAAGTATTCACTATTAGGTTATGTATTCATCAGTCCTACATTTACAAGATAGATGCTATTATTTTCATTTAATAGATGAGGAAACAGAGTCTTATTGGAGTTACGTGACATCCCTGAGGAATGTAGCCAGTAAAATGTCAAGCTAAGATTTAAACCCAGAAAGTCCCAGTTTGTGCTCTTAACAGCATCTAATAGAATTATTGTCAACTGGAGGCTCTAAACCAGTTGTTTTTAATATTGACTCCAAACACCATACTGATCTACCAATGGTGTGTTTCTCTCTTACAGTTTGCTGCCATTACTAGTGTGTGTACGTGCCCAATGAATTACCACATTCTTCTCCCAGATCTTCTATCAGATCCTTCCCTTACCCTCCCATGCTGCATATTTATCTGATTGTCATTTATTTATATTGGACAGTGGAATGAAACATAGAATTTTCTTCTGTTGGTCAACAGAAAGCATATGGGTCCACGACTCAGTAGACCAACGTATACTATTATACTAAAAGTAGTACTCTGTGGTTGAGTCTCTAGCAAGTCACCTCACATTTTTGACCCTCAGTTTCTAATCTGGCACATAGGCAAGTGATCAAAGCCACAGATTGGGAGGGGAGCCAGGAAAAATCCTTGCCTGGTTTACATCATTGGATTGCCATAATGTGCAAATGCGATTCTTTTTAAAAGCACTTTTGAAAAAATCCTAAAGCACAATACAACTGATACAATATTCTAAATTCCTGTCTTTGATCTTTAATCAAAATATACAGAGATAACCCACGAACAGAAATGTTTGAGACAATAACTGTGAGCTAATGCAATGAATTATTAAGAAATATGTTTATAAACTGTACAAGAGTATTTTTAGTTTGTTCATTTCTTTCTATTTTGAATAGCTTTTTGGGGGAACTCCAAGCCATTAGCAAAAATAGACTACCTAAAGAGAAACATAAATGAAGCCTATTATTTTTGTTATTTCCTCAAGGGACTTACCATTTCTAGCAGGTTCAATAGTAGTCGGCTGTGCCTTCTGACAATATTATAAGCTCGACAGCAAAGTTCCACAAAATCTTGGAAATGCTGTGGGTTTTTCCCACCCTCTGTAATAAAGTATTCCATCTCTGAAGTAAAAATAAAAGGAGCTCGGTCCCTATAAACCAAAAACAATAGCAACCATAAACCGGAGGAGAAATTATTTATAGGGCTAAATTAGGCAGTTACAACAACTTATTTCCATTTGAACTTTCTTGTTATTTTTTCTCTACTCTAGCAGATGAACCTTCTTTATTGTGGGACAACCAGAGAAACTTGCTAATTGTAGACTTTGAATAATGTAGCTGGGCTGCAACAGAGAGGCAAGGGCCAGTTATTGTATAACATCAATCGATATTGTCTCAAATATTTAGTTCCAAGTTACAGTTGGTGGGAATATTATCCATTAAAAATATATGTAAAGACAAATTAATAATGAAAGCAAATTTACAGAAAATATATTTACTGCTAAATTTTGAGATGATAGAACAGATCATGTATTTGACCTTCTGTGTGTGTTTCCTTTGAGGATAAACATGCAAGGAAAAAATAGTTATTGATAGTATAATGCATAGTAGAGGTGAGAGGAAAATGGCTCCAAAGCACAGATGGAGGGATTGGTTTTAGAAGGGAAAACAAATCTATTATAACAAGAAGGAAGACGTTTATGTGCAGGTATAAGTAAGTCTGTGAGTTTTGTATTGAGTAGAAGAGCAGGCTGTGTTCTGACTGTTTCTATTTTCTCAATAAAGTAGGAAGTGTATATTCTTCTGTTTAAAGTAGGGAGAGGGGAATAATAGGTAGGAGAGATCTGAGGTTTATCTTCTTATGATGAAGTAGGAATCATTGTAGAGAGTCAAATAGTGAAACTGTCACGGAAGTATTGTGGGATTGTTGGGCCCATCTGAATCTGGGGACAGTGTTTGCCCTGTAGCATTGATGCCTTCCTTCTTGTAGTGCTTGACTGCTGCAGCGTAGCACAGGGAAAGCAGATGAGTGGGTTATGGCACATGCTTATCTTTTGCCTCCACACTTTTACTCACAGTTCTCTCTACTCTAGGCTATCTTTTCCTCTTTTTCCCACTAATATAAGTCTAACATTTTTTTCAATGTTATATTTCCTCTTGAAATCAATATCACTAGCCCCCAGAGTGGGGACTCCCCTATTCTAAAATACTTTATTAAGGAAATGGACCAAGCATGTTAACTGTGATGGATGCACTCTGAAATATAGGTGAGGTGCTGCATCCTTTAAATGAGCAGTCTTCATTTATCGAACAATTTCTTAAACAAATATGTACATACTCAAACATAAATTATGTTCCATTTGAAAGTACTGAGCCCATAAGCTGTTTGAGAGCTCAATCATTAACAGAAGCAGTTTCCTCAAATGTGAATTATGCATTCTAAATGGTACCACTGGGCTTTACCCCCAACAGTTCAGGGTGGTATTCGGCCATACTAAGTTCTATAGAACAGTCCCAGTGGGCTTGAAAACTAATCACATTCCATGTGAGCATTTTACTTGTGTTAACTTAAAGATTCCTATTAGATGCTTTTTAAAAAAAAATGTAAGAAAAAAATTAAAAGAAAGTGAGAAACTGTGCCTGCCTTTTCACACGTAAAAGAGCATACTGTCCATGGATGAGAAAATGGCCCTGCTACTTAAACATGTCTTAGTTTTTATTTATTTATTTATTTATTTATTTATTTATTTATTTATTGAGGGTAGTGTCACTGGCCCCCATATGTGGGACCCGAACTGGGGCCGCTGGCTTCCCAAGCCAGCTCTTAACCACCGCGCCACTCGGCCGGCCCACTCTTAGTTTTTAAATGCCTCTCACACTACAATCATCTTGCAACATATTTGATTGTGGTTATTAAAGTTATAAATTTAATATGTAGCATGGCCATAAATTCAGGATAACTATGTCATCTGGTACTAACCAAACAAACATCATCATCTGTCCCAATGCTGGAGAGAAAGCAGAATGTGTTGAGATTATTAAGAAATGGGAATATCAGTCCCTTCCATGGCGTCTTCCTAAGGGTCCTAAGGCCTTACTGCCTACTATTCTGGGCAAAGTATAACAACTAAGACTTCTAGTTCTTGATCTGTGAACTAGAGCAAATGACAGCAGCTACCTCAGAGAGACAGTAAGTAGCTAATCCTGAGAGGATGAATGAAGCTAACACATGTCAAGCATGTAGGAGGCTGTAACGGGTAATTTTGACGCTTTCCCTCTTGAGTCTGATGGCACACACTGGATGATGCAGCCCCACACTAAAGGTGCTTGCTTTGCCAGTCCGTGTGAGAAGAGCTACAAGTTTCAATATTGCTGATGGAGGTGGGGGATCTGGAGGGTGGAAATGGAGAGTTAGAGAACTCTATCAAGGATTCATGACAGTGGAATCCATCTGCTGGGCTCTGTGAACATAATATTTATTCCTTTTGTAGTGTGGTTCATCTAATGTTTACTAGAGTAACTGATAAAGTAAGTAAATTGACGGATACAAACTTTAGTCCCAGGTTTGAAAGACTTGAGTGTTTGAATATGTGTTTATAACCTGAACTGAAACAGGACTCAGTAATGCACATTTTATTTTTATTATTGAAATGATTATTATTAATTTCATAAATTTCAAATGTTTTTGTCCCCAGGAAATATCATAGTAACATTAAAATATATTGTTTAAAAGACGTCCCGTCATGGTAAACGGTGCAATTAGCATACAAATAAATGACTACAGAGTACATTGGGGCATGTTTAAGCCTACACTTTTTTCCTGATATCACAAACGACCTACATTTCAGAGAGCACATTTTGCTGTCCAACAGAAAGAACACAAGTCTCTTGTCTAATATCCATGAGTTAATTGAGAAGGCAAATTTGGAATCTCCACTGGATAAAATTGAACCTTGTATAATCAGACAGCACAGGAAACCTCGTATGTGCAATATAATGAGAACATAGGGTTCATGTGCTATTACAAAAAGAACAATTTAACGCTCTGTGGGATCTCCAAGCTCTTAGCAATTATTAACTAAGGAGACCCTCACAAATAATCTCTTAAGTGTAAAACATGTCATTACCCCCCTACCCCCCATGTCTAGCCTTTTTTGGTAAATGCACTGTGAGTCCTAAGTAAGACTTGGGGAAGTTGCTGATCTTGAACAGCTCAATAACTTTAGATACTGATGTGGTGTTTCAGCTCAGGTACACTATCATTCATATTTCAGAAGGGTAGTTAAAACTTCTACCTCTTCAAAATTATCCATCCTACTTTCCTAAGTCTGATATTTTGGGCATGAGTTTCTAGTAGATCAGAATTTTATGAGGACAGGAAGTGACTGGTCAGCTCCTCCAAATTCCCATGTTTTTCCTCCTTGAACTTGAGGTCAAGGGAAAGTATACAGTCATGCTTTGCATGGGATTTCAGTGCTGCTTGAAACAGAAGTTACTCTGGATTTGAAGAAAAGATTATCAATGCTATAACACTTGGGTGAAGGTGGATTGTGGTGTCATACTTGAAATAGGGTTAAGTTCTAAAATCAGGTTGAAGGTGAAAATCAAGAATAGGCCCAATTTACCTCTGAAACATTTAAATCACCCATAAAGTGACCATATGCATGATCAAAATTTATGTCTCAAACTTGAAATGGCCATTTATCTCTTACTAAGTTTAACATCATGAGTGTTTCCCCCACCACAGGAGCAGATACTGTTTCCTCAGTTGAACACCACCAGATGAAGTCCATGTACCAGGCTCATTTCAGTAGATATTTGTAATCTTTCTTTAAAAACTAGATTCAGACTCAGGGCTATAAAATGCTTATATTGACACCTACCTTGTACCTTAGATCAACTGAGGAATCAGCACTCCTGTCTTCCATTTTAAGCATGCTTTGTTCACAATGGGGCATAGGCTTATTGAGTGTGGGAAGGTAGAAGCCTTAAGGTACTATTTAAATTGTTCTCTCCCTCCCTCCCTCCTTCCCTCTCTCATTTCCTCCCTTTTATCCTTTCTCTCACAAACTTTTCTTTCTTTCTCAGTCATCCCTCCCTCTTTTCATCTGAAAACCTACATGTTTCTCTTTGAAAAAAAAATCATGGGCCGGCCGAGTGGCGCAGTGGTTAAGCGCTGGCTTGGGAAGCTAGCGGCCCCGGTTCGGTCCCACATATGAGGGCCAGTGACACTACCCTCAAAAAAAAAAATGAAAAAAAAAATCATGATTTTTTTTTTTTAATTACAGGAACTATTTTTTTCTTTTTCTTTTTTTTTTTCTTCTAATGGGAGGGGAATAGACATAAAGGAGGTTACTCAAAAGAAACCAGGTGGTAAAACTTGGTGCAATGATAAGGTGAAATAGGAGAGGGAGAAATAATAGAAAGAAGATGGGAATGACAAAACAAACTTTGTTCCTTGAAATAGTCTGAGACTGCTTTGAAAAACTAAAGCACTATTCAAATACTAGGTGTAGTTTGCCTAGAATTGACTTTGTGACTGTCAAAAGCCTTTGTGATACTTATAGTATACCAAAATTGTTTCAATCATTTCATTGTGGTAGAATACATATAATATAAAATTTGCCATGTTAACCATTTTAAGTGTACAATTTGGTGGTATTAAAATATTCATAATGTGCAATCATCACTGCCAGCCATCTACATAATTTCTTTCATCTTATAAAACTGAAACTCCAAACTCATTGAACAGTAATCTCCATTCTCCCCACCCCCCAGTTCCTGGGCACCACCCTGTAACTTTCTGTCTTTACGATTCTGACTATTTTAAGTACTTTGATAAGTGCAATCAGATGGTATTTGTGTTTGTAACTGGCTTATTTTGCTTAGCATAGTGTCCTCAGGTTTCATCCATGTTGTAGCCTGGGTCAGAATTTTCTTCCTTTAAGGCTGACTAATATTCTATGTATGTATGCACCACATTCCTCTTATCTTCATCTGTTGATGGACACTTGGATTGCTTTTACATTTTAGTTATTGTGAATAAGGCTGCTATGAACACAGGTGTACAAATATCTCTTTGAGACCCTGCTTTCAATTCTTTTGGGTATATGCCCAAACCTAGAATTGCTGGTTTATATGGTAATTCTATTTTATTTTAAGGAAGATCATACCATTTTCCACAGCAGTGGTACCATTTTATATTCCCACAGACTTTGCACAGGGGTCCAATTTCTCTACATCCTTGCTGATACTTGTCTTGTTTTTTGATAGTAGCCATCCTAACAGGTATGAGGTGGTAAGTCTCAAATTTTGAGTTTCAATCCCTAGACTCCCACATGTAGAGTGATCACTAGGTAAAAATCCCCTAGAAAATTTCCAGAATATGGCAAATTCTTAATAATTTTATCTTCAGAAAAATTATAATTTCTCAGGTCAAGAGAAGAAAAATTCATGGCATTTTTGTAGCGATCCTTCAGTCAACCAAAATCAAGCTTCTGCTAAGTGTCAGATACTAGCTAGGTGCTTAAGACACAAAGATGTTCTTAAGGCACTCACAGTTGAAGACGTATTGGAAAGTGTGTTTTCCTTCCTGAAAATTTAGATGATATGGAGGCCTTCTTTGTGTAAAAGGAACCACAATGTTTCTTAATAAATAATCATGTGAATAACAGACCAGTAAGACTCATCTAATTTCAAAGAACACTAAGATATTAATTAAAGCATGTGAGAAATCATTAATATGTATATAACATTTGGGTTACTATGAATATTGCAGTAAACCAGGATCATTGGAGTAAGTGAAAAATTAATCTTTTAATCTGCTAAGGGAGTATTTTTTCCAAAAATGGTTTTAAATTAAGACTATTTAGAATATAAATATTGTAATCCTCAAATTAGAAATTAAACATTAAAATATTTAAATCTGTGGTAATTATTGAACAGAATGTCAAAATGATCATAGATATAGGTAATTTTTATGACTAATATTGAGATGAAAATTCTGAATTAGGTGGTTGGAGATCTGTTGGGATAAAACTAAAATGGATAAAAACCATGTTGTAAGTAGAGAGATATCTAATATTTTGATCATCCTGGTATATTTTAATAGGAAAAGAACAGAGTTTGAGTTTTATTTTGTGGAGTTCTAAGATGATTTTTTAATTTGTTTTAAATATGTCCTATTGTGTGGTGGTAAATATTTAATAACTAGCTCACATTTTTGTTTGCTTGGTTTTTAGAAAAAGCCTGCTCTCATTGGTGACATTTGTCAGTTTTCACTGTGTATATACTCCCACTTTGGCTGATTTCAGGCTATCAGTGAGATGTTATTAAATGTGAAGCTGATAAGGAATAAACACAATAGGCTCTTGCAAGTGTGTGAGCTAAGTCCGGCACACCTCTGCTTAGGTTTAAAATTATATCAGAGGGCAAGAATGACTTGGTGAAATACCTTATAATCTAAATAAGCCTGAGAGTTGAATCCAGCCTGCCAGTCACCAGAGAACCTAAAGAACTAACAGTTCAATTTATGAATTTCAAGGTACATACTTTAAAAAGCCCCAAAATAAGATGTTTAGATAGTTTAAAGCAGAAGAAATAATCATCACCTAGAGATACATTCTCATTTCTTGACACTTCATTTGGAATAATTGCATTATAATTTCATTACAACATTTATGGAGCCCTCACTTGGTACTAGGAATCCTTCTAAGCATTTTACATTTATTTAATCTTCCTAACAAATTTGCTTTATAGATGCTTAAACTGAGGCACAGAGAAGCCATTTGTTCAAGGTCATGTCATTAGCACATGTTAATATGGGGTTAAAAAAAATACAGTCTATTTCCAGGGTACCTGACCTTAACCACTGCTTATATGGCTTCTAAAATTATCTAGAAAGAAACCTGCAAGAAAGACTTCATGCAAGTCTAGTATTATTACCAAAGTGAAAAACCATAGAGACTGTGGAAATGTAGTCTGAAAAAAAATAAAAGTAGGAAACAATGAGTTAGGAGAGCAATGAACATCACCAATAAAGACCTTCCTTAATTTCTCCTCTTTTATAAGAATCATCATCGGGAAGCTGAGTTGAAATTTAAAGTTACAGTCATAATCCTTTAAGTAATGAAAAATTACTATATAGAAATCATTGTTACAGGGAACTTTGAAAAATTGTGGATGCATATTTTAATCTCTTTAATTTGAATCTTCATAAGAGAAAATAAAGAAATGAGGATAATAATTAAGCAATACTTCAAAAGAAAACCAAATTGGTTTCAGAAAGTTGGTGAAATTCCTCAGTATTTCCAAAGCGGGGATTAGCCAGATTTTCCCCACAATCATTAAGGAATGCTAAAACTGAACTGTCCTGTGATTTAATCTGCTGGTGTAAATCCTCTTTATCTAATCTCATAATTAAAACAAATGCCGGGCCGGCCGAGTGGCCTGGTGTTTAAGTGCTGGCTTGGGAAGCCAGCGGCCCGGGGTTCGGATCCCACATATGAGGGCCAGTGACACTGTCCTCCAAACAAACAAACAAACAAAAAAAAACAAAACATAAAACCAGTGAGAAAGGGATTGTTTGTTTATATGCAGGGTGTGAAAACCTTCCCATTCATAACTGAAATGTGATTTTTTTTTTCTTTCTTCAAAGTTAGAAAGTCTACAGGATTTGGTCCAAGTATGGAGATTTGGTCCAAGTATGGAGATGGGCTTTCCAGATTTCTGGAAAATGAAAGTCAGAGGAATGGTTCAGGGACACGGCAAGGAATCTGAGTGTTGCTGGGTTGTCTCAATATAATTTAAGAATGAGAGAGAGCCCACTGCTTGTGAATATTTCCTAAATGGAATCACACAGGTGGTTAGTGTGGGATGCTCTGGAATGTTGATTAACTGTGAGTATAAAAGGGGCAACTGCCCAGCAAGAAATAGTTTTTTTCTTTCTCTTTTTGTTTTTTCCTCAAGATCCTATTTCTAAGGAGAACATCACCCCATTGCTGCTTCCTCTTAAGGGAACCAAGGATCCAGGGAAAATCCACATCCAGACACAACGCATCAGCTGCTGCTGGGTGGGCCTGCTTATTTCCATTATTTGCTTGTATCCTTGGCTAAGGGATGCATCTGCAACTTACAGGAGGGGTTTTATGTGTGTATGTAATTTCTTCTTGACAACCCCTAACCCATTCACAACTAGAAACTGTACTCTTTACGTGACATTAAGCGATGATTTAGGTAATTGTATTATAAAGTGCAATTACTTATACATGTTAGTAACACTTTGTAAACCATAAAAGGTTATACCAATGCTTTCATCTTCCATGTTTTTAAGGGGTAGACAATAGGAGAAACACATGTCTGAAATACATATACTCTCTCCTCCTTGTGGAGGTAGCATTTTATGTTAAGGAGTATGACCCTGGGTTATTACTGGCTATTACTGGAGAATTTTACGGCTTTGCTAGTCTGTGGGAGATTAGGAAAGTCCTAAGGCATGATTTACATATCTGGCTTTGTACATTATGGGGGTGGGTATTACTAATATGTCTAGTATGTATATAGAAGAAGCTAGGTGGAGCTAGGCTTTCTCTGAAGAACAGGCCTATAATATAATATGTGTAGTACAAATAAAAATGTTAATTTATCCTTGGGGGAAACAGAGGCCCAGTTTATAAAAGGCTTTTGCCTACCTAGCAACCAATAAGGACAACCATGGATTTAGGATGAAAGATGTCAGCTGTGATAAAACAACATTCAAATGAACTCTGGAAACAGCCAGAAGAGACTCGTAGGAAAATTATTAGATGCTGACTACAATTCAAAAGATAAAGCGAGTAATGAGTAGGCACAGTTCAGTTTAATCATTAAACAAACTCAGGGCAGAAGTATTAGTATCAAGAAAAAAATCCAAGCAGACATTGCCAGTGAGCTTTATTTAGCCATTGGTGGAGATAAACGCCTACAAACCATAATTCAAATAAATCATAATGCTGCAGTTGGTGTCCTTAGCTAGTGGTCAATAATCAATAATCTTTAGGGAAGATAGTGCCAACTTCATTTTCGTTCATCCAATCAATAATTATTAGATGATTGAAGGCTTACCTCTGAAGGGTTTATTGATCCACTAATCAGCAAACAATATTAAGAACCTACTATGAGTAAGCCTCTATGCTGGGCACGTTTTCATGTACCTTAGAAGTAGTATAAAAAGATTTCAAATTGCCCCTGTAGAAGCAGAATTAGCTACTGTAACATCAGCAAGCCCATAAATAGTGCTCCACCCTTTCTAAAGACCCTGGTACACCTCCCTGTTATAGCACTTACCATAATATTTAGTAATTTATTCTTTACTTCTTATGTCTCCCCATGAAACTTTTTGTGTAGAACTGGAATATATTTGTTCATTTTTAAACCACCCCTATGGTCAATACAGATGCTTATGCAATAAATGAATAAGGGTTAACCTAAATTCCCAGTGGACAATACAGCAAATAAATAAAGATGCCAAAATTATAATTCAATCTAAGTCTTTAGGAAAGAGTGGAGTTTAGGGAAAAAATGTTAAATTAGTAAATTATGTATATGCTCATACATGTTGATTAACATTTGTCCTTCATAAACTAGATATCTCTTCTCTATTTGTCCTAATGATCTGTACATCTCTCTATCTCTGCTCTTACCACATTCTATAATACTTATTTATAAGTCTGTTTTCCCAGTATTGTAAAGAAAGAGTAAGCCTCATTGAGATGTTAAATGTGTATTACTCATCTTTATTTCCCCAATGTTTTTCACGGTCCTTGGCACACAGACCATCCTCAGTAGATATTTAAAGAATGAATGAATGTATGGTGAATTTTCCAAGGTTTTTTATTATTGGGTTATCAGAAAAGTCATGATGTATTTTTTCTATGTTTTTCATTGCAAAAATGTGTCATGACTTTTCCGACAACCCAATATTATGTAAGGTGATGTAATAAAAGTAATAAAAAGTGAAACAATTCCATTTGCATGTCTCTAAGAAATAGGAGATATCAGCTTGTAAGAATTAAACTATATTATATAGTCTTTGTTGGCATTTTAATAAATTATGGACATCTGGTGAAAGTTCATCACATTATATTATAGGAGACATTGTTATTTATTCTATTGAGGAGCTGATTTTAGCTAAAAGTGACTGATTACTCTTTGGAATAGTCTAATCCCATTTCTATTTTAATATGCAGTATCTTTTTAAGGCAAGGGACTTTTAGTCTTACACTTTTGGTTTCCTTGCCCCGAGCACAAATAAAATAAAGCAAAAATCCACTCATCCACCAATTTTTTCATTTCAGTAAGTTATATAATTATTTGCCAAGACCAAAAATCCAGGAGTCATTCTTGAATATTTTCTTCTTCTAACCCACTGGGTTCCCTCCCTCAGCCCATTGATTACTGACAATGCCCAATCAATTAGCAGGCCCTCTGGCTCTGACTCCAAAATATATCTGAACCTGTCAGTTGTCACCATTTTTTTAAAACCATTAAAGTCTTGTCTTAACTATTGCAGTTGCCTCCTAACGGGTCTCACTACTACACTGGACAGCAGGAAAGAGCTCTGAAATCCGTCAGTGGTTTGCCCCTGATCTTAAATAATGCCAACCTCTATAGATATGTCTGCAGTGCCCTACTTGTTCTGGCCTCCACCAAACTCTTCACCTTAACATCTTACTGCCTACCTCTCTCTATCCCACCTCCAGGCCCCACACCTTCTTGCTGTCACTGGACATGCCATGCTTCTTTCCATGTTCATGGCTGTTATTTTTGCTGTTCTCTCTTTCTGGAGTATTCTTTTCATCTCTCCCATGAGGCCTCTTTAAAATAGCATCCCTGCCTCAGTCACTTTCTATCCCATTTCTATGCTTCAGTTTCTTAATAAGAAATTAAACTTCTCATTTATTCATATTACATCTTTGCATGTTAACTAGTTTAATGTCCATCATCTCTGCTAGAAAGAGATCAGGGTTTGTATTTGCTTTGTTTACTGTTATAGCCTCAGAGCCTTAGACAGTAGGTACTCATTTAATATTTTTAGTATGATTCAAGGCTAATTCAGTGAAGGAAGTGTGCTAATTTTGTGATATGTAGACCAAGGGTGGTTATTTCTCTGCGCAATATACCAGGTGTATCAAGACCATAAACTCATGCCTCATTGTCCATTCCAGGTTTATTAAAAAAAAATACCAATGAAATCATAGTTCAGATAATTCAGACTGAAACAGGATTAGTATCCCACAGGAGAAGGCCAATTTAATCCACTAACAATTTGAAGAAACCTAATTTGTGCCATTAACAGTCTATTGAAAAAAAAAATCTTTCCTCAGTTTGTTAGATATATAATCATGTTTATGTAATCTTCGGTGATTTGATAGATGGGGAGCAAGTCATCTGCTGGGTTTCTATGCCATTACATATTGTTATCACTCTAGGACATTGCTTAATTACTGTGATAAGTATTATTTGTGCACTGACCTTTTTATTCCTCCAAATGTTTGTGCATGACCTAAGAATTTTCCAAAGTCAATATGAAACATGTGGCCTGACTTTGTCAGCATGATATTGTCGTTATGCCGGTCACAGACTCCCAGGATAAATGTTACCACACACCAGCCAGCACAGGAATAGAAAAAGTTCTTCAAGGCCTAATCAGTTGAAAAAATAGCACAAAGATAATACACACACAAAAATGAACAAATACAATAGCATCAGAGCTAGAGCTATAAGGAAAAGCAAAATTATAAAATCAAGCCTCTTCTACATTGCAGATGAGAAAAAATAACTGGTTCTTTATATGCTATAAAAGAATATGGAGCAATTGTTCTTCAGTTTAATAGATGAATGTTTTCATTGAAAATTGGGGAAAATATTCATTGAATTGGAGCTCATTTTTATAGTTTACTAGATAAGATCCTTGGTGTGATTTTTGATGTCTCGAATATACAATGTTGGATGATTTTTTTTTTTCAAGGTAAAAGAAGAAGGAACAATATGACCCAATATTGCCTATCTCCAGAGGAATTTAAAATATCAATTTTTCAATATTTGAAGTTTTTAATGTAGAAAGAAACTATGTTGAGACATTTGTAACATTTTATATTTATCCTTGCAAATAGATCATCCAGTTGATATCCAAAATTTTTTAGTGCTGTATGTCAGTGAGTGAGTGCTGCTGTGGGTGGAAGCAGATTACCACTAAATCATTTGTAGCTTATGTTTCTTCAATGTACAGAAATGTCTTGCCAATATTATTCTTTGTTTTTAAAATGGTCACATGGGTGTGCATCATTTTCATCAATGATGCAACCGTGAGTGTAACAATGAGTGATTGTTTGGGCCATGGTTATGGGTCTCCTCAAGTGGTATGGCTGACTTGCTGGAGTGGGGGTGTGTGTCCCTGGACTACATGCCAGGACACCTTATTTCCTAAGTGTCGGAGTAAGTCACTTCATTTGTCTGTCTAGATTTTCATCACTTATCAAGTGAAAATAATAAAATATATTCTTCACATTGTGGTTGTGAAGAGCAAATGTTGTGTGGGAAAACCTCAAATACCTAATCCCAGGGATTTGTTCCAAACTCAAATTACAATCTGGGGAATAACTAAAAAAATGCACTTCAAGATAACCTCTGTTCTTTGTTATTTGGCCCCCTAAAGCCTGTATTTTGCTCTACTCCAAGCCAGGAATAGATGAACTGTTGGGTATGCCTATCACAGCCCATACTAGCAAAGGTGACCAGTAATCCCATTCTAGGGTTCCTAGAATGAAGGAGTTTCAGTGCTGAGGACAGTCTGAGCAAGTCGAATGCTGGCCCATCGTGTATGTTTGTGTGAATTAGCATAAAGGTGACCCTTGGGTGGACCCAGATGTACCAGTTCAGGCCTTGTCAACTGGAACAAGGCCTGGCTCTAACCAACTCATCCTCTTAGCCAGGAGCCCTGGTGTAGGGCAGAACCTGCATAACTGTACCCTGCAGCCTAGATGCCAAGATGAAGTAAAGTGAGAGAAAATGTTTGCAGTCAAATAAAAGCACATTTTATAAAGTTCTGATATATAAAAATGTAAAATTCTATTATGCATTTTGCGAACACTGAAAGAAAATGAAAACGTTGAGATTGACAGAAGAAATGTATTGCAAAGGAAGGAGGGAGATTTCTAGAAATTGGAGAGAATTTCAAATAGGCAGAGGTAACTTGAAGGAAATAGTTTCGAAGAGCATCATCTCAGGTGAGATTGCTGCAAGGGACGCAGCTGAGCAAAGAAAGTCTTTATGGGTAGCCCAGAATTTCACCCAGAAGGAAAACCAAACACAGAAAATTTTATCTAGTTAATATGCCATTTAAATTGGGTCATTATTACTAGGCTGAAAACTGAGTGAACATGAACTCAAGGTATACTTAATTTACTTTTTCATAAATCAGGATACCTAGTGAACCAGAACATATTGTCATTTAAGTACCGTATTTAAAATTCGCTCCAGCAGGACAAACCTTTTCATAATCCGCCTTTAAGTGGTTGTGCTGACTGAACCACTTTTTGATTGTATTTTCTTTCAGCGGCCCTATCAATCCAGAATGGCGATGGATCTTTGCTAGGGTTACAGCATTGGGCACCATCTGCACCAATCCTGGTTGATAGAAAAGAGATTATGGAAATGTTCACAGGATGATGGATACTTAGGAAATACATCTTAATCTAGATAACAACAACAGTTGCCAGCACTACTTGGATTATCCTTTTCCTTTTCAAATCTTCTTTACTGAAGGAGCCTGATCTAGATGGTCTTCCTTCTAATTTTTCCTAAATCCTAGGGAGCAATGAGACTACTTCTGGTTTGATCAGATATATCAGAAACAGCTTCAGTATTTTTTTCTAGAACTAAAGTAGAGAGCCAATCTAGATGGTCTCCCAGAGACTTCACTGAGTCAATAGATTAGTGGGCTAATTAACATACAGCTTGTGCATTCATTTCGTTTATGGGAGGACATTCAAATTTATTTAACAAGTTTTGTAAGCAAACCAAATACAGTCTTCCTAACAAATATTTAAAATGTATTATAAAAATCAATGTTCAGGTTAATAAAAGCTTCATTGTTAAATGTTCCATTTTCAGGAGTGAACAGAATAACTGTAGTAAACATATAGACAGTGGCCTGCTCCTTCCTTCTCAGTCAACATTAGAGAGAAACTATGATAATAATTGTTTTAAGGGAGCATATATTGATTAAACCTCAGTAGGGCTTTTGCCCCACTGACCATATAACCATCAAGATTTATTTTAATTGTGTTCCTAAGGTTATTGAAATGTAAATATTTGCAAACCTTTCAAACCATATTTTCATTTTATATAGAACAGCAGTTAAAACCCAGTATTTAAAACTCTCTCAGGACTAAGGCTCACAAAACAACCTATAATGTGAGTTCTGTAAATTGAAAGAGATTACAGTATAGAATTTCTGATTTCTACCATCTTGATAATTGCAAGAGTTGCAAATGCAAATGCTCAAAGGGCCAGGGAAACTAATGTAACTCTATGAAATGAGAGATGGTTGAGTTTTTAAAATTGACTATTTCACGGTATACTGTAAAAACATTCAAATTAGACACTGAATAAGTAGATCACAGTGACGATAAACAAAACACTTCTCAGTATCAGATTTGGCTTGTGGCAGTTGGTTATGACCTTAATCTGTCATAATATCCAATAGCTCAGTTGTGATCATTAGGCATTTACACTGCTGGATCAGAAAGAAACTTAAACATGGGGAGTGGGAATTGAATGATGCAACTATAACCTATAAAACCTATATGTTAAAACAAACAAACAAACAAACAAACAAACAAACAAACAAAGAAGAAGAAGAAAGAGAAACTTAACACTGCAGAGATAAGTCCTGAATCCTGGGCATATCTTTATATAGCACTTATCCCTTCTCCCTCAACAATATTCGTCTTTTTTGCAGGTTTTCTTGTGTGTATTAAGTGAGACAGCAAATGTAAAGCATTATGTTTAGTAGTAACATAATTACTCTATGAAGAGGTGATTCCTCTTTCTAATCTTGAAAAATGTCCTTCTTCATTTTTTCCGCTTTCTTCATGTAATACGTTCTAAAGGAAAATCACTTTGTACCTGATTCTCGAGTGTTTCATTGCAGTCTCATATCTGACCATGCCCAGAAATAGGGCTTAGATTATTGCACCCTTTGGATACTGTGCTGTAGCAATGGCAGTTGCTTTTCAGACCACGCTTGCCTTTTGGGAGTTAATCTTTGCTGACTCCCAAGTCATTTATCAAAAGCTTTGCATCACAAACTATCTAGAAAACCTTTTGCCTAATGTATAACAATCATGGTGGCTAAATTCTGCCCATTAATTAAAACCATAAATTGTATTTTATACATTTTAAGTTAGTATGGATCATATACCTTTTAAATACTTTTAATATAATTCTGTGCAAATTGAATAATATGTGTGGTTCCATTCTTATAGTCCTCTAATGCAGTGCTTCTCACATTTTAAAGCACATATGCATCACTTGGGGAGCTTGTGAAAACGTATGTTCTGATTCAGTAGTAACTGAGACTCTGCATTTCCAACAGGCTCCCAGGTGACATCAATGCTGCTGGACCATGGGTCACCTTTTAGGTAGTAAGGTTTTTAGGGACAAATCTTTTCAAGGTGGTATCATAAGGCTGTGGCTCTCAAAAAGGGGTGCATAAGAAACACCAGAGCAGCTTTTGCAATCACCAAGATATTAGCCTCTGCCCTCCCTACCCCAACCACCGCTTCACCCACAGTGGAGAGCCTGACTTGGTGCCCTGGTTGGGGCCTAGTTATATCTGTTCCTCCAGTTCCCCTAAATAGTTTTTAAGCCAATGAAACTTGGAAAGCCATCAATGAAATAAATTATGAAGAGCTTTTATTTGCCCTGATAGTCTCTTCCAAAGCTCGTAGGACGTCATATACAAAGTAGTCGTGAGAATTATTATCAACAATTATGTTGATCAAGTCATGTAAACAAACCCCTGACCTGGAGTATAATCTCCTTATGGACCACTCTGTTTAGCTCATTTTAGTATTCCTTACCTTACTTTGTGACATTTCTTGAAAACAGTAGATAGTCCATAAATTTTGGAACCTGATTAAAAATGGAACATGATTTCCTAAAAACGACATTTGCTGTAATGATCTCTATTTTTCTTGAAGAAGTATTTTGCCAGTATAATGCTGTCTGAAATCTTATAACTATAGATTGTTGGTGGATAGGGGGGAAGATTAGCTTGTTTGTCTTATGACATCTGCAACTTTGGGCAAATATACAGTCATTTTGCTGAGTTTTTTTATTTTTATTTTTTGTTTTTTTTTTATTGGGGAACAGTCATGGTCATTGGTTACACATTACTTTCATGCTACAATGGCATAGTTCACTCTTTTAAGGAGGGAGCAGCTCACAGTG
The DNA here is from genome assembly GCA_033961575.1 of Aselliscus stoliczkanus. Classification (NCBI taxonomy): domain Eukaryota; kingdom Metazoa; phylum Chordata; class Mammalia; order Chiroptera; family Hipposideridae; genus Aselliscus; species Aselliscus stoliczkanus. Next base: position 175,238,401 of record CM066727.1, read on the forward strand.
GTCCATGTGGGGATCAAACCATCAACCTTTGTGTTATCAGTACTGTGCTCTAATCAACCGAGCTAACTGGTCACTCCCTCTGAGTCATTTTATTAATTTAAAAGATTTAGTCTCTGTTACATTCTATGATTATAATTGAGAAATGAGTAGACATAATTGAAGAATTCCATTCAAGTCAGCGACGTATTCAATTTTTGAAGTGGTGATCCATGTGACATAATAAAGCTCAGCTTAGCTCCTCTAGTTTTATTCTTATGCTTTCTGTGTATTAGGCTATGAAATAATTAGTTCACTTATGTGAGAAAATGGAGAGTAAAACTCAAGGAGTAACAATCTCAAAGTAGACATTATAAAAGACTCTTTTAGGAACTTTAGCTTTAGAATGGGTCCAGGGGTGGGATACTTGGTATGGAAGGAAGAACCCTATTATAATAATCAATATAATTGGGAAGTATAACGATAAAGTCATTCTGAAGTTCAAGTTGCAAGTTAAATTGACTAGGGGTTGCTTGCATGCTTAGCTTCTAAAATCTCAAGTCTAATTGGCTGGGGTACTGGGCCGAGTGGTAGGATCTCAGGAACTGGAGGGGCAGACAGTGATAGTGTTTCTTTTGTGATGATGGGTTTAAATTGTAGCTCTGCCTGAATTAAAAAATAAATAAAAAATGACTACATGGTCCTAGGTCCCTTCCCTAGTTCTATGATTTCTTTAATCTCTTTGTGCAGATGTATCTGCTATAATTTATAGCAATTAATTTAATGAAACCTAAGTGACAATGACCACATATGAAAAAGATCATTATAAAATATCTTAGGAGTTATTTCTTCAATTTATTATGATTATAATTAAGTGCAGTTTTTACCTCTGATGTTTTAGTAATAATTTGAGTGGAACATTGACATTATATTCATTGGAGATGTATATAAATTATATTTACATATTAATGCCTTGACTTTTATAAAGGAAAAGAAAGCTTGAAGTATCTTCCAAGTTTGCATGTATGGTCATCTTTGACTGTTGATATACTTCACTCAAAAGACTTTTAGAAAGCAAATGCAGGCTTATAATGTATTTAGAATTTTCAGAATTCCTTTAAGCATTTGCAACTTTGTAAATTTTGTGTTAATAGGCAACACTAGTATTTTTTGAATGAGTAGGGTTTTCTATTATTATCTTAGAAAAAAGAGAAAAAAAATAGGAGTTAGTTATTAATGTAACTCACTTGTAAAGACACATAAACAAATATCACAGTTAACCTTTGGGTTGTCAGCATTATGCTTTAGATAAATTATTTTGGTTTCACATTTTTGAAAATAATCCTGTTTTAAAAAGAAGTATGACTATTATAGTTCTTTGATTTTAAAATTTATAGTCTAAAATGGGTGCTGTGGGAAGTTTGGTGGCATGTTACCAGTGAATGTGTGAGATAAATAATGTAAGTCAACCCACGCTCTAATCTCTACTGACCTTGGCCTCTTCCTGTGGATAGACACCTATAAATGATCATTTGCATATCCAGGCCTTCCTGCAGCCAAATATTGTCCATCACTTGAATAATCTGCAGAACAAGCATATCCTGACGAAGATCATCTCCAGCCTGTTAAAAAAAATTTATAGACTTTGGGTTTTTCTTTGGATCCCATTAGAAGCTTTCAAATGTGGTTTGGTATACATCATTTTTCTCCTTGAATAAATTTTCAGCCTGACTTATGGTGGTTTCAATTGTTTTATTAGCACTAAAAGTACCTTGTGTTTCTGATAGAAGATCAAAGAAAATGAAAAGTTTCCTTTAAGTGATTACAGAAGTTTCACTATCAAATTAGAAGCTGCTTGGAATGTTGTGTCCTGATAATAATCTTTCAATTTATAATCCATATGCAATGTCTTAGACCCAAAGTCTAGTAAAGAGAGGCTGGATGAATGTTTGTTCAAATGTCAAACTCAGTCAAGAGAAAGCTAAGTGAAACATTATTTGGTATGCTATTAATGTATGTACTGATGTACAGTTAGAATACCCACAGCTTCTTGATTATAAGGATAAATAGTATACATGTGATTCATCAGACTGAATCATTGACTTCTCTTATTACAAAAGTAGTTAAAAGTTTTCAGAGTGAATGACCTTTGATAAAAATAACAGGTGATAAAGGGGTGATTTTTTAGCATAGGTGAAGGAAACGGAATATGTCTAAAACAGAAAAATAGTTCTATGCTTTTAAACTAATAAGAGGTTGGGTTTCAAAAATGCTTTGTAAATCACATGCAGAAAATTATTCCAAGATGAGATTCTGTATGGTTTTTGGTAATTTCACCAAAAATGCAGTGTCTTGGGACCACTAATGCTTGAGGTTACACAGGTCAAAGTAAATGTATGGGTGTGCTAATTATTATCCTGAAAAATAGTCAGAACCCACCTAAAAAAATCACTTTGAGACCTTGTTGTCTGGTTTGGCTGAATAATCGATTAAGTATATGATTAGCAAATCCTTACTTTTTACTTCACTTGTTCCTTCTTTAGTCCCTCTTTCCCACCTGTCTTTAACCTATCTTCCCATGGGATTCATGATAAAGACTGATGTGGTCCATTTTTATATTTTATTTAAAAGGAAGAAAACAACCCAAATTACCAAAATAAGCCAGTGCTTGCAGATAAGAATTTTATGTTAAATTAATTTATATCATTTGAGTTTCAACTAATTTTGATTCTTAATTTAGTATTTAGGCCAAAATAAAACTCTCCCCATTGGGGCTCACCATACATTCCATGTTTTTTTCCCTACTCAAAAGCGATCATATAATTTCATTTACTGAAATATAGTTTCTTAAGTTTTACACTGATAGTTTGCTGGCTTTAAGCCAGTAATATTTGATTTATTGCAAATCATAGTTTGCAAAGCATGTACTATAATTCTGTAAAAATGCAAAATCAAAAATAGCTGGAATCCTCTGTGTTGTTGCCAGAGGAAAAGACTATAATAATTTTTTGTGAGTAATAAATCAATATTTCCACCCATGTAATCAATTTGATATTTTAGGAGTTACCGTACTTTAAAAATGATGTTGATGTTTTTGCCCATTGGATTAGCATTGATGAAAGTAATCTTCAGTGGCAAAGCATTAGATGTGAAATATGAACATGCCTATAAGAAGAGAAGAGAAAAATGGTGAGCAAAATAAAACAAAAAAACACTTCCCTAGAATCATGGCTCCTTGCAGAATTTGTTATTTGAGCAAATATAACACATATGGATAATGTTTACACTTTGGGGCAAAGAAACTTATTTATTAAAGACAAAAACAAAATACTTTACCAACCAAAGCCTTTACTTAGAAACTGAAAAGCCAGCTTTTTGGCAGGTAGTAAATCTTCAACTACATTTTTTCTCACTGAAGAGTGGTGGTATGTTGGTGATTTAAATAAACTAAGTAGTAGTATGTAGGTATTGTGCTTATACTAGTTGGCTAATATCTAAAAGAAAAAAATTCTATTTAAAAATAAATTATTCCCTTTTACTTATTTCTGCCCTTAGCATACTTTAAGGAAACATGGATATAGAATTAAGAAAGCCCTGAATGAGTTCGAATCTGGACTCTGAAACTTATTAGCAGTAAGACCTTGGGGAAGTTGCCTAAATGTTTGTATCCCACTGTCAAATGGGGCTAACAACCTCTACTTCACACATTTTGGTAATAGATATATGAGCTAATGAATATAAAATACCTTTTATAATGCCTAATCAAGTAGTTCAAAAAATTAATGCATTCTGTTTCCCTTTTTGTTAGTGAACATTTTCTTATCTTTACAGATTACAACATATATTTTCTCTTTTTGTTTCTTTCAATTATACTTTGCATTTCCATCTTCAGCTTTACAATATTGAGTACTTTCCATATACTTTCCTTATTTTCCTTTTATGTTCTTACAATTGTTTGAGTGTTAAAAGGCTGTGTTTCTGTAGGCTATTAAGAGAGTTCATGTTGACTCAGTGAAGAGTGCAATCTATACTAAAGAAATGAAAAGAACTTGATACTTTCAGTTTATCAAGTTAGTAAAATATGACCTCAATACATGTTGTAGGATCAGTTTGAATATCATTATTTCTGAGAAGCCTGAAATTGATAGAAGCTGAGAGGAAAAGGATCTATTTCTTAGACTATCAACATAAATCTCACCTAATCCCATAGCAAACAAAAATCCTTGCTTACTGAATCAGTTTTAATTTTATCATAAATGGGTGAGACTGCTTGTTAAGTAATAAATTCTTGCTGCAAGAATAAGTCAATCAGGGAATATATCACCATCTGTCATGGTATTGAATTAGGAAATCCTGTATTAGGCCAACAATGAGTCTAGAGCAGTAGATTTTAAACTCTACTCATTCAATTCCTTGGGGGTCTTTTTGAGGCATCCCATGTCTAGGGAAGAAGCAAAGGAAGGCTGATGGTGAGGCTTAGCCCCTCTTCTTAATTACATTACTCAGAGCTCTTTTGCTTTTATTGTTTCATATTTTAGTTTTCTCATGCAATAGTTTTTGAGAATCATGTCAAAAATATTATATATTCAAAATCCATTCAATGGTTAGTGTGCACAAACCATTATCTATATGCTAACAGAACGATACCATTTTCATGCTCAAAGAGCCTACAAAAAGTTGGTTTGAATGTGTACACATAGTACATTAAGTTGAAAATAATTTACAAGGCAATTTATCATAGTTGAATGAAGAAGCATTTGAAGAAGAGAATTCAGAGATGAGCAGGATTTGAAGATTGTGAGAGACATGGGTTAGCAACCAAGTAGAAAGAAAGGATTTTTAGGTAGGAAAAGGCAAACAAGGAGAGATTAAGATTGGTAGGGCCATAAACAAGAGACAGGAAAGAAGGAATCAGAGTCTTGGAGGATGATTTTATATAAATGGTGAGATAGAAGAACTGGAATAGAGAAAGGAAGATATGACCTCTGTTCTTGAGAATTACACACTAATGAAATAAATTTTACGTGATTAAAAAAAAACACATATTGATAGATGAAATGTCTGGTGCTTACTTTCCCAGGAATGGAGAAAGACTGCATTACGTTACTTCCATTCTCCCACCTGGTCAATCCCTTAGTGACTCAAAGGGAAATAGGAAATTGGCCACTGACAAAGGTGAAAATTCTTCTTAAGTTTAACTCAAACTTAAACCCTTTGCTGTCCATCTTAGAGAACCATGATTTAAGAAAGGGACTGCTGAGACAGGCCTGAGTGCTGCTCCCCAGGTTAGTTTACTGATGATGATTGAAATAGAAGGCTGACTAAGCTTTCCCATGCTCACTCCATTCATTGGGCTTCTCTGCAGTGTGAACTTTCTGATGCAGGTCACAGCTGTGAACTATCACTAATGACTTTCCATAGTCATCAGATTTATAAGGTTTCTCCCCAGATGGGTTCTCTGATGTACCATAAGATTGGTGTTATAACCAAAGAACTTCCCATACTCATTACATTTATAGGATTTTTCACTGGTGTGAATTCTCTGATATATAATGAGATGTGAGTCTTGATTGCACATTTACAGGGCTATTTGCTTGTGTGAAGTCTGTGACATAAAATAAGACACTTACTCAGACTGAGTGCCTTGCATCCAAAAGGTTTTTCTTTCGTATGAATTTGCTCATAGTCAACAAGTTGACAGTTATGATTGAAGGCATTTCCACACTTCCTACATTTATGGGCTTGTTCCCCAGTGTGGAGTCTCAGATGAAAAATAAGACATTTATTCCGACTGAAGGCCTTACTATGTTTATTAAATTCATAAGGCTTCTTCCCAGTATGGATTCTCTGATAGTTGACAAGGTTTCCATTGGAACAGAAAGCTTTCCCACACTCATTTCACCTGTAAGGTTTCGCACCTGTGAAGTGCATGATGCCGGAAAAGGATTTGACTCTGAACAAAGGCCTCCCATGCTCACTACATCCAGAAGCCTTTTCTCCAGTATGGGCTATCTGATGGTCAATGAGTAGGGAACTCTGGGTGAAGATTTTTACACATTCATTGCATTTATGAAGATTCTCCAAAACTGTGGAGTCTCTGGTATTTAATGAGATGGGAACAGGGATAACAAGCCTTTCCATACTCTCTGCATTCATAGGGTTTGTTCCCTCAGTGGATCCTCAAATGAACCATTAGCTGAGAGGTCTGTCTGAAGGTCTTACCATGTTCATTATTCTCATAGAGGCTCTTTCCAGTAAGGATCCTCTACTGGCCAACCAGATGTGGGCTCTGACTGGAACATTGCCACATTTATTGCACTATCAGATGAAATATATGTCCCTTTGGACCTCCTTATTTTCAGTAGAACTGGAGGAACAGACTAAAATATTCTGTAGATTACAGCATCACTTACATACCTGCCCTGTTCATAACTGTATGCACAGGTGTGGCAGCCCTGTGCCACGCTCAACTGGTCAGATCAAATAGGGCCAAAAATTGGCTCTACTTGGGGCATTTCCCAGTCTCAGGGAAAGTGCCGATGGCTGCAGGTAGCTGCAGGGAAGGAGTATGGATCTAGTCTCAGCACTAGCAGTGGTGACTCCTGGGCTGACCTGGACACTCACAGCAGCCACCCATTAGAGCTAACTCTAAACGCACAAGCAGAGACTCATATGTACTTTTAATTGAAAAAAATAATCTACTCCTTAAACAACAACAAACCAAGAAAGCAGAAATAAAAAAAACCCAACATCTGGACTCAATGATCCTATTGTTCTTTCTACTTTAAGATACTATATCTATGGGGCCGGCCGAGTGGTGCATTGGTTAAGAGCTGGTTTTGGGATGCCAGCGGCCCCGGTTCGGGTCCCACATATGAGGGCCAGTGACACTGCCCTCTACAGCTAATAGCTCCACCTGGAGCTGGGCTGTGCGAGCCCCGGCGACGGTGTAGGCTGCAGCCCCTGCTGCAGTGGGCTGCCATGGGCTGCAGTGAGTGGCTGGCAGCCAGCGTGAGCTGCCAATAGCCGTGGTGAGCGACATCCAGAGGCTGGTGACAGATCTGCCTCATCCGGGAAGAGCGCGGTGCCGATGCCAACATGGGCCAGTGAAGCAACGTCCTCTGCAACTAGACTGAAGAACGAAGAACGAAGAGAGAGCAACTTGTCTGTTCCCCTTCCCTGATTCCCCAATGCTGTTCCCCTCCTCCAATTCCCCAATAAAATCTTTAAAAAAAAAAGATACTATATCTATGAATGTTTAGTTTTCATATATCTTCAGCATTAATCAGTGAATATTGCTAATGATTAAAAAGCTGCACAATTTTGTTTTAAATTAGTGATTACTTGGATTTTAGTGCAAATAGACATATCTTAGTGTGGAATTCATGCCTTACTTTTTTATTTTCCAAAATATGTTTATGTAGCATATTAGGAAAGTTGGTAGGGTGTCTTTGTAGCAACAAAGTTGTAAAGGTGATAGTATCATGTTTTTAGAAAAGCTTTTCATATTCATAGTAACAAGGTCTAATTTTTCTCCTAATTATTGGATTTGTTTTCTTGATTGTCATATAACTTCAATTAAGTAACATTTATTATGCATGTGTGATAGTTGAACCTCTTCACTTCTAAATCTCACTTATCAATCCTTCTTTCTATTAGTGTCTTCTACCCTTAGGCTTTTGAGAAGGTGAAAAATAAAGCTCATGGAGAACAGAGATGAAAGAATGATTCTTATAAATCAGAGAAGGGTGGCTGACAGAGGTGTAGGAAGGGAAGGGGTTTTTAAGTGTGGGAACACCAGGAACGGCTTTCCAGGCATGAGTAGAATCACAAAATATATTTATGGAACACTGACACATCAAGGAGTGAGCATCAAGGAATTTAAAATTGAAACAAAATGGAGATGTTGTAACTAATGATATATTAGTGTACTAGGCATGGCTATACTAATAATCTAAATGAGCATGAAATTAAACTCAGCCTGCTTGGGGTCAGTGAATCAACCATTTTGAATAAATTGAGAAATCAGTTCAGTGAAAAGCATCTTTATTTTTTAATTTTTTTTCTCACTGAACTGGTATATAGTTTGTTTCTAAGCCAACAATGCCTCTGTTGAGATGAGTGTGGTCCCCACTGGTCACGTACATCAAAGGGAACACAAGATTTAAATGAAATCCAATAATTTTTTTCTTAAAATAGTTACATAAAATTTATAAATTGTGCCATTTCAAAACCATACAGTGAACTAAATGATACAAAACAAAAATACTGAACTTATCTACTGAATAAATTGACTTACATCACAATCAATCCCCTTTATACAGAGGGCAGGGTTCAGTGGAAGGTGACAGGTATTTATATACTGAAAGAATTCTTCTAGTCTTCCAATCTCTTTCTTCAGCACTTCCTATAAAAAATCATATGAAAAAGCATTTTAGAAAGTATAAAGAGCTTAACTTTTCCTTCAAGTTATAATTTTTTCTATTGATTAAATGAACTCTATAACTCAGGGGTTGCACACTTAAATGCTTTAGGGTCAGGTAGGTGATGTAGCAATATTTGAGGAGGCAGCGGGCTAAAGACAACAGGGAGTGCTAGGGAAAATGGAGAATTAATGAGTGCATGCGTTTCTAAAGGACTTTAAATTCAATTAAAAAAATAACAACAAAATCAAAGCACTATTCTGTTGAAATGAAACACGATGGGTTGGACTTGAGCTGTGGCCCACCACCTCACGATCCCTACTTGAAGTAATTATTAACATGATCCATCTCTGATAATTTCCTGAATTCCTAGTTTGTAACTTTTAATATTTACACTTAATAGTATATTTTAGAAAAAAAGTTCACACAGACTATTACCAATAATAACAAAAAATGATAATTGCAGACAATTGAAAATGGTCAGAAACAATATTTAGTCAACAAACAGTTGACCAAATACCGATGAGTGTATTTCTGAGACTTGGCTCACTCCCACTGTCCTCTTTCATAGTACCTATTGAAGGTCTGAGACCACAAACAACATCTTGAGAATTGTGTATGCCCTGATGAAAAGAGGGGGAAAATCAATAATAATTCCAAACAAAATAATAGTAATAGTTCAAAAATTAAGAAAGCTCCTTTTAGGGCTGGCTGAGTGGCTCAGTTGGTTAAGAGCTCTCTCAAGAGTGCGAGCTGAGCTCTGAGTAACAGCAGTTTGATGCCCAGCCCGAGCTGAGCTGCTGCTGAGCTGCCAACAGGTGGCAGGATGGTTCAGCTAAAAAAAGAAAAGAAAAGAAAGCTCCTTTAACACACTTTTGAACACTCTTTAAGCCTAATTGTAAAAATGAAGATATCACATAATAATACTTAATTAACTCTCAAGAGTTTCCTAGCTTTTCTTCCTGCTTCACTGGCAAATAATAGTATCTGTTGCTCCCAGAATCCAGAAGATCAAGGTGGAGAAATGAGGCAAAACTCCATTATGGCATTCTTTCTGTCTGTCCTCCTTTGCCTTATCTATGCCTGGATTTGCCTGAAAAATATCATGGAGGAGTATATCTGCTTTCTTCATTAAATTAAAATCTCTTCATTTCATATAATTAGGTTTAATTAGTGCTTTTTTTTTAAAAAAAATAGCAAACAATAACTTAAATGGTGAGAAATTAAAAATGCTTCCCCCACCTGTTTCATTTTCTCTCCCTATTTTCATGTGAAGAGCTTTTATCACAAAAGCAGCCAGTCAAGGTGAAAAAAAATACATTTATTTGAGCGAATAATGCCAATATTACTCTGGAACATGATACAAATGGTCAGAAAAGGCGGCCAGAATTATTTGACTGTAGCATGCATCTTAAATATGTGAGGGATTTAAAAACTTATACACAAAGCTTGTAATTTTGAAACCAATTTATTTCACTAGCTTTCAACTTTTTTCTGTCTCTAGCCTATAAGTAATGAATTTGCAGTAGCATGGAGAAATCATAGAATTTTTCTGCCTTCTTTTTTTGCATTGTCCATCATGTTATGTGCCTTAAGGCTCTTCTGTGTAAGCAGAGTTTATATGTCTCCCATTTAAAAATAAATTTTATGAATATGCTTTTTATTTTCCATTATATCCTAGGTAGGTAAACCAGCTAGCTTCTGGAATTTCTACCAAATTAAGTAAATCCCAGCAAGAAAAATATTGTACTGGGAAAGAATTCTGGGACACTTTGCCTATTTCTATTTTCACATCATTTTGATGAAAACTCTGGTTGATTTTAAATAATGGGTAAAGAGAAACTATGAGCTCCCTTGAGGACAAGAATTCATGTTATAGTCATTTTCTATCCTTAACCCCTAGTCTGTAGTCCGTATTTAATTGTTACTGAATGATGTTCTTACTACAATGAATGGTTGTCCACTGTCTCCCAGAATCTAGAATGGTGAACATAAGGGAACCTATTTAATGATCTATAATGAAGGGAACTACTGATGCAGATAAATAAAGAGAGCAAGTGTTCTTCCAATAGATCAAGAAAAAGAATAGCCAAGTCCATAATTATGATCATTGATGAAAGACGCATATACTTTGACTATCATCCGTGGATGTATTGTAAGAGTATTACTATTCACACCACTATTGATTAGTTTCATTTAATTCATTTTATTTGTTTTGGCAAAAAGTCTTTAAAAATGTGACCTTGATTAGTGCAGTGTTAGGAGAGTCTAGACCTAAATTTTGTACCTTGGGCAAGAGTGCCCATCTACTTCTATGAGCCTGCGTTGTGCTGCTATTTTGAGGAAATTATTTCTTCTGGTGTTTTCAAATGCAACTGCCTTTAAGTTGGCCTCTTGTCAGGTATTCTCTGCATGCTACATGGCTACTAGAAAAAACAAAAACGAAAACAAACCATGTCCTGGTGATAGACAATAACTTTAGGATAGTGCAATGAAAAAAAAAATCTTGATTAAAATAATTGATTCAAGTGTCATAAGTAAATACGGTCAAGGAATTTTCTTTGTAAGCTATGAAATGAAAACAACCAAAGATTTAAAGAAAGGAAAACAACCACTTTACTACATGAATGAACCTGTCTTTGAAGGTCACTGGCGGATTTGACTTTTTCCCCAATGTCTCCCAGAATTTTGATAAGTTTCATCTCCTTCGAAAACTCATCACTCAAGGCTTTTCCAGCGCAGAATTCGAGAGCAGCCAACAGCTTCTGATACCAGCTTTGAAAATAAGCTTCATTCTGTGCACTCCTTAGCAGCCTGGAGGAGAGAGAGAAAAATAATTCTTGTTTTTAAAGATGATTTTTAACCACTCCAGCGGGAAAAAACAGGTGCATTCAGACTAATCTGTACTTGGTTGCTTTGGGCAGTTGAACAGTGTAAAATGGGGGGAAATCGTGTTTATTTGTTGGCAATCCTCAAGTTCCATCTCGATAGCTCATAAGATTCCAAATGTGAAGACTCAATAAGAGAACTACCTTTTCTCATTTCAGTTCACAATGCACTTTTCCTTTCAGGCTTCTTAATTTTATAACAAATATTTATCTTGATAATATATTTTTGACTTCTTAAAATATGAAGAAAGAATTTTAGAAATAGTATTTATAAGTGACTACAATATGTCGCAACTCAATCATCAGCCCCACCTTTTTCTGCTTTTTTTCCAAAGTTGATGTCCCCATAGTGTTACATAATTATACATTGCCCTTTCTGCCAGCATTTCCCCTTGATTACCGAGAGGAAGGCATTGTAAAGGCAAAAGCATGTTTTTGTTTTGTTCTCAGGAAATTCTGGATTCAAATCCTAGCCCTACAGCTTACAAGTAACTTAGGCCAGTTACTTAACAAGGCTGAGATTTTATTTCTTTATCTGTAAAATAAAGTAATAACTCTGAGTCTATAGACCTATCCAGAACATAGAATGAGCTAATGCATTTGAAAAGACTTAGCACAATGTATGACTAAGCAGTCCAAATACATGAATTCATCTATGTTTTGCAGCCTTCCCAAGCTAACTTCTGCCACTACCTGGCAGTCTGCTTATGTCACCACCATGGGACGGGGGTGGGTGGGGTGGGGCCTAGAAAGTAAAAAAAAAAAAAAAAAAGTAAGAATACTTTACTACATAACAAAGAAGTGACAATGTTTAAATACTCTGCCATGTTACACTTTCTATTTCTTTGAAACTAATTCCAATATGCTTAAACTTTACCTTCTAACATGCCCTAAAACACCGAAATAGAATACAAAAGACAAATTCTTTTGCATGTTAACTTCTTCTGACTGATTCTTTTAATCTTAGCTGGTCTCTAGTCCTTTCCTATGAAAAATTATTAGCATTCAAGGAACTAGAAGAAAATTATTGTGAGGATGGAATGCTGAAAATAAAAAGGATTTAATGAATAGCAGCCAAAAAATATACAGATGAACTTCGTTCTGCATCCCTAATTTTGCATCACTGCCCAATATGTATTGTTACAGAGACTCTAACAAGCACATTATTTTTATTTGTCCTAAGTTTTCTGTTCCTACACAGTTAAGTTGAAAAAAATTAATTCAATGAGTCTGCATTTTTTTTTTTTTAGGTGAGGGTTTGCTTCCTTGTCATTGTTATGAAGCCAAATAATCTTCTAGCACCTCTTTTACTTTCCCAAAAGAAATATAAACTTTGAGTGGAATGACAGTACTTATTTACTTCTGGAAAGCACTAAAAACACATGCTTACGTGCACACACACACACACACAGACACACACATGCACACATGGGGCTAAAGATGAATTTTCAATGCAAGAAGAATAGTAAACAATAGAAAGTTTTCCTACCTATCCCTATGGTGAGATTTTGAAATATCAGACATATAACAAGTGAATCATGTCATTATTTGGAGGCTTTAAGAAAATGAGTGTGAATTAGAAAGATGCAAATACAAGCATGCACATGTAAAACTTCATACATTTTATGCAGAATTGTATGCCTCTCAGATTTTCACAGTATTTTGAGGAGTTTGGTAATATACTATTTTATAGTCTACTTAAGTTTCAGTGAGATAGGGAGTTGACGGGTAGAGTATTTCTATATCCCATATCAATTCTTGCAACAACTTTTATACACTTTGAATATTGACTTTCTTGTTCCTTAAGTTAGTTTAAACCTGCTCTAGCACATAACTATAACTATAACCACCCAACTACTAGCTACATGATAAAAGGAAGTTATTCTGCACAGAAGTCAACTTTTTACTAAAATAATTAAAGAAAAAATATATATTAGATGTAGTGTCAGAGGATCTGCCAGAATTATATGATTTGTATTGACAATACTCAGTTCTTTTTCTATAAGAATTGTATTTGCTTCTCGCAGGATCAGTTAATTCAGAGAGGAAAGAAATCTCAGTTTGATTCTTTGCTCAAAATAAAACAGGAGAGGAAGATTTGAAGAGAGACTATGTGACTGTGTTCTAAAAAATGTAAAAGTGAAGAAAACTCAGTGTATTTCTTTGTGATTATTTTCCTTGTAAAATATGCCTCATTTGAACCGCACATTTGGGAAATATATGTTCTCCTGGTGAGATCTGGTTCAAGTTCTGTGGCTTTTTTCCTGACTTTGTGAAGAGTCTGTTTTCACACATTGCAGAATGGAGATCATGAGAGACACAGTCACTTTTACCAATGAGAGACATTAACATGTCCTTTAGTTCTAAACAACTGCCGACAAAATTGGGCTATACAGGTTTGAGTGGAGGGTCACTCAGTTCCATGTCAGCGACCTTCACCAGAGAAGTGAGAAACCCCTCCTGCCATAGTTTTTACCCATGGCCTCTCTTTGTAAGATTGTAAAAAAAACAGCTGGCCACTATCCCTGGAGCATTACAGAAATCATTTTCGAAAGACATGGTCAGCTGGGAGAAGCAGTATTGCTTATGCCAAGTTACAAAAGTATATATATTAAGGTTAAGGGACTGCAAAGTATCAGGTAAGGCTTGGTGTTGAAAATTTGGGCTTTTAAGATGCAGGAAATGTGACTGTTTACAAACTGAAGGAAATCTCAAAATGCCAGAGACCTGTTTATCCTAATGTCTGAGATCCAGGGAGACTCAATTTGATATTATAGACTGTACATAATGACAACATTAAAATGAGGGTAAATGCATAAAATCTAGCTGATTAAAGGTTTGACAATGTTAAGTAGGAGAGGCAGAAAGCAAGAAGAGAAGGAAGCATAACCCAGGTGACTGAGCACATCTGTTATAGGATGCCATGAAGGATCTCATATTTTCCTAAATTAAAGGGATCATGGTGGACTCAGGGAAACCTTCGATAGTCACAAACCTCTCAGCTTGCATGAAGTGGAGATTTTTCTCGGAAATTAGAGCTTTTCTCCATTTCTTCATGTGCATAGATGCTTTTGGTTCCATGGTGAGTGACTTGGCTAGAGCCACAGGAAAGGGACGGGCAGTACTCGTTTCATCAGCCTACCAGCAGGACAGAACAGAGTGATCACACCACCCCAGCTCCCTTTGCCCCATGCTTTTCTTCTGTGTAGGCCTTAATTTTAGTGCTCAACAGCATGATATTCCACATCTTAGGGGCTGACTGAAATTTTTACCTACTTGTGTATTTCCTGTGAGTGAATAGAGACAACAACATCCAAGGAGCAGAAGAAAACGGAGCTACTCAAACAGATGAATGATTTCAGGTCACTCCAGGACCTCTCTTTCCCATCTCCGCCCATGTTTGTTGCTACTTTATGTGGGGAAAGATGTGTGGCTCAGTAGACCAGTTTTTAGTGAACACAGGTGGATTCTAGGATATAACTTCTTCAAGGGTATTTATAACCCTGAGACATAGAAAGGCTGAAATCCAGTACTTGATATGGAATTATTAATTTTAAGATTTCAATAGTGTGTTAAGAAGTAAAAAGCATATACTTATTTAGCTTTTACAACTATATTTTATTTCTCAGAGATTGAGATTGATTTAATACTTATCTAAACTTGATACATGTTATAGTTTTTGCAAAAATAACTGTTTCCTATGTTCATTCTTAGAATATTGATTTGGTCTTTAAGAAGTATAGCACTGAACTCCTATTGAATTTGTAACTCAGGAGCATTATATGGGCCAACCCTGCAGAAATGTAATTTACAATCAATAGTTATTTTGCAATGTATATTTATCAATAAACTATTTTGTAACAACTTTAAATATAAAACTATTAAAAGGTAATAAATTCAGAAAATAATGAAATCCATACTATAGATTGAATACATTTTTAGAACACAAATATGTGAAAGGAGCCCATAAGGTATGTACCTGACTTAATTTTATCCCCATACCATAATTTATATCTAATATTTATTATAGTATATTTATTACCACCTTGAAAGTAGTCTCTTTGGAATGGTATATTATGTTCATACTTATGATTGTGTTCAGACTATGCAGTAGATTTAATTATTGTTCCCAATTCTATGCTGTTTTCTCTGAAAAAGATTATACATCTACATTCTTTGCTGGGGTACTTCCAGTGCCTTCCCATAGGCAGAGTCTAATTCTTCATTCCTTGTCAGTGTTGTCCATGTGACTCGCTTTAGCCAATATGTGACTGGATGAAATGTATGCCTATCTCTGTGCAGGTGCTTTCAATGTGCTATCATGGATTGGTTTGGCCTCTTGTCCTTCTTTCTGCCATAGGAACAGTACGTTACAGCTGGGGGCTATTCCATCAGTCCTGGGATGAGAAGACAATGTGAAGCAGAGCTGAGCATTGCTTTATGGAGTCCCGTGGAGCCAAGCAAGCCTGCAGCCCATGTACTGCGTGCGTGAAAGATACATATCTGATGTAAGCCATTGAAACTTTGGGGCTATTTGTTGCTATGATAGAAACTTATAAATATGCCAGATTTCATATTCTTTTCTTTTTTTTTCTTTTCTTTGTTTTTGTTTTCATTTGTTTGTTTGCATTGCCTTTAGAATATGAGCATATTCTTCAAACATTCCCAGTGGTTAGCCCTGAGGATATTTGGGGGCAAACTTAATTACTGAAAATAAACAAAAGTCATCTGGATCCAAATCTGGTGAATTAGATGAGTGATAAATCTGAGTATACTATTTCAGATTTTTTTAAAAAAACTATAAAAGTAATAAAAACAACTTTCTTTTATGGATCATAAAAAGCCCCAAAGGGTATTTCAAAATGATTTGATCTGGCTCATTTTGGAAATATATATTCTATTATACTGCTGGCACTTTGTTATTTTATTACTAGTAACATACTTTTTTGACTCATTTAAAAGTGTGAACAGGCTTATGTACCATCTGCTGCTTTGTCCAGTCAAGCGTTTAGGTATCTAATAGAGATTCTTTCTTAGTAAAACTGCAGTAGGGCAAAGGCAAGAGTTTTTAAGGCTCACACAACACAGGACTAGACCAAGGGCCTGATGGTTGAGGGCAGCGAGGCAGGCAGTGCATGGAGCTGCTCTGGGAAATTAAGAGCTCTGCTCCAAGGATAATAGTGAAAAGACTGAAGTGGCCAAATAGGGAGGGGACCAATGGCTTTCTATAAGGAAACATCTCTATCAATATGTTGAGTGGAACTTCCCGTTTTGTCCTCGAGTTGGGTACCAAGACTTAAGATTAAAGAAAGAGACAGCAAGTATCCTATATTTTAAGAATGGACAGAGAAACAACTAGAGGTCAGGCAACTCTTCCAGGCTTATTGGGAGATGACCTAAATGGCTGTGGTATATCAAACATTATCTCCCCTACTGGACCTTATTATATATTTGCTGGTAGGGTTGAAGGAAAGGGGTGTTTGAGAGTTGTGACTCATCAGCCATTTATTTTACTGCATATCAGAATGGGAGGCTGTTGCCTCATTCACAGGTTAGATTTCTTCTCTGAAAGAGGGTTTGTTGATTGTTCCGGGGCTTATGTGAACAGTAAGAAAATGAAAGAGCAGGATGGAGAGAAGGGATAGCAAAGGAACAGTCTGCATTCCTGAATCCCAACTGTTTGGCAAAGAAAGGATATGTGAGATTCTCAAGTCTTAAATAAACAGACCCACTCCTTGGGTACAAAGGGGTTGAGCCAAAGTCAGATCTCCTGGTGGGAAGGTCCTGCAAAGCTGCCCAAAGAAATTACCCATGTTGAGTCAGCCAGCTTTGACAATGAATCCACAGTGGTCCTTGATGGAACATCAGACACCGTGGACAAAGAATTGCAATTGCTTGCCACATCAAGTGTGATGGTTACTTTTCTCCCTTTTCTCCCTACTCCAAAGAGAAATTAGAACCAGGAAAGAGAGGAGTAAAAAAGCAGCCTTATGGTCACCAGGATAATATAAATTCTGGCTTGTTGCCAGGGCTGATCCTGGAGTAACTAAACAAGCCTCAGAGCACACACCAAGGTGAGCCACTGCCTGCCTGAGGCCTGCAGACTCCAATAGTTTTCCAACAGTGCAACATGGATGGCGCTGGCTGCTCACAGAGAAAGTGCCTCTGGTGTTGGAGGCTGGGTCTCAGTGAGTCAGAAGGCTAAAGCTAGCAGATCTCACTAGACCAATCAGATTCAGATTTGGTCATGTGGGGGCGGGCTCAACACATATAAAATGGTGCCTGCAGGCCAGCTGCATGGGAAGAGGACCATTCACAGGGAAAATGACAGCTATCCTCTAGCCCTCACAGCAAAGCCACACACCTCAGTTTGCCCCCTGTACCCCTCCAATGCCTCCTGAGTACCGTCCCTCTCTGTCGGAGCCCAAGGTGAGTGACTGTGAGTGAGTCTGTGTGTGGGCCTTTTAAGAGGATGTCTGGGTTTCCCACTGCCTCCCATCCTGCCCAGGTGGTTGGAACCTTTGCAGCCTAAATACCCCACCTGATTCTCATTCACCACACGTAGGTGTGGAGCCTGTTCCATGTCTCCATCCCTCCTACCAGTCTTGTGTTGTTTTTTTCTTTATATCCATAGTTATAAAACTTCTGTTCAGCTAGTCTTCATATGTTTCTCTAGGTTGTTGAATAATTTAGTTGTAATTTTAATGTGTTCAAGGACAGAAGCAGACACAGTGTTTATCTACTCCGCCATCCTGGGTCTCTCCCTCCTATGGCTTATTTAAACAAAGTGGTAGTGCTGGATTGGACTAGGAGAGTGGAGGGAAAGACTCTGAATTGAAAAATAACACCTGATTGCATTTGGGAACTTAAGAATCCTGTTTAACTGTGCACTCACAACAGATGTGCCTTGAGCTACTACCAATTTTAATTAGACCTTCCAACTAATTCCAGGTTGTGACAAAAGAGAAATGGAGAGTCACTAACATCAGCATAGGAGCTGTACTAAAATAAATTCTACTTGACATATAATTAATGCTCAAATCCACACTCCTGGAATTTTGAATTAATCCAATAGATGTCTACATTTTCCCTTACTTTTTGAAAATATGGTTCTGAACTGTGTTCGTAACTCAGCTTTATTTTTTCCCTCCACCCTCCACCCTCAGCCCTCCCCGCCTCCACCCTGAATACATGTCTAGTTACTTGAAAGGCAGTATAAGCATCTCTTTCATAAAGTTTTCTTAACAGAATTTCTTTTAACACAAGGCCACTCCTTTGTTATGTGAATGTTTCATAAGAATAGCAACCTAATAATAAAAGTCCTCTTTGCCCCTCAGCGTTTTGTTCTTTCACAGCCCTCAGGTGAAAGCTGGATAATCATCATATTGTGTCGTGAACGATTCATGTATTTGAACACAGCCAGAGGGGCAAGCGTATAGGTGTAAGGCAAAGCTGACTTTGAAATATCTTGTTTCCCTGGAACATCAGTTTCAAATCACAGCTGGGGTGGCTGCTTCACCCTTCAATCTTCAGAGTCACAAATAGCATGGTTTATACTGTGAGGATATTAAAGGTTCCCTGGGTTATTATCCATAAGATTTGGGCCTGAGTTTGATGTTCTGAGAAAATTTTGGGGACATTCTTGCTTATCGTCATGAAATAGCTTGTCTCCTGATGTCGGCTAGTATCATTAAATCACATTCCTTTTGGGCATTCAGTAAAGACTTAACGGTGTTCTGTGAGTTCTCCACAACCCACCTGGCTAAATATCAGTTGGCTGATGTGATGCTTTGTTGTTGTTGTTGAGGCTGTACTTGCCAGGAAGGGATGATTGTCTTGTCCACTATATCATATGAATATAGAGAGGACTAGGCATATTCCATTGCTGGTGCTGCCTGTATGACAGCACAAATAACTTAGTTGCAATGTTAGTCCATCCATTTGTAAAATGATGCTAATAATGTCTGTCCTATCATCAAATCTATGTTTCTGGTATGGGCTGAAATGTGTCCCCTCAAATTCGTGAGTTGAAGTCCCAACCCCCAATGTGACTATTTGGAGGTCGGCCTTTCAGGAGGTAATTAACATTAAATGAAATGAGGACCTAATCCAATAGGATTGGTGTCGCTATACGAAGAGGAAGGGAAACCAGGAGAGCATGTGCATAGACAAAAGGCAATGTGAGGACCCAGCCAGAAGGCAGGCTGAGAAGCCTTACCAGAAACCAACCCTGTCAGCACCTTGATCTTACACGTCCAGCCTCCATTACCATGAGAAAATAAAACTGTATTGTTTCAGTCATCCTGTTAGTTATACTCAGTTATGGCAGCCTCGGCAAACTAATATAGTGACAGAGATCCATGTGTTTACCTGTTTACACGATATCACTCTTGGATTTTCCAGTTATTTTAATCGTAACACGACTAATTTCACCACCATTCCCCCAATACCTGCTCCTTTACCTGAATTATTTATCTCCATGAATGAATTCACCAGTCTTCCATCAACCTAACTAAAAGCAAGGTAGCCATCCATGATTCTTCTCTCACTTTCATCCACAACATCAAATTTATTACCATATCCTATTGTGCTTATCGTCTAAATAGCTCTAAAATCTAATTTCTTCTCTCTGTTCCCACTTAATTTCTTGAAGGTATTCCTAGAATCTAGTGGTATTGATTTTCCTACACCTGCATTTTAATGTTTTTCTCCCTCAAATTGGCCCTCTTTACTTAGTCTAATGAAGTTCTGTTCTAGTGATGAAAATCCATATAGCCTTCAGGATAAAATATAAAATCCTTAGTGTAACATACAAGGCACTTCATGATTTAGCTCTTTTACATCTTAAAGTCTTGTCTGTTATTCCCATTCATGTTCTTCCATCTGAACATATTACATACTTATAATAACTTGAATCTTCTTTTCTTTCCCACACTACAATGCTTTTGCATTGCCTCATCCTCTGTGACTGAAATGATATTTCAATATGCCAATACCTATGTATCCTTTAATGTTCAATTTAATTAGCACATTTTTCTAAAAAAGATTTTCTTAGATTTTTTTCCAACCTTGGGAAGGTGTACAGTATCCTCTCAGTAAGGGAGAAGCACTTCCCTGTATCCATTATTCTTATAACACTTATTTTATTGTGCTTTTAAAATTTGTTTCAACTTTTTTTTACTACACTTTAAGGTATTTTTTTTTAAATTAGAGTTTATTGGGGTGACAGTGGTTAGTAAAGTTACATAGGTTTCAAGTGTATAATTCTGTAATACATCATCTATATATCACATTGTGTGTTCACCACCCAGAGTTAGTTCTATTTCTATCACCATATATTTGATCCCGTTTACCCTCATCTACTACCCTTCTTTCTCCCTTACCCTCTGGTAGTCTTTAAATGCCTTAAGGGCAGAACTAGGACTTTATACTCTTGTGGCCTAACAAAGTTTCTGGTTCTGACAGAGGAAGTAGTCAATATTTGTTGAATTAACGAGTTGACTATAAAATAAACCCAGTCTTCTTAAAATTGATTTCTTCTATATCTTGATTAAAACTTATTGTTAGTAATTCTGGAATTATGCAATCCTATTAAATGATATTTTCACTTGCTATTTCCTCTAATATAAAAAAAATAATATTATACTGATATGCATATATTTATTTACTTACACATTATTGTATTTCAAAATTTTGAAACATCCTAAGAGGTTACCAGATGTGTTCCATCATATTGTAATTTGAGGACACAGGTCATGGGGGAAAATATTGGAGGAATTTTTATTAAGCAAAAATAATTGCTTAATTAGGTAAACAGTCAGATCAAAAGTCCATCATTGGCAAAGTTACATTAGCTGAGTGTTAGGTAATTTGAAAAGAAGCTAGCCCACAAAGCACTTTTCTATTAGATAAGCCATGTCATTTTGAAATGGAAATTTCTTGCATCTCAGAGGGAAAAAATTACAAATGTAAGAAAAAAAGTGATGTGTGTTTGTGAGAGAGCATGTCTATGTGGGAGAATGAATCCATTTAGGTAAACTAATCAGAACATCTATTCCCCCCCCCAAAAAAAAAAAAAGCTTGTTGTAGGATGTTTAGATTGACTGCTACCAATAATGTTGATGCCAAAACAGTCTGACCCTAAAATTTAGTCTTATTTAAGATGTAAGCAGTTATAATAACAATAAAAAGATATATCTATCAAAATTAAAATAGTCTGTAACAACCCACGGGTGGCTTTTATCCCTACTGCCATTTTTGGTTTGGATGCTTTTTAGAAACAAGTTTTTTCTACTTTGGTCCACCAAATCATTTAGTCCTTCAGGGGATTCTCCCTTTATAATTATCCTCTAAGAAAAGTTTCAGGGGGTCTCACTTTAAGACTTTGTCCTGAAATCATTAGTGGAGGTTGGATGATAGTGCTTCAAGGACAGATAACTGAAAGTGCTTTGGAATTAATTTTTTTTTCTGATACACTCATTAAAAAAAGACTAATAGTTTACTGTTCAAATTTCTTAGAAAATCACATTTACTCATCCATAATTTGAAAATTATTAATTTGAATTATAAATCAAGTATTTACATGCTCTATCTTTGTGCCTGTAAATACTTTTTTCCCTAAAACAGTATTCTCTGTATTAATAAATTTTTAGACAAATCCAGTAATGTTTAACTCCTTATTTTCTTAGTTTCTGCTTTAATATATTTCTGTTCCCCTTAATTTTGTTTAGCAACAGAACAAAATAACTGATTTATTTTAGTCCTTTTTCTGACTCTAGGGTAATAATACTTATTTCCACAAAAGAGGAAAACAGGGTGATAAGAGAGTAAGTTATTGATGAATTCTGCTTGTTTCCTTTCCCAAGAATTCTGGAAAAGTGTAAATAGACAAATAATCCAGCAAGAGAAAGTCTATTGTTTCTGCATGGTAAATTCTGCCTCACAAAACCTCATTCATAGTCCCATTTCTCTTTCTTGGATTGATAACACTATTGGTAAACAATTAAGAAGCTGTAATTTCAGTTTTAAAGCCTTGAAATATAGGCAAAAGACAGGCTAAGGACTGAAATATATCTGAGTTTGTAATATGGTTGGACCATTTAATAGCTGTGTGACTTTTGGCCTGTGACTTAACCTCTCTGAACTTCAATGATATCTAATATTTCCTCAGAGGATTAAATGATATTATTTAGGAATGTACTTAATAAAAGTCTGATAATAATATGCCCTAAATAATAATAGTATTTATTCTTGTTATTTCTAGAAATATACATTTTGAGTTCTAGCTCATATTGTTTTAGATTTCATAAATAGTTTTGGTTACAGTGTGGATCATTTTACAAAAAATGTTGTTCCAAACATGACCTTTTGGAAAACTTAAACTTTTCTCAATCAGAATAACTGCTAAGTTAAAGACATTTAAATGCTATTTGGCCTACATGTTCAGTTTAATGCAAGCAAGAAGAATGGTGGAGGAGCTTTCTTCACTGTTCAAGACCAGTCTGCTTTCAAAAATACTCAAGTTTAGTAACTTAGTTTGTCTTATGCCATTGTCAAAAGCATTGGCAAAACAACCACTACAATAACAAACAGAACAAAAATACAGTAACAAGAGCAATTATTGTAGTCAAGGCACCATTGTATGAACAGTAGTGTTAATTAATTTGGCAGGTACTCTGAAGCTATTATTACCAATAAAACTGAATACTAGATCTGATTATTTTTTTTAGTTTCTCAACATGTATTGAATAGTTGCTATAGATACATTATTTTTACTATACTCACATAGCATGGCTTGCTGTGTTCAATATTTTATCTGAATTAGTTGAGCAAGCAAAGAAGTAGCAGTCATGAACATAAGACAGAAATTGACATTGGAAACCTCAATATTGTATAAATGGTCAGACAGGCCCAGATACAAAAGAACATTTTGCTTTTTCCTAAGACACGTGTGCTGTAACTTTTAGATTAAAGTTTGCACAGTGTGGAGAGAATAATGATTTCTTTCAGTATCTGCCCAAATAAAAAGATACCCTTGGAACATAAGCTTTAGAATGGGAGCTAACTATAGAAAGATTTATGGAAATAATCTTATTTAGAAGTGATTTTTAATTGTATAAGTAAGATAAAATTTTAAACGACATCTTTTTTAGAACCATTTTCTTCCTCCCACACCCATATCCATTAGAAAAACAGATTAAAAAAAATAAAATAAAATTTGCCCGTTGAGAGTGAGATAAGCAGTTCAGACCACTGTTGGTTTGGGTCTTCCCTTTCACATTCCAAGATAGCTCCAGGGAACTTTGTGGTTTGAGGGAATATGTATTTAAAACATAGTGGAATAAATAAACTTTTCTATTTTTAGAAATGCAATGGTTGAGATCAAGAGAGAAAAAGTGACTTTTTCTAGTTTATACAAGTGCTTTATTTATTGCCCTAAGATGCATTTCAGTCATTGGTTTATCTTGTGCATTAATCAATCACCTTTAACCAAGAAAATTAAGCTGCTCAGTTTCACATCGATACATTGACTCATTTTCTGGTTGTTAAGCAGATGCCTTTTTTGTTCAGTGCAACAAGGGCAAGATTACAATATTTTTAGAAAATAATTCATGGCAGTATTTACATTCATTATTTTTTATGAAACTCAATCCTTGAGAAACCAATTTTGAATCATAAATGGTTAGAAATTGTTTTTAATCACTGATTATTACTGTTCAAAGATCATGGGGTACAACAATTAATCATAACGTATTTTTTTTTTATACTCAATAAGGGAGAAGATGTTGCAATAACGATTTGCTCCCTGTAGTCTCACAAATCATGACCGCACACTGAACTTATGGAAACTGGGTCAGTCAGATCAATTCAATGATCAAACATAGGGACGTCTAAGAATTTCCTTTTAAGCATTTAAAGAATAGGCCCATTAAATCAAAGATGATATTTATCTGAAAACATGAAGGAAGACTAATTGGCAGTTAAAAGCTTGTGAGTACAGCTTGGCAGAAAGATTTACAAGAAAAGGTGCAGTGATCCTTCTGAGAAGGTGACAGACCAAACATTTGATTGTGAGAAGTGAGGAGCCTGTTTGCACAGATTTCCAGGGAAGGGCCTTAGTTTTCAAAAGTGTAATGTGTATCAGGATTCTCATCAGGTAAATCTTATCTTACACTGGTTCCTGATTCAGTTCTACTTTGCTTGACATAGCTGAAAAGTTTCTGAAAAAATATTTGTAAACAAAGTTTTATAAAACAAACAATATTTTAAAGGCTCTGGCTGGGGAGAGCATTCAAGAATCAATACGGAAGGATATACATCAAGAAGTAAATAAATAATCATGGCTGATAAAAAAGAAAAGAATCAACAGGGAAGCCAATCACAGATAAAACTTTGAAAAGAGAAATATTATTCCCTTGTTCTCTTGCTTCTTGGTTTTGATAGTCAGCATTTTGTGTGTTGGATTTCCTACCAGTGTAATACCACTATACTTGAATGATTCTAAAAATAGGAGGAGTAGAATAAATTCTCTGAAGCAGTGTCTATTTAAAATCTGTTTCCCAGCTTTGAGCAAACTGACATAGTTGTAACTTGTTTTACTGAATTGGTGAATTTGTAATCAGTGAATAACTGGACAGTTCAGTTAACAATATCAAGTGATTTGTACATGACTTCCTATCTTTCAGCATTTCAAAAATAGTGCATTATGAATGTCAAAAGGTCATTCAGTACTTGTTATTCTAAGGTATGGTAAGCTCCATAAGTGAGCTCAATAAAAATAAAAATGAAAGGTGAAAATGAAGAGTCCAATTGATTGTGTGTGTTTTTTAAGAGGAGCACTCTTACATTATCATATTGGTTCCATTAAATTAGGAACATGCAAAGTGAAAAACGAGGTTATTAATTCTATTTGTGTCAAATGTTAATACTTTATTCATGTGTGATTGAATTAGAATTTTGTAACATATGAAGGTTAGGGAAGGGTAATGATGATTATATGACCCTTGAGTCATCTTTACAGCACTTTCTCCTCTCTATACTAAAGTGGATTGCTAGTGACCTTTCCCATGTGCTCGTTCTTGAACCTTTCAAGCTTCTCTACATAAATTCCTCCATCCATCTGTTTATCATGCCATCCAACAAATGTTTAAACTTCAGGAAGGCACTAACATTTTTATATTCTTTAAAACAAACTTATCATTTAACTGATTAAATTTATTATAAATATTACAAGCTTGGATGGATATATGTAAAACATTTACATGAATAAAATGCAATTATGTATTTTATATGTTGTGATGGGGTAAAAGATTTCATTTTTTAAAAGGGCTCTATGGATAAAAAAATTGGAAACTAATACTTTGGTATCAACCCTGAAGATATTTGGGTTGGAAACAGAAATCTGAATATTTCAAGATGAAATGTGATAATGCTTAAGGACATTATTCCAATTTTTATTGATTTTTGCTTTTTAAAACATAGCAGTTGATTAAGCCTACTATATGTTCCTCACCTTTCACTGTTTATAGGCATTTCTCATGATTTCAAATTCATGTGTGGAATCCACATCAACAAATTGTGTTGTTTCTACTTTTAATGTACTCATATATCCTGAACCTGATTGCTTTGTACCATTTTCATCACTATTACCTTAGTCTAAATTGGGAGTATTTGAACTATTCTGCCTATTTTCATCCTTGCTTCCCCACATATACACATAGACACATACAAAACCTATTCACAACACAATAGCAATGAGGCTTTTAAATTGTGAATCATTTCATATTCTTCCCTGTTCAAAATCCACCAGTGGATTTCTAGCTCCTTCACCATAAAATCCAAGATTCTCACTATGGCCTATGATGCTGTGACCCCTACTTGGTCTCACTCCCACCCCCTGGTTCTCTCCCGTGTACAACCTGGCCTTCACTAGTACACACATGTACTAGCCTGCAGCCCTGCAGGGTCTTCCTCCATGCTTTCAAGTGGATCCCTCCTTCACTCCATTCAGATATTTGCAGAATATCTTACTATGTCTACCAGTACATTTTGCACACTGCTGTATTTCTCTCTCTCTCTCTCTCTCTTTTTTTTTTTTTAATTTATTTTTAAGGGCAGTGTCACTGGTCCTCATATGTGGGACCCGAATCGGGGCTGCTGGCTTCCCAAGCCAGTGCTTAACCACCGCGCCACTCGACCAGCCCTGTATTTCTCTTAATAACACTTGTTACCATTTGACATCATATGTTTATTTGTATATAGTTTCCTTCTAGAATGTAAGCCCCTAAAAGCACAAACTTTGTTGTGTTTACTGATGCATCCCAGCAACTGGGAGGTACCCAATAAAGATTAGATGAATGGATAGATAGATAACTAGATGAATGTGCATGCCTTTCCTTTTATTCTGCTGATGTGGACTAACACCAAAGTCAGCTATAGAAAGAGTGCTTACCTTTTTACATTATTTAATCTTGGAATATCTGCACAACTCTTGACACAGTGATTTTCCTGAAATGTTAACTTAAACTTAAAGCAATTAAAAATCAAACTTTTAGAAAATTTGATACAGTTAAGATTATTTTCAGTCTAATTCTGTGTTGTTTTTATATTTATTTATTTGTTTTTGTTTTGTTTGTTTATTTTGTTCTTTAAATTCCATATATAAGCGAGATCATATTGCATCTGTCTTTCTCTGTGTGACATACTCCACTTAGCACAATACCCTCCAGGTCCATCCATGCTGATGGAGATGACAATAACCATTCCTTTCCCTGGCTGAGTTATACTCCATTGTATATATGTACCACCCTTCTGAATGACTCTTTATACATTCACCCATCAATGGACACTCAGGCTGCCTTTACATCTTGGCTATGGTAAATAATGTTGCAATAAACATATGGATGCACCGTCCCCTTCAAATAGGGGTTTCGGTTTCTTTGGATAAATACCCAGAAGTGGGATTACTGGGTCCTTCTTTGTCTTTGTTTTAAAGTCTATTTTGTCTGGTATAAACATTGCTATTTCAGCTCTTGTTGTCTCTCTGTTTCCATATTCATGAAATATCTTTTCCCATCCCTTTGCTTTCCATCTGTGTGTGCTTTTCATCTGAAGTGAGTCGCTTGTAGGCACCATGTGGAAGAGTCTTGCTTTCTTATCCATTCAGCTACCCTATCTTTTGATTGGAGCATTTACTTTATTTACATTTAAATTAATTATTGATAGATATGTAGTTATTGCCATTTTATTATTCATATTTTCTGTCTCTCTCTCTCTCTCTCTCTCTCTCTCTCTCTCTCATCTTAAATAAGTTCCTCAGTTCCTCTAACTTAACTTGTAGTACTGGTTTAGTGGTGATGAACTCCTTTGGCTTTTTCATGTGGGGAGGCTCTTCATCTGTCCTTTGATTTTAAATGCTAGCCTTGTTGGGTAGAGTATGGTTGTAGGTCCTTCCTTGGTTTTCATCACATTGAATATTTTGTGGCAATCCCTTCTGGCCTGCAAAGTTTCTGCTGAGAAATCAGAGGACAGTCTTATGGGAGTGCCCTTGAAAGTAATGAACTGCTTTTCTCTTGCTGCTTTTAAGATTAACTCCTTGTCTTTAACCTTTGGCATTTAAATTATGATGCAGTCTTGGTGTGGGCCTCTTTGGGTTCATCTTGTTTGGGACTGTCTGCACTTTTTGCAATTGTATATCTATTTCCTTCGACATGTTAAGGAAGTTTTCCATCACTGTTTCTTTGAGCTGCTTCCCCAGTGCTAGAGCTCAGAGTAGTGAGTTCGTCAGCAAGTAAGTTCGTACACAAGCTCTATAACAGGAGCTCCTAGGACTGCAGCTGCCTTCATCTCACTCAGCCACAATCTCTGCAGGTTTTTTTGTTTTGTTTTGTTCTGTTTTTTGAGGGCAGCGTCACTGGCCCTCATATGTGGGACCTAACCGGGGCCGCTGGCTTCTGAAGCCAGTGCTTAACCACCGCACCACTCGGCTGGCCCTCTGCAGGTTTTCCCACCCAGAAGTTATGGGGACTTCTCTCCCTAGCACTGGAACCCTGGGCTGGGAGGGGCTGAGACCCATTGCTCCTCTGGGGGAGACCTCTGCAGCTGAGCTATCCCTCCCAATTTTTTTTTTTTTTAAGATTTTTATTGGGGAATCAGGGAAGGGAAAGGTTACATTGGTTCATTAGCAGTTTTTTTCCTAATAAGCAGCAGCTGAATGCAAACTATAGCAAAAGAGTTGACTAGAATAAACTGTGGAGGAAGAATGGTAGTGTTCTAGTAGTTTTCCAGTAGCATCCAAGTTCACAGCTCAAAGTGGACACAGCTCTCTCATAAAAGTATACTTACTTTCATCAAGTTACCTTTATCTTATATTTTCAAGTTAAATCTCATATTTATTTTATTGTTCCTTATTCATTAGGAATTTAACATCTTTTAAAGTGTTTTGTTATTTATTATTAAGATGTTATTATTTTGACCAGTGCAATAATAATAGTGTTCATAGAAATTTTGAATACTCAACCTCAACACTCTTTACCCACAATTCTTTTTCCTTCTAGTAAATGATTCTGCAGAATGTTTCTTTAGGAATGCAGATAGCTGTGATGAGGATTACATGAGATAAACCACGTGAAAATTAATGCACATATGTGTGCATGTGTACATATGTAGTTTTTTAGAGGAGACTACAAAGATCTAGATACTGTCTTAAACATGGGATACACAGAGAAGTAATGAATCATAATGCACATATTGTTGCTTATAACAGTTTTTAAAATATATTTTAAAATTGATCACTGACTTCTGTTTCTAGCAGCATAGCCAGTTTAAATATTTTAAGTTTCCCACAGGAAAGAAAAAACAAACTTCAAATACTAGATTGTAATTTAAAAAAAAAAAAATTTAAGAGCATTAAATACACTGATGAGCCAGCAGGAAGGTAAATATTTTTCAGATGCCAAAAAAATAAAACAAGGCAGAAATGTGGAGAGGTAAACAGGACTCTGAAAATAGATTTTGCCTGGTATTTGTTGCACTCAAGCAACCTGGAATTTTGTTTTTCACATAGGGTATAACAAACAAAAATTGTGCTCAAAGAACAGGGATTTAATAAGAGATCCACACAAAAATCTTGAAGCTCATAGGGATAGGCCTTTAGTGTAAGAATGAACTAAAATCAACTGGATATATTCCAGAGCACAACAAGGATAATTAACTTTCTGAAAACTTGGTATTGGGTGGAGAATTCTTCTGGCTCCTACCTGAGCTTATATCCCACACATATAAATCCTTACACACGTAACTTAGTTAATATGGTTATGGATTGAAAGAGCTCTCAGCCACATAGCAGAAGCAAATGAGAATCCTGTTTGATGTAACCTGTCTTCTATTCAGGACGGCCTCATACCAACAGATACGAATGCACACAGGTAAGTTTCCATAAATTATGAGCTCTTAATCAAATACCCAAATATATATAAGGAAACAAGGCACTGTGAATCAGAATCAGCAGTATTAAAAGACAAAAGAATTTGACTCAAACACTTTAGCTGTTAGAACTACCAGACATAATATAGAAAATATTTATATTGCATATGTTTAGACCACTAATAAATAAATATGCCTGAGTAAAACAGTGTAATAATTGGATAAATAATAAAAATAACTTTCAGAAATACAAATGTGATTAAAATAAATTTAAAACTCTTAGTACAAGGAGATAAAATGAAATATGTGGAAGAGCAGTAAAAAAAGACAACCAAAAAAAATAAAGCAAGAGGGTATAATATATGACTAATTGGATTTTAGGAGGAGAGTACAGAAGAAATGGGGCAAAGATAACATTTAAAAAAATAAAAGTTGGGCCGGCCAAGTGGCGTGCTGGTTAAGTGCTGGCTTGGGACGCCAGCGACCCCAGTTCAGATCCCACATATGAGGGCCAGTGACACTGCCCTCTACAGCTAAGATGGTGAACAACAGCTCCACCTGGAGCTGGGCTGCTGTGAGTCCCCGGGATGGCATAGCTGCAGCCCCTGCTGCAGTGGGCTGCCATAGGCTACAGTGAGTGGCCGGCAGCCAGCATGAGCGGCTGTCCAGAAGCCAGTGACCAATCTGCCTCACCCGAGAAGAGCACAATGATGATGCCAACATGGTCCAATGAAGCAATGTCCTCCACAACTAGACTGAAGAACAAAAGGACAACAACTTGTCTGTTCCTCTTCCCTGGTTCCCCACGCTGTTCTCCTCCCCCAATTCTTAAAAAAATAAAAATAAATAAAATAAAATAATCAATGAATTTCCAGAACTGATGAAAAACCATCTTTAAATCCAAAACGCCCAAATTTATCCAAGGAGGATAAATAAAAACAAATCAACATCTATACATATCATGGTAAATCTGAAGACAAAGAAAAGGTCTTTAAAAAGGCCAGAAAGAAAACAAAAAAATACCTAAAAAGAAAACTAGAATGATGAATGATTTCTCAACAGCAACAGCTGAAGTCAGCAGACAGTGGAATATCATCAAACTTCTGAAAGAAAACAATTGTCCACCTAGAGTTGTATATTCGGCAAATATATTTTTCAAAAATGAGGTTCACTAAATTTATTTTAGAAAATAAAAATGACCAGAGTTTACATCAACATATTTCCACAAAGAATTCACTTTAGGAAGAAGGAAAGTGATTCCAGATGAACAGTCTAAGATGAAAGAAGGAATGATGAACAAAAAAAGTGGAAAGTATACATAAAAATTCATTGAATAAATAGTTACAATATAATATAAAACAAAATATAAAACAAGATAGAAGTATAATACATAACAGCACTAACATAAATTAGGAGGCAAGTTGTTTGGAAATAGTGTGTGAAGGTCAGTAACATGTACGTTTTTACAGAATCAGAATGTAGCTCCAATAAGGCAGGATTTTATTTGTTTTACTGAAATATTCCAAAGGTTCTATCAATGTTTTAAGTGAATAAATGAATGAATCAATGAGTGAAGTTCCTTGTTTTTGAATCTTAGATTATGCTAAATATGGATAGTATTATTTCTAACACAGCTATTACAGAACTAGACACAGTTTTAAAGTGTCAAACTAGTGAAAGGGGGATAAGGGAATTTAAGAAATCATTCAAAAGAAGGCATAAAAGGAGAGAAAAGTAAACAGAATATGAAGGTACTTAGAAAACACAAAATAAGATGATAGAAATAAATCCAAATGTATCAGTATTTACAATAAATATTTATGGCATCCAAAGTAAAATAGCTAAATAAGTTGTAATATATTTATACAATAGAGCACTATGAAGTATATGAAGTATTGAATAAACTAGAATTACAAGCATGCATAAATTTCAAAATCATAATATTTCACCAAAAAAGCAATTTTTAGAAGTCACATACAATGATTTCATTGGCACAGGGTTAAAAACACATAAAACTAAATAATATATTTTTATAAGGGTATAAAGGTAAATGTTAAAATCACAAAGAGTAAGTGAATTTGAGTAATTAACTTACAAGTCATTCCTTCTGATAGAACAGATTAAATGGATGTGATTGGTATAGGTAATAGGGGTGGCAAAATGTGTATGTTGATATATCTTAAACTTGATGGTACATGCATGGGTGTTGTGATAATTGTAATTTATATTTTAAAATTGTTTTATAACCCCTCCCTGTATCTTGTTAATGAAAACAATTAAAAATCAAATCTATAAAAAAATGTTTGTGGGACATCTAAACTGAGTTGATGCACTCTAGGGTTCTGAGGCCAATTTTTTTTTTTTTTTTTTTTTTTTAATAACAATGCTTAAGGGCAACATGGGGCCAATGTTACACTTAAGAGACAGCCAGTTTTCAAGTTTTGTCACCTCATTCATCCACTAATGTCAATGCTTCACTCCCCATTCCAGTTTATGATTTGTGAATGCAAATCTGGGAACGGTAATAAGAAATTAAGTACACAGCAAGCATAAAGGTCTGAGATCAGTACTTTGACTGACTTCGCTATGAGGAAAAGAGGGAAGCACAAATAACTGCAAAGAGGCAGGAAGGAAGTCAGACCAAGTAAATAAAGGGCAGAGTGGAGAGGCAGGAGAAGCAAAGAGCCTTTATGATCTTCTGCAGATTTGCGTATTGCCAGCTACAAGGCCATCAATATGCCCATTTATGCCCAACAAAAGCGGCTTTGGGGGAAGAAGACATTGAGTCACTTTGGGTTTCAGTTTCCACATTTGTAACATGAGAGACTAGGTCATGAAGACGTCTACACAAGATCTCTTCCATTTCTCACATTCTATGCTTCTGTGAGTCCATGAATGTAAAAACTGTCTTAATTGCCCTGGTTTGCAACAGAGAATAAAAGCTGCTAAAATACCTGTGCTCATTAACGTCCATTCAAATTATGAACATCTGCATCAGAAACGTGCCCAATACATAATCACTGGTTCAGTCCACCGGTGATTAATTAGGGAGCATTCTTTCCCTCATGTAAACATTTAATAGGAATCCTCCATGTTGCCTTTGCCAAGTTTATCTCTGAGAGGAGAAGCCTGGATTGAAGCATTTAAAGAGGAAAGATTTCTTTATGGGGGAGGGGTGGCTAACAATTTCAATTTGCAGCATTTTATTCAACTGGAGAGCTATTATTGTCAAAGACAGATCATGCTTTGGTTTCTTGCTATCTTATATTTAATCTCCCTTAGATATATTATTAAAAATTGGTATGCTTTACTACAAGTGTGCTTGAAAATCACACGGTGAAAGAAACTCTTCTGTATGTTATAAAATGTTGGTATATACCATGACAATGAATAGTTAAAGCAAATCTGGTGACTATAGAAATCAGACCTCAGAAATCAATGCTGATAATGGTGGCTATTAACAATAATTAAATTGAGTCAAACTCGAATATATCCTTATTATCAGTTATTGACATTTTCCTATGGTTTATAGAAAAACAGTGTTTTTAAACACCACTGATAAAGGTTGTGGTATTCTTGGGGTGAGCAATGGTACCATGCCAAAAAAACTATATTTTATAAATGATAGCATTTATTTAAACAAACAAACAAACAACTGTTTATAAACTACTGAAAATAATGAATGCTGGGTAATTTAGCTTGATTAGTAATAGAGAATAAGGATTATATTGTTGATAAGCAAGTTAGTCTTTAGAAAGAAGTCAGTATTATTTGTTGAAGTGAGGCCAATTTAATCAGTAAGAAGAAATTCCTGAACCAGAAATTCAACTTGCATAAAAACTGACATTAGTTGGAATAAAACTGGAGGGTCCACATTTAAAACTTCCTCTCTTGTAAACTTGGCTCTAAGGTTTTAGATTTTCGCACAGGTTAAAAGAAAAAAATGCAGTTGTCTCATTCAGCTTTCCAATGGGCACTGGTCCTGATTTCAGAATCATCAATGTTTTCGGCTTTTCCTGTCAGTGATCTACAAAACTAGGCCTAAACTAAGAGAGTCAAGATAAAGGGAATGACAGGGAAAAGGACTGTTTAATTGAGTCCACTCTAGTTTATCCTAATATCAGCTATAATATACATGTAATATCTTTAAGGGAAAAATCACATTTTTTTTTTTTATCTGTTGTGCTCCAAGGTGTACTATTTATCTTTTGCAAAAGGGTTGTGTTTTGGCCTGGCCAAGTGGCATGGTGGTTAAGCGCTGGCTTAGGAAGCCAGCGGCCCTGGTTTGGGTCCCACATATGAGGGCCAGTGACACTGCCCTCAAAAAAAAAAAAAGGGGTTGTGTTTTAACTTGAATAATATCTCTGAGTGCCCAATATTTTGTAGACCATCTATAAAGTTTAAAATTAGAATTAAATCTCTTTAGTCTTTACTAAGGATTAGTAACATATTGTGGATTAAACTAAGACTACCACAGGGAAGAAATGAAAGTAATTTACTGTGGTTGCCAGATAATGCATCTCCTACACCCTATTATGTCTGTGTCCTAATTCTCAGAACCTGTGAATACTTTCCATGTGAAAGGGACTTGTAAATGTAATTAAAGATTTTCAGACCAAGAGAATATCTTGAATTATCTGGGTGGGCCAATGTCATCATATGGTACTTATAAGAGATAGGTTGGAAGGTCAGAGTGAAGAGAATGAGATGTGATGATGAAAGCAGAGGTTAGAGTGATGCCATTACTGGGAGAGGGCCATGAGTCAAGAAATATTAGTAGCCTTGAAACATTCAAGTAAGTAGATTCTCTCCTAGAGTTTTCAAAAGGAATGCAACCCTGCTAATACCTGAATTTTAGCCCTGTAAGACACATTTTCTGACTTTTGATCTTCAGAACTAAGTTAGTAGTAATTGTTACAGGAGCACTAAAAAACTAGTACACCTATTGAGGGGCCTTCCTGAGAAATGGAATTTTTTGCAATGGAAGTTGTATTGTAACCCTCTTAAAATAATATACCATTCAAAAATTAAGAAATACTGAAGAAAATTTAACAGAATACCACATCCAACCTCATTTGTGATTCAATTAACCCAACAATTAGACATAATTATCAAATCCAGTGAGAGTACAAGTGTGGGTCAGGGTACTGGAAACAGCCACTCCTAATATACTGCTAGTGGGAGTATAAATCCCTATAACCTTAATAAATGGCATTTTGGCAATGTAGATCAAAAGAAATATAAACTTTGACATTGTCTATCCCAGCAATTCCACTCTTAGAAATAGTCCAAAACAACAACTAAGGAAACATGCCAAGTATTTAACCACAAGGAAGTTCATCTCAATGTGAATATAATAGGAAAATATTGGAAACAATCTGAATGTCCAATAATACGGGGTTAGTTAATTATATCATAATATATTGTGATATTATAATAAATTAATGAAATTAATTAGCAGTGGAGTACTAGCCAGTTGCAAAAATGACATGAAAGCATACTTCTTTTTTGGAAAGATGCTCAAGGTAAGCTGTATTTATTAGACAAAGCTACGTACAGCACAGTATCTACAATATAATACCATTTTGCATTATATATGTAAGTATGTGTATATATGTGTGTGTGTATATGTATATACAATACACAGATTATACGCATACCTACACATAAACACACAGTTTAGAAAACCATTGACTAAGAAGGTATACTAATGGCTAACAAACACAACTGAATTGTAGGATCTGTTCTAAGCATCCTACATACAGTAACACATTTGATCTTCACATCAAACCTATAGACTAAAAACTGCTATTAGTCTCTATAGCTGAGAAAATTAAGACCCAGAAAGTTTGGTTTCTTCAAAGTAACGGGAATAATGAGTGGGAGATCTGGGATTCTACCCCGGTAATCTGTGTGTGCGGCGTGTGTGTGTATGTGTGTAAACCCTGGGCAATTGCTGCCTCCTCCAGCAGAGGTTAGCTTTGAATGCTGGATTACTGACATTTTCAAAATATATTTTTGCTGGCCTGCATTTTCTACTTTTGATATTACAACAACAAAAATCATAGCTAAGATTAAGATATGTTGAATTCTAAATTATTATATATTTAATAATTCTGGGTATTGTGCTAAGTGCTTTATATGCATGATCTCAGTTAATCCTAAATAACATTTTATGAGGCAATACTTTAATCATCCTGTTTTGCGTGTTAAGTAACTGAGTCTCAGAGAGGTTAAGAAACATTTTCAGAATCATACAACTACCAGTGTCAGATTCAAATTCACATTTACCTTAATCCAGGGTCACTATCTTAACCCTAGGTCATGCTGCCTGAATAAATGTAACACTGCAGAAAAATTCATTACAAGAAAAGAAACCCTCCTTTTCTGGCTCTAGGTTTAGAGAGCTTGAATATAATATTTGATGTAGCATAATAACAGTGGTTTTTATGGCACTTGAAGCCACAGAGAACTTTACATTAATAATATACTGAGCAGTGGGATAGTGTAAGCCAACTGCTGGCTCTTCTTAACAAACAGGCGTAAACCTTGGCATGGAATACTCGAAATCACAGATAACTGACAACATTCAAATTAGGCACTGAGTCAGAACACTAATTAAAATTTACATTTAAAAGCTAATTAAACTGTGTGTTAACTTGCACAAATTATTTCAATAGAAAAATCACTTCCTTTCTTTTTTTAAATTAAAAAGAATAAAACAAAGATGACAGAGGGTCTCTCTTTGTAGCTTCGCAATTACTTTTCAGGATCAGCACCTGTAGGAAAATTCCTAAGAGCACTTTCCCATGTTTTAATAGTGCCATTAATCTCAAGATAAGAGTGTTTTCTTGAACAATTATGTTGAACCTGGGGCCTAACCTCAATACTCAGGACCTACAGGCCAGTCATTAAAATCACAGGTCACCGCAGTTTCATCACTTCTCACAGGAAAAAATTGTGGAGCAACTCTCAGACATACATTTTCAATTCAAGCGTTGTATGCATATTCTTCCATACTATAAGTTATTAACAAATTAAAAGAAATTTAAAAGGATGAGATAGAGAAAATAGTATTGTAAAATATTTTAATTTTGCTGTAGGTAGTAACCAAAATACATTTTTTTTTGCTCTCTCTAAACATTATTATGAATGCTACTCAGTGAGAATTATATTACTGAATATTTTGTATTATGTTTGAAGATCTTAGTTAACCATTTTATGGTGCTGAGGTCTGGTGTCAGTATTTGGATTCTTTGGCTTCACTGTTGGGAAAAATGCAGAGACACAAGTGGGAGAAATGTACCAGAGTCTTCACTAATATCATTGATGTGTTTTTAATAATAATAATTTTTAATAGTACTATCCAGTAGCTAAGAATATATTTTTAAAAAATTTGCTAGAAAGTTTTACTATTACCTGGTTCTTAACTGTTGTTCTTATAAACTAGTAGAAGTTGTTGAAGTTTTATACTTTTATTTTTTAATTTTTCTTATTTTTTTAATTTTTTTCTTTAGCTGAGCCATCCTGTCACCTGTTAGCAGCTCAGCGGCAGCTCAGCTCAGGCTGGGCATCAAACTGCTGTTGCTCAGAGCTCAGCTCTCACTCTTGAGCGAGCTCTTAACCAACTGAGCCACTCGGTTGGCCCCTGAAGTTTTGTACTTTTAAATTCTTTATCTGGAAAATTTTATAGCAGGGTAGGAAATTCTACCTTCAAGTTTTAAAGATACACAAATATGACAGATTTTGCAGCTTATACTTTTATATAATTTTTGGTGATAAATCTACTTAGTTATGAAACTATATCCAAACAAACATAGCATTTTCAAAATGCTCTCTATGTAGCATTTGCTTTTCTTTACATGACTGTTAAAATTTACCTTTATCTTGAGGGAGCACATACAATGAGGTATGTGTGTGTTTTAAGGCAGTATCTGCCAAGTAGCATACTATCTGACATTACAGAAAAGGCTAGAAATTTAGAACTTGAATTTTGCAAATGAAAATGCACAACTAATTGACAACTTTTGACAACTTTTTAAAGTGTCTGTCATGAGAGAAGCACTGAACATCTGTCTGGAAATTTCTTCATGGTTACTTCCTATATTAAAGAGTATTGTAATGATTCTGCCATTCAAAATACTGTAACTCTACTTAACCAGGCACTGTCAATTACTGTATGTTGTGGAATTCACTCTCCTTTCATGATGTCATCTGGTTATAAGTGAAAAATAACCATGTGACACATAAATCAATGAGGGTGCCAATAAGTACTCTTCTATTAATAATGCAGTAGCTATTATAATATGTAGTTCAGTATCTGTATTTAATTCGTGAACCAAGTTGAAACACCACAAAGCAGTGGGAAGAAGCTGGAGAAGCTTAAGATCTTTATCTATAAGGCGATGTCTATATTTTTCATCCCTTCTAAATGAAGGAATTTCACTGAACTCTT
Source organism: Aselliscus stoliczkanus (assembly GCA_033961575.1). Classification (NCBI taxonomy): domain Eukaryota; kingdom Metazoa; phylum Chordata; class Mammalia; order Chiroptera; family Hipposideridae; genus Aselliscus; species Aselliscus stoliczkanus. The sequence continues at coordinate 175,276,566 of CM066727.1, forward strand.
TTTCTACTCTCTATTCTGTAATAGGTGTGCTATTAAATGGTAACAACATCTAGTAATAACAAAAAATTTAAAAAAAGGAAACCAGGCTAAATAGAGTACACCTTGATTTAAATAAGACTCTATTATAACATATATTCTTTTGAAATTAACATACAATTCTCTCATCATGCTGTTCTTGTATATGGTTTATGCCAATGATTAAATATTTGCTTTTCCTCATTCCTATAGCAAAACAAAAACTACCAGCAACAACACAGCCTACTTCCTTCACTATAGCAAGCAGGGTTCAAACAGGAAATAATGCCCATTTGAATTATTTGGGGAAGGTGTAATAAAACTATCAAAAAAGGTAGGGTAGGGCGGATAGGCACATTGGGGCCTGTGACAGTGGAAATGTTAGCACTCTCAGGCCTGAGGTGGGACCTCGGGAGAAAGTCAGTGGCTGTGGACAGCGCTGAGGAGACATAGCCAGCTGAAGGAGTGCCTCAGAGATGGAGGCAGAGAATATGCACTTAATTTCACTTCCTTCTTGCCCTATGATCTTCTGCTGGGTCTGCCCGCTGGCTGTGTCTGACCAAGGACCACAGGCAGGAGACTGGGTGCTCTCCATGCAGATCAGCCCCCCCGGGGCAGGGAGCAGGGTGAATGGAGGGTGAAGAGAGGGTCGGGTGAGGTAAAAGAAGACATCTGGCCAAGTTCATCTCTGCAATTTTATTCCTTTCTCTATAACAGTTAAGTGGCAGATTGTCAGTATCAGATTTTTGTTTTATAAAAAAAAGTACAAGAAGATTATGCGGTCTATTGCTGCTGCCCTAAAGCGTGACTATTTATAGGTTTTTAAAAAAATTAATTATTGACTTCTTTCATCCTTTTAATAGGTAATGCATCTACGTCACAAAATCCAACAGATGTAAATGGGACTATATGAACATTAAGTCTCCCATTCTCCTTTCCTCGTACCCATTTTCTCTCCTTACACAAAACCATTGTTACTAGTTTCTTTTGTGTCCTTACAGAGATTTTCCATGCATTTGTTATTAAGTGTAAGTAAATAAATATATTTCTTGTTTTTTACAAGAGTAGTAGCATATTATACACTCAGGTTGAATGTTGCTTTTTGAATACAATAATACATCCTGATAATAGTTTTAAATCAATATATAGAGTGCTTTATAAAGTAAATAGGATTTTATTTGTAAGGTTATAACAAAGCCTCCTTAACCAGCTCTCTACTGATAAGCATGTTTACAATTTTTGTTTTACAAACAAGCTACAGTGAATATTATTTATACATCATTTTCACATGTTCTATGATATTAGTAGTAAATACATAAAAGTAAAATTGCTTTGTTAAAAGGTAAGTGCATTCAAAAAATGTAAAATATACTGATAAACCTCCATAACAGTTACAACAATTAAACTTCCATCTGCAATTTGAATGTCTGTTTCTCATTCTACACTGTGGAAGGAGAATTTAAATTATGCAGCTAGGAAATATCAGAACCACTACCAAATTTTTGGTCTGCCTGATTTTAGAGCCCGAGCTCAATAAAAATACTGACAAGCATTTGCTACATGTATTTAAGTGTGAGAATGCATAAGATGCAGGCTTACATACAAGACTAAAACAGAAATACCATTTGATTGATAAAGACAAAATGCGATACAGGATTTTGGCAGAATAGGAAATTCTCGAGATTGAAGTGATTTAAATAAGACTTTATACTAGTAGTGGGATTGGTAAGGATTCTGACTCAGGAGGTAAAGATTATGATTCAGGAGATCATTCCAGGAAGGAGGACTGAAGGTCAAACATAGCGTTATCGAAGGAAGATGGTTCATAGTGTACTTGGAGAGTAAGCATATAAATTGTACGGAAATGGGAGCTTTTATATTCACTGGTTCATTTGTGTATTAATTTTGTAAGAGAATAGTGATTTGGTACTCTCTGATGGACCAGAAGAAAGCTAATATTAGTTTCTTATCAAATGAAATACATTTAATACGTATGAGAATTATGAATAGGAATCAGGCCTATAACTATGCAACACTTCATGAATTGGGAATGCTGAAATTTGTAAATAAATAGTTATTGGATGATGATAAGTGGGTCATTACATTCTAAAATGTTTTCTTACAAAGTTTACCATCCTATTTTAAGGTAATCCTTGGATCTTTCTTACAGCTAAATGCTTAGAGATAACATGTACAGTTATTAGAATTATTGAAATAGACTTTAGTATTCATCATTTTTGTACTATATTCCTATCACTTTTACGATGAAATGATTTTCTGTTCATTCTGCCTCTGTTTTACTTTGTTGTTTGTTTTTTAACCAAAATTTCAACTTTGGACAACAACATTTCTATTGATACATACAGAAGAATCTTCCAATGATTACAGAAACAAAAGGGTAAACATATTCTTTAGAAGTTCCTTTAATTAAAAAAGGAAACAACACAAGAAATGGTTTTTCATTTCCTATGTGCTATGCCATGAACAGAAATGCTTTCCCAAACCATAACAACATGTGAAGTAAACTATATTTACATAACATTGAATAAAAATAAAAATATTAAATGTGTGTGTATATATTTCCTTTTATTACTTATAGAAACAATATATGTACATACACAGACATACACATACAAGTACATATATGTATACACGTACACTCACAAACATAACCACATAGTAGGACATGCAGAGTAGTTACCCTATTGATTCCTGAGTACTAATTATATTTCTTTTTCTTTTTTTTTTTTTGAGGGCAGTATCACTGGCCCTCATATGTGGGACCGAACTGGGGCCGTTGGCTTCCTAGGCCAGCACTTAACCACTGTGCCACTCGGCCGGCCCTTAATTATATTTCTTAATTTGCAAGATCAGTTGAGGTTTCAAGTAGTCAATCCAGAAAACAATTAAGATACTGACTACGCAGAGAAACTTATGGCCTGAAATATTGGTTCTAACTCAAGTCTACTTGAAAATGGTAGGCACAAAAGGATGTAGACTTTTCCTATTGTTTTAAAAGAAGTAGTCCTAAATAGTTTAATCAGTTGTGAATGTAGTTGGTAGTATCTGAAGAATTATAATGCTATAACTTCTTTCTTTCTTGCATTGAGCCCAGTTTCAGAAACTTAATCTAGCCATCCTATTCTTATTCCTGCCTCTGTGTGTTTGTACAAGGTTCGTGGAATCTACTGGACTTCCCTTATCTATCACTTCTTCAAAACATAGTGTTAAAACCTAAATTCAAAGAATCCACCTCAACTAATTTCAAGTAACCCTGAAGACGTTTATTTTCTATTCCCTTGAGGGTTATTGTAATTATCTTACAGGGCTGGCCCAGAGGCACGGTGGTTAAGCCCTGGCCTTGGAAGCCAGCGGCCCCGGTTTGGTCCCACATATAAGGGCCAGTGACACTGCCCTCAAAAAAAAAAAAAATGTGATGTAGAGGGTTATTGTAATTATCTTACAATTATTGTGATGTTACTTTATAAATGTTTTCATTGGTCCAGATTTAATCTCTTGTTTATTATATTTTTCCTATTCTTTTAAGAAGATATGTAAATTTTTTTTTGGATGGGCAATAATGCTTCTTATACTTTTAAAATTGATCAACTGCATATTTTATAGTGCTCTACACTCAGCGAGTATGATTAAATGTCTTTGAGTGAGATAAATACAGTTGTTTCTCATAGTTTGGGGAATATGATCCGTTAAAACAAAGCAATGGTTACCATTCATTTCAATATAGCTTTCATTTAAATATGTTATTATGCCAAAATATACCATACATTAAATTCTAATCTGATGTCTCTAAACTAATAGAGTACAGATCTTAAATGCTGCGGATACTTGGTCATTTTTTTTTCTCTCATTAATAGAAACTGGTATTTAGTCACACTACTGAATTAAAATTTTGTTTATTTAAATTTTTTACATTTTTATAGCTTCATTTGAATAATCAAATGCATAGATAAAAGTAGGGATTAAAATAAAATGGCTTAAAGAACAGTTAAATCAGGGGTTTAAGTAGAACAATCTTCGCTGCTGCCCTTGGTACTTGTGTCTCTAGCATGTACTTTATGTCTTTAGCACACTGTTCTCATACATTATTTGTTTGTTCTTTTCTGTATCATTGGAAAATCTTGGACTTTTGATATTTTTGAGTTTGTTTCATACAGAAAATAAATAGGCACAGTAGTTTTGCAAATGAGTAATTGAATGAATGAATTAGCCAACTAAGCATTCTGGGAAAATAAAATTTTTGAATTCTAGCCTTAGCTCTTAGGTGGTTATTTAATATATAGGTCACAGGTTCAATAAAGTAATGTAATTGGAAGAGTGAATGAATGGTCATACAGTAATTGAAATAAATGTATCAGGTATATAGTCATGACCCTACCTCAAAGCTTTTTACCCTTGAACAAGTTATCAGATTTAGCAAATGAGTGTACAGGACTCCCAGTTAAACTTGAATTTCCGATAAATATCAATGAGGTTTTTAGCACAACTATGTCATAAATATTGCATAGGTTATACTTATACTAAAAATTATTCATTGTTTATTTGGACTTCAGATTTAACTGTGCATCTTGACTTTTATCTGGCAAACTTGCTTGCAGATACATTAAATAGTGACTACACACTAGACACATGGTAAGTGATGGTAACCTTCTTGGAGTTGTTAGTGTTGGTTGTTACTGCCAATAATACCTCTGTGACTGTGAGAGGGAACAGTGTAATTATTAAGAGTGGGAGCTCTGGAGTCAAACTGCCTGATTCGAATCTCATTCATTTCCCTACTAATCGTTGTGAGCTTGAGCATATTACTTAAAATCTCAATTTTCCTACCTGTATAAGGGGATAACAGTAGAACCTAACGGTGGGGCTGTTATATAAATTAAATGAGTTAATATTGATAACATACTCCACATAGTGCCAGAAACCGTCAGTAGAAGCCCTTGGCACATGCTTGTTATGACTGTGGTTTAGGATGAACAGTAGTCCCAGTTGCCCAGAACTCAGGGGTTTCCTGGGATATGAGACTTTGAGAACTAAACCTCAGACAGACCAGGACAAACTGAGACATGTAATTTATGATTTTAGCTAGGGAAACAAACTCAAAGAGAATACATAGCAGTCAGTGCTAAATAATAACAGAAATCAAGTGTTAAGGGCTTTGATTACCTTCTGTATTTACTAGCTCCTGTCTAAAATAGTTAAGGAAATCATATTGAACTGGTTACTTGTGGAAGGTTTTAAGGAGGGTAAGGCATAATTTTTGTCTTCAAGCAGCTCAGTTAGGAATGCAGACTTTAAACAATTAGTTCCAGGCACTCTGATAGTAGAATAAACAAAAGTCCTTTGGGAATCCAGAGAAAGTCTCTAGCAAAGAACGGAGAAGATTTAGAGAAGGTACATAAGCTGGGTACTGAGTGATGCTGAGCGGCTTTCTGGGTAAAAGGAAAGAAGAGTATTTTGATATCTTCAGGCAGCAGGGAGATGCGATGTCACGACCTCTCCAGGCAGGAGCAGGTCTGTTGGTACAGTCCAAACATGAGGACATTGAACAACCAGTAGAAAATGACGCTAACGGGCAAGTGGAAAGGGCTTACATGGTTTTCTATTTATGTATTTGCTATTTATGTATACAATGTAGGAAGATAAAATTTATATTAAATATGGAGAATGATAGAAGGTATAGATAGAAAAGGTGGACTCTGTAGTCAGGTTAGTATTCAGAATTCATGCTATGTGGCTATGTTTGGGGTCAGCTAAATTTTGACCTAACTTGTTTAAGCCACCAAAAGTGGAAGGAAGTAGACATTTAATGAATATTTACTATGTGTCAAGCACTATTCTTAACAGTATCAGTCTCCTGGTAGCTTCATATAGCCTGAGTCCAGTAGAAAATACTTGTCAAAATCATTTTGGCTTGAAAAATTAATATTCATTTCATTAACTTCTTAACTCAAAAGCCTAATTTTTCTTAAGCTTTTAAGTCCAATTTACATATCTCATTGTTTATAAATATAGCAAATTTTAACAATTGCTTTTACAGTAGGGAATGTCTTTGACTAATGTCAGAAACTTAATGCTCTTAAATATTTTGAACTTTTGTAAAGTTAGTATATTCAATTTTCTTTTTGCATAGTTGAGTGTCTTGATAGGGAGTTTTTTTCTAATATAGTTCGTACATAATACTTTAAATATGGTGTGGTGTTTACTCAAATGTTTCATCTTATGGATTCGATTTCTTAATCTCCTTTTCTTTAATGATTTTATCTTTAAGATCAGTAAATCCCATGTCATGTACTTGACATTATTATTATCACTGTTTGCAAACTCTCCTTAATTGCAGTCTCAGGAGTCTTACTCCATACCCACCACCTCATGGTTTTCCGCCGTCACTAGTACTCCAATGCCTACAATCTTTGGTCCACACAGGTTCCTATAACCCATCAATTATTTTTAATCTCCTTAACCCAGCTCATGCTCTCACTTCCCTCCTTAAACAAGTTAAATTTCATAGTTTAGCATTATTATTTATCCCTTTCATATGCCTTTAATTCCCTTGCCTCTGTTGGTATGCTATGGTAAATAACATTTGTATGAAATCAAACTCTACTATTTCTTGAGGAAGGAGAAAAACACAGAAGCGTGCTGGATGTCGCTGTGTAAATTTATTTTTTGTTTTCTTTTTTGAGGGCAGTGTCACTGGCCCTCATATGTGGGACCCTAACCGGGGCCTCTGGCTTCCCAAGCCAGCGCTTAACCACAGTGCCACTCGGCCAGCCCAACCCCCTATGTAAATTTATAAGCCGTAATTTCAAATAAACCCACTGCTCAAATCTCCAATACTTCTGTCCTTTTCAAAAGATGCTCTTGCTCCCTTCACTCCACGAGCAACTACCATTACATCTACTCACCTGTTTCCATCTACTCTTCTTTTTTTCCTGTTATTGTTTGGGCTCTGTGTACTAATCTTCTTGTGCATAGATCCTAATCACTATTGTTACTCAATGACTTTGCACCAGACAATTTTCTACTTTCTCTTGTCCCATCAGTGTTGCCCTCTTTATTTGATTTTATCCATGAATATATAAAAAAGCTGTTATTTCTTCCATCCTGCTAACAAATGAACAAAATTCCTCTCATGATGCCGTTTTGCCCTTTCCCTTCCCAGAAAATCTCCTAAAATCATTGTCTTTGATATCTCTTCTTCCATTACCTCTCGAATCAGTGCCTATTAGGCTTTCACATCCACTCCACTGCAAATTGCTTTTTTGGTGACTTCCAGAGTGTTACTCAGATCTCAATATTACTTGACTTATCAACCACACTTGACAAAGTTGATCATATCACTTTTTTTTTTTTAATGCTTTATTTACTCTTTCAGGATTCTTGCTCTCTTGGTTTATCTTTTACATCCCTACTGCTTCTTAGTCTTTTTTTGCTTTTGCCTTATCTCTTTGAGTTTTAAATGTTGACTTGATTGTTAAATATTTGGACTTTGCCTTACACTCTGTCTTTAATCTCTTTTGGCATTATCTATTCTTATGATTTTAGACCTTGTCTTTGTGTTTGTTGATCATACCCTCATTTTTATCTGTATTCCAGATAAAGATGTTCAGTAGTTATTTCATATTTTATAGGTCCAATTTAATGTTGATTTTTTTTCCCCACCCCTAGAAACATACTCTCCTAAAACTCTATTCTGTCAGTTGTTCAGGCAACAACCTTGGTATTTTCATTTGTTTCTCTTATGCCTCTCATCCAATCCATCATAAAATTCTATTGGCTTTATTTTCAAGTATAAATTGAGAATTCAACAGTTTCTCACTCCTTTTACTACTTTACCCTAGTTTAAGCCACTATAATCTCTTATCTCATTATTGCATTAGCCTCCTAGCTGGTTTTCCTGTCCCTACTATTGCTCTTATTTGCTTGATTTTCAGCACAGCAGAGTGATTCTATGAAAATATTGGGTTGTCAGAAAAGTCATGACATATTTTCTCTATGTTTTTCGTTGCAAAAATGCATCATGACTTTTCCGACAACCCAAAATAGACCAAATCATGTCTTTCATCTTCTCAGAACCCTGTAACAACTTCCTATTTCACTTAGGTTAAAGCCAATATTCTCATAATGGCATAGAAATTTTTATATAACTGGTCCCCACATTCACCCTTTTCTCTTCTGACCTCATTTCCTATTACTCTTCCCCTTGGTCAGGTTAATCCAGTCACACTCGCTTCATTGTTTTCTCTCTAACACTCAAACCCACACCTCAATGCCCTTGCATGCTATTTCCTCTTCCTGGTATTCTCTTCCTTAGATACCCACAGAATCCATTTTTTTCCCCCACACCATTGAGGCCTTTTTCCAAATACTACCTTTAAATAAGCCATTTCATTCCTTCCCTATCTTAAAATTTCAACTTCCTTACCCTCATACTCCTTATATCTCCTTGACTTTTAAAATTTTCTCCCTGTCCTTCTCTTATCAACATCCTACAAATTTATATTATACATCTTATTTCTCTTAAATGCCACATAAACAAGGACAGGAAGTTTTGTCTGTTTTCCTCCATTGCCGCATCCTTGAAGACTATAGCATGACCTAACTCATGGAAAGTGCTTAATAAATATTTGTATAATGAGTGAATTCTTCCTATGGGATAAGACCACAGCTTTTACAGATATGAGCCTGACAGCTGATTGGATTTTCTGTTTGCCATGGTTGTCCAGTTTTATGGTCCCAAATCTTATAATATTACATTAATTCTCACAACAACCCTCACAAAGTAAATATTATTATTTTCTTCACTTTCAATGCCTGAGACAAGTTAATGCCTCACAAAAGTTGAGTACCTTGCTGAAAGTCAGACACCTAGTAAATAGTAGAACTAGGGTCTGCATCCAGGTACCAGAAATAGATCCTAATTATTGACTATTACCCTATGATTTAAGAGTACCAACATTTTCATATGTTAAAAACAAACAGGTTGCTTTGGAGGAACACAAGTTTTACTGCTATTGATAATAAAATAAAATTTATACTGTGGGCCATCACGTGTAGTATAGGATTCATGAATTTGGTCTTTATCTTTTTGACATTGCAGAATCATGAAGTAGATGAAATAATAAACAACAGCATTATTAGTGAGGAAATAATGATGTCCTGACATAGGATTTAAGTGGAGATGGAGAGGAGGGTACTGATGCAAGCAACATTTTGTAAGTGGCTTGGCAGATACACAAGGTAATGGAGGACCAGAGACATAAATGAGTGTCTGGAAAAGTTGCTAGGAAAGTAAGTCACACTACGAGTGGTTAGATGAGCCTGAAGAACAGGCTGACGACAGGAGAGAAGTTTCTGTTGGCACTGAATTCCAGGTTTTGTGAGTTAATAAAGTCAAAATGTGAAAGGGTTAAGACATTAGATTTCTCTGTTTAAAACTTCAGATGGGGATCCATTCCTAGTGATGACAGGATTTAACACATAGTCATGGAAAAGAGCTGATGAAATGTGAAGGAACTAAAATTCATTGATGAAAAAGAATGTCAAGGGCTCTTGAAGCTGAGGTTTTTAGCTGAATCATTTATTTAGAAATGAGACCATGCAGAATGGTGAGAAGATATGGGATGGTAAGAGACGCTAGGAGTGGTGTCCCAAAAGTTTCCCCACTTACGGGATTTTCCCATTTACCCTCAGATAAAATGTGCATGAATGGGATCACAGGGTTACAGATTTATGACCACTTATATGATAATTTGCTTTGCTTAGGGAGAGCTAATTAAAATATTTTCAACTATTCTTCAACAAATGAAGTATCATTTGATTAAAAAATAAAAAGAAGAAAGGGAAAGAGGGAAGCAGCAGAAGAAATATTTGTTAAGTCTAGAAACTCTACAAGGCATATTACCTAATTTTATGGCATTTCACCCTCCAAAATTCTCAATTCTTTCATTTATTGATTTATTCAACATATATTTTTGAGTAACTATAGGTGTTAGGGCCTGTGTTAGATACTTTTGGTAGGTACTTATTCTGTTTTGCAGATGAGGAAATTGAGAGGCTCAGAAAGCATAAGTAAATTGCCCAAGATACAAAGAAGTGTGATGTTTCATAGAGATTGGAGCACCTATTATTGTACCTAACTTTAATGTATGCACAGGAATAGCTAACAATTTCTTCAGGACAGTCATTGCTGAGGATGTTGGATAAAAGAAAGAGAAAATAGAACTATCCAGTCTTCACGTGTCATTAATCAATTTTCAAATTGGAAGAAATTGCCAACTATGACCCTGAAAGTAAGGCCTGGAAAAATGGTGTTATTATACCTCATGAAAATTATTTCGCTGTAGTCACAGGCTCAATAATAAGGTTTTTAATAAACATTTTACACCAAATGAACACATCATCCAAGGTTTAAAAATCTGGCTAAATCGTGGAAAAATCCAAGATAACTACCAGCCCTATTTTCTTCTCCATTTCATGAAATGTTTTAGTGATTTTCTCTGTTTTCTCAGATAGTCTACAATGCTTTCCTAGTGTGGTAGGTTTAGCAACACTTCAGTGATCCATTCTCTTGCTGTTATAAAGGGTTCTTTGCTTTTTAAGTTCTTAACTTCTTGAGTGAATAAAATTTTGCATTTGCAGTTCACAATCACAACCCTTCAAAATAACCAAAGAAATGATAAGAATATTTACTGATATTTTTTTCTTCTCAATTGTGCTAGCATACAGATGAGTGTTGTCAGTATATAGATATTAGCTGCGGAAATGGAAAAACATGTACCAATAGGCAATCTGTGAATGTGGCTAGATTCCTTTGCCTATTAAATTTCTCTGAAACTAAATGATGTATATATTCCCAACTTTTTCTGACACATAGAATATTTCAAGATACTTTTGTCAACAAGACTCTAAACTCTAAGCTAGTTGATACAATGATTTTTCTGTTCCCACTTCCATCCACTTCATATTCCATTATTAAACTGAAATTATAAATTTGAATTGGAATAAAGCAAAGAACAATGGTAGGAATAAGGAGTCAAATGTCAAGAATCCAAAATCTGAATTCTATGTAATTATTAATTTGTGATATAAGCTTGGGAACTGGAATTTTGGGGATACTTCTTATGCTTTTAAATGAATATATATATATCTCTCCATCCTTTGAATGTACCAAATACCTGGGGTGCCAAAAACATGTATACATATGACTTGTATTCATCTTTTGTTATTGGTATATATTGAGTATTACAATTTTAATACAGTTTTTTGCTTTCTTAAAATGTGTATACATTTCTTTGGCATCCTTTGCCCATATAAAAGATCTTGTTTTACATGATTTCAATTATTTTAACAATAATTTGGTTAGCCATACTTATATATCTTTCACAGATTATGAAAAAGATCAAGGAGGTTAAGTAATTTTTCCAAGACCATGTAACTAGTAGAGACCTGAGTTGGAATTTCTACTCAAGTATATTTTCCTCCAAATCCTGTTCTCTTAGTATTACATTATTCTGACTTATACTGTTCTTGTTATATTTTTCATAATATTTAAGTGGGCTAAAAGGTCATAGTGGATTGTATAGGGTCCAGTGTCAAATTTTGGCTCTTCTACTTAATAGATTTATGTACTTAGTTTCTGAGTACTAATTTCTTCATCTGAAAAATGAAGATAATAGAGTTATTGTGAATTAGTGAAATAATATGAAAAACTGACTAGCACAGTACCTGGCATTAACTATATTATGTTTAGCACAAGGCAACACTGTTATGACAAGAAAGAGTATTGAAAATGGAGAGTTAGATGATTAGGATTCTTTATAATACTCTTCAACTCAGTGCCACACTAGAGCTGATAAACCTTAGTATTCTATTCTTTATAGCAGAGAAAGGATAGGAAAATATTCCAGAAGATTATCTATGTCACCATCTGATCACCAATTTAATTCCTGAAGTTCCTTGATCTTGGAAAGGGGTTCTGTGGACATTGGCCATAACTATTTTGAAGAATAAATAACTGCGAGCAAATACATTGAATTTGGGATTGTAATCCAATCAAAGAGGGCGTGAAAATCACTGAATGAAATGTTTAAAATTAATTTATTGAGAAAACAGAGTTTAAAAATAGACTCTAACATCATGGCAAGTGCCTGAAATAGCTAGGAGGCTATAAAAATGCATTACTTAAACCATGTCTATTAAAATTTGTTTATATTTTCTATCCTTTTCACAAAAGAACTATAGATTATGTATATAATAGCACTCAATAAAAACTTGGAGAACAGATAGATGAATAAAAGAATGGATGGCTAACATAATACTGTCTTTTTCCTCATCCTTATGCACTTTCTTATCTCTGCTGCCTCAAGTCTACTGGTCTACTTGTGTAGCTACCTCCACAATGTCTAGTAATTGAATCTGTAGATGAAATCTTGTGAGATTTTCAAAGTCATCAATCAATTTATGTCAACAGTTTATTGAGGAGCAGCCTGTCTAAAAGTTATGGTAAATTTTACTTGAAAAAAAGTAATAGAAGTTCCACCATTTTGGTAAATTAATGACATTTATAGGACCTTAGGAAATATATGTACCCAGTATAAATTTAAAAGGAAAGTGCCATGTGCATTAGGATTCCTCCCTTTAACAATTTCAGATGATTAAACTCAAACAAGACATGCCAAATTATTTGACATTCTGTCAAGAGTGGTTGGTATATCAGACAGACTAAACTCTGAAGATAAACACCATTTGTGCAAGCTGTTCACATATTATTGGTCAAGAATGCCAAAATAAGTACAAGAATTCTAAGTTATTAAACATGACAAGTATTGGATTGAAATACCCATGTCTGGGTTTTGTTGCAATAAAAGCAACAGAGATGAGGTTCTTTAGACAAGGAAAAAATAAAGTCACTATCTTTCCCTTGTAAATACAATAACTGTACCCAAGTGAAATAAAAAATTGATTAAGAGGAAAGCAACAAAAATTTCCTTTCAACCTTTGCAAAGAGTAATCTTTTGATGAAAAAAGATAAAAAGTAAAACAAGGCCTGAAAATAAAGGACTTAGTCACTAACTGATATAACACAAAACAAAACAAAAACTATGAATCTTCACAGTCCAGAAAAAAAAACAAAAAACTGGAAAACATAAGAGCCAGCAGAAATCAGAAACTGTTCAGTAATTCCCCAATGATCATAGAGAGTCTCAGAATAGAAAATTGTATTTTAAGAGATAGTAAGTGGCAACTTGGCTAGGTCTCCCCACAAAATATTTCTTTCCAAATCACTAGATATAGCCTTTCATTTTCAATCAGGGTTTTAAGAAACAGCATAGTTAAGATAGTATAAAGCCCCTCACACTGTGGATTCAATCAGTGTTAACACCTGACAAATCTTCAAAAACTTTTATTCCAGAACATCATATTGTTCTGTAAGTCATTGAACTCAACTCCCCCTAATTCCAGAGAGCTAGGAGAGTCTGTATTTTAAAAAAGCAAAGGTGATTATCACAATATCAATGACCAACTCTATACATTTAATGTAATAGGATTTGTTCTGGTTGCCTGCTGTTTTCAGTACAGTAGTCAAGATAAGTTAACCTGTAGACAGTACAAATATATGTGGTATGATTACTTTTTAATTCATTCAACAGATATTTATTAAGTATCAATCATATATACTATGTGCAATGTTCTGTGTTAAGGATAAATAGTTAAGATAGAACTTCACAGTCTAAAAAAGGAACATATTGTTTTATCTATACCTAATATATTCTTTGTTTTATATCTGAATAAAGAATATGATTTTGTTCAGATATTGAAACAAGGAAACATTCAGGAAAGATGACCAGTTTAGGGATAAATTCTGAATATTCTAAACCAATTAAGTAAATCAATTCACCTGATGGCCATTTGATCAGGTGATTGGTTCGGGATGATACATGACCCAATTCTGGCAAATGATATCTATGAAGTAAACTCTAATATGGGATTTATAAGGCAATTTTTCTTAGTAGGGAAGGATTATCCCCTTTTATTTTGTTGCATGATGTCATGAATGGACATGACACCAACTGTGGCAGTGTTCATGTAGCTATGATGTGAACTGGACAAAGGACAAAACACACTGAGGATGACAGAGTACAAAGATACAAAGAAACTAGGTTATAACAAAATCAGTGAGTTCCTGCAATAATAAACTTGAACTACTTTGCTACCAAATTTCTTGTTATATGAGATAATTGACTTTTCATATCATTTAAATCAGTTGAATCAGGATTTTCCATCACTTGTAGCCCAAAGTATTTTAGAGAAAAGGGAAATGGGGAAGTAAGCAAAGGTCTGCAATATGCTAAGAACTGTATTGGCAATGTGTACAGGGCTGAGTCAGAGACATCTTCAAAGAGGATAATATTTAAGATGAGTCCTAAACAACTCTGTGTAAACAATGGGACAGCTGCATTTCAAGCAAAGGAAAATGCCATGTACAAAGTCATCAGGACATGAAAGACCTCTGAAAATGTGACTTAACTCTGGAGAATAGAAAACACTATGTTTCATCTGGAAAATGATACAAGATGGGGGTGGGAGGTAGGCAGAGTTGAGATTTTGAAAATCTATTGCAAGGTCATATTAAGGAAGAATAGTTTTATCTCATAATCTATTACTTCTAAATCCTGTTATCAGGAAAGTGCTGACTGGAATTATGGAATTGTGCTTACTAGCTGTGAGGTTAGTTACCCAGGAACTAGAGCCTACTTTATGCATTAGGGATCACATTGTATTACATAAAAATTATTCTGACAACAGTGTGGAAGATGTATGGGCTGAAGACAGGTAAGAATAAAAGTGAGGGAAAACAATTAGGAGGTTGTTGCAATAGTCCAAATAGGTGATACTGAAGGCTTAAGCTAAGGTGAGAGACATGGAAATAGAAAAATGGGGGAAAATTCAAGACATATTTATGAGAAACAATAGTCAGGTCTGAAGAGCTTATTGAATGAGGAAAGTTACTGGGTAAGAATAATGCCTTCCAGATTTTCTGAGTGTCTTGGTAGCTGTAAACCAGGACACTGCATATAGAAAGGGGTTCGGGAATGGCTGGGTCAAAGATTAAAAGAGCAGAGGGTAGGAATATGTAATTCAATTTTGGACTCTTGAGCTGAGATACCAGTTACTTACAATAGCTACATAGATATCTTAATAATCAATCTTGCAGGTAAAATGGTTACAAAACATACCTATAAATTGAAACTCTTGGACATACTTATAGAATTGTTGGACAGAAGACATTTTTAAAAGATATCTGTCAAAGTGATGATTTTTAATTAAGTAGTTAGGCAATAGTCTTTTTTTTTTTGTCTCTTGAGACCAATTTTAATTTTTAAAAAGAAAACCAATTAATATATGTAAAGGTGAGTACTGGTTTTCTTTCCGTGCTCTCTTCCTTTTCCACTTGATGGTCTAATTTCTTGAGTCATTCATGTTTTGCTTCTGTATTTAGATATATACCTGGTCAGCTTTCCTACACTCCCTCGCAGTTAGATGGGGCCTGGTTACTGCTTTCTGACTTAAGAAATACTGGCAAAGCCGTGTGTGACCTCAAGCCTGTTAGTATAACTATCATCAAAAAGACAAAAGATAAATGCTGGAGAGGATGTGGAGAAAAGGAATCCCTTGAGCACTGTTGGTGAAATTGTAAATTAGGAAGCCACTATGGAAAAGTGTATGGAGAATCTCCCCAAATTAAAAATAAAACTACCATATGATCTAGTAATTCCACATTAGGAAATATATCCAATGGAAATGAAAACACTAGCTCAAAAACATATCTGCACCCCATGTTTCATAACAACATTATTTATGATAATGAAGAGATGGAAACAATGTACGTGTCCATCAATGGTGAATGAGTAAAGACATTATAGTGTGTGTGTGTGTGTGTGTGTGTGTGTGTGTCTGTGACGCAATATTATTCAGTCATAAAAATGAGGAAATCTTACCATTAGTGACATGTGATGAGACAGAGTAAACAGGTGTGGGCTTGTGAGCTGGCAGGATGGGACAGGCAAAGAGTTAACAGGAATGAGTTTGTGGGCGAACAGGAACAAGCTAAACATTGACAGCTTGGTTCTGACTCCCCTGGCCAGCACTGCACCTGCAGGCTGACATGCACCTTACATCCATCATAGGTGAGAACAGAACAGTTCCCAATCACAACAGCAACCCCCTACAAACAGACATCCATCATAGATGGGAACAGGACAGTTCCCAGGAAAAGACAATTGTAATGGGCAGCCCTCCTGCAAGCTGACAAGCACTCTACATCCTGCTTAGAAAAATATAAAGCCCCAGCACTTCTCATCAGTGCAGCTGTCCCCCATTGGACCCTGCCCTGTCTAAAGTTTTGCCTCTCTCTGTCTCTCTGTCTCTCTGTCTCTCTGTCTCTGTCTCTCTCTCTCTGTCTCTCTCTCTCTCTCTCTCCTTTCTCTCTCTTTCTCTCTCTCTGACTTTCAATAAATCTTTTCTCTTGTAGAGTCTCATAAATTCTTTTACGTTCTGCGAATGACTGGGGTTAATTCTACCAAGACAACATGGATGAACCTTGAAGGCATTATGCTAAGTGAAATAATTTAGACAGAGAAAAACAAATACTGTATGATCTCACTTATGTGTGGAAAAAAAAAAAATATATATATATATATATATATATATATATATATATATATAGAGAGAGAGAGAGAGAGAGAGAGAGAGAGAGAGAAAGAAATAGATCAGACTTGCAGTTAGCAGAAGTGGCGGGTTGTGGGGATGAAGGTGGCTGAAGATAAGTAAGTACCAGGAATGTAACATACACTCTGATGACTATAGTTAACACTGCTGTGTGATATACAGGAAAGTTGTTAAGAGAGCAAATCCTAAGGGATCTCATTACAAAGAGAATTTTTTTTCTTTTTATTGCAACTGAGATGACAGATGTTAGGTGAACCTATTGTAATCATTTCACAATATATTTAAGTCAAACCATCACATTGTAGGTCTTAAACTTATATAATGATAATGTATGTCAATTATCTATAAATAAAATTTAGGGAAAAAAGACAAGGAAAAATAAGTAATGTGTGCTACTTCTAGACCTGGCCCCTAAAAATACATTGACACGATGTTCTGATTCTCTTTCTCTCTTTTTTTCTGAATTTGGTTTCAGGGAATCCAGATGAGAATGCCAAATCAGGGGGATGACTGAGCCATAGATAGAAGCCAGGCAAGTACCATCAATATGTTGGTATGTCCCAATTCTCTGGTACTAGTTCAGATCTTTCTCCTGCTCTTCAGGCTTCTATGTCCAATTGCTTATTGAGTATTTTTACTTAGAAGGAAAGTAAAGATTGATTTTGCTTACGTTTTATTATTGCCAAGTTCTTGTCTGGGCTATAGGAATTTGTTTTCTAACTCATTAACTTGATGAAATGGGCTGATTTGAATTTCATTAGCATATTGCTAGTTGCTCAGTGTTTTTGAGAAAACTGAGAAAGTCTTGGTTTTACATAATGTGTATTAAAAATAAGTACAAACTGAATCTACTAAGTAAATTACTTAGTAATTATTTTTCTGATTAGTAATGTTCTCATAGTAAAACAGAGCAATTTTAGTATTTCAAGTATTAATCAGGAACTACAAAAGAAAGCTTCTGGAAAAAACCTACAGCTTCTTTCAAAACTCCTTTCAAGTACACAGTATTTGGGGGAGCTTACTGCACATACCTATTAATTAATATTATAATTGACAGCATTTGTAGGTCACACCACACCTAATGGCAAAAATTTTGAGCTATTAGATATAAAGATCTCAATTTGGGATATTGTTTTTCCTTCAGTTTCGCTTGTAAGTTAGGGAAAAGCCACCTCTTAAATACTTGAAAGAATTTCTAATTAAGGAGAGAGAAACAAACATTTTATGAATTCAAGTTGTATTTTTTTTTTTTAGAAGTAGATGTTGAATTGGAAAGAGACTTGAATTAGGCATGAGATGTCATGCAAAAAAAAGATCTTAATCTCAAATCTTTAACCAGCTGGTTGTCATTGGATGAATCACTTAACTTGTTGAAATCCCTTTCTGGGGGAAAAAAGGATTATAGCAGATGATTTTGAAGGTTCCATTTGACTCCCAATCCTGTAACTCTATGAATATATGTTAGTCTATTCATTTTAAAAGCCAAATTCAAATATTATTAGAAGACAAAGATGATTTCTTAACAGAATGCCTTTTTGTTGACCATATTTTTTGTTGGCTATAGCAAATTGTAGTCTGATGGAGAAACAATATAAACTAAGCAATATAATACTGGTTTTTCAAGGCCTTAACCCAAATCTCTAGCATACACTGTGGCAGACAGGACTGATGTTATTATAGAGAAACCAGATTACTTTCTAAGGAAGTGGCAATATAATTGCATGTGGCTATTATAATGAAAAATTACTAGAGAGTGGATTAGAAAGTTCAGTTCCCAAAGGCCACATGTGGTCCAAGTTCAACATTAGAGGTCAGTACATACATACAAAATGTTCATTTTTATAGCTCTTCACTTTTTAAAAACAAAATGGAAGAATTCGAAGGGAAAATAATTTAAACTAGGGATAAATTTAAGGTGGAGCTCTGTTTCTGGCTTTTGCATAGATTTGTGGTGGAACCTGGTATCAGAGTCTATTTTCATGTGTATTTAATAGGAGTAGTAAGACTTAAATGATATTCAAAAATTGATTTAAAAATTGTACTGTTTTTAAAAATATGTTTATTAAAGAAACTTAAAACCTCCATCACATAAACTAGAAATAAAACAGACACAAACAGCTGTTTCCATATTACACCTTAACTAGAAAGCTGTGTTAATGGATTTTACATATTACTATGTAAAATGTAAACTTTCTTACAAATGTCATCACCTTTTTTCAGATTGATAGGGTAGAAAACAGCTATTGTTAGTTTATCATATTGTGTGTTGTACAGATTTTGTCTGGTGTATACTTTTCTGAGAACAACAGGGTGAAGATGATTATATCAGATCGATATTAGATGACAGCAAGACATCTTTCTCTTACAAAAAAGTGAAACAATCATATATTATTTATTACAGCATAAAGGTAAAAAGGTGAATTAGAAGCAATAGAATGATTCTAGAGGTAAAGGACTGAGACTTCAAACCTTCCTATTGATTCTGTATCCTGCACGCTCTATTACACTGCAATAACTCCCCAAAGTTCAGCTCTTTACTCTTTCTTCAAGGAGTGTTTCAGACATCAAAGCAGACAGGGCATTTACCTCCTTTGTGCATTCATTTGTAAGCCTTTATCAGTATTTAACTCTGACAGAATGGGAGCACACATCTAGGCTTTTTTATCTACTTGATGCCCCAGACTTGCCTTTCTGCTCAGAAGTTGTATTTGGAACAAGTCATAGGCAAAACTATAAAATGGATGGACTTTGTTGTCAGTTCCCTGCATCTACTCCATCCCTGCCACATCTTTCCTGCTGCCTGGATGCTAATGTGTGGTTAGCCTGTGAGCCTATTTAGGCAAGGACCATTCTGTCTTATTCTTAATAATTCACAGTGTCTAGCATCTTAATGTTAATAACATAAATGAACAGATGATAAACTAATTCATCATAAGCATTATGTTCTGAATATATATACATATACATATGCATGTATATAGATACACATATACATCTTAGGAAAGAACTTCTGGGAGGGAAAAGAAGTCACTCACTAATGAGAGAATTTCAGCCACCAGGGGAAATATGCTTAAGAGAGGGGGTGAAAGGGACATATGTAACCTCAAATCATGTGATGCAAAATATTCACATTTTGCTTTATTTTGAGTAGTCCATGATTTGATAAATTGCCCCCAAATTCTATTGTAGATTTAAAACAAACAAACAAACAAACAAACAAAAACAATTAGGGTAGATTGTTTAGAAAATGAATGGGCAGATTTTGTATCATCTCAATTTTATGGGTAGTATAGTAAAGCTTATAGAATATGGTCCTTTAATAATACCATGTGCCACCTTGGAAGGGCCCCTTGGTACCAGAGATACATACCATTGGCTTAATTCACTCTATGGTTCTGCCGATTGGCCCAACAGACACTGCTGCATCAACTTATTCTTCAGGCTCTTACTCCTGACTTCGGTCAGTCCCTGGCTTCTGCTCCAATCTCCTTCCAGTCCAGTTGACTTCATTAATGATATCCATTGCCTAGTACCTGACTGGGCCAACCTCCAGAATTTGCTCTAGCCTTGCCAGCCCTGGGTTGGCATTGAACCGGACTGACTGCCCAAGCAGCCCTCTTCTGCCCCCTTCTGTCACAAGTCTGCATGTGCACAGCTGGCTCCAGCAACAAAATCTTATTCATTCATTCATTCAATAGCAATTTACTGGCTATCTGTGAAGTACCAAGTATTGTACGAGGTGCTTGTGATATATCAGTGAATAAACCAGAAAAAAATTTCTGTACTTATAAAGCTTGCAAATGAGAGCTTTGTCTCAGTCCATCCCCACACTTTGAAGGAAACATTCTCAGATTTTTGTAGCACATGCTTTAAGTAACAATTTATAAAATGGTTTCCTACCATACAGATTTTGATTTAAATAGACTCCTCTTGGAGCTCATTCCATTGGACTTAGTATTAGGAGCATGAAAGACTAAAACATTGCTGTTCCATTTTATGATATGTCTCAAAGAATACTGATGCTCCAATTAAAAACAAACAAACAAACAAACACATATTTAAATGTTTTTTTTTTTTTTTTTTTTTTTTTTTTTTTTTTTTTTTTTGAGGGCAGTGTCACTGGCCCTCATATGTGGGACCGAACCGGGGCCGCTGGCTTCCCAGGCCAGCGCTTTAAATTTTTAACTTCCATAAAAAATGCTTATCTGAGGTCAGGTTCCCTAGAACAGACTATGAGACAGAAATTTAGGTGTATGTGATTTACTGAAGGAGTGTTCTTCAGGAAAAGTCCCCTGAGGGAATAGAGTAAGCATTATAGGGAATAGAGTTAACAAGATCAAAGTCAAGTCTAGCCTTGATCTGATTGGTGGGGAGCATTATTGTACCTCAGAGATTTCCCACCTCCCAGGCCAGATTACTGTGTTAGAGAATAATACTCTTGAGAAGAGGCAGTGGTCCACTAGCAGCCAGCACTCCCAGAAGCTGTGAGATGGGTGTACCAGCCAGGTAAAGGGCTTCTGGAGGAGGCGCCAACACTGCCTTTGAGAGTATACTGTATGGGATCCCCAGCATGAGAAAATATTGATGGCCTTAAAGAAATATCTATGGATTCTCAACTTTGAAAACTTTTTAAAATTGTTTTAGTATCTCCTAAATTCCAGAAAATGGTGGGATTAGTATGCTGAAGAATATGACACACTTGCTATCATTAGCCAATAATGGACTAGGAGTGGAAGTAGTCAGGGACATAGAAGTGTTAAGATCGTGTGACATGATGCCTGGCAGAGTCACATCAAGTACATTCTGGGTTATGACATGGGAGCAATACCCACTCAACCCAGATGCTGGGGACAGGGTCAGGGAAAGTGTCTGCCTGATGTGACATCACAGCCAACCTAGTCAAGGCCCTTCATCAAATCCTTTCCTTGTTTTATTATTTCCTGTGGTTGCCATAATAAATGACCACAAACTGGTGGATTAAACAACAGAAATTTATTCTCACTGATCTGGAGCCCAGAAGTCTGAAATCAAAATAAGACTCTGCTTCCTCTCAGGTTCTAAGGGAGAATCCTTTTTCTTTCTTTTTTTGCCTCTCCCAGCTCCCAGCTTCTGATGACTCTGGATATTTCTTGGCTTCCAGCTGCATCACTTCAATCATTGCCTCCTTCTCACGTGGCCTTTTCTGTGTGTGTGTGTGTGTCTGCCTGTGTGTGTGTATGTCTTCTCTTCTGTTTCTTATAAGGACACTTGTCAATGGATTTAGGACCCACCCTGAGAATCTAGGTTGATTTAGTCTCATTTGGACTCTTTTTCCAAATAAGGTCATATTTACAGGCTCTTGGCATTAGGATGTGGATATATCTTTTTGGAGGCCTCCATCCAACCCAATATCTCACTATCAATTAAATTGTTCCCTATCCAAAATGGCAAGGGGCATTGAGTTTAAGCTTCTATAATTAATTGTTTTATGATGGCGGGGAGGGACCCCCAAGGTATGAATCCAAAATATTATGGTTCCCAATTACTACCACCTTTTAGGATGCCAACTGGAATTGAAGGCTTTTAAACCCTCCAAATCCAGAGCTTATTATGAACTCCACTTCCATGAAAAATCAGGGTTACTCACATCTTACATTCACCCTTCCAGTATTGGAGACTTGTTGTCATTCCAAGTTAGTTTCTCTTTTCAGGAAGACCACCCACAGTGGTGCCAAGCAGTTCATGTGGTTTTCTGTCTAAGCCAATTTATTCATAATTCTTTACCTGGTGGGGCAACCTTCTGAGCAGTGGCAGTGACAGGTGGCAGCAGTGGATGGTGGGAGGATTATTTAGGAGTATAGCTTTATGGGGCTTGGTGAATAATTGGGCATGTTTGTGAGAAATAGGGGTGATCCAGAGAAGATTGCAAGGCTGGGGTGGGCAGGTCAAGATGTTGAGTTTGGTGTTAAATATGCTGAATCTGAGGAAGCAGTAGCTTATTCAAGTGACAAAAACTATTAAACTTATGGCTGATGCATTTCCAACTTTTTAAGTTATTACAGAGCACTGCTTTTTTTTTTAATTAATGAAATATATGATGAGAATTGTTTAAGTGTATCATGTGGGGTTTGAGCTGCATCCTTCAAGTTATAATTCGACCTGCTACACACCATTATTCCCTAAATGTGGTGCTAGGTACCAGCTCTCTCTCTTTTTTTTTTTAACTTGCAGACATGTTTTAAATATAAGTAATATTATTTTCATTTGTGTTCAAAGAATGTAGAGATTTTAAAAATCTCCCTGTATTTTCATTTTCCCTTTTTCATATTCTCACCAATTAAGCATTCAAAAACAAGCAGTCCACTTATAATTTATATTTTTTTCCTGTTCTTGCCATCACACGCTATTCTTAAATCAGTGAGAGGAGAAATGAGCTTTGTTAATGGTCTTTCTCTTTTTCATAACGGTGAGAATTATACTTAGAAGGACTGTCCTTCCAAATTCCTTGGAAACAGTGACATAATTATAATTATTTGAACTTGCAAGCATGACATTGATTTACAACTTTGTTTGTACTCATGATTGTCTTTCAGATGACTTCTCTTTTCACACCACTTTAGCAGATGAAGGACTGACTAAGCTGGGACTAGTATTATAACAATGTGTAAGGATACGACCTTAATATTTTATTCTATTTTTAAGATCTATTTTTAAAATTACCTTTTTAATATACTTTTATATTATTATTTTTTCAAATATTTAAATCAATGTTGTCATCTGGTTATGCTACTTTTTTAATATGCTTTCATTTTAATGAACACATATGAAAAAAAATGAAGAGTAACGTTTAGAAGTAACCACTGAATTTAATGAAGCCTTTGCTTTAATACGATAGCCAAACATCACCAAATATTCCCACATAACTTCCTTTAGCTCCACAGTAGCTGATTGAAAAACTAAAGGGAATAAGACTTAATTCTGAGCTTGATAAGAGAGTCTGTTCAGTGAAGGACCCATTGCTAGTCAGTGTACCTGATGCTTCATTTTACTCACATACTAGCGAAAAGTGTTCTGCTTTTTTATATTAGGCATTTAAAATGACAATGAACATCAAACCAAATATTGGTGCCTGACAATTCCTTGTATCTCTACTTTGCTATGAAATAACTGATTCATTTTCATGGGACGAGTGATGTCAACATGAGTAATGTTTTCCGAAGCAGAAAAAAAATGATGCTGAAAAATGACATTGACTTCTTTTTTTTTCCTGTTAATTAAAATTCTTCAGTAGCAACTGTAGCCAGTAAATGATGCCTGCTATACATATGTGAGGACAAAATATAGATCCAATTATATCCTTAGGTCACTGACACTTGTTAACAGTTGTTAAATAAATTTTCTGCTATAAAATTGAGTCTACAAAGTTAGTAATGAGAGAAAGGTAGGAAGTACAGCACCCAAAGAGTATGACGTTCAATAGATCAAGAAGAGGTGATGATGGGAGAAATTCTGATATTTCTTAAATAAGTCTGTTTCTCCAATAATAATATTCCAAATTTATACTTGAGGAAAAGTTTAGTGTACTAGGAATTTTCAACGGAAACAGTATATATTGACCTTTAGATGACACTGCTTATAACAAATACTGTACAGAAATTAATTTTAAAATACAGTTTTCCAAAACACCCACAATCTTATAACTAGATTTTATATTGAAATCTTCAACTGGTAGATAAGACCTTTGTGATTTAAAGCTATAGGAAAGGTATCATCCAGATTTAAAATTCATATTGGATTTAAACAGCAGCAACAGTACAAAAGCAAGTTTTTGAAGATGACAGTTAAATTATACACATAAGTAAAAATAACGTCAAAGACTCAAATTTGGCTGAATTTTAAGTGGAGGTTTATATCAATTACAAAGTCAAGGAGCCTTCTGACTTCTTTTAAATCCCTCCACAGAGAGAAGCTGACAATAAAACAAGCATCCTATCTTATCTTAGTTAATCTTACCAGTAGAGACGATGGGCAATCTGGATGCTTTGCAATGAGCGGTGTAATAGGAGTTGTACTAGAGGACTTTCAAGGTTCCATTCAAACTTGACAGCCTGAAGTAAGAGATATAATTACTTTACTATTTTCTTTCTCAGAAACAAAATTTTTGCAGGGTACAGAAGGATTTAAGAGGCTCGAGAAAAGACCAAGGAAAACAGCATAAGCATTTTAACAAAATGTTAGTACTATATTTTGATAGCCTTATTAGCTGGTATATAATAACAGAGCATACACATATCACACAACTTAGATTTGTGCAGTGTTGTTTCCTTTCCTTATTTATGCTTTAGTATCACAGGATAATAAAAAACAGCAGGTGGCTGGTAGAAATCAACTGGGCCTAGGAGGAGAGTCCTAGCACAAGGATATATTGTAATATCACAGAACAGTCTTCTGGATGTAAAAACGGCATTATTAAGCAATAGATATTTCTACCCTTTTGGAGATGAAATTAATGCACAGCCACAGCCTTAACTGAAATCACCAACTGTATCAGTATTAACCCACAGATCTTGAGATTTACTGACAGGTTTCAAAGCTGCTTGTTGCCACCATAACCCACATATTCCCAAATCCTGTGCCTCATCTCCACTGTGAGCGACTCTCCCAAGGTTTTCTAGGACACCCAACCTGCTGGAATATACAGAATGCGATGGAAGCCCCTGATATCCGGAGAGACCTAATTCAGGCCTCCACCTGCTCTCGATAGGGGTTTCACTCTCAGCAGTCAGTATCTGGGCCCCTACCATCATCCCAGGAACCTGAATATGCTATAAAAATAAAAAAACAGGTTCTCTTCATAAAAATGCTCATTTCTGCTTAAGAGGTAAAGCTTCAATTTTGGTTGCTCAATAAGCAATTTAATTTGTGGTGTGTGCACACACACACACACACACACACACACACTCAGAGTGTTAGCTGGGTTTTGTACCACAGTATATGCAGCAGAAAAATGCGAGTACATCATTCATTCACACGCACACCCGAAGAAACACTTCAATATGCTGACATCCTTGAGGATGGAGAAGTTGATAAATTCCGAAGGTGTGAGAGTGCTACAGATGATTTCAGCAAATTTGCATAAACTCCTGCAGCTGTCTGAACGTGGAAAGATCATGATGTATGTTGTCTTAAACTGCAGCTGTGGCCTTCTTTCACTTACTTGCTAATACTGGGTTGACTAGGTCATGGATTTTGTTTATGTCCTGATAGTAAGCGTAGCCAATGAGCATATTAGCAATAAGCATATGAGTCTCAGATTTCCCTTCCATGCTTCTGTTTGTAGCTTTCTCTTTAGATTTCCCCATTATTTCTTCTTGAACTCAATAATTACTTGTTGATCTTGAATGGCCTTCCTTGCTTCCAGACTCCCTGCATCACTCTATCTACTGATAAAATTTCCCCCTAAAACCTGCCTTACCATCTAGGGTATAGGCAGTTTTCCTGGTGCACACTGCATTATTATGAACTCTGTTCTTGGAACATACCTACATGGTTATGACCCGTGGTTTGCAGTAAGCTCTGAGTCTGAGTCTTATTTGATTCCTAGCTACGAACCATATCGTCTGTTTTCATTATGGCCACAGAGTCCTCTCTTACTGCTTTAACATGACCTGCATACTCTAACAGGTCACACATACCAAATTAACATGCTTCCAAAAAATAAGCCACAGGGCAGGATTGTTTTGTGTGTGTGTCTTAGAAAGTTTTGAAGTCAGGGTAGAGCATAGAATTTTAAGGGTAAACTCCATTAACACATGTCTTAAAAAAATTCTTCCCAGTTTTTATTTTGTAGTCATATTATACACTTCTTCCCATCTCAAAATACTACAATAATCATTTCTAATTAGGGACTAGTTGCAACTTTACCTAATTTCACCTCTGTGTATTTGCTATGTTGGATTCCATGTGTACTCTGTCTTAAAAATTTGAGTTTGCAGGTATATGGCTCTCAGTGATATTCCTAGTGCCAAGTGTGTTGATTCAGATTGGTACCTTCAAATGGGTTTAGTCCATATAAACTTTTGTAAAAACCTACTTTTTTGAGTTGTGTTAGATGTAACATGTTGCTCATACTCAGATGAATAGCATTCCTCCAAGTTGCACTAATCTTTATTTTCACTATACTATCCTGGTAAATCTAAGGAAATAACAACTGTAAGGATTAGTATAAGGAACTGCATGGTAGAGCTATTTCTTTTTTCTTTTTTTTTTTTTAAGATTTTATTGGGGAATTGGGGAACAGCGTTGGGGAATCAGGGAAGGGGAACAGACAAGTTGCTGTCCTTTTGTTCTTCAGTCTAGTTGCAGAGGATGTCGCTTCACTGGCCTATGTTGGTATCATCATTACGCTCTTCCCGGGTGAGGCAGTCGCTCACTGGCCATTGGACGGCTGCTCATGTTGGCTCACAGCAGCTCACACTGGCTGCTGGCCACTCAAGCCGGCTGCTGGTCACTCATGGTAGCTCATAGCAGCTCCACTGCAGCCTACACCATAACGAACGACTCATGGCAGCCCAGCTCCAGGTCAAGCTGTTGTTTGCCATCTTAGCTGTAGAGGGCTCAGCATCACTGGTCCTCATGTGGGATCCGAACTGGGACTTTGCTGCTCAGAGCTGGCGTCCCAAGCCAACTCTTAAACAACATGCCACTTGGCCAGCCCCCAGAAGAGCTATTTCAAAATCAGCTCTCTTGGAGGCCTTCAGAGAAGTGCATATTATTTGCAAAATAATATGGTATTGATGTCTAACAGTAGAGGCTTTCACCATCAGTCTCAGAGTTTCCAGTTTTAAATGTTCAAAAACTGAGGCACCTGACATTTAAAATAGCTTGTAACTACAGATTGGCCTTTAAAATAAGAAAACACCTGACTTAAAAACAAAACAAAACAAAACAAAAACTTCATAAAGACCACTATTGTAGACCTAATGAGCATCCAGTATACAGTCAACTTGGAATAAAATATTATTGGTAGTTTGGATATTCAGTCATTTACATGGTCGTTTGTAAAATGTTAATTGTTTATATTTCAAAATATTCAGACTAAATCAGTCTTCCTCATATTGCTAGGTAAATTTATATTATTTTCAGAAATACTCCCACATTGTGATATTTGGTGGTGTTGTCACAAAAATGCACTATTGAGGCAGAATGTGGGTACTATCTTCTCAAACTACTTTTATAAGATTTATAATCAGTGTTAGAGTACTCTGAGGAAAAGACAAGGAAAAAATTATGAGAAGCAGCCTAGCAAAGGGTTGTTTTCTATGTAATATTTATTTGGTTAGTTTTTTATTGTTTTACATATTCAGGTAAAAATATTTCATCACAACTATTCCTATGGTTTTCTAGTTCTAATTAATAAGTGAAGATATTTTTTCTTTTAAATTCCTTTTTGTCTCTTAAATACCTTTCTTTTTTGTAACTGTACCAATTTTGGCTAGAGAATGTCTGTCTTACCCATGTTGATATATGAGTTATAATTTAGCCTCTTGACTGGCCAAATTTCAATATCACTTTGAGATGTCTACTGTTGACTCACTGGAAACTTCTTTAGAGAATTATTAGTGAAAATCCTGGAATCCCTTGGCAACCCTGCTATTTTTACCTGAATTAGCTGTGGGAGATAGTCCAGTAGTTCATCATTTAAGAGGTTGTCTAATTGTTGAACTGCCACTTTACGAATTTCTTGATCTGGAAAACTAATACAAAGTAAATAAATCCATTAAGCTGTTAATGATATGAAATAATGCATGAGAAATATCTTGGAAACAGAATGAATTCTATCCTTAGTGCATAAAATAAAATAATAGTCCCACAATCAGTTAAGAAGAACATTAGTACCAAATAATAATAATTTTTCCATATCCTTTTACTTTCATGTGGACTGTAGTATAAAGTCCTTTTGACAAGGTTTTGGAAACTTGAGTTTAAGTCAGATCCCTGCCAAGCTTTCTCGTCTATAAAATGTGAATTATAGTGTATATAAAATATTTTCTAAAATAGTATGAAAATCTTTGTTTTTAATTTAGCCATGCATTTATTAAGTAAACTCTTATCAGCTGGAGACATGATGGTCTATGTGACTGAAAATGGGATGTAATATGTTTAAATGAGTTTTGACCAGATCATAAGGAAAATCAGAAATATAAGGTATCTTATAATAAATACACAAAAATAATTAAATAAAGCTAAATCTTACTAGACTATGAGTTCTTGAGGGAAACTGTGCCTTATTCATTTTTGGACTGCATATGCCTGTTGTAAGATTTAGCACCCATTAGACACTTAATAAATGTTTGTTACTGAGCTAAATTTATGGAGATATTTAGCATTTGAAATCCTATTCCAAAGACAATTTATCCGCAAATGGGCTCCTCAGGTCGACATCATTCATCTTGCTCCATCAGAAGAAATAGATTCAATTATCTCTGAGCTCCTGGAAATGCCTAGAGATAACTTTTGGCACCATACTGCCTTGACATGAGCTTCACATACTGCTTTGATGTGATTAAATATATGACTGGGGCTTTGGTTACAACAAGTAATTTTAAGTCAACAAGTTTTCGAAAAAATCAATACGCATAATTTAAAACTTGAAGGACTACTTATAGTAACTTTGAAAAACAAAGAAATGAATAAACAAATAAATAAAACCCTACAATCATTTTGTATGGGAGCTAACTGAATGCTTTCAACCAGTCAGGTGAGAGCTCTAAAGATTGGTTCCCAAAACTGTGGAGGTCAGAAAGCTTTCAAGTCTTTAAAATCCAGTCTCTTTTCAGTGTGTCAGGTTAGTGAAAGGTGAAATGAATACTATACAGCTACAGTGTAATGGAAAAAAAGTGGAATTACTCAGTATCTCTCAACTCTCCTTGATGGCAGTTTGAAATTTAATGCTTAAACAGGTTATACATTTTTTCTTTATTAAACACAACAAGAATGTCACTCAAAACCTTTGTTTCGGACCGGCAATAATTTTCCAATAATTTTCTCTCTTTGAACGTTCTAGAAATGAGACCTAGTGAGAACTGTAGTCCAGACACATCTCATGAAGTGCCAGGTCAGAAGATCTCAGCATAACATCAAGCACAGATGAGGAGCAAAGGGTGCAATAAAAATACAAAGCTAGAAGAAGGACAGATTGTTTTAGCACACTAAGGCTTTATTTTCTCTTAACTAAAATGTGATCGACTCTAATTTATTGCTTTCAATTACTAAACCACTTTTTGGAAGCTTGCAGACATCAAGGTCAGTTTGAGGACAGTTTGAAGTCTTAGAGGGAATACTTATTTGGCATATTTTGTTGCCTAAGTGATGACTTAAGTCAGATGCCAGTAACCCATGCTTTCTGTAAGCCTATTTTATCCTATTGATATGAATGTCAACAAAGAAAGAAAAATAGCAGGCAAACATCATGACAAAATAAAACAAAATATATTGGTGAACACTATACTTCTAATTATGTATTTATTTCCAAAGACTAAAATGTAAACTGGAGGAAAGCAGACAATTTTTGCCTGTTTTGTTCATGGTTATGAACCCAGGGCCTCCAGATTGGCGGGCACACTTTACATACTTCTTTGAAGAGTGTCCAAACTGAATTATCTTTCCACCTAAAACATCTCTACTGCCAGATTTTTCTCTTGTACTCTGTGTTAGCATCATTTCTCCAATCATGTAGGTCTAAAATGTTGAGTTGTATTTTGCCCCTCTTTTGTCCTCACCATTAATTTTTTTCTCTCTTGCACATCTGGCAAATTCTATTCATCCTTAAAGTCAAAGCTAAGCACCAATTTACCTGTGAAACTATTCTAGCTACTTTGTAGTCCCTGCAGTTTATCAAACCCTTTTCTATGGCATTCTATATTATGCACATGGTTGAGGGAAGACTCATTCATTTATAAATTCTAAGTGTAAGCACAGTTGAATAAACGTTTTTCTCTTATCCGTATATCTAATTAGTTGCCAAGCTCTGTTGACTTCTGTTCTAATGGCTCTAGCATCATGCCTGCTTGTTGTTACTTTGGCAACAACAATATCTAGTCAGGGCCATAATGATTTCATGCTGGTACAAACATTTTTCAGAGTAGTACCTTATATTTTCTAAATTATTTGAAGGTTCACTTCTCATAACACCTTGAATGGTTTTCTATTTCCACTGGGCCTCTTTTAGGCAAGGCTAGCTGAACACTTCAGATTTTTCTTCTGCCGTAATACTGAATAAACCACTCTGGCTCATTGGTATGTTACTTTTACTCTGAAAATGCCAATGTGCCTTCTCACCTTTGTGAGCACTGTAACCTCTTCTTGGCCTACCTTCCTTTTGCCTCTTAAAGCTCTAGTCTTCCTTCAAAATAGGGTCCAAATACTCTTAATGTAACTATCCCAATCTTTTGTAATCAGTTCTCTGAACTCTGAGGACATTGACTAGTTGACTCTACTGGTCAATTAGGACCTACTAGTGGGCATTAGGATTTATCTTTTTATATATGTGTCATTGTTTCTCAACTAATGAATAATTCAACTGAGGATATGTATTGTTACATCATTTTTTTTTATTCCTAGGATCTAACACCATGCACTATTCATGTTGAGTAATTGATAAAAATCCATTGACCATGATTATAATAATAAGGAAAATCACATTATGAAGCCCATTGTATTTTTT
Organism: Aselliscus stoliczkanus; assembly: GCA_033961575.1. Classification (NCBI taxonomy): domain Eukaryota; kingdom Metazoa; phylum Chordata; class Mammalia; order Chiroptera; family Hipposideridae; genus Aselliscus; species Aselliscus stoliczkanus. Next base: position 175,308,034 of record CM066727.1, read on the forward strand.
TGCTGTGCACAGAGATAATTTACATAGGTAGCAATAGATGTAATTCCACAAATACCACTCATAAATTCCAGATTTTTTTCTCTGTCAGTTAAAACGGTAAGAGAATAATAAATCTGAAGGCAATGGAAAAGAAGAATGTATTTTTTTTTCAGACTTCTTCAGGATCAAGAAAACAAAAAACTCATTAATATCATAAAAAACTCATAATAGTATAATTCAAAAGAAAAATTATATATTTGTGTTAATATGTACAAATGAGGAAAGAATGTTTTTGCGCAGTAATGGAAAGGGATGTCTCTATTTATTCACTGCTGTTGCATGAAGTTCAGAAAGAAATTGGAAGAAAAATTGCTAAGAAACTAACCACATCCTGAGATGTGACGAAGGCCTAGCACATTAAAGCATATCCAAATATAACTTAAATTTGACTATTTTAGGAAGAGTTGGCCACATTAAAAGAGAGGCTGGCAGTGTTGGTGAAGTCCTGGGAAATGGGCTCTTTCAGACATTGATGGCAATAGATAGAGCTATGATTTAAAAAAATAAAAATTTTAATGTGCATAGTCCTTATGTAGCAATTTTACTTTGGGGAATTTATCCTAAGAAAATAATCAGAGATATATGTGAGGATATACCATATGTATGTAAGCAAAACTGGCAATGATAGAAATGTCTAAAAATAAAATAAATATGCAATGACATATGACAGAATATATGCACTTATTAAAAATATTAAATGAGGGCCGGCTGAGTGGCGCGGTGGTTAAGCGCTGGCCTGGGAAGCCAGCGGCCCTGGTTCGGTCCCACATATGAAGGCCAGTGACACTGCCCTCTAAAAAAAAAAAAAATAAATAAATAAAAAAAAATATATATATATATATATTAAATGAACATTTAATGATAAAAATATTAATAAAAAAAACACTGTATAATACCATTATACATGTGTATATTTCTCCATACATTTTAAAATAAGATGTCAAGGATCAAAGTATTAATACCAAGTATCTGAATGGGAATTTCATGGATGACTATATTTTTCTTTTTTCAGCTTAGTTTTTAAAATTTTTTAAACTTTTTATATGAAAGTTTACAGGTTACTAAAAATAATTTTTTGTTGTTGTTGTTTTTATTTTAATTTTAATTTTTTAAAAATAATTTTTCTTAAAGCTCAGACCATTCAGCTAATCATGCAAATATAATAATTGCAAATTCATTACTACAAGAAAAAAGCTTCAAGTCATATGTTCTTTTAAGAGTGCCCATCATTGTGTGAAAAAATAAGAATCATATTTAAGTTGTCTTTGAATATTCTTTTAATACTCTAGGCCCAAATATAGATCTCTAACTCTGGAGAATTTATTCTTCATACCTTTTCAGGACCCTGAACTCAGCCATAGGTCAATGGACAAATATGTTCCACAAACCCTGACATCTCTTCCCTGTGATGTTGTCTGAAACTATTTAAACATTCTTTTGGGTTATAGCTGTTGGCATTTCATGCTCAGTAACTTGTTCCACAATGAGGTGAGGGCTACCCATATTAGTTTTCTGACTTTGGTGTGATATTTACAGACTGAAATGTCATATGTAACAGAGGCACTGCAACCTATATTGAACTTTCCACAAGCCAGGTAATTGTATTTTCCAATGACCTGATTTGCTTGAAAATACATATAATTCCTGAGAATAAACCAAGAGCCACTCCTTAGAGATTCTGTTAACCTTGTTACTATAAGGCATGAACATTACACCTTGCATTTGGGGAGAGGGAAAAGTATTGTCAGAAGATTCATCAGGCTGATATCAACTAAGTCATTTATGTACATTTATAAGAAATTTTCTTATAATCAATCAGAAAATAGATTATTTATAATGTAATAGATGGAGATTTGTCTGGTGTGATATATTAAAAAGATACACAGTCAGTACATTTCCATTACTTGTTTGGGAGGAGAGTATGTAAGATGAGAAAAATTTTTATTTATGATGAAAAATTAATTTGGTTTAATAAGAGTCCAAGTGAAATAATCCCTTCTTTAAAATTATTCATGATTTTTTTTTTTTTTTGAGGGCAGTGTCACTGGCCCTCACATGTGAGATCCAAACCAGGGCGGCCGGCATCCCAAACCAGCGCTTAACCACCGCGCCACTTGGCCGGCCCAAGTTATTCATCATTTTTAAATGTTCATTTAAGAAACTTTGTGTACCTACTTTAGTTTACCAAGCATGCCAGAACAGGGGAGCAATAATAATTATGGTCAAAAGCAAAACATAAGAACTGGCTTACTGTTCTGTTTCATATGAGTTCTGTGAGCAGTGATTCTATATTCAGGGTTTAGTCGCCTGTGAATTGAGCTATCAGTTGAATCTTTGGGATGTGTGAAAGGACATGACGCCATAGCTAGGATAAATATAACTCTATACAATAATTGTAAGGAACTCCTCCTCCCTTCCCTTAAATGTTTGCAATTTCTCTCATCTCAGAGGGCTGTATGAATATCACGAAGGACTCAGATAAGCTTCAGCAGGGACTTGGGAGCTCTGAAGTGAAATTTCAACAGAAAAATACATGTTTCAGCTTCTTCCTTTTGAAATGTTATTTTTATAATTTCCAATCCTTTCTTATTCTTTCTGCCCCCTTTCCCGTGCCCCCATATCACAGCTTTTCTCTTTTTAAAATGAATTTTTTAGTTTAAAAAATGATGTTGGGTCCATATCTTATTCAAAGAACATTTGAAGTGATGGGTAAAAGCCAAATGTGATATAACAAGTGTCGACCTTTAAAGGAAAAAAAAAAAAAGAAGCAACTTTGAGTAAACTGAAAAGCCAAGCAATCTGAGATTAAGTAGAAGTGTAACAGAAATGTCAGACTTCAGACCACATAAGAATCCATGCAGAATGCCATGAGGCTATGCATAGTGAAAAGCAGCGATGGCAGGGTAGATTTGAAAACTATCAGAAATGCAGAACTATTGCTGTGGCAGGCTTTGAGTCTGATGATACACTCTGCATCAGCTTCGAAAAAAAATGTCAATATGAATGCTTTGCTATTTTTCTAGTACTAAAAATGGTGTGATGTGACACAAAAATGTTTTTCTAGAAAAAGTGGTGGATAAGGATTTTTTTAGGGTGATTGTAAAACTCTGTCAACTGAATAATTCATGTTCCTTCAAGGATTTTAACATGATTACAGAATATTGGAACTCAAGGAAACTTGGAGGCCTGGTTCAGTCTCCTGATTGATTACACAGATGAAGGCCAAGGCCATTTGTTGGTGGCACGGAAATTAAATTGAAATATCCAGAACACTAGGCCAGTAGGCTTTCCATATTACACCTAGCAGGCCTTTTTATCTTTTGACTAGATTTCCTATATGCTTATATAAAATCCACAAGACTAGCTGGGGTGTATTATTTATTTCACTGAATTCTCAGTGGTTTGATAGACACACATAATAGTGACCAGTATAATTTGTCAGATTGGACTGGGGTATTGTCCCCATCATGAACCAGAAGGAATAAGTATGAATCTTAGACCCAAGGAGTCAAAGAAACTGTACAGATATATTTCCTGGTAGTCTATGAACTTGCACATTGAAATTGGGAATTAACTACACAGTCATGGTATTAATTAAAGAGTAGTGTTGATTTAGTTCTTCCTATATGATTATGCTTTGATTTTACTTACAGATATGCTTAAGGCAACACAGAAAGCAAGTGGCATATTGAAAGCATCATGCAGAGATTTTGTGTCTGGATTCATTTAACTTTACATGAAAAAGCAGCATGGTGTGCTGAGAAGAGTAAGGGATATTGAGTCTAAAGTAAACGCTCTTCTCATCTTAGGCTGTCTCTTTCTTAGCAAATATGAGTAGATCTACCTCCTTGATTTAATTCTCATTCTTCTGTAGATATTTTCCAAATTGAGGTCTCTATGTTAGGTTTCTCTCTTGACCCACTGCCAGACCTGTAAAGTCAGCCATTTCAAAGCACACTTCAAAGGTCACGTACTCCAACCTGAAGTACAGGATTCTTCTTATATAATCCATTTGTCAGTCACCCAATGTGTTCCATCTTAGGGAATGTTTCTATTACGCATGTTACATAACATAGAAACCTATAGGTCATCCTTCACACCCCTCTTTTTCACTGTCCCTCCCCATTCAATTCTGGCACCTTCACTCCTAAGTGATCTGATTCTGTTCATTTCATGCCACCACCACCACCACCACCTTCTAAGGCTGACTGACATTCTCTGACACCTGGCCTACTCCATAACTTCCTAACTGGTCTCTTACCCACGTTTGCCTCCATCACCAAATCCGTACTTCAACTCAGAACCCGAGTGATTTTTAACAGATACACATATGTCCTCTTATTTAGAATCATTTATGCCTTCCCACTGGTACGAAAATAAAGACCAAGTTGCTTAATATGGTCCTGTTTAGAAGCTCTTAATATGGTCTTCTAGTTCCATCTAAACATATTGGTCATCTTATATCCACTCCTTCTCTGGACTTCAGGCACACTGGCTCTCTTCCAGTTTCTTTCTTTCTTTTTCTTTTTTTTTTTTTTGAGATTTTTATTGGGGAAGGGGAACAGACAAGTTGCTGTCTTTTGTTCTTCAGTCTAGTTGTGGAGTTCATCGCTTCACTGGTCCATGTTGGTATTATCACTGTGCTCTTCCCGGGTGAGGCAGTCGCTCGCCGGCGATTGGACGGCCACTCATGGCAGCTCACGACAGCTCACAAAAATGCATGCCCGCTGCTGGCCAGCCACACTGTAGCCTAGGCTATTGCACGCGACTCATGGCAGTCCAGCTCCAGGTGGAGCTGTTGTTCACCATTTTAGCTGTAGAGGGCGCAGAGTCACTGGCCCTCATGTGGGATCCAAATTGGGGCCCTGCTGCTCAGAGCTGCCCAAGCCAACTCATAATCAACGCACCACTTGGCAGGCCCTTCCAGTTTCTTAAATGCAGTTCCTGTCCCAAGATCTTTTCATAGATTCTCTCTTCCCAGAAAACTCTTCTCTTATTCTTCCCTTTCACCAATTCATTCCCACTTATCTTTGGAGCTGAGCTCAAACATAACTTCCTCTGGAAAGACTTTTCCCACTTTGAAGAATATGTTTTTTTGTGTTTTTTTTTGTTATATGTTATTATATTGTAAAACCATGTACCTTTCATTAAAAGCTGTTATGACACCTGTAGTTTTATATTTATAATTTGGTAATGGCCTATTTCTCTCCACCAACAACTGATTGCAATCCGTGAAGTCAGGATTATGTTTCTTTTTGCTTAATATGCTAGCATCAGGGCCTAATGAAGTGCCTAACATGAGTAGGTCATAAATAACTATCTGTTGAGTGGATGAATGGACAATTTGGACTTCAATTTCTTTTTCTGTAAAATAGGAATCAGTAAAATGGGTAAAATTGTAGATGTTGGTAATAATTTTAAAGAGGTTGCTTGTAGGTCAAATCATGTAACATTGTGAAAGTGCTTTGTAAGCTATAAGTCCTTATTCAACTTTAAACTATTAAAATGCTAATTCTTTTACATATAAATTTTAACAAGTGAATTTAAGTTATCTAAGCTTAATAGAAATGAAATTATTCCCATGAATTTATTGTGTATTCAATTTGGCATTGAAAGAATCTGAAAACTCTAATCTCTCTTAAAACTATACTTATGACAAAGAGGATGATGGTGATAGAGATGATTGGTAGCATTTATTGAATGCTCTCATAAGTATTTTATCATATAATGTACATAATGCTATTACCACCATTTGATAGATAAGGAAACTTGCCCAAGGTCATTGAAGTAATAAGTGGCAGAGCCAGATGTGTTTGATTTAAAAGCTTATGTTGTCAATTGTAAAATTTGGAAGCAACTCCTGAAACCCTCCAAAAGTATACAAAGGCAAGATACATATCTCGGGGGTTTATGCAGTTCCACGTTCCTCATTCTTAGTATGTTAACTTGACTCTTCCTTCATGGAGAATATTGAAACTTCCACATTTTTCTGTTCCATACCCATACTTATCTATAATTGTATTTGCATTTTTCTTCCCTCCCATCTGAGAGGAAGAAGTTACTCTTTCTTTCCTTGGATAAAATTCCCATTTACACTTTTGTCACAGATTATTGGCTGTTGGTATCATTTCATTTTGTCATTTCACCCATCCCTCTGTTTTCTGATCTTCCCTTCATGCATCCTTCTTCTCAGTCTGTAAACATGCTTGAAGCACTTTTATTTAAACAAGCAAACAAACCCTACAATCTTTTTCTGGCCTCCTCCAACTTTAGCAGCCTTGCCTTTTCCATAAATCCTATTCCAATAGGCATAATTTATTTCTCTCCATTCCTCTTCACTGCCTTGAAGTATGGTATCAAACTTCACTATTAAAACTGCTCTCACTAAAATCATCACTGACTGCTCTATTTTCAAATCCATTTTCAAATCTGTTTTTAAGACCAACCTCTGTTTAACACTTTTCTGAAGTTTTTGAATTTTTTTTGTTTTTCATGAATTCTAAGACACCAAACTTTTCTAGGTTTCCTCAAACCCTTTGGTCACTCTTCCAAAGTTTTCTTTCCTGCTTTGCTACCCTTAAAATATTGCTACTTTCCAAGGTTTCATCTTTTGCCCCTTTCCGTATTTCGTCTTCACTTATAAACACAGTACCTCTACTTCTGTGGCTTCAATTACTGCCTTCAAGAAAATAATTTGTATTTTGTTTTTCAAGTTTTGGGTTCTTTACTAGGCTTCAGATCTTTATACACCACTCAATACTAGTCGTCTCATCCTAAGTATCCCACAGGTTTTAAAAAGAGAACATGTGCAAAACAGAACTCTCTATCTTAGACTACCTAAATTTACTGTTTCTTCTATAACTCTTGTCTTGGTCAACGATGGAATTATTATTTATCCAAATAAGAAAGCTTAAAGTCTTCCTTACCCTTTTTTTTTTTTTTTAATTTCCTCCGAAATGGTTCTCAGATATGCTCTGTGGATATTTACTAATACATAGATCAGTCCTGGACCGTTTTTCAAATGCACTATTTCAATACCTGACATCTATCTAACATCCTTGTTCTCATTTTCTTCTTTTTTTAGTGCATCCTTCACACTGATGCCAGAATTATTCTCGTATAACATAAATCTGATTGTATGACTCTCATCCTAAACAAAATTCCATGGGCTGCAGTAATGAGTTCAGAGTACCTACTTGGCCCATGAAGCCCTGAACAATCTAAGCTTTGTCTCCCAATACAATTCCTTTCTAATACGATATTAAATCATTCACTATTCTCTGAACCTCCTTAAGTGTGCTCATGATAGTCTTTCTTCCTGGAATGCCATTTTCTCTCTTCTCCACCCAAGAAAATTCCTATGACTATTTCAAGTCAGAGTTCAATTCGTTTATAAAGCTTTCCTTACTTTCTCTGAAAGAATTTTCATCTCTGCTGGGCACATATTAGCACTTAATACTTTGATTATAGTATAGAGCATATTGTATATTGATCTCTAGCTTAAGTCTTTCTTCTAAATTTTGTTTTGTTTTTTTATAGACAGTCACTATGACTTATCCTTCTGTCTCTGATTCACTGCATACCAATTTGCATGCACACATGTTTGTTTAATAAATAAATGGAAAAGACAATCATCAATCACTTAATTATCAGGTTGTCAGTAAAGTCATGACATATTTTTTCTGTTTTTGGTTGCAAAAATGCATCATGACTTTTCCGACAACCCAATATTTAGTCAGACGTGGAAGTTATAACTGTTTTCCTTTTCCATATTCCATTGTGCCTATTTACATTGCTAGTAAAGACTGGATTTATATAAATTAATCTCCACAACAAAGATGATAGTGTTTTGGACAGACATTTTGGAGAAACATTTTTCCAAGGAAACTGATTTTGGAAATGAAGGCACTGCCTGTTAAGTACTGTTCTTCTTACTGCAAAACAATTTTACACCATGTAGGATAGCAAACTCTGGTACCTTTTGTTTAAGCTTCTGATGCAGTCCTCTGATGCCAATTCAGAACTGCTATTTTTAAATGAATACTTTCCTTGAACTGACTTTTAATTCCTTGGGTAATTTCTGCTTGTTATTAGCAATTAAATAGTTGTGCCTGTGCATTAGGGTTCAAGAAAATAGCAACCATCTGCCAAGAACCACAGACCTTAGCCCTCGGTCTCATATTCTTACAAAACTGCCTTCTCTAGTGGAAGTATCAGTACTGGGTGAGCATATTGCTGGCATTCGGTAGTGGAAATACTAACACCCTATGGCCCACATTAGGTAAATGAAATCTCAACGTGTCTCTAGCTAAAAATAAACTGAAAAGAGGTGGTGCATCTTCAGACAGGGTTAAGTAAACAGCAGTATTAAAAATTCTCCAAGCTAAAAATGGAGCACAAGTCCTTAAGAGGTTCAATCGTTGAAAAAATAGACTATTCACAGGATAAAAAATACAGAACTCTGAAGAACTCACTCTGACAACTCACTTAACAACCACATATTGTTTGTGTTCAGAAAAGTCAGCTTTTGAATTTAGAAAAGTTGAAAGGTTCATTTCTGGAAACAGCTTGTCCACAAGCTTTTTAATACTTCACTTAAACTGAGAGTGGGAGTTGCGGAATGAATACAATGGAAATACTCCAACCTTTTTAGTGACCTTTGGTGCATGACAATAAACTGTCCAGTGTGTAAATAAATCAAGTTTCTACTAAGTTCCCTGAGTGACACTTAATAAATGGTACTCTACTTTGAAACCATTCCCTATAACCTCTAAAAGTCTAATTATTCAGAAAAAAAGAAATCACACAGTAAATTAGAAATATCCAAGCACAGTAAGATATTAAGTACTGCTATTTACTATAATAATAGTATTTTAGGATCATTTTATTTACATATTTAATATGTAAATAGCCTAGAATATTTATGTAGGAAGGCTGTAAAGCATATTGGTTAAGATCGCAAGCTTTAAATCTCTTGATTTAACTCCAGCTCCTCAACTTACTGGTGTCACATTGGGCAACTTAACCCCTGTAACCTTCAGTTTACTCATAGGTAAAATTAGAATAACAACAGCATTTGTCTCATTTCTGTCTTTATAGATTTGTCTATTCAGAACATTTCTTACAAATGGAATCATACAATATGCGGTCTTTTGTGACTGGCTTCTTTCACTTAGTACGGTGTTTGCAAAGTTTATTTGTGTTGTAACATATATTAGTATTCATTCCTTTTAGTATCAAATAATATTGCATTGTATGGATAGACCACATTTTGTGTATCATTTATTAATTGATGGCCATTTGGGTTGTTTCTGCTTTTTGACTATTATGAATAATGCTGCTCTGAACATGTGTGTATGACTGAGTGTTTGAATGGAAATATTTTTCATTTATCTGGCTATATACCTAAATGTGGAATTGTTGGGTCATTATGGTAACTCAGTGTTTAATATTTAAGAAATGGACCAATTGTTTTTCAAAGTGGCTGCATCATTTTACATTTTTACCAGCAATATATGAAATTTCCAATTTCTCTGCATTCTTCCCAACACATTATTATTTGTCTTTTTGGTTACAGCCATCTTACTGAGTGTGAAGTGGTATCTCACTGTGGTTTTCATTTGCATTTCCCTAGTGACTAATGATGTTAAGCATCTTTTCATGTGCTTATTGGACATTTGTATATTTTCTTTGGGGAAATATCTATTCAGATCCTTTGACAATTTAAAAATTGGATTATTTATCTTTTTGTTATTGAGTTATAAGGGTACTTATATATTCTGAATACAAGTGCCTTATCAGATATATGATTTGTCAAAATTTTCTCTTATTCTATGAATTGTTACCTTCACATTTTGAACCAATATTGTGTTAGATCATCAGTTCAGGAATGACAAAATAATGATTGTGTTAATATTCTAAGTTACTTGAACTTTAAAACAACTATAATTTAGTAAAAATCAGTTTTCAGATTCAGGCTATCCTTATATATCTAAATCAAGAAAACAGGTTAGGAGTAAGGTAGGGGTGAGAACCTGTTTTTTCCAGAAGGGTCTTGAAACACAAACATGAACTGTGAATAGTCCCAATGAAACAAATCATTCATAATTGATTTTCTCTTATTAATTCATTCAGCTGTATAAGGTGATATGGGTCATAAAGATAATAGATGATTCCCTCAAATAACATAATTTAAATGTTAAAATAAGCCACAAATAATCATAATGTATCTTAGAAAGTGATTGATTCAATATTGAATAATTACCATGTCCCAGATATTATTGAGCCCTTGGGAAATAGAAATACTAAGATGATCTATTTTGCCTGCAGTAGCTCTGAGTCTAATATGGGCACAATTACATGTTTCACATATTGCATGTACACATTGAAAAAAATGTAATTTATAATGTAATAGAACACTGTACTAGGGAGAAGTGGTCAAGTCTAGGATCCACAGAAGAAGAAGTCATAAAAAAAGGAAAATGCTCTAAGCTCAACCAAGAAAAATTTTCCTTCCTTCCTTCCGTCCTTCCTTCCTTCCTTCCTTCCTTCCTTCCTTTCTTCCTTCTTTCCTTCCTTCCCCCCCGCCTTCCTCCCTCCCATTTTTTTTTCTGTTATTTCTGTAAGAACCATAGAGTCTTTTCATTTAAGAAACTATAGCTATTAAGTGTACTTCATGTTTAGTACAGAAGATACAATTATAGCTTGCATTCATTTAACTTTCATATTCATAGTTTGCATTTATCTAAATTTATTACCAATAGCTATTGAAACTGGGAACAAATAGAAATTCTCCTGAATTAATCATATAGTCCCATATTTTTTTTTTCTCTTCAAATAAATTTTTCTCATCAGTAATATCAGGCTTGTAAATGTAATTCTTACCTGGAAGTCAAAAGTCCAAGGGCCTCCCAAGGGTGAGAAAATTTCCATCTTCTCAAAATGGTATGCATTTCTGAAATAGTTTCTTCATCCCATCCAGGGGCACTACCCAGGATCAAAGGGAGGGAGCAGTTTTCATTATTGCAGTAGAAACGATAAAACCATAAGTATCTTCTCTTTTCCTCAGAGAGTCTGCAAAACCAGATTGGAAACTGTAATTTGCTGGGATTTTCTATACTAACAAATGTTGCTGTAAACACATGGTATAAAAAGTCACCCTAGGGTCTGCCTAGTGCATGTTGGTTAAGAGCTGGCTTGGGACACCAGCAGCCCAGGTTGGGATCCCACATATGAGGGCCAGTGACACTGCCCTCTACATCTAACAACAGCTCCACCTGGAGCTACGCTGCTGTGAGTCCCCGGGATGGCATAGCTGCAACCCCTGCTGTAGTGGGCTGCCATAGGCTACAGTGAGTGGCCGGCAGTCAGCATGAGCTACTGGCAGCCGGTGTGAGCTGCCAAGAGCCGCTGTGAGCTGCCGTCCAGAGGCTGGTGACTGATCTGCCTCACCCGGGAAGAGCGCAATGATGACACCAACATGGGCCAGTGAAGCAACGTCCTCCACAGCTAGACTGAAGAACAAAAGGACAGCAACTTGTCTGTTCCCCTTCCTTGGTTCCCCAATGCTGTTCCCCTCCCGCAATTCCCCAGTAAAATCTATAAAATACAAACAAACAAACAAACAATAAAACCCCAAACACTCCTGGAAATGTGCTGCAAAAAAAAAAAAAAAAAAAAAAGGCACCCTAGTTCTAGGTTTTATTTTAGTTTATTTTGGAAAACAAGTCCTTTAATCTTCCTGTAACAGTTTGATAGGTTATTTCATCAGCTTATTTCCCCCTCACTTTGTTCATTTATAGAAAAAAATAATTTAAAATAAATAAAAAATTTAGAACAATAAAAGTAAAACTTTACTTCAGAAAATTCACATTTACTTTTCTACTCCGATATTCTTGTCACTTTTTTAACAAATGTGGTTGGCAAAATCTCTGTCTCCTTTAGGGCAGACCAAATTTTTCTGAATCCTGCAACATGTATTACTTAGAAGAAACCTAAGTAACCATTTGCTCTCTTACTGTCTTTTTTTTTTTTTTTAGGGCAGTGTCACTGGCCCTCACATGTGGGACCGAACTGGGGCCGCTGGCTTCCCAAGCCAGTGCTTAACCACAGCTCCACTCAGCTGGCCCCTCCTACTTTATTTACAAATTAATTTAAAGCCAAGTGGGCCTGTGAAGAAATGGCATATTTTAAATCTGAATTCCTTCACCTCAAAGCCAGTTTCATCAGAGTTCAGAAAACTCTTTGCTCTGAATTTCAAAAACAAAGACCTCAATTCATCCCTGGATTCTGGCTTTAAATTTTCAGAGTTCACTGGAAGTTTGAATTTAAAAGGCCTGTGACTAGCTAGAATTTCCTTAAATATCCAAGTATTTCCCCTTGGAGAGTGGTGGCAAACCAATCTAAATCTAGGATGAGGGCTATTGAGTCACTCACAGTTTATCATGTTTTGCTCGCACTCTTACAGAGGCATTCAGAACCACAGTTCAATTGAAGAACAACCTTTCTCAAATGACAATGACAGCTTTTGAATGCTGTCTCCTCCAAACTGACATTCTGTTCTTCAGCTCAAATTAGCTAAAACTCCCAAGACTGGCAATGAGAAATATTAAAGATTTTAAAAGTCAATAATACTCTACAATTTTTTAAAAGCCATCTTTATCTGCAAAATGAAAGAATAGATATTTTTAAAGGTATGTTTGGCCTCCTTTCCTGTTTGCCACTACCTTCTCCAACCAGAAAGCCCTCATAAGGAAAAAATTCCATAACAAAATTTTACTATATTCATAAAACAAATTATTTTGTTCTGATTGCATCTGCTTCCCCCCAATATTGAATAATGCTTCTCTATTAACGTCTCTTTTTTTTTTTTTTTTTTTGAGGGCAGTGTCACTGGCCCTCATCTGTGGGACCGAACCCGGGCCGCTGGCTTTCCAAGCCAGCGCTTAACCACCGCGCCACTCGGCCAGCCCTTAACATCTCTTATTGAAGCATAATTTACATGCAAGGAAATGCACAGATTCAGCTTAACACATTTTGAAAAATTCCTATATTGGGTAAAAATCACTTGTTTCATTCCACTAGAGGTAAACACTGTTTTCTCTTGCACTCTAATTAATATTCCCTATTTTAGAATTTCATATAAATGGAATCGTAGAGTAACTATGCTTTTATTTATGGCTTCCTGCACTCAGTTTAATGTTTTGGAAATTATCCATGTGGTTGAGTTAATCGGTGTATCTTTGAGATCACATTTAAGTGAAGACCTACAGGATGAGACAATTCAGTAATGAGAAGAACTGAGGAAGGGGTCTATTCAGGTAGAGGTTGACACCGAATTAAAAGCTCTCAATATGGAAGAGGGACTAGCACATTTGAAATATATGCTGGAGACTGATGTCACTGGCTTAAAGTGAATGAGGAGAAGAACAATGCAAGTTGAGAGAACAGGCAATAACAAGATTACCCAAAACAGAACTCTTGACTACATTCAGTACCTCCATTTTGGATGGCCCAAACTTATTCTTCCTCTAGAATATGCTTCATTGATCAATTCAAAACTGTGGATTCTCCATTGACTTATTTTATTTTTATTTTTTTAAATTAGTTTCAGGTGTACAACACAGTGTAATAATTATATATTTTACCCCTCAAAGTGACAACCCCTCTTCTGCAATCTGCAGCCCCACTCCCCCATCAATATCATACATATCTATTCCAATTCCATTAACTCCACTCCCACACTGTACTCCATATCCTGTGACTATATACATATTCAATTATAGTAGACATACCATATTATACAACATCAGCTTCAGGTGTACAGTACAGTTAACAAGGCTCTACCCCATCCATGAAATGGTCTCCCTAACAAGACATGTGACCATCTGACACCCCACAAAATATTTACAACATTATTAATTATATATCCCGAACTGTCTTTCATGCCCCTGAGGCAATATTGTAGTTACCTATTTCTACTGTCTAATCCCTTTCCCTTCTCCCTCATCACCACCCCCCTCCCAACTAGCAACCATCAGTTTTTCCTCTATATCTCTGAAACTATTTCTGTTTGCTTTGCTCATTCATTCAGTTTTTTAGATTCCACATATAAGTGAGTCTCCACTGACTTTTCATTCTAGTGTTTCTCAATTCGCTTAACATTTAATTGCTATTAATCATCAAGTCATGTCGTCCCATCTTCCAAAAATAGGATTCTCAAATCTAGCCATTTCTTAGTTTCCACTGCCGTCACCCTAATTCTAGCCAACACGACTTCCTGCCTGAAATATTCCATCAACCTCCTTGCCATACTGCTTGCTTCCACTCTTTCTTCCTTTCCAATTCATTTTTCAACTTGTGGTCAAAGGAATCACTCAAAAAGATTGTTCAGATCACATGACTCAAAACGTTTAAATTGTGTCTTATTTTCGGAATAAAATGTCTTATAATGTTGTATATCTTATCACAGTGTATGTAAAGAGTTACTTTCTTAGTTTTATGCTTTTGGCATATTATTAAGGAGCACAATCAGCTGTGGTTTAGATATTGCGAAGTAGTAAGACAAACGCCACTAATTCCCTCATAGTTCTTCCTGGAGATTTGGTTTTATTCAGAGAATTACTGTTTGACAAAATTAAAGCACCCTTTAGTCTCTAATTTAGTGCTATTAAAACATGACTTATTTCTGTACTTTTAAAATCAGCTATGATAATTAAATTTTGCTTGTTCCTGTTTACTGAAACGACTTTATATCAACTTGAAGGATGGTTAAGCAATTATTTATCCCTGTTAAATGCTGATATATATCTAATCACTCTCTGCTTTGTTGTTTGAACTGAAGGATTTCCAATCCTTTTATTTTTCCTTTGACTAAAGCTAAAAGTTGCTTAATACCTCAAGAAAAAGAAACTAAAAAAAAAATACAAAATTATTAAATTAGCTCATGATTATCCCACAGGTGTGACTTTAAGACTTGAAAGGAGTCAAGAGGCAAGGAAGAGCCATTCCAGCATGACTCGGTATATGAAATCAGGCAGTAGTCACTCATATGACCTCGGTCACTTACAGTAAGGGAGACTGTTTCTGTGAAAGCCTGGCAATATGTTTTAAACACTCTTTTGGTGCTTCTTCAAGATTAGCTCTGTTGTCTTCAGAATCAAATTTCGTATACTCCCACTCAGTAGCCGGAAAGTCAATCTGAAATAAAGAAATGGTCTGCCATGTACTGAATGCCTCAAAAATGCATCAATTTAATAATCTCCATTTTTAGATTTGTAGAAACTGAAGAAAAATTCCCATGCTTTCTGTGCTATTTCTTACTTCAAAAATAAGTTCCAAAGGAATCATTAGGGTATAGACTTGATATTTACATATTGATGGTATTTAGCAAGTCCTCAATTATTTATATAATTGACATAAATTAGTAATCTGTAATGTTGTCTGAGGATTAGTAATATGTAATGTTGTCTGAGGAAAAGTAAGAAAAATAATAACAATATATAAACTTTTCATGCAGTTAAATATATTGTTTTTATTTAATGTTGAAATTATGACCTTTCTATGTTTTACATATGAAATGTCTTTCTATTATTAAATGATGAAAATTATAGACGATAATAATACTTTTTCGTGTAATCACTTGGAAAAATAAAAAAGTTATTCTATGTTGGTCTTTACTTCATGAAAGCCTATGAATAATTTTGTAGAAATGAGAGTGAAATCTTCTCTGGTGTAAGCAATTTTTGCACTGGCTCCATAGTTCAGATTTCTAGATAGGGCTGGAAAAAGGTCTACTTTTTTCCTGGCTTAGTTTTAATAAATAAAATAAGTTAACAACAAGTACACTTTTAAACTATGTAAATGAGCTAAATATTCTAGTGTTCCATATATTTGCTTAAGGTTATCATACTTTTTTTTTTCATTTTGATAGTAGAAAATCTACAGAATTTATTTTCTCTGCTAAATTATGTTAGGTTGGGATCTCAGAGAAAATCGAGAAACATTATGAGGTAGACTGTGTGAGCTACAGTTTGAAACACAGTTTAATCTACTTAGGTTCTTATTTATGTGAAAAAGTTCTAGCAATTTCATTTTGTAAATTTTGTTTACAAAAGTTTTTGTAATATTTTTAAAATTTGTTGCAATATTCGTTTTTAGTAAAATTTTTGTTATCAGTAATAAGCTGTTGCCTCCCACAACACCACTGATAATAGAAGATAAGCACAAAATAAAATGTTAGGTAAAGTAAAAGTAAAATACTTTGGGTGATTGAGAGGTAAGAATCATTGTTTAAGGAGAATCCCCACTTACGTAAAAGAAGAAATTGAACATTGTGGTGTTAGGATTCTGTTAAGTTTACCAAAGTGCTAAACTTAGAAATTCATGTGGGTTGGGTTATTGTCGTGATCAGAAGTATGGAGACATGTCATGAATTTTACGAATACTATAGTCCAGGTACTGTGCTAGATGCTGGGAATAAAACAAGGTCAATGTCCTCAGAAATCTCCCAGTCAGTGGAAAAGAAATATAATGTAAATGTGTTGATACAAATCTTACTGATCATTATGTGAATACAGAGCAAGGGTACTTAACCCTGCTTGGGATGGAAAGAGAGGAGGGGGTAAATAAGGGATACTTAGTTGAGGGTCTGTGGATACTAATAGATGAATATCAATTACACAAACAAAGTCAGAGGAAGGGTAGGCAGTAGATGGAGAAGGGGAAAGGGAAGGGGCACTGCAGGCAGGGAACAGTATTCATAAATACACATAGAGTAAAGGCAGGACAGTGCAAGTCTGAAGCTACATTTTTCAAGTTGCTGAAGCTTGAATTGTCAGGCAAAGAGTGGCAAGAGAAGCACTGGGAGGGAGTCATGCTATAAGAGCTTCATTCTCTAGGTAGTGCTGAGATACTGAAGAGTGCCTATCAGGAGGAGAGTGGCAGGTTCAGATTCATGTCTTAGAATGATCACACTTGTGGATTTTGGAATAGAGCATGACAAAACTAAGGGCAATAAAACCAGCTAAACTGTTGTAATGTAAAACAAATGATATGAGGAATTGAGAGGATGGACTTTTGGAATATATGGAAGATAAATTGTCAGGATATAGTGTGGACTGAATATGAGTAGGGAGAAAGAGAAAGGCGGCAACTAAAACAGATAGGTATATGTGGTGGCATGAACAGAGTTAAATAATTTGGGGGATAAAAGCAATGTTGAGAGAAAGGTGAGCTCAGTCTGGGATATGTAGTCTTCAAAGCTATCTATAGGGTATGAGGTGGGAGTTTCAACAGGTATGGGGCTATATTTGTCTGGAGCTTGTGGCGTAAGGAATATGAACTAGAGATCCAGATTCAGATGTGAATTTGCATAGACACAGTCAACAAATATTTAGAAATGAATGTGACCCAGCAATTTCACTCTAGATATATATACTCAAAATAAATAAAAACATATGGTCTATAGCTCCATTTTAATAATGGAAGTTGTGAGGAATCAATTTACAGAAAATTTGGATATAATTTATTTATTCTACCAAGTAGAATATTTATGCAGCCATGAAATGTAGACTGAAGTATTGATATGAAAGGATACACAGAATCTATTAAGTGATGAAATCATCTTACAAAACACTTTATGCAATGTAATTTCTTAGTGTAAAAAGTCCTGAAGGCCAGCTGAGTGGCTCAGTTGGTTAAGAGCTTGCTCAAGAATGCGAGCTCTGAGCAACAGCGTCGCCGGTTTGATTCCCACGTGGGGCAATGAGCTGCACCTGAGCTGAGCTGCTGCTGAGCTGCCAACAGGTGGCAGGATTGCTCAGCTGAAAAACAAAAGAAAAAGAAAAAAAGTCCTGTATATGTGTTGTGTATGTGTGCTTGCATACACACACACACACACACACACACACACACACACACACATACATAGGGAAAAAGCTATAAAGATACATATCAACATGCTAATAATAGCTTTCTATAGTAGGTAGAAATAACAGTGGTTTTTCTTTCCTTTTATTTTTTAATTCTCTATTTTTATGGTAAACATATATGATAAAATAAATGTCAAGTATGTGCAAAAAAAGGTCTACACATAAACTTGTACACAAATGTTTACAGCAGTGCTATTCTTAATAGCAAAAAGGTGAAAATGATTTAAATGCACATTGACTAATGAATGGATGAAGTATGGTATATCAATACAATGTAATGTTATTCATTTAAAAAAAAAAAAAGAAGGAATGCTGATGTATGCTACATGGATGAACTTTGAAACATTATGCTAAGTGAAAGAAGCCAGTCACAAAAGACCACATATTGTATAATTCCACTTATATAAAGTATGCAGAATAGGTGTATCTATAGAAACATAAAGTAGATTAGTAGTTGGAGAAAATGGGAGAATAGAAGGTGATAGCTAAAGGCTATAAGGCTTCTTTTTGAAGTGATAACAATGCTCTAAAATCTATGGTGGTGATAGTTGTACCAGCTGTGAAAATATTAAAAGCCACTTAATTGGACACTTTAAATGCAAGATTTGTATGGTATGTGGCTTATATTACAATATAGCTTTAAAAAAAATTAAATTAAATTTATTTGGGGTGACACTGGGCAGTAAAATTATATAACTATCAAGTGTACATTTCTGTAATCCATCATGCATCATCTATATATCACATTGCGTGTTCACCACCCAGAGTCAGTTCTCCTTTCCATAACCATATATTTGGTCTCCTTTTACCTATTTTACCATCCTTTTTTCCCCTTTACCCTCAGGACACCACTAAATTGTTTCTCAAGAAATTCTCCCAAGGAGAATATGGGTACTGAGAATAGCAATGACAGATTGAACCCTTGAGAACTGTCAACAGTGAGGCTACCAGATGAAGTGGCGCCTGATAAGGAGACAGAGAAAAAATAATCAGAGAGAAGTGTGAAACCTAAGAGAGTACTAACACCAAAACCAGAAGAGAAGAGTGTTTGTAATGGGGTAGAGATAGGGCCACAAATCGCAGGGAGAGGGCTAGTCTGAAAACCACCGCTGGATTTGGCAACTAGGAATTAGGTTACTTGACAGCAGTTAAGTGTAGGGAGGAGATATAAGCCAGGATATAGTGAATAACATAAATAGGGATGTAAGGAAGTAGAAAAGTATAGAATAGAATAAGAGAAACATTAATTAAAACCACTCTGTCTTAGTTCTTCCAATGTGATACAGCCGCTCTACTAGATTCTGTAAGGGGGGAGGCAGGAGGTTGAGGGAGGCTCAGATTGATGCAATCATGCAATAATCTGTCTCCTTTTCTAAACTCAGGTCTACTTCACTGTATCCACTGCTTACAGTCAGCATATCAGCCATTGAACCCCTACCCCCACCCATACCCCCCAAATGATTGACTTGAAGGAATCCAGTTCTGTGACATATCTTATCTCCTGTCATACTGCATTGGCTACAGCATGCAGTAGCTGCCCATCTGATAAACAGTCAAAAAATTACAGACTTGAAAGAACTTGGACAGGCATACTATAATCCTTTCATTGTATAGAGGAGAAAATAGAGGGTTAGGTGATTTGTTCACAGTCAGAAAACTTTCTATTAAAGAGCTAAGACTAAAATCCAGATTTCCGAATTCACAGGCTGATGTCTTTTTCTGAGACACATGCTGACTCCTTAATACAAATACTGGTTGAAGAACTTGCTTCTAATTTCCTTACTATCTCATAATATTTTTGTTGAGAAATTCTGCTCTAAATTTAGTCGTATATAATTAGAATAATACTGGTTATTAAGGGTTTTAACTTTAATACCTTTACAACTCTTATTTTGTATATTTCATCACCAATTTAAAATGTTCTGAGAAGTTTCCTTTTTCTGTCTGTACCATTTGAAATTATTTTGTATAAATCAAAAGATCTAACTGGTTTGCATACTGTTGAGCATTTACATGCCCTTCTCTTCTGTAAGATAAATTTGGTTATGGCTCCAGATGTCTACTTGGAAATCTATGCTGCTGTTAAATACTTGAAACTTTTTTTCAGATTCCACTTACCAGGATCTGTGCTCCTAAAGCAGCTTTTCTCCTCATCTGAGAAGGATCAAGGAGAGTCTTGTCTGATAGTCTGCCTTACTTCTCCCGCACCCACCATTGTCACTAAAGATCCTTATAATCATGAATTTATACCCACAAAGCTCTGGCAGTGATCAGACTTGGAAGGTTTTTGTGAAGCTGAGGTGGTTTGTATCTGGCAAGAAATAGCCTGAGAAAAAATACATTCCTCCTCTTAAAAAAAGGTAGTTGTCTTGTTACAACGGAATATTTAATAATCAGCATTAAATTAAATCTCCACAGCTTTTTTGTTGAGTGTCTATGACTGTACTCTTTTCTTCTTTTATCATTGTGTCTCAATTAGAAGTGGATCTTTGGCTACCATTTGGTGGGGACTTCTGCCCCTTTCAGAGTGGAAGCCATACTTTTATTAGCATTATTTTTGTTTTCTATTTTCAACACATTGTTCATCTTGCTAACCTTTGTCCCTCACCCCAAACCTGGAGATTTAAGAGCCTGGAGACTCCATTAGCTTACTCTAGGGCATCAGTGCTTACCTGAGGGCAATTTTATCCCTTGAGGATATGTGAAAATACTTGGAGGCAAGTTTATCAGAATGGGGAGGTGCTACTGACATCTAGTGCGTAGAAGCCAAAGATGCTACTAAATATCCTACAATGCACATAACAGTCCCCACTATGAAGAATTATCTGGTCCAAAATGTCAATAGTTCCAGGTTGAGAAATCCTTTTCTAGAGTGCTGTTTTCCAGTTTTTCCTATGGGGATGGGAAGTCCATATTTCCTGCACTTCCATGTATGGAAATGGCCATGCTTCAGGTATATAATCATGAACAGATAAGAAGCTCTCAGCAATGGGAACTAAAGCATGGACTTATTAACCACCTTTCATTCATGATCAGAAATCACAGAAAGTAGAGAGACTTTAAGAGAAAAAGAAAGTATAATAGATGGATTTGGATTTTATTTGCAGCTTCTCTATCATCACTCAGCTAATTGCTAGTCATTTAGGAAATGTACAATAAAAATAGATTTTAAGGAACGTGACACAATGCAGAGGCAGGGGTGAGTAAGGTACCAAGTTAATATATACCAATGACTGTTTTTAAACAATGGAAAAAAATCAATGCACATAATGAATTTACTGATGGCAACACTCTATCCCTCTTCTTCATGATTTTGTTGGATGGGGAATAGCTTGAAATTGCTATTATATAAGCTGGGAGAAAAGTACTTTGAGAGTACTGAATTGAAAATAAAAGCCATGGAGATTTTATAAATCCCAGTGGCTGGAGGAAAAGAAGGCTATTAAAATGTGTGATCCTAGAAGAAAATTGTTTCTGTAATTGACAACAAGCTACTTATCAACCAGTACTAGCCGTGTGTACTTTCATCTTATAGCTTGGCACTTACCTGCAGAGTCACTGGGGATGGCTGACTTATATCCCACACTCCCGGAGTGATCATTTCTATGGGAGGCTCACTCTGTAATGTCATGCTGAATAGCATAGACCCAAGAATGGATTTTCTGCAAGACAACACATACAGACATACAGGAGTAATTTCTTGAGGGAAACTATCGTTACCTATAAATGTTTTCGTTTGGAATATAAACATAATCAGCTATCTTAGTGGCTTCATTCAATAGCAAGAAGACAAATACAATATCCCATAAACCTAGATATAGATTAATAGTTCATTTCTAATTTCATCTATAATCTATGTTTATAGATGTCTACATTCATTTTCCACATGGCAAAGTTGTTTCCACACTGGTTTGTAACAGGTAGAATTTATTGTTAATTTTCAGCAATGTTGATACAAGATGGAACTAAAAATCTCAGATTTATATTTTTGGAGTTATGACTGCCTTAAGTCAATAAAGATATTAAGTCTTTAGACATTCTCTCCCCTCCCCCCCCCCGCTCACTCCACCACCCTCCCGCCCCATAGTGACTACATTCCCTGGGCGTCTTTAAAGATGTGAGTTCTACATTTATAGAAAGAAAAGATTTAAATGAGCATATGATCTGCAGAATCAAAATACTTTTGGGACTTTACAGAGGAAATGCTTCTTTATGAATAAATAGAAAGATTATTCATATTCTGAATCTTTGAACATATATTGTAAATTACCATAATAAATGAGAGTGCATACAGGAAAGATTTTAAACAGGAAGAATTCATGGATGGCTTTAACAGCCTAGGTAACATCCAAATCCACAAATCCTTATAGGAATTGAAAAAGAAGCTATAACTTGCTGTATATATGAATTAGATCATTGGTAAATTGTTCCAATGATCACTGAGTCTTTGACTTTAATATGCCAAATTAAAAATGTAAAACTGAAAGTCAACAAAATTAAATTTAAGTTTATAAGGAACTTTCAGGCATCTGAGGAGTTTTTTTGAAAACAACACAGAATTCTATTTTGCCATTTAACCAAAACTATGCAAAATATGATGAAAAAAAAATCCAGCAAATAAAGCTTTCTTTAAACCTTTAGTTTTCAGAGGCCTTTGTTCTTTATTTTCCATATCTAAAGATATTGTTAGGAAGTATCTGACCAAAAATTATAATTTATAAACATTATTGGATATATATATATATATATATATATATATATATATATATATATATATATATTAAAGATTTTTATTGGGGAATTGGGGGAGAGGAACAGCGTTGGGGAATCGGGGAAGGGGAACAGACAAGTTGCTGTCCTTTTGTTCTTCAGTCTAGTTGTGGAGGACGTTGCTTCACTGGCCCATGTTGGTATCGTCATTGCGCTCTTCCCGGATGAGGCAGATCGGTCGCAGGCCTCTGGATGGTCGCTCACCATGGCTATTGGCAGCTCACACTGGCTGCCAGCCACTCACGCTGGCTGCCAGCTGCTCATGCTGACTGCCGGCCACTCACTGTAGCCTATGGCAGCCCACTGCAGCAGGGGCTGCAGCCTACACCGTCAACGGGGCTCGCACAGCCCAGCTGCAGGTGGAGCTGTTGTTAGCTGTAGAGGGCAGTGTCACTGGCCCTCATATGTGGGATCTGAACTGGGCCGCTGGCGTCTCAAGCCAGCTCTTAACCAATGCACCACTCGGCCGGCCCTGAACAGATATTTTTATATAACCCAATAATGTTCTCCTAGCAGAATGAATTTTGAGTCTTTTTTATCCTTCTGTTCCATCTCCCCCTCATCTGGAGAAACTTGTGTTTTGGTTTGGTTTGGTTTGCTATAGCAATACCAGGCCAGTATTAGCAAGCTAAAAATTAGCTTATTGGGGTAAAGATTAGAAAATTATTAATGCATTTTTCTCTTTTGTCTTTTGGAATATATAGCCTACCCCAACATGGTCTAAAGTATCCACGTGCTTGGGAAAGCTTTGGATTAGTTTCAGTTAGAATGCAAAACGGAGGTCTGACACCAAATTTGGAGGGCTCAGATGTTAATGTTCTCCACAGTATCATAGAAAATATTCCTGTCCATGGTAAAGGGTCAACAGGAGTGAGGATGTGGCATATTGGATGGAGAATACCACAAAGAAGAGGCCACCACTTTCTGGCTATTTGGGATGGTGGAAACAAAAGACAGAGAAAGACAGAACAGAGTAAGCATGGCAGACATAGATGTCCCAATTTCGTCCTCTTCTGGAATGCAGATGGGCAGGGAGAGTTAGTGAGTATATAGTTTATGCTGAAGGCAGAGGGGCATCCTTTTTGTACATGGTATTTCAGTTCCTGGAAGGAAATCGTCTTTTGAGCTGCACCTGTACTAATTTCTGACATGCCATTAAACTTGGGACCACGTGGCAAATAGGCAGAAGGAACTCCTGAGCATAGCTTTGTTGGGCCTTCTTTGGTTGCTGTATACAAAAGATGTGATCTAGAAACAGCTAATGATACTTGAGTGAGGGAGTTTCCAGAAGGGTGTTACATGGTGGGGATAAGGGGCCTCTGTGACAGGGTGGGGAAAAGATGCTGAGGTCAAGTGAGATTCTCAGGTAAACCTCAGATGGATCTATAGTGCCTGCAAGAGCCCACACCACCCAGGAAGTGTCAGTATGTCCTGATCAAGCTGGCAGAGCACCAATCACAAGTTAAACTAGCTATAACAAGTAGCCACCTGCTTAAAAAGTATCTTTGATTTGAATATCAGAAGTAACCAGGCCAAAGAATCTGTTTCTTTTCTGATCCAGATATCCTCCTAGGAAGAGAGTCAGGGTGTCAGGAGGATAATTGGATGGCTAAGCATTTTATCCAAAATAGACAGCATACTTCTAAAAGAAGTATTTAGATTACTGAATTGGCTAATTTTTGTTGTCATCAATGGAAAGTTTTTCCGCCTCATTAATTGCAGGGTGCATGTCATGAGGAAAATTGTGATATATTAGTTGCATTTTTCTTTGCATCTAAGTTGCATAATGAGTTATATTTATGGTCTTCTATGTCTTGGTTATGCTTCACTCTGTAAAACTGAGTGATCTAAGCTGATTCCTACAGAGGATGAGGTGACTCAAGAATGACTGTCAGTATCTGTCATTTCTCGCCTTGGATACCATCTGGATTAACAGTCACCATGGCCTTAACCCTGATACACAGAGGGCAGAATGAAGTCAGAACACTTAACTCAAGTGTGTATATGAGAGTTTTTATCTGGCAAAAAGGCACAGGGAGAATGAACTTCCAGCTGTCCAACTGAGGCTGCTATAATACATACTTTAAGGCAATCCAAGGAGTCGAAGGTGTTTGGCACCATTCTTTGGGTGCTCTGTGTGCTTGACATTAGCTAACTTTCTGAGAATGGACTGCACCTAAACACCCTTTTAGATATTGCAAGCATGGCGGAGAGAATAAATTTTCATAGACTTCTGTAAATAGAAAATATGAGGATGGTGATTGGTGGAATTAAGAGTAGAAGGGTGTTGATGGACTCTCCAAGAGATGGTTCATTCACAGTTGAGAATCTCTGCATTTAAAGAACTTCCACACTTTATAAATGTGAAGTAACTACCACACTATTGGTTTTGAATCTGAGTGGGAAAGGGAGGTCATAAAAGTTGTTGAGTTAAGAATAACACTTTCTTACTGCAGTGAGGAGGCATTGTGAATATAGTATAGATGTAGTTGAAGTCCTGTCTGCAAAAGAGGATTATAAAACTTCTGTGAGCAAAATTTTACTTTTGTATTTTACTTATGACTTATTTTTTATAGGCCTGAAGGTGAGTTTGTGTGCTTGAAAATGTCAGTTTATTTTTATTTATAGATATTCTTGATGCAGCTATAACTGATACATATGAGTTTAGTCAGCACTTGTTCTGAAACTGACTTGTGGAAATCATGATGAGATAGGAGGCCTAACTACTTCATATTTTCAGGGGGTATATACATTGGAAAAAATAAAGACATAAGTGCTTATTACAACTCTCCATGGCTAGGTATGGGCAATTCAAACTGTAATAAATGACAGATTCAGTATGAAATGATTATGGGCAGGGATCATTCTGTGAAAGAAAATGAAATTAAGTGGCCTATTTGCTCTAATCTGGAAATATCAGCATCAAATGAATTGAGTTAGAATCTGTAGCTTGGAGCAGTGATAGCACAGTGGGATTCATAACAACTCCCCAGTTGCCTCAATGATGGCTTTCTGATTTCTCAAAAAGAACTGGATTTCTTTAAATTGTTTAGCCCAGGAGAGAGGCAGATTTGCTGATTTTCATTAGAAATAATCTTTGGGAAATATATTTGGAAATGCTTTTTGAACTGCTTTTTGAAATAACTTATGTGTTCTGATGTGATGTCTTGTCATCCACAAGTGTGACATTTTCCTTTAGGAAAACACCACCTAGCCTAGTATTAGTCCCAAATGGCGTTACTTAAAGATGACCACCATCTATGATCATTGTCATATAAAATGTTTACCAAGGGTGAGTGATATATGACAAAACAACATGGACACAGTACTTTTATTATTATAACTATCTAGGGGGCTGTCCAAGTGGCTCAGTTTGTTAAGAGCTCACTCAAGAGTGTGAGCTCTGAGCAACAGGGTTGCCAGATTGATTCCAGGCCCGAGGTGAGCTGCTGCTGAGCTGCCAACAGGTGGCAGGATGGCTCAGCTAAAAAAAAAACAAAAAACAAAAAACTATCTAGAAAAGGTCTTGAAGATTAGTTTGAAAGACAAAAACCTTCCAAAAATCTTATACATATAACAGTTATTGATTGCCTATTATGAACAAAGTAGTGTGTCAGGTGATAGAAAGGAATGAAATGGATGGAATGTTTTCAGTGAATAGCTAGAAATATGATTCCACAAATAACACTAGATTTTACAAATGCAGCAGTTGAAACTTTAAAGAAACTCACTCATGAGAAGGAAGGGCCCCTGCATAGCTGCTCCTAGTGAGAAAATGAAAATTCTTAGCCCACCAGTCAGAATTTTGAAATATCTGCCAACAGCAGATGGTATTACTTTTAAGGTAAACCTGTTTCTTATAGGCTTTTGAAATTTTATTTCCATCTAAGTCTCCTATAGGAATTGATTTTTTTTTTCAATTCAGTTTACTAAACAAACCTCTAATGCTTACCTATTTATAAGAGGTATTATGTTAGATGATAAAATTACAGAGATAAATCCTTTTCCTGTCCTCAAGAAGCATATATGTGGAAACAAACTATAGTATGAAAACAAATAATAGAGCAACATGCGAGTATGAGTACTTGGACACACACACACACACACACACACACACACACACACACACACACCAAAATTAATTCAAAAAAAGCAATTTTAAAGATTTATCATGCTTGTTTTGATGATAACTTATTTATATTGACTAAATGTGGGAACTCAAAACTGATGAAGAATTTTTTTTACATACTTATATTACCAAACCTTTCAAACAGCAAGGTGGAAACATTTTTTATAACAATAGTAAAATAACAATACAGTTTCTAATTTTTCAAAGGTCCTGTATTTTACAATTTGATTCTAAAACATGTCTTGCAATGTGAAAAATAACTAAGTTGATTTATTTGAGATTTTTTTTCCTTAATAGCATAGAAAATCATGTAATTAACTTTTTCAAATATTGTAAGTATTAATAGTTCCAAATCCTTATGATTAAGTAAGTCATCAGTTAATTTTTGCAATGTCCATTAGTTCTAATAGAATATCTAAACTCATAATTGGCTTACTTTTCTGAAAAATATCATCTTAAAGTTACCAAATATTTCTTCTTGGCAATAAAAGGTCAGTAAACCAGTTCCATTGTATAATTTTACTTCAGCCAGAGTTCCATGATGTACATTGTTTCTAGGTGGCAATATCGAGCTAAATAATTTTGAAGTATTAAATGCAAAGAATTGGTTGGTTAGAGAAGGAAAATCAATTGCAATGGGTCGTGCCAGTACTTTTTCATGATTGTAAATGATCCAGTGGACAAGTTGAACATGAGGCCTGTTCTCAATGCCATTTATACATTGTGCTTTTCAGTCTCATATTCATTAGTTATGATTTATATTGAACTACCTCAGTTTTAAGATAAAACATCTTCTTGATTTTCTCATTATGCCATATACTGCAAAATATTTAGTTCCAAGGAGATTCTTATTGAGATGACTTTATTAATTGCACATTATATACTTACTCTTTTGGAAACAAGGGAAGACAAGTCCAGGCCAGTAATTCTGCATTGTTGGTTGAACAGAAAATCCCAAAGAGCTTTATAGTGAGCATGGATTCCCTTGGAAGTGACTTCAGTTCAAGAGGAAAATTGATCCTTAAAATAAAAGAAAGCAGATTACCCAATTACAATGACATTTTGATAAACATTTCCTTATAATATAATGCTATGTGACAAAATTATTAAATATTTGAATCGTGGCATCCTCTTGAACTTTTGTGTTTAATCTTGTAAAAATGGAAATATAGCATAAATACATGGAGCAATGACACTGGTTACTCAATCAATGGGGATGGCTAATTTTTTTTTTCTTTTTTAAAGATTTTATTGGGGAATTGGGAGAGGGGAACAGCGCTGGGGAATCGGGGAAGGAGAACAGAAAAGTTGCTGTCCTTTTGTTCTTCAGTCTAGTTGCGGAGGATGTTGCTTCACTGGCCCATGTTGGTATCATCATTGCGCTCTCCTGGATGAGGCAAATAGGTTGCCGGCCTCTGGATGGTCACTCACCGCGGCTGTTGGCAGCTCATGCTGGCTGCCGGCCACTCACTGTAGCCTATGGCAGCCCACTGCAGCAGGGGCTGCAGCCTACACCGTCACTGGGGCTCCCACAGCCCAGCTCTAGGTGGAGTTGTTGTTAACTGTAGAGGGCAGTGTCACTGGCCCTCATATGTGGGATCCGAACCGGGGCTGCTGGCATCCCAAGCCAGCTCCTAACCAATGCGCCACTCAGCTGGCCCTGTAATTATAATTTTTACATGTGAGCTTATTCTTTAAAATTACACTAACATGGGCCAGCTGAATGGCGCTGTGGTTGAGCGCTGGCTTGGGAGGCCAGCGGCCCCAGTTCAGGTCCCACATATGAGGGCCAGTAACACTGCCCTCAAAAAAAAAATTACACTAACTTTAGCATTTACACTAACTTGAGTATTTACTATTTGTAAGCACAGAAGAAAAAATGGTGAACATTGTCTTAGAGAGTGGCTGAAGGCAGATATAACTCAAAATGGGTTCTAAAGGGTAAGTTGGATGTAATCAGATGGAGATTTAGAAGAGAATATTCTGAGAAAAGTACATGGACAAGGGTATATATGCATGAAAACATTAGGTATAGCTGATAAATGATTTGTGGCTCATAGACAATGAGTAACTCACAATCAAGTTGTGAGGAAGTTGTAGAGGATGCAATTAGAAAGATAGGTGCTTAAGAACTGTGTATAACAGGCAAAGCATTTCAAACTTTTTCCTAATGGCAAAAGAAAATATTTCAATGAGGGAATTAAAAGTATAGAGAATTGCTTACAATTTTAAAAGTGGACTATTCTGGGTTATGATGAAGTCCCAGGAATTTTGGGGATGATTGCAGAAATGTAATAGATATACAATTTCTGGATATGTTAATGTGAAGGAACTCCAAACTTGGATGAATGGATTATAGATGTACCAAAAAAAAAAAAAGTGGCTAAAGATAAAGATAAACATAAAATTGCTAATGGTGAGAAAAACTTGAGTTTGGGTATTAAAGCCATTGGTATATACATATAAGAGAAAGTCTAGATCGTTATAAATAATACTCTAAGGCTGGGAGGGAGAAACCTGGTTGGTATAAGAGTCTAAGAAGGGCTTTTGACAGAAACTTGAGAATATGATCAGAGGTCCCTAATGGTGGGCAGAGAGAAGGGAATCTTCTTTCTGGAGTCACCTTAGTTATTTACAAACGATCAAATTCTATTATTAAAGCCCCAGGATAAGTATGGTGTTTAGACGAGATCTGTTTGTGAGACAAGGAAATGAAAGACATATATTGCAAGAGACTGAGGCAGGGGAATATATATATATTAGAAGATGAGAATGTTAGAGAGAAATGGAAAAATTGAAACAGAGATAGGAAGATAGGGGAAGATTCATGGAAATAGACTCACGAAAGGATGGGAAGGAGAAAGAGAAAAGGGACTGGAAGAGCAAATGGGGCAGCTTCTACTGGATGAAATCTGATGGTGTTAGATATGAGGACTATGAACAGAACCCACTGGCCTTGTAATTCCCAGTTGAATTTTGATATCAATTTGTTTAAGCAGTGGGTGGGTATTGGAGGACTGTTGATGACCAAAGCCTATTGTCCAATTGGACGGTGCTGACTGAGGTTGGCCCAGCTGAGGCCTCAGGTAATAGTAAGTGTCTTCTCACACTAGGAATTGGCTATCTGATCTGGATACTAGGGAGCAGTCCTTAATTCAGGGAGTCAAATAAGACATTGGTGATCCCCTTAATTCAGTCCTGTGACCATAACTAATTTTCAGGAAGTACACATCCCTCTTTTCAACATGCTGGTCCTAGAGATGAAGAGGTCCAGATCCAGGGTGGTAATAAAGCAGCTAACAAGAAGAAAGACAGAAGAATTATTTTAGAGATAAAATGGACAATTAATACTTGACTGACAGCATATTACTGGAGTAGGAAGATGAAGAATTACAGATGAGTTACAAGCTTCCAGATTATGTTATAGTGGACACTTTAACTGAACTATGTAGTTTAGAGCATGATGTCATTGAATTAATAATAACTCGGTGATGTCAATATGTAAGGTATGTGTGGAGAGGATGAGTCTGGATATATCTGCATTCAAGTATTAGCTCTAAGACCAATAAGATGTTCTTCCTTGAGAAATGAATTTAATCTTTCTAAGCCTTATTTTTGCTTATCCACAAAATGGAATGAATATTGCATAATATAATAAGTGGCAAGTAGTAGGTTGCATGTCAGCATTGTATTCATTATTAACTAGAGTAAAGAAATTCCATTTTTCAAGACTAGCAAAGTTTAGATTGCTAAAAATTAAATTATTACACATTTAGATAGCTAAAACTAAAAGTACTTTCTTTCATATTTTTTAATGCTCATAATATTCATTTAAGATACTGTGAACATATTTCTCAGCTTAAAAGAAGCTCTGAAACTCAACATAAGATGTTAATGATCCTGGGAAATGCACAGTAACTTCTTGAATGTTCTCTCTTTTCCTTGTAATTGACTTTCTATTCAGTTTTCATATTTCTGTGTTAGGATGGAAGCTATAAATTCACTTTATTCCTCACATAATCCAGAATGTTCTTTTTTCCCATTGACTCTAGCTTCTTCATGTATAACTTCACTTATTAGTGAGATTTTCATATCAAAAATGACAAAAATTCAATAAATTACAATGGATAGTTTCTGCCAATCTTGATTCTGTCATTTTTATTAATAAAAATAAATTCTTCTGGGGTAAGAATAATGCTTTCTAAATAGTTATTTATTCATTTCTTAAATACATATAGATTTTTAAAGCCAGAATAATCTCACATTCACTGGGAAATATTTTTGTAACTTCTACATGGCTATTGAAAAATCAAAGGGATAAACTTTTAGATAAAAAAGGAAGAAAAGTACTGTAAGAGGCAATTCAATAAATGAAGTCAGATTGTTTTTTTGTTTTTTGTTTTTTGTATTCAAGTAGCTGGAACAGACATGAAATTTTAACTATGTCTACCTTGCTCTACTATTGAAAAAATGAATAAACATTACATTTTTCTTAATCACATTTTTTTTAAATTTTATATGAGACAGTTTTCCTAATAGCAGAGTAAGTTTTTGATAGTGAAATGGGAGATTTAAAAGTTTACATCATTTAGAATTCTATTAATACTGACATATAACAATAGACCATTGTACGTATTTTAACTTTTGTTTGAGTGAAACAGATTTTTTAAACAGAATAACGACATGGCTTGACTTATATTTGAAAAAAGTCCCTTTAGCTGCTGTGTGAGAAGGATTAAAAAAGTCTAAAAGAAGTAAGGAGACCACTGTAAGGCTACTGTGATAATACAGGGGAGAGATTGTGGCGATCTAGGCCAATGAGAATGATTAGAAGTAATATTCTGGAAATATTCCGATATGAGAGAAATAGGATATCCTGGACACAGTGTTTGTGAGAAGGAGATTCTGGTTAAGGAATTGACCTGAACAACTGGAACTGGAAATGATATTTTGGAGTGGCTATCCATTTGGGGTGTAAGATCAAGAGTTTAGTCTTAGACATGTTGAGTTTGTGACTGATGCCTGGGGTAATGATATAAATTTGGGAGTTGTTGGCGTATAGATGACACTTAAAGCTACGTGACTATAAGAGAAAGCTAGAAGAGTAAGGATAGATACAACAGACAAGAGGTTAAGGGATAAGACCATTATCAGTCTGGAAGAAGAAAAGAAGGTGGAGAAGATATGTCCAATGAGGGAGGAGGAAAGCTAAAAGAATGTAGGCGCCAAGTGGACAGCATATTTCAAGATGGAGGCTGAGATCAACAGTAACAACTGTTCCTATTAGATTATGTAAGATGAAGACTGAAAAACAAACATTAGATTTTGTTATGCATGTCACTGGTGACTCTAATGGGCAATTGCAGAGAGCAGAGGTGATGAAAGCCTGACTGGAATATGTTTAGAGCAGAGGAAAAAATGAAGGAAAGTAATTATAGACAACTCTTTAGAAAGGTTTTGCTGCAAAGCAGAGAGAAAACAATAACAACAAAGGTGGCTGTTGTTGGTAGAAGAATGGAGTATAGTTTTGTTTTGTTTTTTAACTTAAGGTATGAGAACTGTTTGTAGAATATAAATACTCTGCCTAAGATTTTATGTGTTACAAGAAACAGTATAGAAATCACACTGAAACATCAGCTTTGAAGTCAGAGTGGGTCTGAGCACTAGTTCTGCCATTTATTGGTTATGGAGTCTGGGGCAAGTTAATTAATCCTCATAAATATCAATATTGTGATCTGTAAAATTGAGATGACAATACCTGCTATGTGTTTTTCTGGTTGAAATGAGATAACATATATTTGTACTATATTATAATATTAGAATGTAATAGGTGGTCAAAATCTATACCACATTATTATTTTACAACACAGTTTCTGTCCTTAAGTATGTAGTCCAGTAGTTAAATGTGTGATCAATTACAGTGTGATGGCACATGTTAATAAAATATATGAAGAATGCTATAGGCACCTAGAAAATGGTAAATAAATATTTTTAAAGGACATAATATAAAATGAAAATAATTCTGGATTGAGTAAATAACTACTGGGACTATCAAATAAATTTTCACAGGAAATATAATACTTGTGTGGTCTTGAAGAGAAAAAAATATATCAATGCAGTTATTCTGACAACACTAAAGATTTTCAATTTATTTTGAGATTGTTTTTCTTTGAAATTTACTTTAGATTTAGATTTTGTCTCTTGAATTGTTTAATTGCTGGAACATAGCTGTCATTTGAAATTGAATCTAAGTTTTTGAAACAACCAGGAATAAGTTTTAATTAATTCAGAAATAATTTTAGTAATTGAGCTGGTTAACAACATTTTTGAGGAGTCATTAATTACATGGAATTCATTCATTTGTCCAGTAACACTTACTAGACTCTTATTCTGTCTGATGCTGTGTTAGCTGCTAGAGATAGGACAAAATTTTTTTAAAATAAAAAACAAAAACAAAGGATGTGTTTATCATTTAGCAGAAACAAACATAAATATGAACACACATATTCAATAAAGGACCATAAGGGCATAGTTTGAGGTTTAGACCAATGAACAAATGAAATTTTTTTGAATACAACAGGAAAGGGATTTTGGAGAAGGGGGACGAGAATCTTGACATACTATTAGGTGTTGCCAAGGTTGCCAGTAAAGGCATTGTGCTCTTGACAGACTGTGGACCCTTTGTAGAAATGTTCTTTCTTGGTTCATATTTAGGGTAAGTAGATCAGATACGAGAGTGGCTGGGTACAGGCGCAGGAGGGGGACTAACTCCAGAGATAAAAGTTCAGAGATAGGCAGGGGCCAAACCACAGAGGGGCTTGTGTGCTATGCTAAATGATTTGTACTTTACCTTATAGAAATTGGGGGACCACTAAAGAATTTTACAAATAGAACTGATTCTGTGCAATGAAATGGGGTTTTGTAACTGAAGCTCAGATATTTGTTCAAAGGAATTAAGACCTTTACCAAAGAAGGGGAGATAAAGACTGTCACACTCCTAGAATAAGGAAGATTTACTTTGGGATGGAAAGAACCATACAGTATGTAAAAACTAAAGACTATTGTTATGTCTCAGGACATGTCTCCATTGATTGAGATAACACTAAGAGTGGGATAAATGGTGTTATCTAACATCATTATAAGGCTCCTAGAAATGTTGGCAATTTATCAATAGGAAAGTACAATATTGGGAGTCAAATTATTCCCAACTAAGCCAGACCTTCTAAAAGGGCTGATGGTGAGTGGACTGAGTAGTTTTTTTTTTTTCTACTTTAGGTGGAAAGAAAATTGGCTGTAAGTGAACAGTGGAGAGCTCAGAGAAATGACTTGAGAGATAGTGGGGTGGTATCATAGGAACAACAAGGAAAAGAATCAGTTACCATGAAAGAGCCATAGATAGGGCCTATGAGCCCCCTGAGGTTCTAGGTGAGGGCTTGAGATGGGGGGAAACAGAGGAGAGGAGGCAGACGAGCAATGTCAAGAATATACTTTTCCTTACTGATACAATAAATCTATAAAATGGAGACATAGGAACCAGTGACCCCAAATTAGATGGCAGTTAACACAATCCATAGATAATTTTTGTCAAAAAACTTGATTGTTTAAGCAAATTTGTATTTGGCTTTTGTGGGAAAATGGAGCTTACATATGTTATTTGGTAATTTATTCTTTGTTATATTTGGAATCTACTTCCCTACAACTCTAAATAGAGGGTATTCCTTTTGTCCACAGTCTGTGAATGATTAATAATTCTCCATTTTTCCAATTTCCCTTTTTGATCTGTTGGATAATGTGGATTGGACACTTGTCTAAGTTTTTAAATGGATTTTTAAACGGTGAATTGAACAGTTAGTTATCCAATAGCCCTAGTATATTTATCACAACACTGAATCAAATCAACTGGCAACATTTTTTTAAATCACATGCTTCACTGAAAAAAAAAACAAAACCAAAAACAAAGCAGCCCTGATCTTTATTAGATAAATGATCCTGCCAGAATAAAGATTAAACTTACGTTTCATTCCAATTCACCAAGAAAAAAAACAATTTTTTGACTGGAATATTTCTGTAGCTTCTCACTTGGCACAGCTTCTTTCCAGCATATGTAAGCCCACAGGAAAAAGAAAATGCTTTATAGCTAAAAAGAAACAACAACATTGATTCAATAAGCTAAACACTATCAAGGAACCAGTTTTCTATATGGGTCATTTATTTTTAGAGTTAAAAGTCAAATGATAACTTGTTTGACTGTATAAGTGTGCTTTAAAAAACTACTTAAGAAATTATGTTGGAAGATGTCAGCAAAATGGCAGATAAGGAATTCTCAGATCCTCCTTCCCCCAGAGACACACCAACTCAATGGTAATACATAGATCTATTCCTTTTGAGAAAAATCCGGAAAAAAGTTAAGAGGCTCCTGCACTGCAGGCACATGCAAAACCAGCCACATAGAAATCAATAGGAAAATTCATGGGGCTCATTTTCCAGAGCCCCTCTCCCAGCATATCGAAAGGAAACTCTCAACACTCAGCTCTCCTTGGGGTGGGGAAGAGCTATCCAAGGGACTGGTTTCTATTTTGCCTAAAACTAAGTGCTGCATAGGAATGGGTGCCAGATTGGGGCCTCTGAGAACAAAGGTGATGGTTTGAACTAATAGTACATACTGACTTATCACTGTCCTTCCTCCCAGCTGAGTGCATAATAAATAGGAGAAAGCCCCCAACTCCTGACTTCTCCCTGGGGAGAGAAAGAGTTGGAGTATGTGTCCACTGTTCCAGCTTTTGGGGGATTGCCGGAGGGACTGGTTTCTCTCTTGCCTGTTTTAGAGAGGTGACAGGATCTGATATACTCTACATGCCTGGGGATCATGGACCACTGAGAACAAAAAAGAGCCAGGCAGCTTGCTGCTACTCCAGAGGATCTATGGGAAAGCAGAGAAAGGCCGATACAGCTTGGCGGACTCTCCATTGGTGGAGGTGGAGGATAGAGGGGAACGGGAAAAATGGAATGTGCAGGTGACTTTTTCAAGGATGTGTATGAGGAACTGATTTCTGTCTCACTCCACTCAGAACACTGATGGGACCTGGCATACCATAGATTTCTGGGAGTAGCTGAGAACACACAACAACAAACAACAACAACAGTCAGACAACTTACCGGATCACCAGTGAAACTGAGTGGCACAGACAGTCACTAGATGGAAAAACAGATTACAAGCTCCTGAAGAAAGAAGCAAGCTTCTCTAATTGGGAATTTAAACACAAAAATCCAGAGAAGAAGAACCCACAGAAAAGGTTTGAAAAACCCCTAGATTCTTTAGCTGGGCTGATTGGTGATGTTCTTTCCCTGTATGGAACCAATCCATAAACACTGAGAGAGGTGGCTATTTTTTCAAATGCACAGATACCAATATAAAGTAAGAAGCACATGAAAAAAGAGGGAATTATGGACCAACGAAAGAAACAAAATAAATCTCTAGAAACTGACCTTAAAAAGTGGTATATGAATTATCTGACCAAGAATTCAAAATAACCATCATGAAAATGTTCAACAAGCTCAGGAAAATGATGCATGGGAAAAAAATGATAATATTAACAAAGAGAAAGTGTAAAAAAAGGCCCCCCAAAATTTGGAAATTTAGTTACCATAACTAAATTGAAATTAAAAAATAAAATCACTAGGGGAATCCAAGAGCAGACTTCATCAAGCAGAGAAAGAATCAGTGAACTCAAATATAGGTCATTTGAAATTATCCAACCAGAGGAACAAAAAGAAAAAGGAATGAAGGGGACTGAAGAAAGCCTAAGGGATTTAAGGGACACCATCAATGGAATCAATATACACATTATGTGAGTTCCAGAAGGAGAAGATAGCGAGAAAGGCAAAAAGCTATCTGAAGTAATAATGGCTAAAAACTTCTCAATTGTAGGAAAGGAAATAACATCTAGATTCAAGAAGCCCAATGGACCAAACTAAAATAGGCCTAAAGAACACCAGAATAAAATAAAATCAAAGTATCGTAAGTCAAAGACAAAGAGAGAATTTTGAAATTAGCAAGAGAAAAGTGAACTGTCATTTCAAAAGAGAAGGGTGTGGGATAATATATTCAAAGTTCTGAAAGAAATAGAAAAGTCAATCAAGAATATTACATCTGGCAAAATATTACATCTTCAGAAATGAAGGTGAAATAAATACTTTCCTAGATAAACAAAAGCTTAGGGAGTTCATCAACACTATACATGACTTGCAAAAAATTTTAAAGGGACTCCTTCAAGTTGAAATGAAAGGATAATAGATAGCAACATGAAAGCATATGAATGTATGAAATCACCAGTAAAGATAAATATGTACACAAATATAGAACACCCTAATACTGCAATGGTAGTGCATGAACTACTTTTAACTCTGGTATAAAATTTAAAGGAAAAAACATAAAACTATAATTATAAAATATCTAAAATATAAAAGGGTGTTATTTGTGATAATAAACTGGTGAGGGGACAAGAAAAGAGTAGAGTTTCTGTATGTTATTGAAGTTAAGTTTTTATCATCTTAAAACAGAGTGTTTTAAATATAAGATGTTTTGTATTAGGCCCATGACCACCACAAATAAAACACCTTCTGGTAGAAGATACCCAAAAGAAAATAAGAAAGGAATTGAAGCATGCTATTACCAAAAATCAACAAAACACAAAGGAAGACAGCAAGAGAGGAAAAGAGGGACAAAAAAGCTGCAAGATTAATAGAAAATAATGAAAAAAAAAAGGCAATATAAAGCCCTATCATTAATTACTTAAATGTAAATGGATTAAATTCCACAGTCAAAAGAAATAGCATAGCTAAATGGATAAAAATGCAAGATCCAACTATATACTGTCTACAAGAGACTCACTTTAGATTTAAGGACACACGTAGGCTGAAAGTGAAAGGACAGAAAAAGATATTCTATGCAAATGGTAATACAAAGAGAGCAGGAGTGGCCATATAAGTATATAGTCAAAATAGGCTTTAAGACAAAAACTGTCACATGAGACAGAAACATTAAATAGGGATAAAAGGGGTTAATTTGTCAAGAAGATATAACAATTGTAAATATTATTTGCCCTAAATCGGAGCAAATATATTAAGCAAACATTGACAGAATTTGAGGGAAAAATAGACAGCAACACAATAATATCAGATGACCTCAATACTGGTTATAATGGATAAAACCAAAAAAAAGCTCAATAAGGAAACATAGGGCTTAGACCACACTATAGACCAAACGAACCTAACAGATATGTACAGAACATTCCGTCCAACAGCAGGAGAATGCACATTCTTCTTCAGAGCACATGGATCATTCTCCAGCATAGATCACATATTAGGTCACAAAACCAGTCTTAGAAAACTTAAGAAGATTGAAATCATACCAAGTATATCCTCTGACCACAAGAGAATGAATGAAAAATCAACAGAAGAAATAAAACTGCAAAATTCAGAAATTATTGAAAATGAACACTTTTGAATAACCAGTGGGTCACACAAGAAATCAAAAACGAAATTAAAAAATACCTTGAGAAGGATCAAAATGACCACACACCATACAAAAACTTATGGGATGCAGCAAAAGCAGGACTAAGAGACATGTTTATAGTAGTAAATACCTACATTAAAGAAGAATGATCACAAATAACATAAGTTTATACCCAAGGAACCAGAAAAGGATGAACAAACTAAGCCCAAAGTTAATAAACAAAGGAAATAATAAAAATTAGAACAGAAGTAAGTGAAACAGAATAGGAAAATAATATAAAAATATGAACAAAACTGTTACACCATGCTCTAGAACAGCATATAGCTTTATCTCTATCTATGTAGTTTTTTCATGTGAATTAAAATTAAATATATTAGCAATTAAAAATAATAAGAGAACATTCATTAGAGTAGTAATTTATTATATTGTACATCAGCCCTTTAAAATTTATAAAATTAATAGAGAGAAAAAGCATAAGAAAATAATAGCATGGGTGCTAAAAAAACATGTAAAGAGAGATATATAGGTAGATAGTATTTTTTTACATAAAAAAGGAAACTTCCATTGAATTTAATCTATATATATATATATATATATATATATATATATATATTTAGTTCAGTTATTTGCAAAAATAGAGGCCAATATAACAATTATTTTTGTTTTTACTAAAATAGTTTCTTTTAGCTTTTCTTTGAGATGCTAAATGCAGTGGGTACAATGAATCAATTAATAAATTACTATATTTTTATCAACTTTAATTGATTTAATCAATATTCTTATAGATTTAACCCATAAAAGATTTAAAAAATTATTATAGTATTACTCTCTGTTATTCAAGAAAATACTACATAATAGAGTCAAACTAAATTCTGGTGATGTTCCCTGCATAATTATGGTTATTTTC
This sequence comes from Aselliscus stoliczkanus, assembly GCA_033961575.1. Lineage (NCBI taxonomy): Eukaryota > Metazoa > Chordata > Mammalia > Chiroptera > Hipposideridae > Aselliscus > Aselliscus stoliczkanus. The sequence goes on from CM066727.1 coordinate 175,347,324, forward strand.
TATTGTAACTCAAATAACTCTGGCTAATACCCACTTTATGAAGGTATTAATCTCACAAAATATTTACCATGGGGATTAAGTGATTTTTTTTTCTATTTTTAATTAGTCTCCATCTTCCTGTATGTGTGTGTGCCAGCTCTCTCTCTCTCTCTCTCTCTCTCTCTCTCTCTCTCTCTCTCTCTCTCTCTGTTCTGTTAATTGGCATTAGTCTTTGAGATTCAAACATAAAGAAGAAAATTTTAGGATACTCACTATGTAGGATGAGCATTTTCTGTTTCCATAATGATATATTGACAATATGCAATTATGTTTAATATGGAGAATGGTAGATGACTTGAGGGAAAAGGAATATGTATTAGGAATAAAATTTTCAAAAATGACTTTAAGAATAAGGTTTGTGATGATTGTATATCAAAATTTTATGAAATATTTGCTCCTACAAATAACAAGATAAATTATATTCTAATTAGAAGCTATGTAAATATTATTGCTTTTGTGAAACACTCAGCACCACTCACCTGTGCACCCATGTGTCTGGAATGTTGTGAGCTGCATACACTGTGAAGCTAAGGTGGGAATGGAGCTCAGGATTTACAAAGGAAACACTATCAGATGCATTTAGAGGCTGGAAATCTGCATAAAAGCTGCTGCAGTAGACATCAATTAGCTGGTAGATGGATGTGGATAGTTCAGTTGTCACTTTTTCTATTAAGCCTGGTGGGGTGGAGAATGATACAAATCAGGTCATCTGTGAAGGGCCATATTTATCATTAACTATCTATTATAGCTTTGAAAATTTGTTATAATAAAATTTAATTAAAATGACCCTCTACCAACTAAAGCCAATTAGCCATCTGTGCATCTATATGCAGCCTGTGTTAGCTGCTAGTAGTGTAGATAATCAATAAGCTTTCATATCTTCAGTTGCAAAAATTTTGGAAGCATCGCCTTTAATCACTAATCAGAGTTTTGTATTATTAATTTGGCATTCTGAACAACTGTAATTTGCAATAGTTTATGTTTTGGTTATTATTGTTTAGAATTAATTTTCAGACAAGGAACATGTTTTCCGTATAGCTTATACGTTCTTCAAAATCTAAAAAGGTAATCATAATAAATTTGATCAGGCTATGATGTTTGCCATGAACTGAACACTAATCATATAATACATATATTGTACTGGTATAAAAAGAGAATGGTAACAGTACATGGCTGGAATCTGAAATATGCTTGAAATTATTTCTGGTGTTTACTAAATTGCCTCTAAATCAAAAAAATGCCTTACTGGCATTTTACCATTGGTCATTTAAAGGGAATCTATTGATTTTTCCTGAAAGTGGCTTGAAGTGTCATGAAGGAAGAAAAACTGAATTAAAAAGAAAAACAAAACTCAATACAGGGGCTAATAGTTCTTAAATGTGTGCTAAATAAAGGCATGCCCATTTATTGTAGGCCATATGTAAAGGGTCACCCAATCAATGAATCTGAGGTATGCTTTCACAAGAACGACTTTTTCTCTCCTGATAAACTCTCTTTGCTGGAAAAATTTCTGTCTGAGAGGTAGAAAGAAGTAAAAGAGACTGATAAAATGGACCAGATAGAATTGGTGGCCTTGGATTCAAATCAGGAAAGATGGTACCATTACAATGGAGAAGCTTAAGGGAATAGGGAACATCATCCTATATCTGATATTCAGTGTCAGGCCTCTTAATGGGGCCAGTGAATAGCATTCACTGCTGGTGTTTTGTATGCAGTAGCGAATGAATGAAGGATTATAATCAATATGCTCACTACTTGCAATTATTTCTGTTTTAATATTCAACTGTCATTGTCTTTTAAAAATTAAATGAAGAATAAACTAAAACACAAAAGCACAAAAAAATTAATTTTTACCCAGATGAAGAAAATCTTCAATTGACAGAAATTTAAGTGACTAAAGTGTTTTAAGAAATGAAAAGAATGTATGAAGGGAAATGTTATGAAGAACTGTCTGGTTCCCTCCTCATCCTCGTCCTTGTCCCCCATGCCTGACGGACTTTGCTGACAGAACCTAGAGAGGCAGTTAGGGTGGGTCACTTGGCTAGCTGTGGTCATAACCAAAGGCCCCTCAGTGTGGATCAGCTTGTGGTCCCCGCAGTGATGGCATCTGTCAAGCCTCATCCAATCTTCAAAGCAGGCCTCCTTAACCCCCGCCAGTCTTGCCCTGGTAGATGAGGTAAGACAGAAAACCTTGTGAAAGAAATCAGTGTTATCTGATCTGAATGTTTCTCTTTTCTATCCTGGGCCAGAAATAAGTGCTGAAATGCTGCATTTTACAAATGTCTCCTTTTGCGCCACTATGTCCTGGAGAAATGAAATGTAACTGCAGCATGGCCTGTGGAAGGAAGGCATTCCTGGCGGCTCCCACACCAGAGGAGCTGGGCACAGGGCTAAGGAGGAGAGCAGGGCATCAGTGTGGCCCTCAGGAGTGGGACATCTTGTCAAACCCCTGAACCTCATGTCCCTGAGGGTACTGAGTGCTACTAGGCCACCAGGTAGGTAATGCTGCCTTAATCTTGTGTGAGGTGGAGTCAACCTTCTGGAGGGAATTGGTGTGCCTGGGACATGACATAATGGATGAGGTTGGCGTGGCAGATGAAGACCTGGGAACCCTCCTCCTGCTGCTCAGTGTCTGCTGGGTGGATGTAATTCCGGAAGTCGGCCTCGGTTCTGGCTCCTCTTGGAAATATCGGACAGCCTCCGCCTTCCACCTTCCGGTGAGTCCTGGCTGGTTGACCCCAACGGGGTGCCTTTCCTCAGCAGGTTGTGCTGACTTTGCAGCCTTTTGGGAAGCATTTATTAAACTTAAACCCCACATTTGCAAGATGGAGACCTAGCAGGCTCAGAATGCAGTCCTTTTCCAGGGAAGTGTCCTTGCGGTACTGAGAATGCAAGATGAGTAAGACAGGCTGCGTGGCCTTGGCTTTGTAGTGGCCCAGCTTAGACATCACTTCTCCAGATTCCAGGTTCCTTCTCCGCAAGTTGACCAGGGATAGCAGTTCTCGCTATCCCAAATGCTGGTCCCAGGGGGAGCCCCCCGACCCATGTTGACGGTTCAGTGTGTGAGGCTCCATGTTCCCACGTCCCTGGGCTTGCGGCTTTCCCACCACCACTGTGGACCACAGCCGAGAAGAGCACAGCAACCTACGACTGAGCTCCCGGGCAGCCAAGGAGAGACTGAGAGAACAAGTTAGCATGACATCAGAAATTATGTTCTTAACCTCTGCAGTGATTTGATTCCAGTATGTGCCAAGTGAAGTCACACTGCACTGTTGGTAATTCAAACACATACACTTCCACATGAGTTGTTTCTGAAGCCTAAGTGGCTTTTCGGTTTCTGGTTGTTTTGAAAAGAAAATAGTAGAAAGAGCTAGCTTTTTCCTGAAGCAGCCTGCAGTGTTCCAAAACTCAGGAATTTGGAACCACGGAGGCCAGCTTAATCAACATGGGCTTTTCCCCACATCCTGCTCCTCAGCAACTCCGTCCATAATTAAACGTTCTTGTTGTTTAACACATGCTATTATTATTCACTTAGTTATTCATACTTTCGTACAAAATTTATTGTATGGCCAAATTTTACTTACTTGTTGTACTTCTAAAATTGTGCCCTTTGTTGAAGCCTGAGGGGACAAGCTCAGTAAAAGAGCTCTAATTAAAATTCTCTGAGAAATCAGCAGTAGCAAATAATGAGACAGAAGAGTAAAGGAACATAAAAATAGTCCTAAAAGAGGCATCATCACACTCTGGAGGCCAACCAACAGGGATTCTCCTGAGCAACAGGCATCAGAGGATTATAAATTTATAGAAACAGCTTGTTTCTTGGTCCCTAAACTATACTGTTTGTACTCTGAAGCAGGAAACACAAACTTCTTGTTAATGCCCATTCTTGTGTAAATAAACACACAACTCTGGTGAATCATAAAGTTGGGACAGAGATATTAATGTAAGCCCCAGCATATATATTTTGGAGAATCTTAATTATTTTGTTAATTACTCAAACTCTACTTTTTGGGCAGAACTACAGTTCTTGGTTATAATCTACTTCTTCCGGGTATTGTAGAGGGGTGTGCATATGTATTATGCTTTACTTCTAGCATTCCCAATCCAATTAACAGTGCATTTGAAACATCATCAGAAATGTATTAAGGACTCAATGTACTGGGGTTGGTGGTCAAATATAGAGAAATGATCTTTATTATACCCAATTTTCTTGGGAAAATGTTATAGTATCATGAAATAAAGAAACAATGACAATATTTATGTAATTGCAATGTATTAATTAGAATCTGTGATGACTTAGCATAGAATATAAGTTTCTGGAAACATTCATGTACAGTTTTCTAAAAGATATTTTATTAAAAATTTAGGTAACATGTAATATTATATTAGTTTCAGGGGAGCATATAGTTATTTGAGATTTATATACCTGAAAAAGTGATCACCATGAAAAATCCAGCAACCATCTAACACTGTACCACAATATTATTGACTATATTCACTATGCTGTACATTATGACCCCATGATTTATTTATTTTATACCTCGAAATTTGGACCACTTATTGCCCTTCAT